>CM028381.1:55820705-55913445 GCA_013146195.2 Codonopsis lanceolata
GGAATTAGGCTATTTCATGAGTCTTTTGAGTACTAATATATGTTTTGTGAGTTTTGTAAGTTTCAGGATTGTTCGTGAAAATACGCGAAACTCCAGGTGGTTTTAAGTGCAAATTACAAAGAAAGAAGAATTGAAGAAAATGAAATTATTCTCGACACCAGGACGCAGGTGCTCAGACTGCGACCGCAAGGTAGGCGTATCGGCCCCGAAGCCGGCAATCGAAGAGCCAAGAACACACATCGGAGACTTATGGGACGTCTAAAGACTGCGGACCGCAAGGTAGGCGTAATGCTCAATTTTCGGTTTTCACACACATTTCGATTCAATCACAACTCCCAAGTATATATAGAAGTCGATGCCGAGCCTAAGCATAAGGAGGACGGCCGGAAGCTCTCTTTACATAGATTTTAGGTAGTTTTAGATTGTATAACATAATTAGGTTTTGTAATTTCAAGTATTGAAGATCAAATCATGTCTTCCATCATCTCCATGTGTCGCTGTTCATCGCTATGATGAACTAAATCATCCCTAATCTAGGAGTGGGAGGTAACTTGTATCGAATTTATGTTTTGATTCATATATATGTCTATTCAATGCTTGTTGATTGTGTTGTTTATCAATCCCTATATTATTTTGCTTTGAACAAATGAATGTAATCGCAAATAATAAAGGCTTAGAGGTGCGGATAACCGCATGACCAAGTGCATATGTCGCATTAATCGGCTCACCAACACAATAAATTGGACCTATCGAAGCACGAGAGTGATAAGTTAGGACCGTTCTTACATGATCTAGGTGACGATAGATCATAAATCTAGGTGACACTAGATTACAGCCTCGCTTAGGATATGGAATGGGTGAATTTTGGGATGGAGGTCGAACCAATTGTTCAACGACCATATCTATTTTAGTGAACGAACCCAAGACATTGTGAATGACATTATTATGAATTGAACATAAAGGAGATATAAGTGAAACCCGAGTCCTAGATTCCCACTCACCATAAGATCTTCATAAGCATTATTCTTGTCTAATTAGTTAACATCTACAACTAGTAATTTAGAGTAGAATTAAACATAACTTTAGGTTAATAATTTGCTATCTATAACCGCCTTGTTAGTGATCACTTGTCTCTTGGGTTCGACCCTTGCTTCCGATTCTATTCTATAATAGTCTTGGCACTTGCAGGAAATAGATAAATAAAACAATCGATCAACTGCTTCTTCAACATTTATTGCTTTATTCTTCTTGTTGTTAACTTCCATTAACTATATTCTCTGCACTAATTAAATATTTTGTATTTGAGTATATTTAATTCCCTAGACCCAAACACAAGTCAATATTTTGTACACGATCCATTAGGGATATTCTTTGTAATTGATCTAAGTGGAAAACATAGTGCACAATTTAAATCAAGGTTGATCGCCTTGGTGGTGGACGTAGCACTCATTATAGTGTGAACCATCCCAAAATACTTGTGTTATTTCCATCGTCTGCCTATTACTTGAACCTGCTTCGGCTTCATTGTTTATATTATCCAATTCGCCAGAACTTAAGTAATCGTAAAAGGTCTACCTGGTAGTCCTTATCGGCGCACTGAACAACTTTCTTGAAGGTCTTCCGCTACTTGATTCTTTTCATAGATTGCAAGTAACTTTCAAGGAACTTACTTTGCTTTTTAAAGTTTTTAATAAGCTATTCAACCCCCCCCCCTTCTAGCTTATTATTGTGCTCATTGGGACCCACAAATGGTCAAGAAGGCCAACGACAAATGGCGAATATATGTCGACTTCACAGGCCTCAATAAATCCTGCCCAAAAGACTGCTACCCACTACCCCACATAGATGTGCTCGTAGACTCCATAGCCGGGTTTGAAATGCTCAGTTTCCTGGATGCATACTCAGGGTACCACCAGGTCAGAATGAACGAGCAAGACAAGGCCAAAACAGCTTTCCAAGCAACGGGGTCTTTACTGTTACAAGATGATGCCCTTCGGGCTCAAGAATGCAGGGGCTACCTACCAGCGCATGGTCAACAAAGTATTTGGCTCTCAGCTTGGCAGAAATATGAAGGCATACATAGATGGCATGGTCATCAAAACAAAATGCTGCAACCATACTCTTGACCTGGCAGAAACGTTTGCCAATTTGTGCAAACATAACATGAAGCTGAACCCGAGCAAGTGCGCTTTCGGGGTCAGAGCAGGGAAGTTCCTCGGTTTCATGGTCAACCAACGCGGGATAGAGGCAAACCCAGAAAAGATCCAGGCCTTACTCGACATGGAGCAGCCTTACTGCATTAAACACATCCAGCAGCTGAACGGTAGAGTCATTGCCCTAGGTCGCTTCATCTCCCGGTCAGCGGAGAAATGCCTCCCTTTCTTCAATGTCCTGCGCGGCAACAAGGGTTTCGAGCGGAATGTAGATTGTGCCAAATCCCTCGAGCAGCTCAGGTAATATCTTGGCAAGCCATCTCTCCTCAGCAGCCCCGTGCCCGGTGAGCCTTTATATGTGTATTAAGCAGCCACGGACCAGGCCGTAGCCGCTGTTTTAGTTAGGGAGGAGTTAGATATTCAAAAACCTGTGTACTATGTATCAAAGGCCCTCAATCCTGTTGAGGGTCATTATTTTAATGTAGAAAAATTAGCTTACTCGCTTGTCATAGCTGCCTGAAAATTAAGGGCTTATTTTTATGCACATTTAATCATAGTATACACAGACGCACCTTCCCCAAGAAAGTTCTTCACAAGCTTCGATTCGCATCGCTTCAACCGGTCAATCGAGCTCAGAGTTCCACATAGACTACTTACCGGGCAAAGTAGCAATCAAGGCTCAAGCCTGGTCAAGATTTCCTTGTAGAAGCAAGCTTCACTCAACAGAAGAACCACGAGGCCCAATCACCAACGTAACCCGGCAGGCGGTGCCACAACCTTGGCCAGCCTACTGTTGGGATCTTTATGTG
The DNA here is from genome assembly GCA_013146195.2 of Codonopsis lanceolata. NCBI lineage: Eukaryota > Viridiplantae > Streptophyta > Magnoliopsida > Asterales > Campanulaceae > Codonopsis > Codonopsis lanceolata. The sequence continues at coordinate 55,823,668 of CM028381.1, forward strand.
GATGGAGCAGCGAGCAAAGTCGGGAGTGAAGCTGGAATCCTTCTTATAGCTCCCGACGAAATCACAGAGTTCGAGCTGGCACTTCGGTTCAAATTCCCCGGCTCAAATAACGTTGCCGAGTATGAAGCAATGACGCCGGTCTTGAGCTCGCGGTGGACATGGGTGTAGAAGCGGTCACAGTGCACTCGGATTCACAACTAGTGGTGAACCAAGTCCAGGGGGAATATATGGTTCATCACCCTACCCTGGTCAAATACTGCGAGCTTGCTAAGGAAATCTTGAAGAATTTCAAGTTCTGGAAAATCGTCAGAATTGATCCCGCAGACAACATGCGAGCAGACTACTTGTCCAAGATCGCTGAAGCAAGCCTAGCATTGTTGAATCCTGCAGTAATGATTGAGCATTTAGAAACTCCGACCATCGATAGACCAGTGATAATGGACGTCGAAGCAGTGACCAGAAGCTGGATCGACGACTACAAGGACTACATCGAGCAAGGAGTTCTGCCTGCAAACAAAGTCAAGGCCACAACAGTCCGAAGTCAAGCCTGTCGTTACTTGGTAGTAGGGGGAATCCTGTACAAGCGATCTAAGGTCAGACCTATGCTTCGCTGTGTACCCCCAGAGTTAACTGAGGGCATTTTGTATGAAGTGCACGAGGGAGAATGTGGCGGTCATCCGGGCACACGAGATCTGGCAGAGAGGGTTCTGCATGCAGGATACTACTGGAGAACCCTTAGAAGGGATGCATAGAAGTATGTCCGCGAATGTGACAAGTGCCAGAGATACGCGGACATACCAAGGCTTCCATCCACAGTACAAACTCCAGTCGGTGCGGCCTAGCCCTTCGACATGTGGGGAATCGATTTGATCGGCCCATTCCCGCTAGCACAAGGCATGTGAGAACCCAAACCCATTACTTGTATAACATCATTATAACATGCATAACATATACCTTAACATGTTAGAGAGTTCATATTGTTTGTATCATGCTTGCATTAGGTAGGTTACGATTATAGTCGTTTGAATGCCTTCTATGCGTTGCATGCTTTGTCGTTAATGCTTTGAGTATTCATCTTAGCATGTTTGCACTTAACTAAGTCTCATTGGAGTCTTAGTACCTTGCATATATGACTTATAACACTAATCTTGATCATAGTATGTTTGGTTGAGAGTTTAGAAGCATTGTTGCTTCGTTTGAGCCTTAGGGTCTCTCGGGATTGCCTTCGTTGCTTGTATTGTTTGTGCTTTCAACTTGCGAAAAGTTCATTTGAGTTCTAGACCAAGTGTACTAGTATTTCTCATGCTTGCACAATGATTGTTCATAGACATTGCATTTGGTAATAAGATGACCAATATATTTCTTCACAGATCAGTCTTGGTTTTGGGTAAACTTCGGGAAAATTCTGGTACCAATCTGCTAAAGAGAATTTTCTAAAACTTTAGTATGTTTTACCTACGTATGTTAGGATACTCTCTGTAAATTTTGGTAATTTTTCAAGGTGTTTAAGTACCTGAATTAGGTCTTGACTTACGGCTGTGCCAGATTTCTGTTTTCAAGAATTCAGCTTCTGTACTTGAACTTGTAGTGACCATATTTTGATGAATATAAGTCCAAATGGAGTGATTTAAAAAGCTAAAATATATTTTAATGAGTCTAGTTTCAGAAAAATCAAAAATCAGCTCATTTGGAGGTGTGAGTGATTTATAGTGTAATTTACAAGTTTACTGGTCAGAAACAGCAAAACTGATTCTTGGGCTGTGAATAGGACCATGCGCTAGCATGGTCCAATGGGAAGCGACCGCTTTGTGCCTATTTCTGCAATTACGGGATTTCTGAATTTTGAAGTTTGGTCTGAACCATTGAACCCTTTTAGACCCAATCCGAACCCCCACCTTGTTTGTGACCTTTCCATGTTTAATTTCAACCCTTTGATGTGTTTTTATCAATGGCCAACATGAATCCACCAATTAAAAGCTTAATAACCCTTGCCTAGGATTGAACCTTTAGTGAGTTCATCCTCTCCAAACTCAACATTCAGCCATTTTCATTCCTCCATTGTTGATCTGATTCATAGAGAGAGAAAGAGTGACCTTGAAGATCCTTCACCTTGTTTGCTTGATTGCCGGAGATCCGGCCATCGGATTTTCGATTGGAGACCACCAAATCGAAGCCCTTGCTCCCTAGTTTCTTAATCCTTGCTTTATTTCGTCATCCAACCATTTGATTTCGAATAAGGTAAGCACCCAATTCCCCCGTTTTTGTATGCTCAATATCAAGCATGCTCCCTTCATGATAGTTTCTAGTTATATGTTCAAGAAGACATGCACAATGTTAAAAACTTGAAATTCTTGAAGTTAATTTTCTGTAAATTTCCGATTAATAACTCATAATTGATAATTTGAACTTGTGTCAAGCATGAATAATGTTCTAGAAAGGATTTGGAATAACTTTTGTTCTTGGACTTGTTGTAAATTATAACTTCAAAAATGATGAACATGTTAGGGCTCACAATTTGGGAACTTTGATATTGATGGACTAAAAGTCATGAATGACTTAATAGTCTAATTGTTAATGAATCGAGAACATAGAAAAGAGCCATGAATTGCATATAGCATTCATCCTCTACTTAGAAATATTTTAGCGATAACTCAACGGAGTTGCACTTAGAGAGTCATTGAACAATACCGACTCTACAATGAATCCCTACGACGTTTAGAGTTCAATTGAATTGTAAATTAGTTATTGGGAATTTTTAACGTGATTGATCTTATGCTTGACTTGTATATCGTAGAGTAACATGCCTACTTGATTGGACGAGTCGCTCTTGTCGACCTCGCTCCCTTACTTGATTTATTACGTGAGTAAACATCTACTTGACTCGGACGAGTTCGCTCTTGTCGAACTCGCCCCTTACTTGATTTTGTGTGACAAGTAAATATTTACTTGGCATACCATTAGTCCAAAGCGGCATTACGTGAATTGTCTTGATGGTCAACGAGGCATCGCCGTCATGAATCGCGAGATTCATGGTAGTGATAGTCGCCACACCATAAACTTGCACACACCCTTCACTACCGATCACGGTGGAGTGGAGAAGAGTACCTCGTCGTAACCAAAGGGCGCTTGGAACAATACTATCGTGGTCGATGTATCATACACGTACATCCGACAAATACAATCGTGATAACCTTGTTTATTTCAGGGATCTACTGGCGGCACCGGTTCCATAACATATCCTTATCCTATGTGATTTAATTAAGCACTTATATGAAAACAACGTGCATCGCGACATGAGAACTACGTGCTAGTATGATCTTGCTTGATACGTGCTATGTATGCCTTGCATTATATCTGTCATGCATAATTGGTGGCTTACAAAGTCTTTATGACTTACCCCCTCCCTTTTACCTTTTTTAGATCCTAATCATCGGGACCGTCTCATCGAGGTTGATCGTCTACTCTTGATCGTGATCGTTCGCCTAGAGGTGGTAACGTTGGCTTTTGGTTTCTTTTTTGGCAAGGACGCTTGGGTTAAAGCAAGTCATTTAGACTTCGCTTGGGAATGTGTAATTGTAGTAGCTTGTACTTGTTGTAGACTAAGACTAATAGTACTACTTATGTTTCTAGTTGTTTCTTAGGCACTTGTAGGCCGAGCCTTGCTTGCATGTATTGGTTCACTCGTTAAGACTTCCGCCGAGCATCCCATTAGCTCTTATTTACTTTTGTAGTTTCTCGGCGTGTTTAGCCGTTGAGGTGTTATATATTAGCATGAATTGTTTAGTTGTTGGGTTCGGTTGTAAATTCGCCGATGACTTGGTTTACTTGCTATTAAGCTGTTATATCGGGTTATAAAGTTTTAAATTATTAGGCTTTTTAATGCCGCGTTGTCTGCGTGTCCAATGTTGCGTCACGTCAGTTTTGATAATTGAGTCCTTGCATGAATTTTAGTCCTTATTTGGACGTCACGACCCGCGATTCCTCCTCGGGGTCGGGGTCGGGTCGTCACAAGGCAAGTACAAGTATGCAGTGGTCACCATAGACTACTTTACAAAGTGGATCGAAGCAAAGCCCTAGGCTAAAATTTCAGAGGCGAATGTCATCAAGTTTGTCCACGATCAGGTATGGTGCAGGTTCGGACTCCCCCGGGCAATCATCTCCGATCATGGCACCCAATTCTCGGAAAAATTCACAGTGGAATGTGCTCACCTGGGTGTCAAACACTGGCAATCATCCGTCGCTTACCCTCAAGGAAACGGCCAAGCAGAGGCCGGGAACAAGCAAGTATTACACGCTTTCAAAAGAAACTTGGAGGGGCGAGTGGGGAAATGGGTAGAGAACTACAATCGGCTTTGTGGGCGGTCAGAACCACTGTCCGAGGACCAACCGGAGAAACTCCATTTGCACTTACCTACGGATCTGAAGCTATGATCCCGGTAGAGATGGCCTTGCCTAGCTATCGAGTTTCCCATTACAGTGAGTAGAATAATCAGCTTGCCCGAGCCATAGACCTTGATCTACTCGAGGAAAGGAGGCTAGATGCACAACTCAGAATGGTCGACTACAAACAGAGAGCAAAGGCTCATCATGACAAAAGGGTTAGAGGTAGAGATTTCATGGTCGGAGACTGGGTACTCAGAAAAATTGAGGTAATGGGTCACCGGGCAGAATGGGGAAAGCTATCACCTAACTAGGAAGGGCCTTTTCAAGTTACTGGCATAGTTAGGGAGGGCACCTACACACTTCGGACTCTAGAAGGAAAAGACTTGAAGTATCCCTGGCATGCAGACCACCTAAAAAAGTATTATCCCTAAATCAGTCCCCAGTACACAAACGGGCAAGACCTCAGTCCTGTTGAGGGTCATTATTATTGATCAATAAAAGGCAAGTTTTTCCATTCAAGTTATTTAGTTGTCTTTTATCAACCGCTTTCGGATTGTTTGACAAAATCTGTTTGCCTGCCGAGCAGATAGGGCCATGCCCGATCAACCTTCCTCAACCCCCAAGTACTAGTGAGCTTTTCTTATCCTCTCCGCGAGTAAGATGGGGCCATGCCCTGTTCACACACTTGGATGCCCGCCAGCGGTAGGGGCTCTGCCCATAAAATAACGGCGCGCTAACTACCTCGGATTCCTATAGTGACCAAGCAACACTGTTAGTGGTATACCTTTATACCCAGATGATATACTAGTCCGCTTCGATGTGCCAACATCGAACTAGGGCCTACACTACTAGAAAAATGACCTTTAGTGATGGAAATTTCCGTCGCTAAAGGCAGAATTCCGTCGCTAATGGCTCCTCAGCGACATAATTTTTCCCTCGCTGGCCCGTCGGTGATCATGCGTCGCAAATGTCCGACGGACCAATTTCCGTCGCTAAAGGTTAATATCAGCGACGGAAATTTTCGTCGCTAAAGGCTTTTAAAAAATAATTAAATTTTAATTTCAGCGTCGGAAATTTCTGTCGCTAAAGGCTTTTAAAAATAATTAAAATTTAATTTCAACGACGGAAATTTCCATCGCTAAAGGCTTTTAAAAATAATTAAATTTTAATTTCAGCGACGGAAATTTTCGTCGCTAAAGGCTTTTAAAAATTAAAAAAAAACCCAAAAATACTATTATTATAAATTTTTGTACCTGATAATATAACAATTAATACAAAACTGAAGATACAAAATAAACAATAATATAAAACCAATTTAAAAACATCAAACTGTAAATGTTATTACAACAATCCATGAAAACCATATATAACAATTAATACCAAAAACTTGTTTCTATAGTTAACTTGAAAATTTAAACTTGTACCAATCCATGTAAACCATATCTAATAAAAAAACCTAAAAATAAAATTAAAAAAATCATACGACATGAGGATCAAGAAAAACTTCATCTTCACGGCAATCAGCTAGAAATCTGTCCAAGTAAAATTACTATTTTGATTAAAAATCAACAAGAAAAAGTAAGTCATTATTTTCATAGGATCAAACAAGAAGCTTTAGAAGCTTACCATATGAATACATTTATGACATAATCATCATTTCTTTGCTTTTTTTGCTGGATGAACCTAAACGTGTACAAGTTATCCAAAATCAATTAGTTAATAATAATAACAAAAAGGGTCCAACCCTATTTCCCCCACCCCAATATGAGTATTAAACCAGAGGAATGGAAAGAGAAGAAATGGAATGAATGTTGCTTGAAAGTAAGCACGTTCGGTTTCAAAGTCCCCCAACGTACATACAGTTATGTTGTTCGGTTTCAAAGTCAAGTAAACTAAAATCATGGATTTCATAGCATCAATATGGCTACCCAACTAACAAGCGTACATAAATCGACGTTTAAACATTAATACACTAAATTTACACTAACACCCCCTTTGTTTCTTATCATTTACACTAACACCCCCTAAACATACATATGGTTTTTTTTTGTTTCAAAATCAATTAAACTACAACCATGGATTTCATAGCATCAACATGGCTACCCAGCTAACAAACATACATAAATCGATGTTTAAACATTAATACACTAAATTTACACTAACACCCGTTTATTTCTTACTATTTACACTAACACCCCCTAAACGTACATACAGTTATGTTGTTCAGTTTCAAAGTCAAGTAAACTAAAACCATGGATTTCAAAGAATCAACATGGCTACCCTAACAAACATACATAAACCGATGTTTAAGCATTAATACACTAAATTTACACTAACATCCCTTTATTTCTTACCATTTACACTAACACCCCTCAACGTACATACAATTTTTTTTTGGTTTCAAAATCAATTAAACTACAACCATGGATTTCATAGCATCAACATGGCTACCCAACTAACAAACGTACATAAATAGATGTTTAAGCATTAATACATTAAATTTACACTAACGCCCCCTTTATTTCTTACCATTTATACTAACACCCCCAACGTACATATAGTTATCTTCTTTTCTTTCAAAGTCGATTAAACTAAAACCATGGATTTCATAACATCAACATGGCTACCCCCAGCTAACAAACGTATATAAATCGATGTTTAAGCATTAATACACTAAATTTACACTAACACTCTTTTGTTTCTTACTATTTACACTAACACCCCCCAAACGTAGATACAGTTATCTTTTTTGGTTTAAAGTCAATTAAACTACAACCATGGATTTCATAGCATCAACATGGCTACCCATCTAACAAACGTACATAAATCGATGTTTAAACATTAATACACAAAATTTACACTAGCATACGTACCATACGCATCGTGGCCTCCTCATAGACCTCCTCCCATGTTTATTTCATCTACAATATAAAAATAGAATTATAACATTTTAATTACAAACTAACATTTAATAAAATAGAAAAATATTAAGACATTACCTTGAAGGCCTTCCAAATATTGTCCTTCTCCTTGTTTGGCAACTTTTTAAACGAGGGCCGAATCTCACGGAGTACTCGACGCCGCCAATACTCCCCAATCCATTTTCCGGGCGTAGGGTATGCACCTACAAACCTGCCAAGTATATTTATACAATAACGAAATAACTTAAAGGTTAATGAATTTTATATAAAACAAAAAGGAACCAAATTAGGTTTATGGTTTAGGTTTAGTGTTATGGTTTATGTTTAGTGTTATGGTGTATGGTTTACGTTTAGGTTTAGGTTTAGGTTTAGGTTTAAGGTTTAGGTTTTAGGTTTTAGGTTTAACTTTTAGGGTTAGGGTTGGGGGTGGGGATGGGGTTGGGGGGGGATGGGGTTGGGGATGGGTTGGGGGTTGGGGTTGGGGTTAGGTTTAGGGTTAAGTTTAGGGTTAGTGTTATGGTTTAGGTTTAAGGTTAGTGTTACGAATTAGGTTTATGGTTTAGGTTTAGGTTTAGGTTTTAGGTTTTAGGTTTAAGTTTTAGGGTTAGGGTTGGGTTTGGGGTTGGGGTTGGGGTTGTGGATGGGGATGGGTGAGTTGGGGTAGGGTTGGGGATGGGGTGGGGTGGGGTTGGGGTTGGTGATGATGGGATGGGGATGGGGTTAAGTTAAGGTTGGGGTTGGGGTCAGGGGGTGGGGGTGGGGTGGGGTGGTGGGGTTAGGTTTAGGTTTAGGGTTAAGTTTAGAGTTAGTGTTATGGTTTAGGTTTAAGGTTAGTGTTACGAATTAGGTTTATGGTTTAGGTTTAGGTTTAGGTTTTAGGTTTAAGGTTTAAGTTTTAGGGTTGGGGTTGGGGTTGGGGATGGGGGTTGGGGTCAGTTGGGGATGGGGTTGGGACAAGGGGCGGTGGGGTGGGGATGGGGATGGGACGGGATGGGGATAGGGTTGGGGTTGGGGTTGGGGTGGGGTGGGGGTGGGGGTGGGGTTAGGTTTAGGTTTAGGGTTAAGTTTAGGGTTAGTGTTATGGTTTAGGTTTAAGGTTAGTGTTACGAATTAGGTTTATGGTTTAGGTTTAGGTTTAAGGTTTACGTTTTAGGGTTAGGGTTGGGGTTTAGGGTTGGGGTTGGGGTTAGTGTTGGGGTTGGGGATGCGGATGGAGATGGGGGTTGGGGTTGGGGGTGGGGTGGGGGTGGGGGTAGGTGTGGGGGTGTGGGTGTGGTTAAAGGATTTTAAAAAACATTTTTCCATATTTTTTTCAAAACTACCATTATTTACTATGCTTAAAAGAAAATGCTATTAAAGAGAGTTGCTGAGAAAAAAGAAAAGAAACATACTAGTGCAATTTAACTATACTTATCAAATAAAAAAAAACTAGTGCAATTTAATTTAAGTATAATAAATGATCAATCAATTGTAATCTGCCCTAAATAGATAGTGGCTTACTATTAATACTTGATCACCATGACGAAAGACAAAAAAACATATATTTAAAGTCCTAAGGTTATCTCGTCGGCCTTTAACATGTGGCCGGTCTGAGTTTTCTTGCCAACTCCATATCTCTGGCATCTTTTGAAAAAATTAGACCGTTGCTTTAACGTAAAAAAAGCCTATTAGTCAGCACTCAGCAGCTATGTAATATGATGTTACAAAAAGAAAAAGTGAATGAAGATAAATATTTCCCCTTAAAGAGAAACAATTGATGTCCATCAAAAACTTGGAAGAAAACATTTAATTTGCTCCACAAACTTTACCCCTTTATTTCTCAACCGTGGCATCATCAACTTTAGAAAATAGTTTCCATTTACGTGATTTTGATTATTTATTTCCTTTTTGTAAGAAAATTCAAGGTTGAAGAGAATTTGAAAGGCTAACCTTTAAAATAAACCAAATACGCTTGTTTCTTGAAAGATAGGTAATGTGATCTCCCGAGATCATTTAGAGAGAGAGAAAGAGAAAATATTTTACAAATCAAGTTGTGAAGAAAGATGCAGCTCGCAAAGCTCCAATATAGAACTCATGAACCCAACTTCTCAAACTTGGAAATGAGTTTAAACTTAGTAAATGGAAGAGTCAAAAAGAATCATTGAAAGGGTAGGGTTTCATTTTCTTTCTTGTACAATTAAAGTTTCTTCCTTTGATTTTATTCTTTCCATTTTTGTGATTGGTGAATGTAGGCCTGTAACCATGCCAAACAAACAAGAGTTGTTTCCAAATTGAAATAATTCAAAGACAAGATTTAATATTGCTATTATGTTTCTTCAAAAATTTGACTTCTGGTGTAATGAAGAAAAATAGAAATTAGTTCGGTCATCTTCCAAGAAACTCCACAAGTAATTACTAATACATGACCACATCTATATATATATATATATATATATAGATCAATTCAGGTCTGATCGGAATTTATTTAATCATTTTTTGTAATATCCCTGACATTGCAATTGAAATATAATGAGATTCTATTTAAGAGGCTGCATCAGTTGCTTGAAGTGTATATGACTAATGTGGACTACCTGAAAAAGTCTCTTTTTCTTACTATGAAGGTTGTAGATTATTGAAAAAAACCCCTATTTCCCCAAACATATCCGTGGATCCTAAATTTGTCAAGAACTGAAAAGCCCACATTAGTTTGGTACTTAAACATGAAATTCTGTTAGTTACTAGGAATTGATTCATTCATTAGTTTTTCCCCTAACATACATATGCGCATTGCAAGTCTATGGCACCCGGAACTTCTAGACTGTTGTTGAGCTCTCAAATTGTGACTCTGAGAGTAGATGTTCAGAACCTGATGAACTTGCAGATTGGGGTGAGAAAGCTGAACCAGAAGCAGTTAGTTCTATTCTCTGAGGTCTTGGTCTTTGAAGCTGCAGCTTTAGACTTCTTTGCAAAACGGCCACCGAATTAGGCTTTGATCGAGTTCTAGTATGCCTTTTTTCTAGTATGCCTTTTTTATTTTCCGTATATTATGTCTTTTTTGAATTAAAAAAAGCTGGAACCAGTGACCTCTTGCTAATTCTGGACAAAACCTTCTAGAAAAAGTTACTGCACTGCTGACCCGAATTTGTTCGGACAAATGTCGATTTGTGTTGTAGAATTCTACACATAGAATCACAAGGATAATGGGATATAGAATCACAAGGATAATCACAAGAATTCTACATATAGCGCTAATGGGTTAATATATGTAATTCAGTTGAAACTTTAGGTATGTGATTGTTACGAATTGGAACCAAGACAATACCTCTGTAAAACCAAAACCAATGGTTTGGTAAGGTTTCAGTTTTTTTTTCAAAGAAACTGGTATATGCAGTTGAGTTTCAGTTTCTACCTAAAATCCAGAACAGTTCACACAATCACATTGTGCATAAGGTGTATAAATAGTAAACGTCCAACAAAATGGTCAGCTTTCGTTATGAAAGTTCAAGCAGAGCTTTTACTGTTTAGGATTCACTCCCATTTGTGTTAAGGATGTAAAGGATCATTGCCAAGTTAATAAATTGAATGATAATATGCAACAATTGAGAAGAGACTTAATGTTGGAACAACACTCATACCCAAAGAAGTAACTAATTCCAAATACAACAAGTCGAGAGCATGTCGGTTGTGATAATAAAAAATAACACCCTAAATTAATATTAAACTAAGAGAATGCTTATTGGTTAAACTACAGATAAGTTTTTGCATTAGATTTCTAGCTAATGGCCCAATGGTAATGAAACTCCCACGATTTGTGTGAAGCTTCCACTCCCACACCCACGTCTTGTTGCTTGTTGCGCCGACACATGTATGAATATCTGAAGTTGGAACATCTTCACATATATGTAGTCATAAGCACAATTCACTACTCTGTTCAAGAATAATGTCTAAAAGAAATCTGGGAAAAAAGGTTTCTAAGGAATTAAAACTCATTTGGTCATGGAATCAGTTGCTAAATCAACAATGAAAAAAAAATCATAGATCGTTGTGTTAATCACGAACGTACGGTTTCTTTCTTCTTTCATTCGGTTAACAACTTGATTATTCTGTAGACACCATATTTACAGCTTTGTGATATGAAATGTATGCCCCAGCCTCGAAAATGACCACCGGAGAAGTCATATGTTGTGAGAAAGAATCTACATGTGCATGTCCAAATCTATATACAAATAATTGGTTAATACAAGCTCTTGGACACAGCCATGTACTAGACAATTTTGGGAGTTCCTGTCACACTTGTTTTCAGTCTATATGACTTGTCCCCTATCCAACAAGGTTCTACTTCCTAGGGTCATTATATTGTATTCAATAGTCTTGCCTCTACAAAGAACCTATTCAAACAAAAAGCATGTTTATTTCTCAATGTTATAGGCCGATTATTTCCAAATATCCACTCCCACTCCGCAAATGCACATCAATACACGATCAATTTTATTCATAGTGTACTAGTGATATAACTCACAATTTTAGTACTTCTTTTTCCTTAATCTATCTCTCTTCTATAAGTGGCTTAAAACAGAGAGAACATAAAGTCGATAATATATAATTCATGATAAGGAACATTAGGGACAGTTTAAATGCGTTTATGTTGCTTTTCGTGTTTAGGTAGAGATTTGGGTTAATATTTAGCCTATTGTTTATGTTGCTTTTCGTGTTGTTCATGTTGTTTATTGTTTATGTTGATGTCATGCCATGTTTTTGTTTCTCTTGAGCATACACATATATTAATTACATGTGTTTTATTTTGTTAGGATGAATATGCAAATAAATTACGCGAAAAACATGGATTAGCCCCCCGATGAAAGTGTGACTGGAATTGAGGATCCTGGTTTAGAGATTTGGCAGGAATGTGTTGGGGGTGTGACGAGGGGTAGGCTTATTGGATGACCTGGCGAAAGGTGGAGTAAAACAGGTGTCTTAAAAGACTATGACACATACATTGCATCTCAAGAGCATTCGAAGAAACTTGAGAGGTTGGAGAAAGACAAAGCGAAATTGTACAAAATTGTGAATAGCAGGGTAGTTATATTTCTGAGCAAGGTAGTTATATTTCATAGATGTCTCGATATATGCAAGGCATTTATGAGAAGTTCGGCATACCAGCTCCTCTTCATTTCACTGTTCGTCCCCCTCTATACCTCCTACAAATGATGGTGCTTCAGCATCAAGTGTTTCGAATGGTCCAGATGGTCCTTCGTCTTCTCGTGGTTGTGATGATTTTGACATTGAAGATAATAGTGATAACGATGATGAATCTGAGTCTAATGATGATTGATTTTTTTGAGTTATTTTCTCTTGATTAAATCATGTACTATTTGATGCGTAAAGTTGGATTTTAAGTTTTTTTTTTTTTGAGATTATTAAGGATAGTAACGAGTACTTTGATGTTGACTTATTGAACAAAATATTTTGCTAGATGAGGTTATATGACATAATTCTTTAATATGAAATATTATGAGTTGCTTGATTTGAAATATTTTGTATGTTTTTGGTATATAAATGTGGTACAAATTTATGAAATTATTGATATCGAGCTAGGTAGGGAAAAATCAATTGTATTAAAATGATGGTGAATGTCATCACATTTTATAGGGTATTAGATTGCTGAAGCCATTGCTTAATAGGAGCTAATGCGATGGCAATAACAATCACGTATAAGGAATGATGTGATGTCACATATAGTAATAAAGTGATGGTTAATGCAATCGCGTACTTCAATATAAAGCAATGACCAAAGCAATCACATATTCGGAGATAAAGCAATGGGAAAAACAATCACGTATGCTACAATAATGCGATTATAAAAGCAATCGTGCATACGGAGATAAAGCGATGATTAATGCAATCATGTAACCTCAGATAAAATGATGGTTAAAACAATCACGTATTCCTAAATAATGTGATGGTCAAAGCAATCACTTATGGCTCATTAGAGAGATGGTTAAAACAATCGCGTATTCCAAGATAACGTGATGGAAATACCAATTGCCTAACGTCCTCTAAAGTGATTGATTAAGCCATCGTCTATTGTGAAGACGATTGCTTTAGCAATCACTTATTTAGTACTAAGGTGATGGTTTAACAATCGTCTTTTCATAGATTATGCGATGACTTTGTATTTTTATGAATTAAAAAAATAAATATTATTTTTCATGTTAGGTGATTGTTTATGCCATCACCTAAAATCTATGAGATAATGCAACAACTTTTACCATCACTTAAACTTTCAGTGACAAGGCTTTATGCGATGAAACCAGTGATTGTTTTGACCATCGCATATAGTTTAAGGCGATGGTTTTTTAGTATTGGCGATTGCTTTCGACCATCACGTAAAAACAATTTTCTAGTAGTGATTTCCTCCTTCAATCATCCGTTAGAGATTTCCAATACTGGTTCTTCTTTAGTAAAATTTGCCGCTGCTTCTTCGTCATCGTCAATTAGAGTGTCCGGCTGGTTCAATGCGATTGAGGTCAACTGAGTTTCGATAGCGTCAAGAGAATGATCGATTGAATCAATGTTTCGGTCAGGATTAGGGTCTTAGTCGGCAGATTCGTCGGAGGAGGACGAAGAATTAGAATCGGAAGTCATTTTGGGGAAGAGCGGCTGGGGATGTGGCTGTTGATTTGCAGGCGAAGGTGAAGAAAATGGCGGTGGAGGGAGTTTTCATGAATTTGGGAACCTGTCGAGGGTTTCATGAATTTGGGAACGGTTTCGCTTTCGGCTTTCGAAAGAGAGGAGAAGAGAGCGGCTGGGAATTAGGGGAAAATAATTAGTGAACGAAAGAGGAAAAGTAAGAAATGCGGGAAAGGGAAAAGTTTGTGCGACCAAATACAAAAAAAAAATACCCGCGTATGTGAATTATGGACGGCAAATGAAAAATGGGTTGATTGTCAATTGCCTCAAGAAAAAATAAATTAACCCTCGGTTTTGGGAAAAAAATTACCTAAATTTATTTCTAGTTTTTCAAAGATATATTTTTTACAAATAAATTAATAAATAAAATTTCTTTTCAACATCCTTAAATACTTAAATTGCTTAAAACATCGGGATGAGTAATATAAGAGACCATTATTATCATTTAAATTTTCAAAATTGATCAAATAATATTTCATTCATTTCGGGCAAATAATCCATTATTTTATTTAATGATGTTTCATTTAAAGAGACAACTTTCAAAAATTAATGTATAAAAATATCAGTTTATTACGTTACGTTAAGTTACGTTACGTTAGGTTAAGTTACGTTAAGTTACGTTACGTTAAGTTACTTTACATTATGTTACGTTAAGTTACATTGCGTTATGTCACGTTACGTCACGTTACGTTATATTACGTTAAGTTGCATTATGTTACGTTAATTTAAGTTAACTTACGTTACGTTAAGTTACGTAAGTTAAGTTAAGTTACGTTACGTTATGTTAAGTTACTTTACTTTACGTTACGTTACATTACGTTACGTTAAGTTACGTTACGTTATGTACTCCATTATACCATTTCGCCAATAGGCGTAGCGTACTTTCATGTTAAAATGGTCCATCGTAGTCCATTATAACATTTCGCCAATAGGCGTAACGTGTTTTCAGGTTATAATGGTCCATCGTACTCCATTATAACATTTCGCCAATAGGCGTAACGTCTTTTCATGTTATAATGGTCCATCGTACTTCATTATACCATTTCGCCAATAGGCGTAGCGTGTTTTCATGTTATAATGGTCCATCGTACTCCATTATACCATTTCGTCAATAGGCGTAGCGTGTTTTCATGTTATAATGGTCCATCGTAGTCCATTATACCATTTCGTCAATAGGCGTAGCATGTTTTCATGTTAAGTTACGTTACGTTAAGTTACTTTAAGTTACGTTAAGTTAAGTTAAGCTAAGTTAAGTTAAGTTAAGCTAAGTTACGTTAAGTTAAGTAAAGTAAAGTTAAGTTAAGTTAAGTTAAGTTAAGTTAAGCTAGTTACGTTAAGCTGCTAAGCTTAAGTTAAGCTAAGTTAAGCTAAGTTAAGAGCTAAGTTGAAGTTACGTTAAGTTAAGTTAAGTTAAGTTAAGCTAAGTTAAGCTAAGTTAAGTTAAGTTAAGTTAAGTGCTAAGCTGCTAAGTTAAGTTGTTAACGTTAGTGTTAACGCTAAGTTAAGTTAAAGTTAAGTTAAGAAGTTAAGTTAAGTTAAGTTAAGTTAAGTTGAAGTTAAGTTAGAAGTTAAGTTACATTGCGTTTAAGCTAAGTTAAGTTGCGTTACGTTAAGCTAAGTTAAGAAGTTACGTTGCTAAGTTAAGTTGCGTTAAGCTAAGTTAAGTTAACGTTTAAGCGTTAATGTTGCGTTAAGTTAAGTTAAGTTAAGTTAAGTTTAGCCACGTTAAGTTTTAAGTTAAGTTAAGTTACGTTACGCTAAGTTAAGTTACGTTACATTAAACTAAGTTAAGTTATGTTAAGTTATGTTAAGTTATGTTAAGTTAAATTAAGTTACATTACGTTAAGTTAAGTTAAGTTACGTTTTAAGTTAAGTTAAGTTAAGTTACGTTACATTAAGTTAAGTTAAGTTACGCTACGTTAAGTTTAGTTAAGTTACGTTAAGTTAAGTTAAGTTAAGTTAAGTTACATTACGTTAAGTTAAGTTAAGTTAAGTTAAGTTACGTTACGTTAAGTTATAACATTTTGCCAATAGGCATAGCGTGTTTTCATGTTATAATGGTTCATTGTACTTCATTATAACATTTCCCCAATAGGCGTAGCGTGTTTTCATGTTATAACGGTCAATCGTACTCCATTATACTATTTCCCCAATAGGCGTAGCGTGTTTTCATGTTATAATGGTCCATCATACTCCATTATAACATTTCGCCTGTAGGGTGTTTTCATGTTATAATGGTCTATCGTACTCCATTATACCATTTCGCTAATAGACGTATCGTGTTTCATGTTATAATGGTCCATCGTCCTTTAATTATAACATTTTTGCCAATAAGCGTGTTTCATGTTATAATGGTCTATCGTACTCCATTATACCATTTCGCTAATAGACGTATCGTGTTTCATGTTATAATGGTCCATCGTACTCTATTATACCATTTCGTCAATAGGTGTATCGTGTTTTCATGTTATAATGGTCCATCGTAGTCCATTATAACATTTCGCCATTAATAGGCATAATGTGTTTTCATGTTATAATGGTCCATCGTACTCCATTATACCATTTGGCCAATAGCCGTCGCGTGTTTTCATGTTATAATGGTCCATCGTAGTCTATTATACCATT
Organism: Codonopsis lanceolata; assembly: GCA_013146195.2. Lineage (NCBI taxonomy): Eukaryota > Viridiplantae > Streptophyta > Magnoliopsida > Asterales > Campanulaceae > Codonopsis > Codonopsis lanceolata. The sequence goes on from CM028381.1 coordinate 55,840,266, forward strand.
TTGCCAATAGGCGTAGCGTGTTTTCAAGTTAAGTTACGTTAAGTTAAGTTAAGTTAAGTTTAAATTATGTTATTAAGTTAAGTTGGTTACGTTACGTTTAAGTTAAGTTAAGTTACATTGGCTAAGTTAAGTTAAGTTAAGTTACGTTAAGTTAAGTTAAGTTAAGTTGCCGTTAAAGCTAAGTTGCGTTCGCGTTACGCTAAGTTAAGCTAAGTTAAGTTAAGTTACATTACGTTTAAGCTAAGTTAAGTTACGCCAGTTGTTGCTTCACGTTAAGTTAAGTTGCGTTGCTAAGTTAAGTTATGTTCGTCAGTTAAGTTAAGTTAGTTAAGAAGTTAAGTTAAGTTGCTAAGTTAGAAGTTAAAGTTAAGTTAAGTTAAACTAAGTTAAGTTAAGTTAAGCTTAAGTTAAGTTAAGCTAAGTGCTAAGTTAAGTTAAAAGTTAAGTTAAGTTAAGTTACACGTTAAGCCATTAAGTTGAAGTTATTGCTTAAGTTAAGTTATGTTACGTTAAGTTAAGTTAAGTTACGTTACGTTTAATTAAGTTTAAGTTGCTACGTTAAGTTGCGTTGCGTTAAACGTTAAGTTAAGTTGCGTTATGCGTTACTAAGTTAAGCTAAGTAAGTTACGTTAAGCTTTGTTACGTTAAGTTGCGCTAAGTTACGTTACAGTTAAGTTAAGCTGCTAAGTTAAATTGCGTTAAGTTAAAGTTAAGTTAAGTTAAGCTAAAGGTTAAATTAAGTTAAGTTAAGTTAGTTACATTAAGTTACGTTAAGTTATTTATACGCGTTACATTACATTACGTTACGTTGCGTTAAGTTAAGTTAAGTTAAGTTAAGTTAAGTTACGTTAAGTTAAGTTAAGTTACACGCGTTAAGTTACGTTAAGTTAAGTTGTAATGTGAATGTTTTAATTTTTGTAATTATATTGATGCTAATCATTTTAATTATTGATATTATATTATTAAATTAACATTTCAAATATTATTTTAATTTAATTTCAATTTAAGTTAACGTTAAGTTAAGTTGTAATGTGAATGTTTTACTTTTTGTAATTATATTGATGCTAATCATTTTAATTATTGATATTATATTATTAAATTAACATTTCAAATATTATTTTAATTTAATTTCAATTTAAGTTAACGTTACGTTACATTAGGTTAAGTTAAGTTGTAATGTGAATGTTTTAATTTTTGTAATTATATTGATGCTAATCATTTTAATTATTGATATTATATTATTAAATTAACATTTCAAATATTATTTTAATTTAATTTCAATTTAAGTTAACGTTACGTTACGTTAAGTTAAGTTGTAATGTGAATGTTTTAATTTTTGTAATTATATTGATGCTAATCATTTTAATTATTGATATTATATTATTAAATTAACATTTCAAATATTATTTTAATTTAATTTCAATTTAAGTTAACATTACGTTACGTTACGTTACGTTAACTTACGTTAAGTTACGTTAAGTTAAGTTAAATTGTAATATGAATATTTTAATTTTTGTAATTATATTGATGCTAATCATTTTAATTATTGATATTATATTATTATATTAACATTTCAAATATTATTTTAATTTAATTTCAATTTAAGTTAACGTTACGTTAAGTTAAGTTAAGTTGTAATGTGAATGTTTTAATTTTTGTAATTATATTGATGCTAATCATTTTAATTATTGATATTATATTATTAAATTAACATTTCAAATATTATTTTAATTTAATTTCAATTTAATTTCAAATATTATTGATATTTTATATTAATTAGAATTTAATTTTCAATTTATTTTCAGTGACAGAATTTTCCGTCGCTGAAAATAAACTTAAATTAAATTTTGAAATATTCGGAATTTTTTTGAAGGTCACCTTTAGCGACGAATTTTCGAAAGTTTTCGAATTTAATTTCGATTTATTTTCGGCGATGGAAAATCCTTGACAAATTCGTGATGTTCAATTCCATCGGCGATGCTCAATTGCGATTAGTTAGCTAAAGGTGACCTTTAGCGATGGAAAATTCCGTCGCTGATGCTTAATTTCCGTCGCTAATCAGCGACAGAAAATTTCCGTCGCTGAGAATTCCGTCGCTGAAGGCACGGTTTCTAGTAGTGCTAGCCGGTTGCTAGTGGCCGATAAGAGTAGGGCCCTGCCCGCTAGGCAATCTTCTGGAAGCTCGCCCAAGGCGATAGAGGCCATGCCCGCTCAAAGCCTTGGCCAAAACCAAGCACTCACACCTGGTATCTGTTCGGGTAATCTCTCAACTTGAATAATATGTCTGCTTAGTTAGCCTTGTTTTTTCTAAGTTGATTGTTACAAGTTTGCATGCTCGGTTAATTCATGTTATTTATGCTCGACATGTTTTTGGGGGGTACCGGTACTTGCACTAATCAATGGCAGCAAAAATATGAGCAAAGAAAACAATTATCGAGCAAAATCAACAAAATCCAGACAGAATCAAAAAGTCGCTACAAGTAAAAAGAAGCAGTTGTCAAATATTCATAATTTTCTGTGCATGAGGAGAAAGGAGTTACAACCAAAAAGCAAAAATAGTGGCACGCATGCCGAGCAAAAATGAGGAACCCTAAGCTAAGCCTGGTCAGGAGTCTGCTCTTGAGGGGGCGGAAGATCTTTAGCCGAAGTCCGGAACTGATCGGCATACTCAGCATTTAAAGCTTTGCGGGCAGCTTCTTGCTCAGCCGCCTTCGCATCATCCTCGGCCATCATTTGCAGGGCCTTCTCACCCTCCAAGGCATCGACCAAGGAGCACATATTCTCTTTCAGGGGAGTAGGGAGAACCCAAGGCTCGCGGCCAGCGTCGGCATCCGCCTTGGCCAGGGCTTCCAGTTCCGAATCAGTATAGGGGACTAAGGTATGGAACTGGCGGGCAGCGTTAGAATAGACATCGAGCACATCCCATTCGGCCATAGTCCGCATGTCCACTACCCCGTGGCCAGCGAGCAGTCGGAGGATACGGTTAGCACCATGCACAAAATATGGCACGATGGCCTCATCCACGGCATCCTCGAAGGCAGGGGAGCTTTTGTAATTATCCACTGTAGTCTCCTTAGCATTCAGAAGCTTCTCCGCCATCTTCGGCCACGAGGTCTTCGTCCTTGATCACCCGCATTTTTAGGGCATCCCGCTCAGCCTGCAAGAGATCCCTTTGTTTGGTGACCGCTTCAAGGGCATTTTTTCCCTTCTCCAGATCGTCTTGGTTCTTCTTCATCTGGCCAACCAACTCTTTCTTCTTAGTAGCCAGAGTGCTGTTCTTGGCGACCAGCTGCAAGTTTCTCTCGAGTAGCTCGGCCTCCTTTTTCTTGGCAGCGGCGGCGTTGATTTCCAGTTGGTCGGCCAAAAGGGCCACCTGCTTAACCTTGTCCTTCACCAGTTTCTCGCAAGCCTTGTGGTCTACCTTCGCCTTTTTGCGAGCCTCCTTCTCTTCATTATACCAATCATAAAGATTGGTACATGTGGAAGCGATCTGCGAATAAAGAATGGATAGTCAGAACGGGAAATAAGGAAGAAAAAGAAAGGCAAACTACAGGCAAATACATTACCTCGCTCAGACAGAACCCCACGTTCCCGACCAAGACATGGCCGGCAGTATCTCGGTCCCGGGCCAGGTCATCGTGCAGCGTCCTTTCTATAATTCCTTTGCCCACCAGGCCCCCTGGGCTCCCGCGGGCATGCAAATCGAGGCCTCCCAGTAAAGGGGCATCCCCGGAGATTTCTTTCACCAACGTGCGAGCAGCGGTGGTAGTGGAGGGCATCTGGAAACCGTCCTATCTCCAAGTTGCGGCCCCGCCTTGAGTAGCAGCAGTAGAAACAAGATCAGGGCTCGAGCCCCGAAGGCGGACATCCCAAGCAGGAGGGGGGGTTGGACTCTTCTTCCTTTTTCCCTTTGCCTTGGCATCCTTGGCAGCGGGCCGGTACCACGGAGATGTTGGCAGCTGGTGGCTCGGCGGCATTATCAGTAATAGTCACGATGGCCTCTTTCTACACGACCCCTTTTTGTGTGGTGACGACAACTTTAGGCGCCGACATTTTCTTGACCAGACTTATGGCCCTGCCCAAGCCCGGTGTTTTCTTAGCAGGCGGAAAAAAGGAAACCTTAGGCAAGGCCACGGGCTCGTTGGCCTTTAGGTCAGCTGCCCGCTGGTCAGCCTACTTCTTCCTCATCTTTAACACTGCCAAATTCTTCATCCCTGAAACAATACAAAGCAAAACAGAATCAGAATTGATACGAGAAAAGGTGGGTAAAGCAGAGATGAGAACATATTCATGGTTAGCAGGCAACCATCCCGGTCCTCATAAACTGGCCGACAGTCTGCACCCGGGCCTAGCCGCTGGCATTCAACGCATTTGCGCTTGAACATCTTCCCATGACAGTCACCCTAGTACGGATGAGGGCTTTCAGGAACATGAATCAAAAGGGGCTCCACCTCAGGGACTTCCGTCCGCATCACTTCGGCCAGGCATAAGTTTCGTGACCGACTGCCTCTTTCGATCGGCGAAAGTGGCAGCCACGCGCATTTCTCATTCTCTTCAACAACCCCAACGGTAGCCTTCAACGCCGCTAGTTGGGTGATCTCTCCCGAGCTGAAGTCTTGCTTAGAGACCTTGGGGGTCTTGATTTCACTGGTCGCCGTGGGCGTGAATGGCCAGCTGACCCGGGACTCAATAAATAGGACTCTCCTGTCCTAAGACTCCACCTTCCCTGGGACATCGGACGGCAGCCTCAAGAAGTTGGAGTTGGCCCTCACTCCGATTCTCTCGCCTATGCTCGGGGAAAAAATAAACAACTTGCAAAGTAAATACATGTTCGGCTCGAACCCTAGCAGTCGGCTCGCCACCGTGAAGGCGGTGATGGCTCTGACAGTGTTCAACATCAGGTCGCAGGGCACGGCCTTCGTCCCGTGCAAAAATTCCACCAAGAAGGGCTCCAGCGGAAGACGTAGTCCTACGCGAAAGAAATTGGCAAAAAACAGAAGTTCGTTTCCTTACTCGCGGGAGAGCTTGACACCAGTGGGCACGTCCATCTTGCTTGCCCGATAGAAGGCAGAGTCAATGCCGAGAGACGTAAGCCACGCGGTCACCTTGTCCGCCGTATCCAGTGTGGCCCAATGAGTGGCATACCGGCTCTCATCCGCGTTTACGTACCAGTCGGGCTCTTCCTCTTCTTCCACAATCTCTTCAAGAGGGACCTTCACTGGAGAGCTGCCGGCCATTCTATAGCAACGAGCAAGGGGAATGTTGTCCCAGTCATCTGCATCATCCTCAGGTGTGGCTTCCACTTGAGTACGGCCTGTCCTCTTAAGGCGCCGGGCAAGCGGCATGTCATCTGCCTCATCGGCATCCGAGGCCTCTCCGGCCATCTCTCCCTGCTCGGCCCTTGCTTGCTCAACCGTACCTCCAACATTGGCTCTCTGCTGTTCGAGGCCCTGCCGGTCAGCAAAGCCACCAGTCACACTCTCCTCTCCAGAGTCTTCCTCACTGGAGGAATCAATTAAGTCAACTATGGGGGCGGTTACACGCCTTTGAACCGACGGCCTGGCCACGGATCTCGCTCCCTCATCCGACTCGTAGTCAGCTTGGGGAGACTTCTCGCTGCTCAGAGAATCATTCTTCCCGCCGTAGCTGAAGGCCTCATGGTCATTCTCTGAGATATCAGACATCTACAGAGAAATCGAGAAGGAGAGTCAATTTTCTGCCCGCATTACCGATAAAGTTGAAAGGGGAAAAAACTCCTAAGTCTAGGTACACAAAAGGGGCCATGCTCGCCTAGCGAGCAAGACCACATGGTCTTTTCCTCGATCTCTAACTAAGGGCGGTTCTACTCTCATAAACCCTAACAGAAGCATATGAAGATGAAAGGGAGAAACCAGAAAACCCTCACTTAACCCAGAAAAACCAAAAACATAATGGGAGGAAGAGGTCAGAAAACTTACTGTTAATTCTGGTGAGGAACGCCTTCTATAAGCAGTCGAAGGAAGAGCTTTTCCAAGTCGAAGCTTGAAGCACCGGAAGGAGATGAGCGGTGGGATTTGTTGAATGAAGTCACCGGAATCTGGAATGCTTTGGGTACTGGCAGCAAAAACTCACCAAGAAATCCTCTCTCTAAAAACTCAAGAGCGGTAAAAGGGAAAAGAGGGAAAAGGGTTCACCTTTTATAGGCCGGGGTTTTCGGTTTTGGGGGGAAAAAGGCAAAGCTCGAAACGGCGTCTGGGAGGACGGCCCATCATCACAACGCATTAAATGCGCCGCTTCGTGCTTCGTGCCCTATCAAGTCACATCTGCTTGTGACGGCTCACGTGCCTCTACCTCCACTCGCCTGGTACACCCTCAGCAATAAGCTTCCTTGACACGCTCCAGGTGTATTCCATTAAGTTTCTAGTGCCTTTTACACATATGACCCCCAAAGCCTTTGTAGTTCTCTAAAAAAAATTCACAAGTGTTGAAGTCCGTGGGAGTATCCTCCAGCATGAACGCTCCCCGCTCCGAGCATGAATGCTCGCCAGACAAGGAGCTAAGGGCCACTGATATGCCCGGCCCAAACCGGGTCACGAGCGAAGCACGAGCTAACATCACATGCCAATCACGAGCATAATGAGTGTGGGGCCCGCTGGCCTAGCGAGTAGAGTAATGGAAGCATTGAGCAGTGAGTAGTGCAACTCCCGTCCAAAACTGGCCGGGCACAGGGCCTTGCCTATCCGACCAGTGGCCATGCCCGGGTGCCACACTCACATCGAGCAAAATAATCAAATTCATCTCGTCCAAACCTGGTCAAGCACCGGCCTTGCCTGCTCAACCAGGGGCAACCCCTTGGATCTACACTGACCTCATAGCAGTACACATCAAGTAGCCGGGCAAAGCCTTGCTCGCCCGGGCACATATCAAGCAGGAAGCACCGAAGGCTTGCTCTCCAAGACAAGTCAAAGGTTTCCATATTTGAGCAGGGCACTTACCTTATCTGCTCCTACATCTACGCGGCCAATCGCCTGTCATGCCTAAAATCAAGGGATTCTCTCCTTAATTGACTAGGTAACTATGGAAACTAAATCCCACACGGATTCTAGGTCATTAGGGGCCTATAAATACCCCTTCATAATCACAAACAAGGTACACACACTTTCTTGAGCCTTGGCACTCTGTCAAATTGCTTTCATACTCTCATTCGATACTTACTCTCACGAGGGGTTTCGCGAGGCCCTACCTTGCACTTCCACTCAGGTTTTCTGTGTTCTTAGCCAGGTTCAAGGAAGAAGATTCAAGCCTAGATATCCTACTCAACAAACGGACGACCCAAGCTGTGATTTTGCCACATCACAACCATTTACCGAGATTCATTGTTGAGGATGCAAATTTTCCTGCAGAAATTGAGAGGGTTATTGCTTTGGCCTTTCTGCAGACAGATAAAGCTTTTGCAGAAGTGTAAGGGCAAAATAGGCATGACCTATTTTGGTCTTGTTTTCTCCTTTCTTGGTCTTTAAGTTTAGGCATTTTTGGTAACAAAATATTCCTAAGATTTTTGGTTTCTTGGTCCTAAAGTTTAGGAGATATTATGGAAACAATATCTTGGTAATATTCCTTCCTTAAAAACGTGTCCTAGAGTCCTTGGTTTATTTGGTAATAAAATCTAGTGAATTTAGGAAGTTTATTTGATTACCAATTCTATCTCATAATCCTTTAGTGTGTTGGAGTTTGTTTCCTTATTTATGTTTAGGTCTTCTTCATGATATAAATAAGGGACACAACTTAGAAGGTAGAGAGTTCAGAATAGAACAACAGTGCAGAGCAGATTCCAGAGCATCATAAGAAAGTATTCTGAAAATCAGATTTGCTGAAAGTGAATGCAGTTTCGGATGCAGCAACTGGACAAGCTACATTCGAAACTACATTGATACTGCTGGTTGTTTGTCTTCCTAGATTTTCTATGAAGTTGATTTTTTCTTCCCACGTTTTCTTTATCTGTTTGTCTATGGGTTTTGCTCTCCAAAACTTGTTGTCTTGTGAGAGTTTTTGGTTTAATGATTTCACATAGTTTTTGTAAAACAATTCATTTTTTAAAGTGAAATCTTTTTGTCCATAAGGCTAGATCTACAAGCATAGGCTTGTAGATTGTTTGGTAATCGTTTGTGCTTATTTTCTGCTTTATTATTAAAGTCTTCCGCTGTTCATTAATTTTATGATCAATACACCTTCCAGTGTAGCTTCTGAACAAGCTACATTGAGAACTACATTGACAGTTTTGAATCTTAGCTACTATTGTTCTTTCAAGAATCTTGTACTTTGGATGCCGATCTTGCTTCTGGTACAACTGCATTGACAGCTCTTGTTATTGGAAGGTTAGAATCTTTATTTTTATTTATTTTTATGTTTTCAAATTATATAACTGTAGCTTGGTAGCACATTTTCACAAGGTTGTGTATTATTGAAGATGTTAATGTTAACATATCCAGGAAGCAGCTTCATCAACAAAGACAAGGGACTTAAGGGACTCAAACTTAAGGGACTCAAGTGCAATATGTCTGATCCTGTTCTATAGCTCTAAATCTGTTCAGGGGTAGCGTGTGTAAATATGTGATAGTTGGAGGGAAGCAAGTGCCACTTTATTCTATTAGGCTTTCTGTTATAACGGTTTTGTTTGTTAGGTATTTATACCTAATTTGTTCTCCTGTTAATTAATTCACATAGAAATAAGAAAATCTCGATTGATGGCTCACCTTCATCTCTATTGTTTCTTTCTTCTCTGTCAATGCAATTGGTCATATTGCTTCTTTACAAGGTTGCAGGAGATCTAGGGCTCACAATTTTGTCAGAAGATATTTCTTTTGTTGAACATTCATAAGCATGGTATATTCATATATATCTTCTGCATTTGATGACAGATCATTGGTGGTGGCAAATGCTGGAGATTGACGAGCTGTACTATGTCGTTGGGGCAAAGCAATTGAGATGTCAAGGGATCACAAACCACACTGGATTAAAGAACGGAAACGTATTGAAGCTTCTGTAGGATACGTGGATGATGGGTATCTGAACGGACAACCGAATGTTGCTCGTGCTTTAGGGGACTGGCATATGGAAGGCTTGAAGTGCAGGGCTTGAGGACCCCTTAGTTCAGAACCGGAGCTTATGACGACAAAACTAACAGAAGAAGATGAGTTCTTTCGACATAAAGGGAAGTGAGTACTTTCGCCCCAAAATACCTAAAAGATATGTTCAAAAAATAACTGGATTAATTTGAAAACATGTTTTAAAAAATGTACCGCTTATAATTTGTCCATATGATATTGATTTTTATTATGTTCAATTTTGTTTATTTTAAATTATTTTGACGACCGATTAAGTTTGTTAAGTAATTAAATATTGTTATTGGTTAGGGCAGATCAAATAGTGAACTTTTGAAAGAGCTTTTTCATAATTGCTTATGTATCAAATCATCTACCACATCAAAAATAAAAATAAAAACTTATCTTTTTATTGCTTTTCTATACTATGATAAACTTCTTTTACATCAAATATGTTTTAATATTGGGCCTCATTTTTATTTATTTTTATTTTTTCCCTTTATTAATCACTCATTGGCTATGAACCACTCATTCTATGACCCTTCCATAATTGTTAGGTATTTTGATGATCTGGGTCTTACTTCTATAAACCTCGTATTAACCTCATCATAGAAGATATCTAGGGTATTATGTTTGAAATTATTGTTTTTACAAAATATAATTTCCAGAAGTTTGGCATAGACTTGTGTTGTTTAAAACAAATTCAAGTTGTGTAATATATGAGCATTCTTAAATGGAAATTTTTGTAAAACTATTTTTATTCAAATTTTGTCTACTTATATCAGGAAGTATTACTGATTTTTGCTTTCGTTTCAGACAAAAAGTTCACCATACTATTTTCATATGTTTCACTTTAAAAATTCATTTTAACAAAATTATGTTTATCATCTCTATAACATTTCAAATTTATCCCCCACATCTGATATTAACATATTCGTTATGTTAAAACATTATTGTAATTATAACCAACTATAATAAAAGTTATATATATATATATATATCATTTAATAATTAGATTTTTAAAACACCAATTCTTTTGATGTAACGGAGAGAGCATTTAATGATAAAATTAGTACTACTTGTTAAAACATTAGTAAAGAGAAAGTTAACAGTTCTTATTTTAGAATGGAGGAATTTTTTATTGGGAAAAATACCAAAAAGTCATATTAAAAATTTTACATATCCAAAAAGTCTCAAAAATAATTTTTCTATTCAAAAAGTTTCAAAGTTAAACTTTTAGTACCAAAAAATCTACAACTTAACGTTTCTACTAACATCGTTAGGGTATGAGTTTTTTTTTTGAAATCAATTTATATTTAAATTTAATAATGTTAATTATTTAGTATTTCTGATAAAATGATAATAATATTTATTAGCAACTAAAATAATAATAATAATATTATTATTATAATAAGAAGAAGAACAACAAGAACAACAAATAACTATACTATTAATAATAACAATAGACAAGCTTTTTGCTATTATTATTTTTATTAATAATAATGATTATTATTATAAATTATTATTATTATTATAATAATAATAATAATAATAATTATTATTATTATTATTATTATTATTATTATTATTATTACTACTACTACCACTATTGCTGCTAATAATAATGATATTACCACCAAAATTTCATAATAGCATAAAGGTTAATTTTTTTGAATATTTAGTATGAAAAACTTTAGTTTTTATGAATTAAGTAGTTACTGAGATTATTCAAGATTGAATTTTTTAAATAGATTTTTATACTATTTAATAGTAAATGTTGATGCAGAAAATGATAATAATATTATGGTTATAATGGTAATAATATTAGTATTATTATAATAAGAATAATTATTATTTTTATAATAATAATTATTACCGTTATAATAATAACAATATTCAATGCAATTTTTAACATCATTTTCATAAATCAAAAGAATAATAAGTTTTCATCCAATGAAAGCATTTAACATAACGACGTTTGATACATATCAAGCATTAGACTTTCTAAAAAAATTAATTTTGAGACTTTTTTGATAAAAGAATTATTTTTGGAATTTTTTTGATATGATAATTTTTTAATGAAACTTTTTGGTATTTTCCCATTTTTATTTATTTAATTTCTTTATTATTATTATTATTTTTTCATGTTCGGCGTATATGGTCATTACAAAAACAGACGGCAATTACAAGCATATAAACTGAACCCATAATGACAGAGTGCTGTACAACTGCTATGGATGCTGCCGACGGTTTGACGCCGCTTGAGCATAGCAGGGTCTCACCGGCTCCCGGCGGCATCGGCGACCACTTATTCCAACTTTCATTTCTCGACATACTATGGATATCCTTCTATCCAATTCACCAACTCTGTTTTTACAAATACCCTCACTCCAAATCCCACTTTCTCCAAACCATTATTCCCAAACTAAAGCACCCCTTTCCATCACTCTCCAACACTTTTTTCCCATATGCTGCCAATATGATTGTCTATCCCTACGATGCTAATTCATCCGCTAGTAAAAAACCCGAAATCCGTTACGTTGACGGCGATTCCGTTTCTCTAGTTGTAGCAGAGTCCACAAAAGATTTCAATTACCTAACTGGAAATCATGCTCAAAAAGCCAACGAATATTCTATCTACTTGTTCCTCAATTGGGAAACATTGTGAAGTCGTCTGACTTTGTTAAAGTGCCGCTTTTAGCCGTTTGGTATTTCCTGGCCACGGCTTTTGCATTGGACTTACTACCCACCATGTTGCTTGTGATGGAAACGCTCGGGTCGGGTTTATTAGAGCTTGGGCTTCCATTACTAAATTTGGCAATGATAAGGAGTTTCTCACTAACGGATCCCTCCCGTTTCTTGATAGATCTGTGCTAAAAGATCCCTAGTGTCTAGGGGAAATTTTTTGGAGGCAAGTTGCGGAGAGTGTGAATCAAGACCATCAGCCTCCACATCTTTCTGGTCCAACTTATAAGGTTCGGGTCACCTTCCTGATGACCCGAACTCAAATCAACCTGCATAAGGAATTAGTCTCCATTCAACGACAAACTCTAACGAATGTATCGTCTTTTGTGATAGTATGTGCACATGTTTGGACTTGCATGGCTAAATTAAACGCTTCCATATCGGATGAGAAGGACCAAAATGAACTAGAAAAACTTATTATGCCAGCGGATGGCCGGGCTCCTTTGGATCCACCTATACCCGCAACTTATTTCAGTAATTGCTTAGTTGGTGCTATTGTGATCACAAAGCGCGACGAGTTAACTTGCGACGAAGGATTTTTAAATGCGGTTGAAATCATTCGGGATGCAATTCGTAAAAGATTTAGAAGTCAAGAGAGTATCTTCGAAGACGCGGAGACGTGGTTGACCCAAGCGGATGTAGCGAAGGTTCTTGGTGTAGCCGGATCGCCTAAATTCAATGTCCATGACACGAATTTCGGGTGGGGAAGGCCAGATAAGTGTGAAGCTGTTTCGATAGATTATTCGGGATCAATGTCTTTCAGTGTCAGCAAAGAATCAGAACAAGATTTGGAAATTGGATTATCTCTTCCTAAGGACGAAATGGATGTTTTTGTTAACATCTTTGATAAGGGATTAAAGAATGGTATTTGAAAGCTAAAGGTTCATTGTAATAAACTAATAATGACTTATCGCGGTTGCCGTTATGGGAAAAAATATATTACTTTTATATGTTTTTAAATTATTGTTTTGTTTTACCTTTTTAAATTTAGCTCAATGTTTTTCAAATAAGAATTAATTGTATGTTTGTTTTTTCAAAATTATAAATAACATAATTTGTATTACTTCTTTTGTTCTTAAATAATCGTCATGCTACTGTTCAAACCCTGTATCATTCGCAGGGCCGGCCCTGAGGCATGTCTGGAGGGGCAATGGCCATGGGCCCCCAATTTTAGGGGCCCCAAATTTGTAAAAGTTACCTTATAAATTGTATATATACTTTACTGTTAAATTTATTCACAAGTTGTATGTTGTTATAATGGTTAAGGCTCGCGCTTTTCGTAACGAAGGTAACGAGTTCGAAACCTGGTAAGTGGTTTTTAACTTTTTATTAATTGGCATGGTCTATAAATTCTATAATATAGAATGTATTCACAATTATAATGTATGTAGTTGTCTCAATGGTTAAGTTTTAATTTTGTGTAATGAAGGTCACGAGTTCGAAACCTGGGAAGTGGTTTTTAACTTTTTATTAATTGGTTTGGTCTGTAAAGTGTATAATATATAATGTATACACCATTATAATATATGTAGTTGTCTCAATGGTTAAGTTCTAATTTTGTTGGTTGTGTGGTCATGAGTTTTATACTTCTACTCTTATCTATGCCAAAAAAAAAAAAAAATCAATAAAAGGGCCCTTTTATTTTTTTTCGCCATGGGCCTCTGAATTTTCAGGGCCGGCCCTGATCATTCGGGCACATTTCGCGATTTTCTTGGTAGTAGCAATGAGGAACCGGAACTACTACCCCATGATTCAACCTGGTTAAAAAAAACAAATTAAGAAAAAAACAAATCACTCTATTATAAATATTGATATAGTATCAAGGTCATTCCTAACATTTAATAGGTCTGGGACAAATTTTAAAAAAAAAAAGCACCCTTATTTAATTATCAAAATTAATATCCATACATAAGTAACTCAAGTTATAACATATTCAAGAAAATACTATGACTAAATATGATAATAGTATCTAAAAACATGTTGCAAATGTTGACAAGAACAATCTTATTGAAAGTGTAGCTAGAACAAAGCAATAGCGGCAAGCGCTAGAGCTGGCAATGGGATGGACCGGCCCGAGTTGGATCCGGCAGGTCAAAGTTATTTGGGAAAATTTCAAGTAGGTACAATTTTAAATACATGATTTCATCTAGATCTATTAATTTTTTGAACATTTCATATAACTACAAATTGGTTATCAAATGACCAAAATGTCATTAATGAAGGCAAATCTCATCCGGACTGTCAAGACAAAAAAATCCAAAAATTATGATGTCAAATCCAGACATCTGTTTAGACAATTTTTTCAAGAAAAAAAAATAATGATCCAAAAATGCTGATACCAAATCCAGGCATCAGAACTGTTTAGATAAAAAAAAAATCGAAAAATGCTGATGCCAAATCTAGACATCAGAACTGTTTAGATAGTTTTTTTCAAGATAAAAAAAAATCCAAAAATGCTGAAGCCAAATCCAGGCATCAAAACTGTTTAGACCAAAAAAATCAAATAAGGCTAATGTCAAATTCAGACATCAGAACTATTTAGACAGTTTTTTCAAGACAAAAAAAATCCAAAAATGTTGATGCCAAATCCAGGCATTAGAACTCTTTAGATAGTTTTTTCAAGATAAAAAACTATCAAAAAATGCTGATGCCAAATCCAAGTATCAGAACTGTTTAGATAGTTTTTTGCAAGACCAAAAAAATTCAAAAATGCTGAATCCAGGCATCAGGTTGACAAATCCAGGCATCAGATTGACAAACTCAGGCATCAGGTTGTGCAACGTGAATTTTCACGGCATCAAGATCGTTTCTCTATTCTCCGTCCACAATAAACTTGAACTGCAAATGTTTGGAAAGTCCACCATCTGTCCTGCTCCAAGCTCTGACATCGCATACAACATTGTGCTCCAAAACCAAGAGAGCCTGCAAAGATGAAACTCCAATCCAACTATTCCGAACATCACCCGAAATGGCAGAACCATCTTGGTCCTGAAGAAGAAGGACATATTCTGATACCTTTAGCTTCCCATCTTTGAAGGTTCTCACCTTTTGCAAATTCTCCGAGTTATTCCCATATATTGCGCTTCCATCCTTGGTGAGTTCAGGAAACCCATACAAGAAAAGCCAACAATATATAAAACTGATCTCATTTCCCGAATAGCTGACAACGGTAGTTTTCTCATTTCCAAATTTCTCTCTCCTCAATCTCCTGAATCGCTTCTAAAACTGATTAATCACGAGGTACGATCATTGAATCTGATTCCTCAATTTCCAATTTGGTTTTGATGAAAAGGTTTTATTTGGCCTCTTGTGTGATCGGTTCTGATCACGGTCAATTGTTGAATGTTAGGGTTTCATAAACTCATTGCCATTAATCATGAATTCATTCCCTCCCTATTGTTTTAGGATTATTGTACCAAAGAGATGGAGAGAAGGGATACTAAACATAGAGATTGGAGGAAGGCTTGGTCAACCATGTTCCGTTGTGGTTTTCCCCACTCACACTGTCACACAACAGCACATACGCACCACAAATTCATTATCCACTCGTAAGAATACGTGTATAAAGGGGTAGTGACGTACTTTTGCCTCAAAATTGTACCTAAAAAATATGTTCAAAAATAGCTGGATTTATTTGAAAACATATTATAAAAGACGTACCGGCTTGTAATTATTTCAAGTTATTTTCAGGGTTGGCCTAGCCCATCTCGAAATTCAATGGAACTTTCAAAATGTTAGCTCAGTCGGGTTGTCTTAGGCTCATTTGACACTGGGCTGGCCCAATCGAAATAAAATCAAGCATAAAGTTATAAAATTTATTACAATTCAAAGTCTAAAAAGATGTGATGAAAAGCTTAATATATGTAGCACCTGAAAAAATACAATAATTCAATAAACGAAATACGACGTCATCAAAAAATAAAATAAAATCATGTTTGTACCTTATACGTTTATTAATGCTTAACCAAAAGACTATAAAATGTCAATGTAGTAGCACCTACTCATGTAACACCAATTCAGTGTTGACTACATGACATACAACTTTTGAATGGAAAAAAAAGGCACTAGCAGTCTAGCTGAGTAATAGTAAGACTCAAGCTTCACTCATCAAGGTTAACAATATTAAAAGCCTAGGTTTTTTTGCAAGTAAAGAGAAAGAAAAGTCTTTTTATTATGAAAGAAAATAAAAATAATAACTAAAATCTATACATATATAAAAGGAGAGGAGCAAGTTTTGGAAAGTTCCCGTCAAAAGCGACTTTCCAAATTTAAAAACACTTCTAATTTGTATATAAGCCACTTTTTGCATTTGAAATTGAAAATAGAAAATGTCATTATTATGGTTAATTGGATATATGATTCCAAAACCTCTTCATATTCTTATTTAGTATATTAATAAAAATATGCATATTAGAAATATGAGAGATAACAAAACCAATTTTTTTGTTAATTCCTTTGCATCAATATCCAGGCTAGAAAAAATAAAGATGGAATAAAATAACGATTTTGAAACTAAATCATATACACAGACTTTGAAATAAAATTAATTTACAGACAATCAATTAATAATAATATTAAGATCTGATAATTTTTTCTCTATTTCATCATAACAAAAGTTATTTTTATAAAAAAATCTATAAATCGAGATAAGACCAATTTTTTGAGACAACTAGATACATGTAAAAAAATAGAAACCCGATAATTTCTGATTTTTTAGTCACTTATACATGTTTAAAAAATGCAGATATAAAAAAAATTACTGGTGATGAAATTAATCAGCATTCAGATCGAATTTGTTTGTTAGTTGAATTAAATCACGAATTAAAATTAATAAATGAGTTTTGAAGTTAACCAGAGTTTTTGAAATATTTTTGAAACATGAACATACAAACAAGTTTCCGGTAAGTCGGTGGTCATAGCTTCCATTGTCGGACTTTCTTTAGATAGTAACGTTGGGATTGACCATCGCTGCAAAAAATGTGTAAAAAAAATTGTAATGTGTGTACGTGAAACTGGGGTAAAAGTGTTTTCTTTTCGTTTATATACATCAACTAAAACAATGTGGTTTTATGAGTGTTTACTGGGTCGCGGTCCAAATGTTATCCATAGCAAGGTTTAAACCAAATTTTATGATTTCTATTCATCGATCATTTGATTTTTTTGGTTCAATTTCCTTGACTCATCTCCTACATTTTATTTTCCTTAGTTATATACTATTTTAATTATTTTTTCTTGATGTCTGATTTTTTAATTGAACCATAATACTTGAATTATTTTGTAAAAATTACAAATTTTGAAAAGTGTAGTTTTTAAGGTTTTATGACAAAACATGTTAGTATATCACAAACAATTTGCCCTTTGTCTGATATTATATGCGCTATCATTTTTTTAACATTAATGCAACTTTTATTTATATATATTTATTTGTATATATTTTAATATCATTTTTTAATATGGGAAACACATCAGTGAATTTAAATTTTGTTGAGACTCCAGAGTAGAGAATAAGAGAAACTGAAATTCTTAATATTTTTATTCTATAAATTGATTTTTTTCTCCAAAGGTAAAACATATTTAAACCTAAAGACTCTTGATTTGCATTAATTTTTTTATTTCTATTAATTTGCTTATACGTTTAGATTTTTAATTGAACTTTACATGAAAGCCAAACAAAATAATCTTAATTTTAATGTTACAAAATTATGATATTCAATTCAACACATCGAACCCATAATCTTTATGTTGCAATTTTTTGTGTATTTTATTAGCACTAAAGTTTTAACTATTGTATTGATATGAATATAGGGTTTGTGCATCGCACGAGTGCTTTGATTATAATTTTCTATGATTAACTTCAATTTTTACTGTACAAAGTAAACTATTTTCGTCAAGGACATGTCACTTCGATATCAATTGAGAGATATGTTTAAAAAGTTATTGTTTTTATTAACATAATTTTCTATTAGTTGTTTTATATGCATATTGAACTCGCGATTTTTCATATAATTATTCAGTTATATGGTTATCGTTAAAATTTTCTATTGTTTTATTTATATCAATATTGAACCGTGCATTGCACGGTTGTGTTGTAGTATATATAAAAACAGAAGTGCATAATTTTTAGAAATTTTCTGCAAAAACTCACTTTTCAAAAATGGAATCACTTATGACATATAAATGGCATATAACTAATTACATACCAAAGTCATATAACTATTAAATATTACACAAAAATAAAGTAGAAATCAAATTTCTAAGCAAGCTATTCATAAGTCAGACAGAGTCCATGTGCATATAACTAATTACAAGTAAAATCAATATATAAAAATAATTTGTAAAAATGGTATTTATTCAAAAATATTGAATAGCTTAATATTATTATAAACAAAAAATAGGTAAATAAAAATAATTACGATTTTTTTAATAGATCTTGAAATACAATTCTATAATATTTTAAACAAAAAACAAATAAAAAATTCTCATGGGTCTGACTTTGTTTGTTTTTTTAGTTTGTGTCCGTCTTAGTTTAAATTATCACTAGATTTTGTTTCCGTGCTTATGGCACGGTGTCATTATGAAACTTATTCAATGTATGAAGCAGACAATATGCAAATGAATTGATATATGCTTGGGATTTTGTAAATATCAGATGAATGCATACTACACAACTGAAAAGAAGATAAAACTCAATAAACTATACAAAAATATATATTTTATGATGGTCAATTACAAATAAGTAAGAATATCAAAAACCTTATGTCATCTTCAAATTAGAGTGACATTTTCTCTTTTTTTTTTTGTTAATTCTTTATGTAATTAAAAATTGAAATGTAATATATAAGTTATGTTGTTGAAAGAGATACATGTTTTTTTGTGGTTTCAATTAAATAGTCATATGAAAATTAAAATGCAATTTTTTTAATTACATCACATTAATGAACATTACATATTCTGAAATATCAAACTGTGAGTTAAATTTGAAGGTTGGAACTCAAATAATGTTGTTTCGTAACATAGTCTATTCACTTGAGTTATGCAATGATACGAAATGAATTGTTATAAGGCTGAGAAACCATGTTTAAGAATGTTGAGTTCTTTCAAAGAACAATTCTGGTGGTACTCTTTTGATTCAAAGAATGTCACTAATACTATTTGATCATAGAATTTCTTCAAATTCCAGAAAAAAACAATTTTTGTTGATTATATCTTACGCAATGTCTATGAATAAAAACCATGGTAAATCATTGTCTAATATAAGACTCCATTTAAAAACGTGTTTTTGGTTATCATCAGTTGTATGCAGCTTTGCTTAAAATTACTATATAATATTTATAGTTGCAATAGTCATACATGTTGAACGAAAAATTATTGTATATAAAAAGTATTCCGAATTTTATATTATTTTTTTCAAATTTATAGGATTTTCTATATTTAATTTTACTGTTTATTATTTTTTGGTTTTATTCATATTAAAGAAATTAATTACATATTATTCAACTTTAATTTAACATATAATTTTATACACATGTACAATCCGTGCAACGCACGGGTGCATCACTAGTTGATTTTCTATATTTAATTAATGACTATTAATTATGTATTTTTAATTTTGTATTAAATATACTAAAAAATGTAGTTTTAAAAATTTGGATGGGTTGGGCTGGTCCGAAAAAGCCATGATTTTTTTATCCGAGCCCGCCGAATCCATGGACACGTGGGCTTGGGCAAAAAAAGACCCGACGTTTTTTGAATCATCAATATTTGAGGCCCGGACCGTCAAAATATTGGATGGGCTGGACAGACTCATTGGAGAGGGCTTTATTTGCCAGCTCTAGCAAGCACCAGCAAAAGAGCGCAATCATAACCAGCATCATCGATAAATTGTAAAACACCAATCAACGACATAACTGCACTAAGAAACAAATAAACTGTTATGATCTCATGATGTTTAGGAGCATGGATCTATCTAGGTGTTGGAGGAGTTGGATATTAGTAAACCACTAAAACCTGGTGTTTATTGTGGGAAGAGTATTACATAGCAGAGAAAATGTGTGTTCACTATGTCCTCCTAATTGTGTGGGACAAATCTTCTAAACTGTATTTTTACATTTGTGGTAATCTATCTTGTAAGAGAGTCGTACTTGTTTATTCCATTTTCTACTATGGTAACTATATATTTAATGTCTTGCTAACAAATGTATTTGGATTGAACGTCCTTAACAACTTGATTATTACCTGCGCTGTTTTAGGAATTCCTTTTTTTTCTTCCAATGAAGTAGGTGTTACTAAGGGTGTAAGTGGTTCGGTTTGGTTTGATTTATGCCAAAACTATAAACCGAACCGCCTTCTAGTGGTTCCAAAAATCTCGAACCGAACCACTCGATTTGGTTTGGTTTGGTTTGGTTTGGTTCGGTTTTGTGGTTTATAAAAATTATTTTTAATGAAATTAACCAACATTAAAAATAACAATAAAAATAAGATTTTAATTTAGAATTAACAACAAAATTAGAAAATAACATACTAACAACAAATTATCATAAATAAAACAACACAAATTCTAAAATAAACACAAATAATGGAAAAAATAATAGTTTTCAAACAATCAAGATTTTGTTTGGTTTAGTTTTCGCATATATATATATATATATAATGAATAAATCAAATGTTCAAAGTAGTTAATAAATGTAATATAGTATATATTATATAATAAATATATAAAAATATATATGTTGGTTTGGTTCGGTTCGGTTTGGTTCGATACCAAAAATCGTGAACAGAACCGAACCGCGTGGTTTTCCAATTTTTGAAACCAAAATCGAACCAAACTGATTGGTTTTATTTGGTTTGGTTCGGTTCCATGGCTTCGATTTACACCCCTAGGTGTTACTTGTTTTTTAGGGAATTTTTATAGGTGTTTGACTTTTGGACATATAGTAATCTTATCTAATTAGTTTCAGTGTTTCTTTTGTCAAAGGCTTAATTGTTGCTTTTCTGTTTGTCTATCTACTTGTTTTTAATAAGAAAAGAGATATAATAGATTAAAGAAGAGATATTTGTTTGCACTTCCCCCACCATTAATCTCTTTTTTGGTTATAATTTTTTTTCCTACTGGTTTAAGGTGGTCTTATCTATGATTTGGATTATTTGAAGTCTGTTATAGTCACTAGAACATTGAATGCTTTTATGCTGTTACTGTCAATGCAGTGAGTCTGATTTCTGGGAGAGGAGACTGGAGATTTAGAGCTATTGGTTAGTACAAAATTTCAATTGATACTCTTGTTTGTCCTTTTAGACAAAGCACTTATTTTTATTCAATTTATTCATGTTAACTCTTCTAGATATACTGGCATACTTTATATCTTGTTGCATTGTATTTTGTAGTCTTAAAGGGGAACTTAAGTTGTTTCTTACAACCTTGTCATCACAGTAGGTTAGACAACACAGGATGTATATAGGCCTTAAAGAGCCAAGTCAATTAGACTTTCATGCATGATCATTCTAGCTTTATGCAAGTTGGTTACTTTTATGAATTAGTCTTAAGGGTTGCTCTTGACGTGTGTCAAATCGTCAAAATTAATTCACCTACTTCCCTAATAACGAGTATAAAGTAAGTTGGGATCGTATTCACAGGAAACGTTGTACTTATTCCTTTTTAGAATTTTACTAAGTAAATAATGCATACGAATTTATATCTTTAATTAACTAAAAATAGATTAAAACTAATTAACTGAAAATTAAAGATTTTAATTAAACTAACAGGTTAAAAACTTGACTAAGTTCAATTAAGTAAAGTCCAGCTAATGAACTAATTTTCATCTCGCATTTTACTTCTGATCATAGATGCAAAAATGTCTTGTTAAATCACAAATAAACTGGTTATAAGTATCGACAAACGCCTAACACTCAATCTCTCCTTACCGCGCGTGTTGATAATCAAGAGAAGCTCGTTAATTATCGTCTAACCAAATTACAACCTCCGAGACGCTCATAAGATTTAATAATCTCAGTTGCATTAAGAAGAGAGAGACTCGATTCAAAGTCATGCATATTGAAGCAATAACATGTAAATAAGATTATTCGTTCCCGTAATACGGTCCGATTATGCCTGTGATGCCTAAAAGGTGTATTACTCGCCACTTTGTTAAAACTGAGGACAATTACGGATCAACAATGTTAACTAGCCATAGACTATTATATTAATTAATATTCTGGCCACAAACATCAATTAAACACAATAATCTTACAACGTGCTAAATGGAGAACGAATAAATATTTGTAACGAAACAAGAATGAATTCTATTAGAACTCACAAAAGTAAAATGTTAGAGACTTAATTGTTCATTGACTGAAATAGAGTATTTAGCTACTAAACATAATTAAAATAACTTAAAAATAGCAAGAGTTAAATGTTCCAGCATGTGTTGAACTAAAAAAAGAATACAAGTTTCTCTACACTTTCTCTCCTAACAATTATGAGCGACTTATCTCTCTAAAAGTGACTGCAAGGCTACTGCCCAATTCCTGCTCGTGCTGCCTCCATTTCTGCCAAATTCCAGAATAAATATCACCCCCTTTTTCCCCCCACTAAAGCCACTAACTAGCAGTTTTTTCAATCACCAAAACTGCCAAAAACTTCCTAAAACTACTACTAACTACCAAATCAGTTTTTCCTTTAACGAAGAAATAAGTTAGGTAGAGGAAACAACTCTCTAACTGCCCAGAAAATCTGCTGGACAGTTCTTCAGCAGGTTGACAACAGCTTCAATTCCGGAATTTAGACAGCACATGCCCACGTGACACCACAGAATTTCATTTTCTTGCAATCCAGCACTTTTTGCTTAGCTTCCCTCTTTTGTCAGCTCCCTTCACACCTACAATCATAAACAAGCACAAAACAACCGAAAGTGTAATATTTACTCTATAATCAATCATAAAATCGGCTAATAATATCACACTTTTGTGCTTCTATCAGCTCTCTAAATGATGACAAATTCCTTAAAAATTGGATTAATTGTGGGCCGGTTCCTTTTCCTGAAATTATAACCGCTCTACTACCTTATTTTTTTCCCAACTGCATAAGTCCACTTTTATTTTTTTTTTAAAATGAATAATGCCTGTCTTCCTCCTCTTTGTCTCCCTCTTCATCTTCCTTCAATTCCTCAGAGAGAATCCTTATCTTTGTACACTACAATTGAAGCCCTTACTTTCCAAAGCCTACAAAGATTGTTAAACATTACAATACATGTCTTCGGTAGGCAGCCCATAGTATTCTTACCTCGAAATTCCTTTAGAGCAGATTTTCACATTTGAGAAAGGAATAGGTTACAACCTGTAAGGATAAAATAGGCATGGCCTATTTTAGTTTTGTTTCTCCTTTCTTGGTCCCTAAGTTTAGACATTTTTGGAAACAAAATATTCATAAGATTTTTGGTTTTTTTGGTCCTAAAGTTTGGGAGTTATTATGGAAACAAAATCTTTGCAAAAATTCTTCCTAAACCGTGTCTCAAGAGTCCTTTTCCTTTTGGTAATAGAATCTAGTAATTATGGTAGTTAATTTAATTACTAATTCTAATCATTTTCCATATTGGATTTTGTTTCCTTTTTGATGTTTAGGTCTCCTTTACGATATAAATAAAGGGCATGGGCAGAGGCTATTAACATGGATTGAGAGAGAGCAGAAAAGCATAGCAGAGAGCAGAAAATTCAGAGATTAAGAAGTTGTTTTCAGTTCCAGTTTGTAGCAGATTTTGAATGAAGTTCCGGATGCAACAACTATAGAAGCTACATTAGGAATTACATTGAGACTACTGGAATTGTTTGTCTTCCTAGCTATTCTAGGAAGTTGATTCTTTTCTTCCCACGTTTCCTATACCTGTTTTTCTGTGGGTTTTTGCTCTCCAAGACTTGTTGTCTTGTGATAGTGTTTGTTTTGGTGATTTCACATAATTTTTGTAAAACAATTCATCTTTTTAAGTGAAATCTTTTTGGCCATAAGGCTATATCTACAAGCATAGGCTTGTAGATTGTTTGTTAACCGTTTGTGCTTAATTCATGCTTTTGTTTTAAAGTCTTCCGCTGTTTATTGTTTTTCTAACCAATGCAACTTCCAGTGTAGTTTTACACAAGCTACATTGGAAACTGCATTGACAGTTTGGTGAATCCTAGCTACTATTGTTCTTACACAACCTAAGAGCACTTTCTTGATATCTGACTTCCATCTTCCATCTTAGCCGTCATGGGCCTTACATTATCACCCTCTTCTTTCTTCCCCAACCTCATGACATTCAGGCAATATTGTAACTCAAAATTCTAACTTGAAAACTTGTATCCTACAATTCTGAATTTGATGCGAATATATATTCAACCTCAAGACATGCAGGATTAAGGGAGTATATTGTTGGTACAGAGTATCTTCCAATTGTAGGTGGTTTCCATCGTAATATTGATCAGATGTTGGTGTCGGAGGCTGCGATGCCTAAATTGTACGCATTGAAACTTACGATGAGGGTGTTAGAACTTATTATGCGGGAATGAAGAAAACTTATGATGCGGGAATGAAGGTATGCAAATCTAATTTGTGTCTCGTTGGCTCCGATGTGGGCGTCGAAGACTCTGATGTGGATATCAAACCCCCAAAAATCAAACCCATTTGAAAGACAAAAATTGACGATAAAGGGATGACAAGTTCTAATTAAGTCTTACTTTGTGGAGTATTGAGTAGGACTTCAACAAAGGTCTGAGATGGTTGAACTTGACCAATTATGGGGAACAAATTGTCCCTTTTGAAAAACAAATGAATGGTATTGAAGTGTTTGAAATATGTTGGGTATGTGAATGATGGTTTGTGCCAAAAAATAAATTACAACACACCCCCAGGTTCTCATATTACGATGCCCATTTTTTGCTTCAGAAGCATTGCGTTATCTTTTTTTTGCATTGCGATGCTCAAATTTGAGCTGAGATTTTTACATTGTGATTCGCAAATTTTGACACTTCAATTGTGCATTGTGATGCTTAATTTTTCCATTGCGATGCCCAAATTTGGGTAGGGGTTTTGTTTGCGTGTTTTTTCTTCCTTAAGTGTATCTTTGTCATTTTCCCCTAAAAGTGTACTTTAGCGATTTAAAACAAATATAATGGACCTAGGAGGTTACAATTTCACCAAAAGGGGACCACCCAAAAATCACCCTTAAAAATTTACTCTTAAAGGGGACATCTCCAAATTCAATATATAATGGCTTGCGAAATACACGTTTTCAGATCGATAAGTACTATAAACAGCTTGGAGAAATTGATTGAAAAATTTCTTACTCTTAAAATCTCCCATTGTGCTCTACTGTTAAATGCTACTGTATTATGCATCTCTTTGGTAAAAGTTTCCATTTTTATGTATACAACTAGGAATGATTACTGTTTTTTGTTTCTCATGGTTCATGTTAGAAGAAAAGTCACTCATGATGGTGCCACATAAAAAAAAGTCACTCTGGATGGCGCCATTCTCTGCCTCACCAAATGCTAATGGAACACTATCCCTAAATATATCATTACAAAGTTTAGCTATAAAATCCAAAGAGAAGAATACCATTTCTTGAACCCTATCTCTCACTCTCATCCAAACTTTTCCCTTGCCTTCTTCTACCCCCACCACGTCGCTAGGGTTTTGCAGCAGCTTGTTTTTTAGTTTGAGTTATCATTTGAATTATTGAGTTTGTCTTTTATACTTGAATCTATCACAAATGCTGGTTCATTAACCATTATAAGGTTATTATAGATAAACTTGCTACAATTCTGGTTAATTAGCAGAAAAATTAATTGTTACGGAAATTGTTCAGTATGTATTAAATGTTGGTGCTGTTAACAGCTGTGGATAAAAATGAATTATAATTCTGGCCCATTAATTTTTCCTGTAATCTTCTAATTTCAATACAACTGGGATCCTCTTTTTGTTGGATTCTATCGACAAACTTGTCAACTCTAGTTCATTTTTACAATTTTAGGTCCAACATGCATGACAAATAAAAAATGCCAGTGGTCTCTATGCTTGGTTATTTAACAGTTGATCCCGGTAGCAATGACCAATTGGCCAGGATTCGAACCGAGAGAAATAACCAAATTAATTATTCACGTATGTAATTAAGTCATGAGTTGGTAATATTGCTAAATTTATCATGAAATTTTGTTTGATTGAACTCATCACTTAATTGTTAATCTTGGAATGCAGGATCCTGTGATGCGAGCAATCAACTATGTTACTTCTACTAAATCATTTGAATTATAACCATAAATCCTCTTATGATTATTTGAATGAAATATTTTAACCCATGAATATGTTACAGATTTGAGGTTTAGTGGCAGCTGGTTTTGAAGTTCAAATCCTGAAAAGTTGATTAATGCTGCTGCTTTAGAGAAGTGAGCATGGCAAATGAGAAGGATGCAAAAGTGAGGGCAGTGAGCACTATAGGAAGTGAAGATTGGCCAGTGTCAGTCGCAACACCGACTGATGATTTATCAGTAAACTCTTGTGAAGCACCAAAAAGCTAATGCGTCTGTTATAAGTGGAAATAATAGGAGTATACTTGAATTCTTTAGTCCCCATGATAGAATTTTCTGGTACTGTACTTGAATTGGTGTTAATGCTGAGATACATATTTTGAATTGGTGTTCTATGTAATATCATTTTAAATAATAATTTGGTTATGAAATTTGTTAATTAGCTACTAATTCTTTTCAATCAGCAACAATATTTGTATCGTGTTTTTTATGTTATAATGTGTGAGACGACAATGAAATAACACAAATTTACATATTTTAAACATAAATTTTCCTTTAGATTGACACATATTTTTGAATAAAAGTAATTGAGATTACTAAACGATACAACCATTTTTTTAAGAATATAAATTTTTAAAAATAAATATTGTATTCCAATCATGGTGGTAATAGAAATTAATAAGATGAAAAATATATTGGTATTTAGGTTTTTAGTTGAGTTTTGAGATATTTGAAGAGTATATAGTGTTGTATAAAAGGTATTTATTGGAGTGGATTATTTTTTAGAGTGTAGAAAAAATGTAAAAAGAAAAGAAAATGAGGTGGCTAGAGTGTGGTATTAGGTGCTATTGTTGTGGATGCTCTGACCGGCTGTCCCACCCCCGACCCGTGTCCACTTTCCAAACTCTCTCTCTCTCTCTCTCTCTTTCTCCTTCTTTCCTTTTTCTTTTATTTGGATTTTGTTTTAATTAATAAAGGTGAGCTTTTTTTGTGGAAAATAGATTTTGTTAATTGAATTTTTTTTACCTTTTTCTGGAAATATTCTTTTTAATTCTGAATATTAAGTAGGTTGTTTTTTAAATCTAAATAAGTTTAATTTTACATTTTAATTATGATAAAGTTATTTTTTGAATTCTAATAATAGTAACAAAAATTATAAAATTAAATATAAATGATTCTATTTTTTTGTCAAGGTGAAATATTTAATATAATAATTAAAACTATAATTAAATTATGTAATATATTAATTCAAACTATAATTAATTTTTTTAATATATTGATTAAACCCATAAAAATTAATTTGTTTGAAAAATATAATTCAAAATGATTTATATTTAAAAAGTACAAGTTGATGAACCTAACATTGTGAGGTTGGTTCATAAAATTGATGAGTTCTTGAAAATTCTAGGTAGCATTGTAGAGCCCACCTAGGAACAAAGAATGAGTTCTCCACAAAGGGGATCCCCTCAACCGCCATTTTCTAATTTAGATTTGGTTTTGATTCCTTTGATACTCTGTTGTTGTCTTGTTGATGAAGATATTGGTTAAAACTTAAAACCAAAGAAGATACACAGTTGTATCTGGTTCTTACAACTCTAATGAAAACTCCAGAAAACAAAAAACCTAAATGTTTTGTCATAACAGTCTAACAGACCGGCTGATACACTCAAAATGCCAAACACCAAACAAAATCTATAACATCAATAACAAAGACAAAGGTTGTCCACAAACAATTAATTTCACAAAACAAGGGATATTTTCTTTGGCTAAAATTGCATCAAACTCTAAACATGTTCGTTGTCATACCTGATGTGATAAGTCAGCAATGACTAGTGTTCGATACTATAAATACAACTCTAGATCTCGTATACTAATTACTAACCGTATGTGTTCGCTTGTAACGCTAATCAGACTAAAACGTGTTTGCCTTTTCTTCTTCCATCACTACAAACGCTATTCCAAAACGTCAAAACCAAATTACTAAAAGCTTGTTTTGTGAATCGTTTGGCCACAAAACGTTATATAAAGCGCTTCGTTTTCATTATTAATTTCTTCCAGTGCTAAGTTTCAAATTGTTGTGTTTACATAATGGGGCTGCATTTTGAAATGTTAGAATTTGGAGCTTTTTAACAAAATGCTCCACCAGAAACGCTGCCTCAAATTCTTGACCGAAATTTCCCTCTCATGTTCAAAACAGAAAAAGGAAATGAAGAACAACCCATTGGGTTGTGCAGAACAAGAAATTAAGCATCATTCAAATAACTCTTAAATAAATTAAAAATATGAAGAAATTTGAAGCCCTAATGAGCAACTCCAACGGTCTCTTCAAAACTTCAATTTGAAGCATTTTTGGCTATTTTGATCTCCAACAACTTCATCCATTGCTTTATTTTGAAGTGGAGGCTCCCAGACTTCAAACCCAACGCATACTATTCCAGCAACTTCATCTTCCCTCTCCTATTTTGTTTTCTTTTCCTTTTTATTTAAGTAATTATTGTTAGTTTAGTTGTTTAGTTTAAATAATACTTTGATGTTTTGGTTTAAATAATACAAAAAAAATTAATTAATTTATTTTTATTTTTATTGTTAGTTATTAATTAGTTATATATAATATTAAAATTATTTATAATAAAGTTTATAAATATTAAGCATTCATAAAAAAACGAAAATTACATTACATTAAATTAAACTCACACAACATACATTTTAATAATATTAATACTAATACAATTTTGCAACAACTACCATTTTTACTAATAATCTGATAGATCAGTTTCGGATGGTCCAATATTTTAGAAGTAATGCCCAAAAGCATCCGGATTGAGTTGCATAACTTGTTGTTCAGCCCTTTTTTGTAGAATCTTTGCCCTTTTACTTTTAATATATGCTCGTGTATCCGGATCAGTAACAGAGTTTATATCTTTCGTCATTATTTTGAACTCATGTCGTTGTTCTTGTAGATCATTTCTCTTGTGCAGCACATCATTTTTGTGTGCAGTGCTTCCACCAGTTCGTTCGTTTTTTTTTTTTACACCTTTCGTAGCGACTATGTTACTGTCATCTTCTTTTCTCTTTAGTTTTACTTTTTTTTTAAATCCTGATTTTTCCTTGGGACGAAGTAACACCAATACTATCATCACTTAAGTTGATATCAAAAGATGACAATCCTAGAGATGACCCTACGGACGTCTCTGATAGTTGTGGATTTGGGTTTGATGATTTGTCACCATTAGTTGGTGCAAAAAAATGTATATCTTGTATAAGAGGCCATACATGCATGATCAAACTTGAACCCTTTCTTAAATTCTTCATC
Source organism: Codonopsis lanceolata (assembly GCA_013146195.2). Classification (NCBI taxonomy): domain Eukaryota; kingdom Viridiplantae; phylum Streptophyta; class Magnoliopsida; order Asterales; family Campanulaceae; genus Codonopsis; species Codonopsis lanceolata. The sequence continues at coordinate 55,869,675 of CM028381.1, forward strand.
TTGCAACAATAGGGTCTTCACTTGAACATACTGCTTCAATTAAAAATAATGAGAAACATTAATAAAAATTGCATATATATAGTTAGATCAAATATTATAATGGCTACTCACTATGTCTTTTTTTTGAAGCTCCACTTTGATTCATATTTTCAATTTTTCGGATGGAACACCTTAATTTGCCAGCTGCTTTGAGAATAACAAACATTGCAATGATCTTGTGTTTCGTGATTGTATCACGGAGACCGGTTTTGATGAATTGTACTCTACCTCAACTCGAGACTAAAATCGGTCTTTTGACTAGTTGATACCGATGATTGGGTTTTGAGAAATATCAATGTAGACACGACATAGGTGTATGTCTTTTTCACAATTGTAAGAGGCACTCCTATTTTTTGTAGCCATAATGATGAAATTACTCTATATCAAACAGAGAAGGATGAGAAAGATAATGAGATGCAAGTTTTCAATCAAATGGAAGATGGTATTATGATTTATATATATAAAAAATATCTAGATAAGATGTCAAACAGATGGATAGGATGATATGTAATCAAATCGACGTTCTAGATAAGATTTTTATTATCCTATCTTATCTATCATATTTATATAGACGAAATGTCAAAGGATGGCTAGGATGATATGTAATCTAATCGACGGTCTCGAAAACATTTTTATCATCTTATCTTATCTATCATATTTATCTAGACGAGATGTCAAATGAATGACTAGGATGATATGTAATCTAATCGACGGTCTCGATAAGATTTTTATCATCCTATCTTATCTATATTATTTATCTAAATGAGATGTCAAACGGATGGTTAGGATGATACGTAATCTAATCGACGGTGTCGATAAGATTTTTATCATCCTATCTTATCTATCATATTTATCTAGACGAGATATCAAACGGATGGCTAGGATGATATGTAGTATAATTGACGGTCTCGATAAGAATTTTATCATCCTATCTTATATATCATATTTATCTAGACGAGATGTCAAACGGATGGCTAGGATGATATGTAATCTAATCGACGGTCTCGATAAGATTTTTATCATCCTATCTTATCTATCATATTTATCTAAACGAGATGTCAAACGGATGGCTAGGATGATATGTAATATAATCGACGGTCTCGATAAGATTTTTATCATCCTATCTTATCTATCATATTTATCTAGACGAGATGTCAAATGGATGGCTAGGATGATATGTAATCTAATCGACGGTCTCGATAAGATTTTTATCATCCTATCTTATCTATCATATTTATCTAGACGAGATGTCAAACGGGTGGCTAGGATGATATGTAATCTATGCGACGGTCTTGATAAGATTTTATGTAGATTTTTGTTACCCTATAAATAAATTACACTAGTTTAACATTTAACATCCACCAAAATACACATCCAATTTCTTCATCGAAAGTCAAAATGAATTTCAATATTGGTAGTCCATTAAATACTACATCAGCTATCTCATCTTCTACCTCCATCGATTCTAATGACGATGAAGTAATTTTGTAGCAAATCACATTCAATAACAATTTTGTTGCTCAATTACTTTCCAACCATTATTTTCCAAGTATTCGCATGGGCTCAATTCCTGGTCATGCAGTCGTTGAACGCAATCGAGAAATCGGTGATCGTCCTTTGTTCAATGACTACTTTACTGAAAATCCAACATTCGACGAAGCGACGTTTCGACGACAAGTAAAAATGTCTCAAAGCTTGTTCTTGCGTATTGCTGATCATGACAATTTCTTTGTTTAAAGAAGAGATTGTCTGGAAGAGCCGGACTATTTACTTTCCAGAAAATAACCGTCTCAATGCGGGTACTAGCATATAGTGTACCTAGAGATGCTACTGATGAGTATATTAGAATAGGAGAGTCTACTTCAATGCAATTTGTGAAGCGATTTTGTCATGATATTATTGAGGTATTTGGAGTGCATTATCTAAGATCACCTACTACTGCTGATGTTACTAGGTTATTGAACATTGGTAATCAACTTGGCTTTCCAAGCATGTTGGGCAGTTTAGATTCTATGCATTTGCGTTGGAAAAATTGTCCAATCGCATGGGCTAGCCAATATACCGAAATAAGTGGAAAGCCAACTATCATTCTTGAAGTCGTAGCTGAGGCATGCATATTTCGGTATGCCTGGGTCTAATAATGACATTAATGTCTTGGATGCATCCAACCTATTTTCCAATCTCGCCCAAGGTATTGTTCCTCTAGCAAACTATGTTATTAGAGGAAAAGAATATAATATGGGATACTATTTAGCTGATGGAATATACTATTTGGGCAACTCTTGTGAAAACTATCCACGATCCACATGGTCCTAAAAAGAAATATTTTGCTATGAAATAAGAATCATGTAGAAAAGACGTAAAACGTGCATTTGGAGTTCTACAATCACAATTTGCAATTGTGGCTACACTGGCTCGCTTTTGGAATAAAAGTGACTTACATGATATAATGTCTGCATGTATAATAATGCACAACAACATGAGTGTTGAAGACGAGCGTGATATGGATGCCCCCAATTCAAGATATGTAATGGAAGCATCTGCCCCGGGTGTAGAAATGGTGGATAAAATAAATCGATTTACCTGATTTCTCGAGCGATATAAAAAAATAAAGGATAAAGCCGCTCATATATTGCACTTCGAGATGCGTTAATCGACCATTTATGGAATGAATTTATGAATTCAGAAGATTAAATGTTTGATTTTAGTTTTATTTTCATATGTCTATTTAGTTGTTTATTTTAGTTATTTTAATGTTTTTATTTTAGTCTTTATTAATGTCTTGCATTTAATTATTAATTTTAATATGTTTGTATTTTAGTCTCAATTAAATTATTGCATTTAATTATTATTTTTAATGCATAGTGTTTAATTTAATATATTATTAATTCAATAAATAATGCATTTGTTTTACTAAAATACATTAATACAAATTAAATGAAATAATGAAGAATATACTTAGAATATTCCTTATAAAGTAAACTTTGAAGTAGAACTGTTGGAGATGGTGGAAGATATTTGGTGCAGAAATTGCACCAATTTAAAGATTTTGTGTAATTTTTGCTTTAAACTATTGGAGATGATCTAATATATAATCCACAAAACACCAAATCTAATTTTTAAAGAGAGGGAATTGATTCAAAACAAGATCGAGAAGCTGAATATGAATTCGAAGTGCCCATTATTTTCAGTTGAGAAGATCCAAAAAAATCATGGCCGTTCGGGACAAGCATGGCTACGATGGAGGGGAGATTGACGGCGACGACGCTGGTGATCTAATGTTGAGTGTGTCAGTAGAGGACGACGTTGCAAAGGGTAAGGTGTGGAAATGGTGGTTTGGATTTTGATTTGGGGGATTGAGTGAGTGACAGACTGAGAGTGTGTGTCACTCTCACTAGATATAGAGAATTGAGATGACGAAAAAGGAAAGGTAGACAGTAATTTGAAAACGGAGGGAGTAAAATATATCTGATATTAGATGATTTTGACTGCAAAAAATAGTTAAAAAAAAAACTTTTACCATGTGTAAAGGAGGCACCGGTTTTAAAATATATCTAGTTTTTATTTTTGGTAGGATAAAAATATATATACTACCGTGCGCATGGTTTTAATTTATTTTTTTTTTTGCAAAAGTTGTTTATAATACGTGAACTGTCTGGCCCAATAGGCCCAAGCCTAAGTCACGTGCCTGACACATTTCCTACAATCACGAGCAGAGCACGTGTATTCCAAAACCCGATTGCGAAGCGGGTAGCGGCTAGACATTGATTATTATAATGTGTGTTTGGGATTTGGGGGCTAAATACCAAGTCGGCAGGTGCATAGCGAGCTGGGGATTCAATACCCAGTGAGGCAAGTTTATAGCGAGCTGGGGGCTCACCACCCAGCGGTCAAGCATTCAGTGAGCAGACTTACCATGCTCAGTTATGCAAGTAACGATCATCTTGAACGTGGGCAGTTATATCCAAGAAAATCGCTTCCACATTCATGACCAAACCGTTAGGTTGGACGTGGCAGTTAATGTGCCCGCCTTGCACGCATTGACATTTAATAGGGAGTTATTCAACTTCCCATGAAGGCTATAAAAACCCTCAAAACAAAGGAGAGAGGTACATGATTTTAAAAACTAAGGCTAAACTTTGTCAATTTGCTTACTCAATCGAGTGTTAAGCTAATTCTCACGTTGAAGGGCATTTGCAGGGAGTGCCCCTGCCTAGTTTACAGTTGTTGTCTACATTTCAGAATTGTGCCTTGAAGATTAAGGAGAGAATTGAAAGCCAAATATCCAAGTTATCAAGGCCAATGTGTCCTTGAATTACTTTGGACGCATCAATACGATAATTTTCTAAACTTATAATAAATAATTAAAATATGTAATTAGTATAATATTTTTTTTAAAAAATAAGGTATTCAAATTTGATCGTATGAATAGGTAATTGAAATTTTAAAATCTATGAGCACGGGTAAAATCTATCTGCAAAAAACACTATTACCGTGAAAATTTGGTGTCCTCATTAAGTGAAATGCGTCTAAATCAAATGTGATAAAATATTTCTCGTACTAACTAATTTTAGCAGCAAAAAATAATAATAATAAAACTTTTACCATATGTAAATGAGGCACCATTTAAAAATCTATCTAATTTTAATTTTTGGCAACAAAAAAATAGAAAAAAATTTACAATTTCACAAGAAGGTGATACGTGAAAGCACAAAATTCCTTTAAAACTTTATGCGTTCAGCAGAAAGTCGCCAGGTGGCAACAACAACTTTTGTTTTAATAATAATCAATAGATGATTAATATATTAATAATTAATAAATAAATAAATAAATAAATATATATATATATATATATATATATATATATATATATATATATATAAGTATAACAAATAACATATAATTATCTCGTGGATAATTTGTATAAATTAAACATTATAAAAATGAAAAGAGATGGAAATTGAAGAGTTTCAGTCAAATTAAACTTGTATAAATTAGATAGTATAAAATCTAGTTTAATTAAATGATATTTGAAAAAAATAAAAAAAAATCCTAAATATCTATCATAAATGTGCTCGTAAAACTATATCCTAAATTTGTTTTATCTAATCTAATTAGTTTTAGAATTTTATCTTATCTAATTAAATTTAGAATTTTTATCTTAAACTAATTGATTTGAGAAAAAGAAAATATCTTAGTCAGCAGTATCTTAAACTAATCGATTTTATCTTAAACTATATCCTAAATTTTTATCTTATCTAATAAAATCTACTATTTCGAAAGCGACACGTGGAAACACAAAATCTCTTTTAAACTTTTAGTTTTTCATAGAAAGCCGCCACGTGACAACAGCTAGTGTCTTCTGTTTTATTAATAGTTATATATATTCTTTGACCGAATGTTTGGATAATAAAGTCAAAATCTTTCTATATGTATATTCAAAACTTTGACGTCTTAGGCCGCTCTCTTGTCAGAACCGCCAATATTATATACAAAAAATTCATGCGAATTTTGTAGATAAAATTTGCAAGATATTTCATAGTGGTTATTTGTGAATGTTGGTGGAACGCGTTTAATCAAATTTGATAAAATATATTTTAAATTGATCGAGTTTTGGTAAAATAATAAAAATTAAAAAACTTATATCATGAGAATTGAGGAGTCCTAATCAAATTAAACTTGTCTAAATCAAATGTGATAAAATCTATCCGGTACAAACTGATTTTGTAAGCAAAAAATGGTAAATAACAAATATTAAAAAAAAAAAGAGAATTGGGGAGTTTTATTCAATTGAAACATGTCTAAATCAAATGAAATAAAATCTATCCGAAAAAAAATTACCATGAAAATTTGGAGTACTAATCAAGTGAAACACGTTAAAATCAAATGTGATAAAATCTATCTAGTATTATCCGATTTTTACAACAAAAATTGATAATTTAAAAAAACTTTTACCATGTATAAATGAGAAACCGGTTTTAAAATATATCCGACTTTAATTTTTGGCAAGAAAAAAATAGAATTTATATAGATATATTTAGTACCATATGCATGGTTTTAATAGTTTTTTTTTTGGCAAAAGTTGTTTATAATAAGATGATTTTCTAAACTTAGAATAAATAATTAAACTTTTTTTTAATTAGAATAATTTGAAAAAAAAACTGAAAATAAGTTAAATATTCAAAATTGATCATATAGTCATGTAATTGAAAGATTAAAATCTATGAGAATTGATAAAATCTATCCACACAAAAAAATTACCATAAAAATTTGAAGTCATAATCAAGTGAAAAGTGTTTAAATCAAATGTTATACTCCCTTTGTTTTCAAAAATATTGTCTAGGTTTACTCGACACACCTTTTAATAAAATACAAATTAACTGGATTATAAATATTGGTGAAATGTGTGGTTTCTTTTAATGTTATTGAGTATGTGGCCATACTTAAAGTAGGTAGAAAAAATAAGGGTACAATAGTAAAAATATTTTCCTAAAAGGGAAAGTTTTTAAAGATGGTAATTATTTAAAAACAGACGAAAAATGAAAGGTAGACAATAATTTAAAAATGAATGGAGTAAAATATATCCAGTATTAATCGATTTTGGCTGCAAAAAATGGTAAAAATAACTTTTACCATGAGTAAAAGAGACACTGGTTTTAAAATCTATCTGATTTTAATTTTTGATAGGATAAAAATATATATTGTACCATACGCATGGTTTTCATTGTTTTTTTTTACAAAAGTTGTTTATAATAAGATGGTTTTCTAAACTTGTAATAAATAATTAAAAAATGTAATTGGAATATTTTTTTAAAAAAATATGGTATTCAAATTTGATCGTATGAATAGGTAATTGAAATTTTAAAATCTATGAGCACGGTAAAATCTATCTGTAAAAAAACACTTTTACCGTGAAATTTTGATGTTCTAATCAAGTGAAACGCGTCTAAATCAAATATGATAAAATCTATCTCACACTAACCGATTTTGGCAGTAAAAAAAAAAAAATAATAATAATAATAATAATAAAACTTTTACAATATGTAAATGAGGCACTAATTTAAAATCTATCAGATTTTAATTTTTGGCATTAAAAAAAAGAAAAAAATTTACATTTTCACAAGAAGGTGACACGTGGAAGCACAAAATTTCTTTAAAACTTTAAGCGTTCAAGAAAGTCGCCACATCGTAGCAACAACTTCTGTTTTAATAATAGTCAATAGATAATTAATGGATTAATAATTAATAATTAATAAATATAGATTAGCAGAAAAAATAACATAGAATCATCCCATGGATAATTTGTATAAATTAAACATTATGAAAATGAAAAGAGATGGAAATTGAAGAGTTTCAGTCAAATTAAACTTGTATAAATTATATAGTATAAAATCTAGTTTAATTAAGTGATATTTGAAAAAATTAAAAAATAAAATCCTAAATATCTATCATAAATTTACTCGTAAAACTATATCCTAAATTTGTTTTATCTAATCAAATTAGTTTTAGGAATTTTATCTTATCTAATTAAATTTAGAATTTTTTATCTTAAACTAAGAAATTTTGAAAAAAAGAAAACCTTCTACCATTTCGAAGGTGATATGTGGCAAGACAAAATCTCTTTAAAACTTTTAGTTTTTCACAGAAAGCCATTACGTGGCAGCAGTGACTTCTGTTTTATTAATAGTTATAGATATATATATATATATTCGTTGACCAATTGTTTGGATGATAAAGTCAAAATCTTTCTATACGTTTATTCAGAACTTTGACGTCTTAGGCCGCTCTCTTGTCAGAACCTCCAGTAATTTATATGAAAAATTAATGCAAATTTTGGAGATAAAATTTACAAGATATTTCATAGTGGTTGTTTGTGGTGTTGGTGGAACACGTACGATTAATCAAATTGGATCAAATCTGTTTTAAATTGACCGAGTTTTGGTAAAATAATTAAAATTAAAAAACTTCTATCAAGAAAATTGAGGAGTCTTAATCAAATTAAACTTGTCTATATCAAATGTGATAAAATATCACCGGTACAAACCAATTTTGGAAGAAAAAAAAAGGTAAATAACAAATAAAAAATTTTTACCATGAGAATTGAAGAGTTTTAATCAATTGAAACACGTCTAAATAATGTGATAAAATCTATCCGAAAAAAAAACTTTTACCATGAAAATTTGGAGTACTAATCAAGTGAAACACGTTAAAATTAAATGTGATAAAATCTATCTGGTATTAATCGATATTTACAACAAAAATTGGTAATAAAATTTTTTTTATCATTTATAAATTAGGCGCCAGTTTTAAAATTTATCCGACTTTAATTTTTAGTAGGAAAAAAATAATTTATATAGATATATTTAGTACCATATTAAGGGTTTTAATAGTTTTTTTCTTCTTTTTTTGGCAAACGTTGTTTATAATTTGAAAAAAAAAATGAAAAATAAGTTAAATATTCCAAATTGATCATATAGTCATGTAGTTGAAAGATTAAAATCTATGAGAATTGACAAAATCTATCCTCAAAAAAAATTATCATTAAAATTTGAAGTCCTAATCAAGTGAAAAGCGTTTAAATCAAATGTTATACTCCCTTTTGTTTTCAAAATACTGTCTGGGTTTACTCGACACAACGTTTAAGAAAAAATAAATTGAATTGATTATAAATATTGGTGAAATGTATGGTTTCTTTTAATATCCTTGAGTATGTGGTCATACTTAAAATGGATAGAAAAAGTAAAGGTAAAGTAGCAATCAAGTAAGTATTTACAAACCACAAGCTATAAATGAGACAGACAAATTCTATAGAATGAAACTTACCACTCAAACTTACATGCCAATAGAATTCTGGAAGAAAAAATTACAATTTATAAGAGGGTGACACGTAGAAGCACATAATTTTTGTAATTTTTTTTTTACATTTCACATAAAGCCGCCACGTGGCAGCAGCAACTTCTGTTTTAATTATAATTAATAGATTATTTTAGAGAGATAATTGAGAGATTTTTGAACTTTATTTTAGTTGATATTTTTAATTTAAAATTATTTTTGCTTGATAAGTAATTGTAAACAAAAGGATAAAGCCGTCATTTTAACAAATATTCAGATTATGAAAATAATGTTTTGAAATAGTATCCCAAACACTTTCATAATGAAAAACTGTGTTTTAAAAATAATACGTTTTGGAAATACTGCAACAAACAACGGAAAATGGTTAGTTTTGTCATTGTACTTTGACAAATCGTTACATTTTACCATTATACTATTTTTCAAGTAAAATTACCATTGTACTTCAAAAGAGAGATGCAATTTTGCCATTATCATTAACTTTCATCTAATTTTTAATAAAATTAATTTCAGTTGCTTCTCCTAAGATTTTGAAAATGTAGGAAGATACTTAATAATAGTTTTGGTAAAAATTGAATCATTTTATAGTTCTTAAATTATATATATATCTTATAGAGGTTAGAAAAATATATTTTCTGAACAAAAAAAGAAAGGAATGAATGAAATATAAAAATCTAAATAAGAAGGAAACATATATTGCCACAATAAAAAATTAAGAGAAGAATATCAATAATACAATAACGCTCAATAGCACAATTACAATTAACTAAAGCTATTTAACTGAGATTAAATCATTTTTAAAAATATTTAACGGTTGGGATTCATTACATGGGTGGATATTATTATCCTTTTCATTAATAAATTATTTACTAGAATAATAAATAAATAATTAATAATTATTAAAAATAAATTAATAAAACATTATCAAATAAAGTATTTAATAAATTATTATAAAATAATAATTTTTAAGTAAATTTTTAAAAAATATTTACTAAATTAATAACTATTATTAAATAAAACATATTAGACATAAATCATTAAGTAACATTAAAAATTGTAAAAAAATGTTCTTATAAAAAAGTGTATTATCCATCAAAAAAATTTAACACATCAAAATTTTCATGGTAGCTATTATAGGTTCAACTAAATATTTTATTTTTATAATCATATATTTATAATTCTTAATTATAACAGATTTTAGAAAGTGCTAATACAAAAATAATTTATAATTTTAGTCAATTCTCTTTACGAATTAAATTATATTTAATGAATGAGTGTGAGCAACTAGATTTAATGAATTAAAAATTTTAAATTTATTAACGATTAGATTTATTTTAAAATTATTATATTTTATTATTATATTATTCATTAAGATAAAATGTATGTAATAATTAATTTAAATATTTTCTCATATTTTTTATTCAAGCAATATATCTTTTCTTCTTATTTGTATTTTTATATTTCATTGATTCTTTCTTTTTTTTTTGTTTATAAAATTGTAGGCGTATCTTTTATAACCCTTAAAAGCCAATATATATATATATATATATATATATATATATAAAACTCCCTTATAATTTAAAAACCAAAAAACTATCTACTTTTAACATCAACAATCATTAAGTATCTTTCAACATTTTAAAAACCTTTAGAGGAGACAACTGAAATTAATTATGTTAAAATTAGATAACCGTTATGGATAGTGACAAAATTGCATCTATCTTTAAAACTACAATGATAATTTCGCTTAAAAAATAATACAGTGATAAAATATAAAGATTCATCAAACAATAGTGACAAAATTAACCATTTTTTCCACCAAACAGTTCTTGCAAACAATATATAAAGGTCCTGAAGTCACACCATCCTACAAACCAATTAGTTAGGAGATTGATCTCAGACTAGAAAAATAAGTACCCACATAATTTAATATGTCTTCCTTCCTTGTCATTTTAGCCCAACTATCTCCCATACTATTTGCTATTCTGCTAATTCTTCATTTTTAGTACTAAATATGGTCTGATTTCAATATCAGAGAGTTAAATTACGACGATATCAAATCACAATTCAGATTACATATATCATGTTATGAGGTGGTCTATTATTAGATGGTCTTACGGATCTTTATCCGTAAGACGGATCTATACCGATTAAATGTGGTAAAATTTAGAAATCTCAATGCAATCATTTAGCTTTGAAAAAGACGGTTCAAAGTCTATTTAAGGAAGAAGAAAAATCATTTGAAGGGAAAATAGCTTGGATGAATTGACAGGTGTCTTTCATAAAGCTTTTAGCTTAAGATATTTTTAAATTATCAGTGAAAAAGTGACTTTAACCCCTTAGCTCTTTTTAGAAAAACTTTTTACCCTCAAATAAAAGGTTAACTGAAATACTAACCTGGTCTTAAGGAAGTTGATCTAAAACAATAACCGAGTTAGTAACAAATTAATGTCTGCTGGTATGAAATAACTTTTAAACTCAAAAATAAATTTTAAGCTGTAGGATCAATCATACCAAGATTTCTCCTTAAATACGCAAACCTGGTAGTATCCAGTGGCTTGGTGAGAATGTCAGTCAATTGATGTTCAGTTGGAACATATTCCAAACTGATGTTACCTTTCTCCACATGATCTTTGAGGAAATGATAATGAATATCAATGTGCTTTGTCTTGGAGTGCATCACTAGATTCTTTGAGACTGAAATTGCAGAAGTGTTATCACACATGATAGGACAATTTGCAGCCTTGATGTTATAGTCCACAAGTTGTTGCTTCATCCAAAGTAGTTGAGAGCAACAGCTGCTGGCAGTAATGTATTTTGCCTCTGTGGTAGAATTTGCAACTGATCCTTTCTTTTTGCATAACCATGAGACAAATCTATTTCCAAGTAATTGACAGGTCCCACTGGTGCTTCTTATGCTAATTTTGCAGGCTGCATAGTCTACATCTGAGTACCCAACTAGATCAAAGTTTTTCCTTCTTGAATACCAGATACCCAAATTTGTAGTTGTTGAAACATATCTGATGATACGTTTAGCAGCAAGCAAGTGTAATTCCCTTGGATCTGCCTGAAATCTAACACAAACACAAACAGCAAACATAATATCAGGTTTAGTGGCAGTAAGGTAAAAAAGTGAACCTATGATTCCTCGATACTTGGTCACGTTCTCTTGCTTTCCCTTCTCATCTTTGTCAAGATGGAAGTCAGTAGTCAGTAGTCATTGGTGTCTCGAATCCTTTAGCTGAATCAAGACCAAATTTCTTGATGAGTTCCTTTGCATATTTGGTTTGGCTGATGAAGATCTCGTCTGAAGTTTGTTGAATATGAAGTCCTAGAAAGTAGGTGAGCTCTCCTATCATGCTCATCTCGAACTTGCTTTGTATCAGCTTCTCAAATCTTTTGCACAGGCTTTGATTTGTGGATCCAAAGATGATGTCGTCCACACAGATTTGTACCAGTAGAGAATGACCTTTGTGCTTGAGGATGAACATAGTTGTGTCTATTCTTCCTCTCACGAATCCTTGTTTGATTAAGAACTTGGATAGAGTTTCATACCAAGCTCTAGGAGCTTGTTTGAGGCCATAAAGTGCTATCTTAAGATGATATACTTGATCCTCTTTGTCTTAGATGACAAAACCTGGAAATTGTTCAACATATACCATTTCTTGAAGATCACCATTGAGAAAGGCACTCTTAACATCCATCTAATATACCTTGAAGTCCATGAACGACGCATAGGCTAAAAATAGTCTGATTGCCTCTAATCTGGCAACATGAGAAAATGTTTCATCGAAGCCAATTCATTATTCCTGTCGGTAGCCTTGAGCAAGCAGTTTAGCTTTATTTTTAGTGGCATTCCCGTCTTCATCTCTCTTGTTCCTGAATACCTATTTGATGCCTATGACTGGATGGCCAGTAGGTCTTTGAACTAAGCTCCACACTTTGCATCTTTCAAATTGGTTCATCTCCTCTTGCATAGCTTCAATCCAGTAATGGTCTTCGATAGCCTCATCAATCTTCTTAGGCTCGATTTCACACACGAATGCGAAGGCAAACATAGTCTCATTTCGAACACTGCTTCTCGTGCGAACTCCTGAGTTTAGATCACCAATGATTTGAGATATGGGGTGATCTCTTGTTTTAATAACATCTAGAGGAAGATCACTTCTAGTGAGTTCTTCCCTTAAAGATTCTGGAGAGGGTAGAGAAGGTGATTCACCAAAATCAGGTTCAAAAGAGATAGGATCTTTGAGACCTTCATTTTCTGGTGAACAAGAAGGATGAGTGATTTGCAAATGTGTTTGAGGTAGAACAGAAGAGATAGGATCTGGTTCAACAGAAGGGTTGAAGGAGGTACCAGCAGAGTTGAAGTCTGCTGGTGTTGGATTAGCAAAACTTGAAGAGTCTGCTTTTGGAAGATCCTGAGGTAGAAAAGAAGTAGAAGCTTGATTTGAACTTGTCTCAACATCATCAGAATCATCAACAACATTTGGAGCCATTCAAGGCTCTAATAAATCATATTCATCAAAAGTAACATGCACAGATTCTAAAATTTTCAAAGAAGTTTTATTAAATATGCGAAATGCTTTTGAATGATTGGAATAGCCCAGAAAAATTCCTTCGCCTAGATTTTGAATCAAATTTTCCTCTATATTCTCTTCTGTTATAAAGAATAAAACATTTACAGTCGAAGATTTTGAAAAGTCCAATATTTGGGGCTATTCCTCTCCATATTTCATATGGAGTTTTATTATGAAATTTGTTTACCAGGGATCGATTATGTGTGAAACATGCAGAATTAACGGTTTCTGCCCAGAAGTACTTCTGAAGTTTAGCTTCTTGCTGCTTCAATAAGTGTTTTATTCTTTCATTCAGCTACACCATTTTGTTGAGGAGTTCCGGCAGTAGAGAAGTTGTGGCCGATCCCGTGGTCATCACAATATCTTTCAACACCATTGTTTTTTGAATTTGAGTTCATTGTCTGATATGATGTCACTTATGTCTTCAAGATTTTGAGTCTGAAGTCTTCTGAATAGAGCGGTGACTAGATCATATGTCTCATCTTTTGATGTCATTGTTTCGATCCAAGTGAATCGAGAGTAGTCATCAACTACTACAAGTGCATACTTGTCTCCGGAGATACTAGATGGTATTGATTGGTCCAAAGAGATCCATGTTCAGAAGTTGAAGAGGTCTGGAAGTTGACATAGTAGACTTGCTTTTGAAGGAAGACTTAGAGAGTTTTCCTTGTTGATAGGTTTTGCAACTTCTATCGTGGTCGGCAGACATCGTAGGTAGACCTTTGACAAGCCTATCTTTGGAGAGCTTGGAGAGGTACTTGAAGTTGAGGTGACTGAGACGTTTGTGCCAAAGCCAACTGTTGTCGCGAATGTTATTAGCAACTAGGCAAAGGCTGGAGGATCTCCCTAGAAGGTTTAAGTCCACGACATAGATGTTTCCTTGTCTATTGCCGGTCAACAAAGTTGAGCAAGATTCACGATCTTTGATAAGACATTGGTTGGAGGAGAATTAGCAGATAAGACCCTTGTCTCAGAATTGAGATATGCTTAGAAGATTATGCTTTAAGCCATTCACTAGAGAAACTTTGCTGATAAAGAGACTTCCTCTAGTGATTGAGCCATACACAATTGTTTTCCCTCTTGCATTGTCGCCAAAAATTACCATTGGACCTTTAGCTTCAGCTATATCTGAGAGTAGATTTCTGTTCCTTGTCATGTGCCTTGAACAGCCACTGTCGAGGTACTATATGTCCTTATCTTCTGAATTTATAGCCATGAAACAGACCAAAAAAAGTCAAAGGAACAAGGTCCCCTTTATTTTCTTTTGGGTCCTGAGGATTAGCAACCTTTTGAGACCCATACCTGCCTAACCTTGGAAGAACTAGATCTCTCAAATTTTGGTGTGAACCTTAGTAGGCATTTTGGGGCCAGATGGCCTAAACAATTACAAGAATGACATAGATGAAAATTCCATGGAGAATTATGATAAACTTTTGCTGTAGAGAGCTTGTGACTTTCTTTATTTAAAACAGCACTCTTAGGTTCAGCATACTTGTTGGCAGTAGGCTTGTGAGGTTTCTTGTGAATTTCCATTTGTTTATTAACATCAGACCTAGCCTTGGCTGATCTGGTGTTAACAATTTTAGGAGCATTCACCTGAACTCCTTTAAGTTTAGTGTCAACTAGCTTGGGAGCCTTGGCCATTTCATAGACAAACTTGACAGGTACCAACAGAGATTTCGTTGGTTTACCGCCAGCAGACTTTGCCTTAGCAGAGTTGCTCTTGGCAGACTTTCATTTCTCTACCATTCCTTTAACAAGCTTATCATCAGAAGTAACTATTTTGGCTTTCCCTTTGAGAGCCTTGGGGTAAACATATGGTACACTTGTATAGCCAAGTCCATTTTTACCCGTGTTACCAAAGGTCTGTTTGGAGAAGGAAAGATCAACAATAGTCTTGGAGGATTCACCTTTCTCTATGACAGAAGAGCAAGCTTGGTTGGGCTCATCATTATAGCCTAAGCCTGATTTATCTTCGCTTGGCTTTTGGCTGGATAGGATTGCTTCAAAGGCTTCCTTTGAGCTATTCCAAGAGTCAATCATCTTTTGCAAGACAATTTTCTCCTGGTCTAGTCCATTGATGTGCTCGGTCAAGCAATCAACTTTGTCATAAAGGAATTTGTTTTCTCATTTTAGCTTAATACTCTCCTGTTGACAGCTATTGAGAGTTTGAATCTCAGCTACCAGCAGAGATTTCTCAGTAGCAAGATTTTCATAATTCTTTGCGAGTTTTACATAGGCTACTCTGAATGAGTTGAACTCCTCAAGCATATCTTGATTATCCTTGAGTAGTTCTTCCTTACTGAAGCTCTCACAGTTGGTTTCTACATTATCGAAGGGATCATGTGAGATTTCGACTTCATGTTCAGAGTCATAGGTGGAACTTGATTCATGAGCTATTAAGCATATATTGGCTTGCTCACAATCGTCCTCATCTTCTTCTGAATCTGTCTCAAACCATGTAGCCACTTGCTTCTCTTCAATGTCCTCAACTAGCATACCCTTTTGTTTTTGAAATTTCTTATAAGGAGGCTTTCGGTATGCTTCAAATTTTGGCTTTGGACATTTAGATGCAAAATGACTAGGTTTCCTACAGTTATAACACACGAGCTCATTATTAGATGAGCCTTCAGTAGTCTTTCTAAAAGGCAGCTGGTGTGTGTCTTTCCTTCCATATTTTGCAAATTTCTTAAAACGTTTTACAAACATAGCAAACTGTTCATCAGAAAGAAAATCATTTTCACTGGAGGAAATGGATGGTTCGTTATCAACTGGAATTGCTTCTTGTACCATGGCTGGCAAGGACAGAGTTCTGAACTGCTTGTCTTGCTCTAGAGCTTGACTAACTTCGAGCTCGTAAACTTTCAAACTTGCATAAAGACTACGAAGAGTCATTTCATTTAAGTTTTTAGATTCTTTCAAGACAGTAGTGTTAGCATGCCAAAGACTACCTAGTGAGCCTAGAAATCTCATGTTCATTTCTTTATTTTCATAAGTTTTACCTAGAGAAAAACAACTATTTATTACCTCACTGAAGTGATCGTATGCTTGTCTCAAGGTCTCCTTGGGATCCTTTTTGAAAGAGTCGAATTGCTGGATGAAGGTGTACTTCCTGTTGTCTCTTGTATCTTGGTCTCCTTCCAAGTATTCGACAAGAGCCTCCCACATCTCTTTGGTAGACGTGCACCAGATCACTTGCTGGTAGGTACTTGTGTCTAGTGAGCTTGTAATGATGTTAATGGCTTTACTGTCCAGCTCCACTAGTTTTATTTCGTCCTTTGTCCATTCTTTTTCTTCTTTTGGAACTTCTGGAGGATTTCCACCAACGGTTGCCTGAAGACTTGGCATCATTGGTACATGACGTCCTTCTAGTACACACTTCCATAACATGTTGTCAATAGAATTTATGTGACGTATTATCTTATCCTTCCATACATTGAAATGGCCTTCGTCCAATATTGGGACGTGGTTTGCATTTGACGTAAGTAGCATGTAATGTGTTTGTTCCATTGGATCTTTATCTCTCAAGAGATTAATCTTGAAAAAACTTGTTTTCAAAGAGTTTAGCTCTGATACCAATTGTTAGTCCCAAAGGGCATAATATTAAGCTACAAGGGGGGGGGATTGAATATCTTAATGCACACTTAAAACTTTTCGTAACAGTTCCTAAAGCAAGTACTTGCAACCTATTGAAAAGGTTGAAGTAACGGAAGACTTGCAAGGAAGACAGATCAAGTCTGCCGGTGAAGCACTACCGGTAGACTTAGTTGATTACTTAAGTTTGCTGCTAAAAGGAATAAGTTAAGAGTATGAAGACAATATAAAAGATACACCAAATTGTAATCAACTAGTCTTTTCCATGGTTAGTGTTCCAGATTTGCTCTAATAAAATAAGCTTTCTCTCCGTTTTCAAAATAATGTCTACTTTGACTTGATACACCATTTTTTTTAAATAATTGACTGTATTATAAATATTTATGAAATGTGTGGTTTCTTTTAATCCTCTTGACTATGTGGTCATAATTAAAGTTGATATAAAATTTTAAAAAATGACAATTATTTAAAAACTGACAAAAAATGAAAAGTGGACGATAATTGGAAAAAAGAGGGAATAGTTTTCCTTATCTTGTTTTGTTCTCGTTGTGGCAAATGATATTCGAAACTCGGCCTCATAATATTACTATGAGCTTTAGTATTAGAGTTGTTAAATAATTAAGTTTGTGATGATTTAAACATTTTATATCATTAACTTAAAAATATCATATTTAATCTAACGGTGTCGGTATCTAATTAGATCTATATATATATAATAACAACAGTGTTTTTTTCTCACCTAAATTGTATTCCAAAAATAGAAACTCACATGTGACATTTTCAGGTATAGTTGGGAGCTGAGCCACTTTATTATTACTTTTTGCATATTTTTGACACTACATTTAATTAACAACTAAACATTCTACACGGTTGGAATTCAAACAGATTATGGTGAAGCCATTTGCAGTTCAAGGTCAATTCTGACGGTTCAAAATATATCATTGTTATCATACATTGTTGTTATTATACACAAAAAATGGTTGAAATTCTCATAATAACCAAATTCCCAGCACGCACTATTAAATTCTAAGCACAGAATTAAAGTTGCCACTTTAACTTTCTGTCATCATCTATATAAAGCCTTGTGGATATTTGCATTTGCTCACAATATATAATTTCTACAAGAAAAAATTACTCCCCAATCAAAATATTTACATCAATATTATGGCTTTTATAACAACCGTCCTAAGCGACATCCACAAACAAAGATCCGACTGGAACCTGAAAGTAAGACTGACAAGGAAATGGTTAATCCCAACCAAAAATCAATTTAAATTGCCACCATGTATGCAATTGATGTTTGTAGACCCAGAGGTAAGAAAAAAAAACCATCATCAAATTTTAATTATTCTGATTATATTATATATTCATTCAGGCATTCTTCGTATATTTTTTACTACTGTTATTGTAAATTTGATGTTGGAAAGAGAATTTAACTACTATTTCTAAATGACAGGGTGAAAGGATTCATGTAACAATTAAGAAGGCATTAATCAAACAGTTCGAATCAAAATTTCACGAACAACGTTTATATTATGTATCAAATGTGTGCGTGATAGATAACCTTGGAAAATTCAGAATCACAACTAACAAATATAAGTTGGAGTTTATACATACAACTGAAGTGTTTACAATTGGAGACAAGAACTTTCCAAAAACAATGTTCAAAATTACAAAATTTTCAGAAATTTTATCAATTCAAAAGGTTGAAGATGTTGTTTTACTAGGTGAGTGCTTTTCTTACTATACTTGATTGATTGCCTTTGTTTACTTTAGTCATACTTATTTTTTTGATATATAACATATTCTTTTCAAATGTAGATGTCATAGGCAAAGTTGTGGGGAAAGGTGCGCTAACATATCGTTCTAGGTACAATACTAAATATATTGACATCAAGCTGGAGGACATAGAGTATGTTTTGTAATTCTATTAACTTGAAACAAAAAAAAAAGTATACAACTTTGTTAAATTATTTATTCATGTTTTGATGTATCTAGAAAACGAAACTAAAATGCACCTTGTGGGGATCCTATGCGTTAGAAATACTAACTCATATTGAAACCTCAACCAATGATCTATTGGTTGTGTTGTTGCAGTTATGCAAGGTGAAGACGTTTCAAGGTACTCTTACCATTTTACTTTTTTTATAATGAGGATATTTAATGTTGTTGATGTTTGATGTTAGGAATCTAACAAATTTTTGAATAAAAACAATATATGGCAAATAACACTTTCAAATGACTTCTTTGCTACAAAGATTTTAGTAGATTCAATCATACCAGAGATTGCCGACCTAAAGAGGAAGTAAAACCAACAACTTTATTTCTCGTACGTATATTTTTAAGAATAATTTTACTTATTCATTTGTTTTATTCATTAGGTTATTTGAGGATTACACCTCTTCCAATCAAATTGTCCAAATTTCTTCTGGCACATCCTGTAGTACCGCTGAAGAACTTGAGTAGGGAACTATTGATGTGAAGTCAGTCGAATAAATATTAAGTTGCTCAAAGGTTATAACTAGATTTGCACTCAATAGTAATTCCTTCATCACATTATTGTATTCTAACTTTTTGTTTCTTCTATCTAGGAGGGATTTTACTGGGTAATTGCCCAGATTTTTGAAGAAATAACTTCAAATGGAAGTTGGTTGTTTATAGGTTGTGGCCGGTGTAGGAAGAAATTTATTAACCAAAATGAAGGTTATTTTTGTGAGAGTTGTAATAAACTCGAGACAAATGCAACCCCACGGCATAAAGTTAAGGTAAATGTCCTAGACGGAAGCTAATGTGCTACATTCTTACTTTGGGATCAAGCATGTGAAATCCTCATTGGGAAAATAGCATTACAATTAAGGGAGCACCTTTGCAAGGTTAGTTTCTATATAACATTAACAGTTAATGCTAACAACATATCTGCATTCAAAAATAAAAATTGCCTATTTTTTTAAAACAGACTTTGGCTAAGGATAAAAAATTGATAGACAAGGTGAACGATTATTCTACCGTAATGTCAAATTATCCAAACAAGATTGAGACTTTGGTTGGTCGCACGACACTATTTAAGGTAAATGTAAAACAACAAAATATCACAGGAAATGAGAAGGCTTTTACGGTCAGCCGAGTTTCAGATGATGAGAAGTTCATACACAAGTATAAGAGAATAGATTTAAGCATAAAAAAAGTAAGTGACATTAATAAATGTCCTTCAATGAATTATTTAAACCATCTTTGTATGATATTAACACTTTTTCTTAATCGATGCATTATAATAATTTCAGTTTATGTACATCGAACTCACAATCTTTACGTTACAATTATTTGTTTATTTTATTTATTATCGTTAAAGTTTTTAATCATGATATTAGTTTTACAATAATATATATATATATATATATATATATATATATATATATATATATATATATATATATATAAACAGTTATCTTTAATTTATTCTTTTAATTTTATTTTTTCACTTCATGTTGCTTATGCATAATTTGATTGAAAAAATATATATATGTCGTGCGTTTAACGCACGGGTGTAAAGTTAGTTTTATCTAACAACACACACACACATATACATATACATATATATATATATATATATATATATATATATATATATATATATTATGAGTTGCTAACATGCATTGGGAACACAAATCCATTACTTTCTTAAAGCAGCCAATTATATCTTACTCCCTCCGTCCTAGATAAATGTTCCTACTTTCTATTTTAGGATGTCCCAACCAATGTTTTCAAAGACTTTTGGTGTACAAATTTTCTATCATTCTTCCTAATGTATCCCTTCATTTAGTATTATCATTATTGCATATGATAGTCCCCCGGGGCATAGCCGAGTGGTAAAAGGAGGGGGACATAAGATTCTGGAGGCATGCAGCGTGGGTTCGATACTTGGTGGAAGCACTTTGCTTTCTTCTGAGGTTGGACCTTGTATGTGTTATTAGTTGCAATGTTCTCAAACCCTGTATCATTTCGGGCACATCCCGCGATTTTCCAAGTAGTAGCAATGAGGGATCGGAACTACTACCCCAAGATTCAACCTGGTTAAAAAAATTATTGCATATGATAGAGAGAGAGTGTAATGGATACATAATTAATGAGAGAGTGTGTGTGCAATGTGTATTATTATCACAATATATTTTACAACTCATCATTAATTACATTTCTTAATCCTTGTATTTTATCCACTAGAAACATTTATCCGGGACAGATGGAGTACTTATTAATTGTTGACTTAAAACATACTTTCTTCTTTTTATACATTTAATTTATTTTCTTTAGTAGTGGCCATCCCTCGCAAATCTTCCCACTCTTCTTCCGTCATGACCCAGCTTATTTCTTTTTTTTTTCTCTCCAGCACCTATCAAAAATTATCTTTAACCGTACACACACATATCTACAATTAGACCTACCTGTACCTCAAGTAAAACCCAGAACAACCTGACTCCTTCACTCCACCTCTTCATCTTATCTCTTTTAAAAATATTACAATTCCTTTCTCTATCCAATACAACTCTCAACATACACAATCACAATTTGAAAAAACATAGTATGTCTACTACAAAAGAACCAATTTAAAATACTAAGGACGATGTGTTATTCACAACATCTCCACCACCGCTCTCCACCGCCTCTTCCTCTCACTATGTTGAAGGCTACCTTCCCCCTAATCTCTGTGGAAGAGGCAAACTCCCCGTTTCTCCTTTTCGTCTGTGTATCTTCCATTTTCTTTTTCTTTTTTTAATTCTAATTATCAATTTATTTTTTATTGTTATTATTATTGAACCATGACTAGTAGACCAATGGGCAACCCAATCCGAAAAGAGCTTACTCTGAAACCAAACTTTGGGCTAAAGTACAAACAAATGACCCAACTCGAAATTTACCATAGAACAAAAAATAGACCCAAAATATATTAAGGTCAATCAAAAACAAAATACAACATTAATTATTTTTTTTGTTCAAATTAATACAAAATACAACATTATTTTGTGCGTTATTTGGTGTTTACTTTTCTTTCTCAATTGAATGGTAATATATTAATTATGCTGGAGGTTCTGTTAAAATTATGTCAATTAATCTGACTTAAATTTCTCCTTTATTGGGTATCACAATCAATATGATGTTATACAAAATTTAAAGTAAAAATTTTTATTTCTATATATTTACAATAATAAACTTTTTTTCATCGAATACGCCAGTATAGTGTACATGAAACATCCATTTCTATCATTTTTTCGCCATTCATTCCAAGTATTTCGCCAATTGCAATTGTTTGTTCTACATCATGAAGATGGTTCAAACCTTTTGCAGTTTCTATCATTCCAAACAAAAAAATGCATTTAGATAGTTCATCGTCTCTTACTCAATGTAAGGTTTGGTTTTGTTGGTTACATTTTTTAATTTGTATTATTCCCTCCGTTCAGGGCAAATAGTCTATGATTCCATTTTAAGATGTTTTGCTTAAGGAGTTTATTTTCAAAAATTAAGGCATAAAAGTGTCATTTTATTACTAATCTACTATTAAAAGTGTCATTTTACTTAAAAATTAAATTTCAAACGTGGATTATTTGCTCAGAACAGAGTGATTAGTATTAAGTTGTATACATCTTCTTCATGCTTTGTCTTCTTTTTCTATTTATGGTATTAATTATTTAGTAAATAAATTTACCTCATATACTTTTGCTCTAAGCTATGATTGTTAACAGCTAAAAAATAAAAATAATACCATAAAAAACTTATATTTTTAATCCATTGCAAATCTGGAAGAATAAGTTTTACAAAAATTAATTCTTGGGATGGTGGTTTTTATTTTAAGAATGTTATTGACTTCATTAAAAGTGAGGCTGCCTTTCAAGTTCCAGAGAAAATAATTTGCATTGGTAGTATCATATGCAATGACAATTAACAAGAGTCAACGTTAACCACTATCACATGTATTACTCTTCTCGAAGAAGTTAGTGTTCAGTCATGAACAGTTATATGTCGCAGTTTTAAGGGTAACAACACATTCTGATTTGGAGATATTGATATGCAATGAAGATCAAAAACTAACAATAAAACAATAAATGATGTTTATAATGAAATTTTTCAGAATTTATAATGATTAGTTTTACACACACACACACACACACACATATATATATATATATATATATATATATATATACATATATATATATATTTATTTATTTAAACAGTTTCCCTTAAATTCTTCATTTAATATTGTTTTTATTTTTCATTTTAATTATATATAGTTTAGTTGAAAAAGATATACACCGTGCGTTTAACGCACTGGTACAAAAACTAGTCGGTGCATATAATGATTCAAACTTTATAATAATGTTAAATTAAACTACAATAATAATTTCATGGTAGTTATTATAGGTTAAATTAAATGTTTTATTTTTTATAATCTTATATTTATAATTCTTAATTATAACATATTTTGGAAAACGCTAATACAAAAATAAGTTATACTTTTAGTCAATTCTCTTTACGAATTAAATTACATTTAATGAATGAGTGTGAGCAACTAGATTTAATGAATTAAAATTTTCAAAATTTATTAACGATTAGATTTATATTAAAATTATTATATTATATTTTATTATTATTATTCATTAAGATAAAATGTATGTAATAATTAATTTAAATAGTTTCTCTTATTTTTTATTCAAGCAATATATCTTTTCTTCTTATTTGTATTTTTATATTTCATTGATTCTTTCTTCTTTTTTTTTTTTGTTTATAAAATTGTAGGAGTATCTTTTTTAACCCTTAAAAGCCAAAAAAAATATTAAAAAAGACTCCCTTATAATTTTAAAAACCAAAAACCATCTACTTTTAACATCAACGATCATTAAGTATCTTTCAACATTTTAAGAATCTTTAGAGGAGTCAACTGAAATTAATTCCGTTAAAATTAGATGACAGTTGTGGATAGTGACAAAATTGCATCTATCTTTAAAACTACAATGATAATTTCACTCGAAAAATAGTACATTGATAAAATGTAAAGATTCATCAAAAAATAGTGGGAAAATTAACTATTTTTCCCACCAAACAGCTCTTAATAGTGATGCAAAGAGCATGCATTAAATAAAACACAATTCCATTCTACAATTTACATCTTAGCCCTTTTACATTAATTGAGTTCGAAAAATAGTCGGTGCATATAATGATTCAAACTTTATATTAACATCGAGTAAATAATAGTCTTGCAAACAATATATAAAGGTCCTGAAGTCACACCATCTTCCAAACCAATTAGTTAGGAGATTGATCTCAGGCTAGAAAAATAAGTACACACATAATTTAATATGTCTTCCTTCCAACTATCTCCCATACTATTTGTTATTCTGCTAATTCTTCATTTTTAGTACTAAATATGGTCTTATTTCGATATTAGCGAGTTATATTACGACGATATCAAATCACAATTCAGATTACATATATTATGTTACTAGTATTTTTATTTTTGAGACATTTATTGAGAATAAATGAAGCAGAATTATGGAAATTAACTACTAAAAATATTATTTTCTTAAAAAAATTGACTTTCAAATGGAGCCTCTTTGCCGAGGAGATTAATTAATAATTTGTATACGAAATTACGGCCGAAAAAAAGGACAAAAATTAAATTGATTAAGTTAATTATAACAGTTAAGAAAAAACAAATATTTCAAAGTTAAGAAAAAACTTACAAAAATTTTAAATTACAAAACTTACGATTTTTTTTAATTTTTAAATTTGTATAAAAATACAATTATTTTAAAAGAAAAAATACAAATACAAATTTTCGAACCATAAAATCGTAAAAATCTCAAAAAATAATAATAACTTAAATTATCGTATATAAAAATCTATCGTAATTAAAAAAATTTGTTTAAATTTTCAAAAAAATCTAAAACAAATTTAATATAATTAGTAAAACCTAGTTCAAACAAGAATCAAGTAAATCATAGTAAATCACACTCATATAAATGGCGTAAAAATCAGAAATCAAGAAATAAATGGGAATTCTTCCGATGTTTAACCTTAAAAATAGCCGATGGATATAAAATATAAATCGACCCTTTTTATCTCAAGTCAATTGTAAGCATGCAACAAGTTGTATTGTATTATAGATGAGGTGGTCTCTTGTAAGAAGGTCTTACGGATCTTTATCCGTAAGAAGGACGGATCTATTCAGATTAAATAAGACAAAATTTAGAAAACTCAATCCAACTCCTTAACAATGTCAAAGTGTTCATTTTACTATTAACAATGTCACTTTGTAGAATAAAATGTGTCACTTTTGGCCTTAGAAATGTCACTTTGCATTTTTAATGAAAATTATATTTTTTTCTTAAAAAATGTTACTTTTTTGGCTTAAATATGTCACTTTTAGCCTTTAATGTGTTACTTTTATTTTGAAAAGTGTCATTTTTTTATAAATGAAAACTATCATGTTTGGCATTAAAGTGTCACTTTATAATATTAAAAGTGTAACTTTTTGGCATTAAATGCGTTACTTTTGACCATAGAATTGTCATTTTGTCTTATAACTAAAAATTGTCATTATTGACCTTAAAAGTGTCACTTTTTAGCATTAAATATATCACTTTTTATCATTAAAAGTGTCACTTTTGGTCCTATAAATATCACTTTGCATTTTAATGAAAATAATATATTTTTTCCCTTGATAGTGTCAGTTTTGAAATTAAAAGGTGTCACTTTTGCCTTTTAAATGTGTTACGTTTGCCTTTAAATATGTTACTTAGCGTTTCGTCAAAGTTCGTTAGGTCGTCCGTCAAGCTTTCTAAGGCAAATAAAGTTAACGGTGGGCTAACGGAACTGACATATGATTAAATTGAAAATGCTAGGGAGGAAGAAATTTTCGATAGCAATTGTTGGAAAACTAGGGGCACCAGAGCAAAAGATGAAACATTTCAATTAAGAACAATTCTAGTTCTAGTTCTAGCGCTAATACGTCTTGAACACATGATCTCCATCAAGGTTAAAAGCTTCCACCTCAAACCATCTTAGCTAGATCATTATTATTATTTTTGGTACTATATTTTATATTTATTATGACCCATAAATTCTTAAATAGAGCTTCGTTTTACGGATTCCGTCTTACCAAATTTCGTTTTACATAAGTTTTTGCCTTATGTTATAGGCCAATTGTAAAAAAGGGATAAATTTTATTGTATTCAATAAATCGTATGTCTAAAGAAGGCAATCTGCCCAAGTATTTATACAAAGCTGAATCCCAAATTGTGGGAGATAAAGAAAGAAATAGCATGATTAACTAACAAAGTACACGTAAACCGATAACGAAATAAAATATTCACATCCGGTCCTTGTACTCTCCATAGTGATAGCAGCCAGGAATCTTTTCCATTTGCAATTCAGCTCTCCATATTTGGCAACTGCCTAGACTTCATCTGCTTATCTGAATTTGAAGTTGTTCAGCTTCCTTGTAGAACCATTACTGTTGATACTCTCCCCGCAAGTTTGGGGAGTGCAAATGCTGACAATCCCCAACTTGGAGACAAAGTTCCAATGTAAACTTTGCCCAAAAATTTTGTAAAAATGTCTGCCAATTGGTTGTTGGTGGAAATGTGTTGAAGGGATATGAGACCACTCTTAATCTTCTCACGGATGAAATGGCAGCCTAGTTCTATGTGTTGAGGGGCAAAGACCCCTTCGTGGGGGGTTCGGGACAATTAAACTATTGATGAACCGCAGTGCAATTAAACTATTGAACCGCGGTGCAATGAAACTATTGAATCGCGATGCAAAAATTAATACAATAAAATTGATGAATCGTTGTACGAAAATAACCTACAGTTCATGAATTATATTGTAGTCATTTTGTCACAAAAAGTAACTTTTTTCGATGGAAAAAAAGAGAGGGTATATTAGTGATTAGAAACTTAAAAAAGTGAACCGGCCTCCAATTTCTTCTTGTTTTGGGTGTACATGGCCGCTTAAGCCTGGCCCATTCACTTATGTACGTGTAATCAATTTATCATTCAAGGAAAATTTTCGGGCCGGTCCACTTTTTTAATTTTGTAGAAAATATTACAAGCCGGTACATCTTTTAAAACATGTACGTTTTCAAATAAATCCAGCTATTTTTAGACATATCTTTTAGATACAATTTTGGAGAAAAGTACGCCAACGCTCTTTATTTCTTGTATTGGGGCAAAAGTACGTTGTCCTCTCCCACCCCCACCCGTGTTCATAGCTCCATTCCTTAGGCTCTTTCTACCGGACGCATCATGGAGTGCGATTCGCTGTTCCTCCCCTAGAGCCCGAAGGACCTGTATCATCCCATTGATTCCGGAAGCATACGCTCTCGTACTGGACGCATCATGGAGTGCGATTCGCTTCAAGTTCTTCCCCCAAAGCCCGAAGTACCTGCATCGAGTTTGATCCCATTGATTCCGGCAGCGAGCTCGAAGAAGACGGTAACTCATCTCTTTTAATCTGAACCCTCTGTGAAATTTGTTTGTTGCTTCATAATGGTGGCGATATTGATAATCTATGTACGTACTTTCAGATTGTGCTTGCGAGTATGGACTTTGCACTTTAGAATCGAAATCGTGAAATTTACACCTTGGAATTAGGAATTTTGAGGAAATTAAGTTGAAACTTTAAACTCGTGGTACTCTGATCTATTGTTTGTTTTCTTTGATCCTCGAATTATCGCATACATGAACTTCGCTTGGTTGAAACAAAACTACATTTGGAATTTCAAGCTCGATTGATGACCTTGCACTACATTGCCACAATTTTATATGGTGAATTTGCAGGTTTTAATGTTTCACATTCTAGTGGTTTAGTGTTAGTATCGTTTGGAGATGTCAGAATAATTAGTTGAACTTAGATGTTGTCTAATATGGTGTGGGTCCCAACGGGCACAATAATAAGCTAGAATGGGGGGTTGAATAACTTATTATACACTTAAAAACTTTTAAGTAAGTTCTTTGAAAGGTACTTTCAATCTATTGAAAAGATTGAAGTAGCGGAAGTCTTTCAATGAAGCTAGTTCAAGTCTACCGATAAGGACTACCGGTAGACCTTAACAAGTTACTTAAGTTTGCTGTAAAGGGTAAAGATAAATAATGTAATAAGCAAAATAAGCGCAAGCGTAAAAAGAATTAACACAAGTATTTTGGGATGGTTCACACTATAAAGAGTGCTACGCCCACCACCAAGGCAGTAACCTTGATTTAAATAGTGCACTATGTTTTCCACTAGATCTATTACAAAGAATATTCCCAATGGATCGTACAAAATATTGACTTGTGTTTGTTAAGGAATTAAATATTTGTATAAACAAGATATTTAATTCGTGCGTAAGAATAGCTATAGAATGAAAACAACAAGAAGTAAAACAATAAATGTTGATGCACGGCTTCTTGTTGTTGACGAGGACTTCGATCGTTGAGGATCTCTTGAATGCACCGAGTATTAAGACTTAGTTGTTGTAGAATTTCGAGCGATTCGTCAAGTGTCAAAAGTTGTTTTTTCGCCTTTAATGGCAAGATTTATAGCAGAGCATTCGAGATCCGTTGGAGAAGACGAAGACTTAACAACTCTATTAGGTTGAATGCATTAAATGCATGGGTTGTCAATGAAGAATTTCTTCTTCACGTATATCGAGCAGGAATGGGTACCGAGATCTTCCTCGGAAGTTGGGCAACTGATTGTCGATTCGAGAGATCTTGTTGCGCACAAGACAAGAGGTGACACCGCTTCCTCGCCACCTCAGCCGTGAAAAGTCTTCCTGAAAGCTACGGCGTTCTGAGATGTCAGGAATGTCTCAATTTAAATTCAAACCGATAAGGATAATTTAAATTGATCCATCAAGAATTGCTGGATAGGACACGTCATAATTGACCGAGAGTATACAAGGTCTGCCGTTTGTATGTTGTAGCAGGTCTTCCGGTGAAGCTTTGAAGAGGTCGTCCGCTGAACCTGTTGAAGTCCTATAAAAGCTATACTAAGGCAAAGTTCTATACACAGTTGCCACGCTAATCGATACGCAGCCCGATTAGCCACTGAAGTATAAAACTTAGTGTAATGTATGAGCATATATAAATCTAAATACAATAAGTATCAACAATCTCCTCCTATTTATATCTGGTCATCATTACTACAAATGAGAGCTATAGCCGACTATGTGATAGATAATAGCATGTCTAAGAGATTTATTCATTTTATAACGGAAGGCATGCCTCTATCAATCAATAGAACATCTCAAGTGTAAAGACTATTCTATGTGCACAAAAAGATAAGGAAATCATAGAACATCACACAGATTAGTAGCAATCAGTTTAAATAAATTTAAACGGAGTGTTTAAATTCTAAGCAGATATAGAAGATGGAATAATAAGAACTTAAACACAAGACATTTTTTGAAAGTCAGATAATCTTCTGTATTATAAACAAGATGTTTAATGTTTACAGAGTTTTTCAAAAGATAGGATAAATACAAAGGTAAACGAAAGAAAAGATACAAATTTACCAAGGTCTTTTCCCTTTTCCTTTGTCTGCTGCTTCTTGCTCCCTACGCTGTCTCTCTAGCTCTTCCATTCTTCGTACGTACTCATCATCGACATCTGTGGGAGGTCTAGTGGAACGAGAGCGGTAGTCGAGTTCTTCACGAAGACGACTGTTCTCTTCCATCAACATTCGATTGATAGATCTCATTTGCTTCTCCTCCGTGATGGCCAGATCACGATCACGATGAGCATTCATGATATTGTGAGCAGAGTCGCGAGCTAAGTTGTTGAGCTCTAGGACAGGAGGGCGGCCATTGCCGAGATGCAGTGTGATGGCATGGAACAGCTCGTAGAAGAGAGATGAGCAGAGCCGGACACATTCGTCGCGTTGTGCTTCGACATTGATCTTGACGTCTATGAACTCATATCTCATCTGTCCAAAACGGGTCCATACATCATCTTGAAATTGCCGAAGAAGAGAAGCAGTTCGATCATTGGCTTTGACGCGAAGAAGGGCGATTTCGGTAATGTAGCGTAGTAATACTTGTAAGTTCGCCTAGCCGTTCATAAATGGCATCCGCCTTGACAAAATTTCAAAGCATTGGCCGGATGAGAGGAAGATGGTTCCCCGGCCAATGTGAATATGAAGGGTACCTGCAAAGGAAGTGGCTTCAGAGACACGGCCAAGGCTGTTGGAGAGGTGGAAAGATGGAGTCGGAAGAGGAAGAGTCTTGGGTTGGAATGGTGTCGGTAGAAGAGGAGATGGTTGTGTGGTGGAGGGGGAGGGGTTGGTGGAGAGTCTATCTCAATGTCGCAGTACGTAATTTTCACCGACAATTGAGTGTTCTGTAAAGGGCCTGGTGGAGAACCGTAAAGAGGGGCGGGATAGAAGAGGCTTTGGGTTTGCGAAGGTTAGGTTGAGGTTGTGGTTGGTCTGGGGAGAATAGATCTGCTACTGATGACAATTCAAAGAGGAACTTGGCAGCGACAGAGTCTATTGGCTTGGTAGGAGGTAGTTGGGTTGGTTGGCATGGTGTTGATGAAGTGGTTTGGGTAGGTTGAGGTGAGATAGGGGTAGATGGGTTAGAGAGTAGTTAAATGGTGAAGGAGGAGGAGTTGGGGTTCGTGTAGGCTCCTCTGTCACCTATGACTCCTCCTGAGGGATAGACTCTAGGGTGAATTCCTCCGGTAGATGACTCAAGAGGAATAGGTTGGTAGCGGTAGATGGTTGGTTAACGGTAGAGGTTTGGGCGTCGGTAGAGGGTTGTGTGGCGGTAGAGGGCTTGGTGCCTGCCTTTTTTCTTCCTTAGCAACCGAACCGAGGTTCACCGCTTCATCTAGAGGCGGGAGGGTCTGCAGTGGTCTGGTCTTCAAAGGTTTTACGTAGTCGCCACGCTTTTGGTTTGGGAGAGGGTGACCATTGATGTTGATGAGAAGAAGAAACAAGAAGATTTTTGGAAACGAAGAGAGCAGTTGCACAGAGAGAGAGAGAGAGAGGGGGTTTGAAGAGAGAGAAATATTTTTAGACAAAGGGGTTTCAGTAAAGTTTTGGAAATGGCGGTTCAAGGTCTATTTAAAGAAAAAATTTTAGCATAGAAGCGGGAACTTTAGATATTTTCTAAGTACCCATTTTTATCCTTGACCCCCTTTATTGCTTTAGAAACCTCTTTAGATAAAATAGACTAAGTAAAGATACTAACCTTTAAGTCTTCCGCTAAAGAGAAATTTACGTCTTCCTAGGTCTAAAACTAAGTCTTCCTAGGTATGAAAGAAAAATAATGAGACATTGAAATTAAGCAAGAGGATCAATCATACCAAGATTTCTCCTTAAATAAGCAAACCCGGTGGCATCCAAGGTGGTTTTGTGAGAATGTCGCCCAATTGATGCTCGCTTGGAACATATTCCGATCGATGTTACCTTTCTCCACATGATCTTTGAGGAAGTGATAACGGATATCAATGTGCTTTGTCTTTGAGTGCATCATCGATTCTTGAAACTCGAAATTGCCGATGTGTTGTCACACATAATTGGACAATTTGCGCCTTGAAGTTGTAGTTCACTAGTTGTTGCTTCATCCATGGAGTTGAGAAAGCAACAGCCTGGCAATGTATTCTCGCCTCCGTGGTGGAGTTTGCAACCGATCCTTGTTTCTTGCAAGACCATGAGACGAGTCTATTTCCAAGGAATTGACAAGTCCCACGGTACTTTTCTCGCTCACTTTGCAGTCGCATAATCTCGCATACGAGTATCCAACTAGGTCGGTTGTTGTGTTTGGAATACCGGATGCCAAGGTTTGTTGTTGTTGAAACATATCTCGATGATACGCTTGGCAGAAGCAAATGTGATTCCTTTGGATCTACCTAAAATCTTGCACAAACACAAACAACAAACATAATGTCGTCTATCGGCAAGAAGGTAAAAGAAGTGAACCTATGATTCCTCGGTACTTGGTCATGCTTCTGCTTTCCCTTTTCATCTTTATCAAGATGGCGCCGGTAGACATTGAGTCTCAAATCCTTTAGCCGAATCAAGACCAAATTTCTTGATTAGATCCTTTGCATATTTGGTTTGGTGATGAAGATTCCGTCGGAAGTCCGTTGAATCTGCAGCCCCTAGAAAGTAGGTCAACTCT
The DNA here is from genome assembly GCA_013146195.2 of Codonopsis lanceolata. NCBI lineage: Eukaryota > Viridiplantae > Streptophyta > Magnoliopsida > Asterales > Campanulaceae > Codonopsis > Codonopsis lanceolata. The sequence continues at coordinate 55,901,898 of CM028381.1, forward strand.
CCCATCATACTCATCTCGAACTTGCTTGGCATCGGCTACTTATCGAATCTCTTGCATAGGCTTTGGTTAGTTGATCCAAAGATGATGTCGCCCACATAGATTTGTACCGTAAGAGAATGACCTTTGTGCTGAGGATGAATAAAGTAGTGTCTATCCTTCCTCTCACGAATCCTTGTTCTATTAAGAACTTGGATAGAGTTTCATACCAAGCTCCGGGAGCTTGCTTTAGGCCGTAGAGAGCTTTCTTGAGTCGGTAGACATGATCCAGCTTTGTCTTGAATAACAAACCCCGGAGGTATTCAACATATACCGTCTTCTTGAAGATCACCATTCGAAAGGCACTATTTACATCCATCCGATACACTTTGAAGTCCATGTACGAGGCATAGGCTAGAAAGAGTCCGATTGCCTCTAATCTAGCAACAAGAGCAAATGTTTCATCGAATTCAATCCCTTCTTCCCTGGCCGATAGCCTTGAGCAACCAGCCTAGCTTTGTTTCGTGACATTTCCATCTTCATCTCTTTTGTTTCGAAAACCCATTTGGTGTCGATAACCGGATGATCGATCGGCCTTTGAACTAAGCTCCACACCTTGCATCTTTCAAACGGTTCACTCTTCTTGCATAGCTTCAATCCGCTTATGATCTTCAATAGCTTCATCAATCTTTTTGGCTCGAGTTCGATACGAATGAATATGCAAACATAGTCTCTTCTCGAACTCTATTTCTCGACGCACTTCCTCGTGTTAAGATCACCAATAATTTGAGAAATAGGATGATCTCTTGTTTCAATAATAGTTGGAGGAAGATCACTTCCGGTGGGTTCTTCCCTTAAAAATTCTGGAGTAGGTTGAGAAGGAGATTCACCAAAATGCAGTTCGAGAAGAGATAGGATCTTCGAAACCTTCATTTTCCGGTGAACAAGAAGGATAAGTGATCCGCAAAGGTGTTTGGGGTAAGACGAGAAGAGATGGGTTCTGGATCAACAGAAGAGTTGGAAACGGTATCGGTAGAGTTCAAGTCTGCCGGTGAAGGGTTAGCGGTCTTGGAAGGGTCTGCAGCAATGCGAGGATTCTCAAGAGGAGTGGAAGTAGATGCCGTGTTTGTACTGTCTCATCATTATCGTAATCATTAGCAACATTCGGAGCCTTTCTAGGCTCTAACAAGTCATATTCATCAAAAGAAACATGCATGAGATTCTAAGATTTTTAAATGAGTTTTACCTTGAAAATGCGAAATGCTTTTGAATGTTTGGAATACCCCTTAAAAATTCCTTCGTATGATTTTGCATCAAATTTTCCTCTATATTCTTTTCCACTATGAAGAATAAAACATTTATAGCCGAAGATTTTAAGAAATCCTATGTTTGGGGCTCTTCCTCTCCATATTTCATATAGAGTTTTGTTATGAAACTTGTTTACGGATCCGCTCGTAAAACATGCGAGTTGAACTTTCGACTACTTTGGAAGTTTTGCTTCTACCAACATTGTTCTTCTTTCGCTTCAATCGGTGTTGTTCGTTTCTTCCGTTCGGCTACACCATTTTGTTGAGAAGTTCCGGCAGAGAAGTTGTGGCCGATCCGTGGTCATCACGGATCTTTCTACACCATTGTTCTTGAATTCTGCCATTGTCGATCTTATGTCACTAATGTCTTCAAGCTTTGAGTTTGAAGTCTTCCAAAAGAGCGGTGACTAGATCATATGTTTCATCTTTTGAAGTCATTGTTTCAATCCAGAGAACCTAGAGTAGTCGCCAACTACTACAAGTGTATACTTGTCTCCGAGATACCGATCAGAGTGATAGGTCCAAAGAGATCCATATGCGGTAGTTGAAGAGGTCTGCTTTGTTGACAAGACGGACTTTCTTTTGAAGGAAGACTTGGAAAGTTTTCCTAGTTGGCAAGCTTTACAACTTCGTCATGGTCGGCGGAACACAATCGTAGGTAGACCTTGACAAGCCCCTTTGGAGAGCTTGGAGAGGTGCTTTAAGTTGAGGTGACTAAGACGCTTGTGCCATAGCCAACTGTTGTCACGAACGTTGTTAGCTACTAGGCAAAGGCTTGAGAATCTCCCTAGAAGATTTAAGTCCACGACATATACGCTTCCTTGTCTATTGCCTGGTCCCAGATTGCAGAAGCAGATTCACTATCTTTGATGAGGCATTGGTTGGAGTTGAATTGGAAGATTAACTTTGTCGCACTGGGATATGCTCAAAAGATTGTGCTTTAAGCCACTCACTAGAGAGACTTTGTTGATGGAGAGACTTACTCTAGTGATTGAGCCGTATCCAATTGTTTTTCCTCTTGCATTGTCTCCAAAATAACAAATGGGTCCTTTCAGCCTATATATTAAGTAGAATTGCTTCCTGTCATGTGTCTTGAGCAACCACCGTCTGTACCGATGTCTTTGTTTTCTCGAATCTATAGCCATGAAGCATTCCTCATTGAAGCGATCGTATGCTTGTCTCAAGGTTTCTTTCGATCCTTTTGAAGGAATCAAAAGCAAATTGGATGTATGTGTATTTTCTCGTTATCTCTTGTGTCTTGGTCTCCTTCCAAGTATTCAACAAGAGCTTCCCACATCTCTTTTGCAGTTGTACATCTGATCAGGCTTTATTATCAAGCTCTACCAGTTTTCTGTCGTCCTCAGTCCATTCTGATTCTTCTTTAGGCACTTTTGCAGGATTCCCAGCGATGGAGGCTAGAAGGTTGGCCTTCATTGGTACATGTTGTCCTGCAATAACACACTTCCATAATCTGTTGTCAATGGAGTTCATAAAACTCATTACCTTATCCTTCCATACATCGAAATGGCCTTCGGCCCAATATTGGGACATGGTTCGCATTAGATGTAGGCAAAGATGTAGTGTGTTTGTGCCATTCGATTGAATCTCTCAAGAGTTTAATCTCTGAAAAACTTGTTTTCAAAGAGTAAAGCTCTGATACCAATTGTGGGTCCCAATGGGCACAATAATAAGCTAGAAGGGGGGGGTTGAATAGCTTATTATACACTTAAAAACTTTTAAGTAAGTTCTTTGAAAGGTACTTTCAATCTATTGAAAAGATTGAAGTAGCGGAAGTCTTTCAATGAAGCTAGTTCAAGTCCGCCTAAGGACTACCGGTAGACCTTAGCAAGTTACTTAAGTTTGTCAGAAAGGGTAAAGATAAATAATGTAATAAGCGCTAAATAAGCAACAAGGCATGCTAAAAAGAATTAACACAAGTATTTTGGGATGGTTCACACTATAAAGAGTGCTACGCCCACCACCAAGGCAAATAACCTTGATTTAAATAGTGCACTATGTTTTCCACTAGATCTATTACAAAGAATATTCCCAATGGATCGTGTACAAAATATTGACGTGTGTTTGGGGGTTAAGGAATTGAATATCTGTATAAACAAGATATTTAATTCATGTAGAAGAATAGCTATAGAATGAAAACAACAAGAAGTAAAACAATAAATGTTGATGCACGGCTTCTTATTGTTGACGAGGACTTCTAGATCTGTTGAGGATCTCTTGAATGCACTGAGTATTAACACTAGTTGTTGTAGAATTTCAGAGCGATTTGTCAAGTGTCAAAAGTTGTTTTTTCGCTTTTAATGACAAGATTTATAGCAAAAGCATTATTCTCGAGATCCGTTGGAGAAGACGAAGACTTAACAACTCTATTAGGTTGAATGCATTAAATGCATGGGGGCCGCAATCAAGAATTTTGTCTTCACGTATATCGAAAGGTGGAATGGGTACCGAGATCTTCGGAAGTTGGGCAACCGATTGTCGATCTAAGAGAGTTGCATGCAGCGCACATGAGGTGACCGCTTCCTCGCTTTCACTGCTCAGCCGTGAAAGTCTTCTCGCTGAAGCTACTTTCGAGTGTCGAGATGTCAGGAATGTCTCAATTTAAATTCAAACTGATAAGGATAAATTTAAATTGATCCATCAAGAATTGCTGGATAGGACACGTCATAATTGACCGAGAGTATACAAGGTCCGCCGTTTGTATGTCAGAAGGTCTTCCTGAAGCTTTGAAGAGGTCTTCCGCCGAACCCGTTGAAGTCCTATAAAAGCTATACTAAGGCAAAGTTCTATACATTACAGCTACGAGCTAATCGATACGCATCCCGATTAGCCACTGAAGTATAAAACTTAGTGTAATGTATGAGCAGATATAAATCTAAATACAATAAGTATCAACATATGGTTTCCAAATACTCTCATTACAAGCTAGAATATTTGTTTACTAGATTAAATTTGAAGATCTTGATTTCTTTTGGACCTTTTATGCTGTCAAATGGAGCTTGAGTATTGTCTAATTTACATAGTATCAAACAACAATATTTCGAATGTGATGGTTTGAACTCGAAACAAATTTTCGTAATCCCGTCACCGAATTAGATTGAAATGTCAATAAACTTTTCAGTCCACGTAGAGAAAGGGAATCATAAGAAGGAAATAGAACTAGCAAATTCTATTCGAACTTGTCCGCTTTACAACAAACAATTTTTTGTTTCTGAAACTCGTAATTATCTTCTTTTATTCTTCAGTTAATCTTCAAACACATGCAAATGATGGAGAATCCCTAATTATACTTTCTTTTCCTTTTCATCTCCTTTTAAGTCCCAAATAGAACTTAATTTAATGACCCTCATTGGAAATGACATCTAATTGAATGAAAATTGTTGGTCCCAAAATAGGCTCAATCTAGGCTAGAAGGGGGCGGGGGGTTGAATAGCCTAGTTATGTTTTTATAAAACTTTTTCTTAAAGAACACTTCTTAAGGATTTTTGAAAGGTTTGAATAGAAGTGTTTAGGCAATGAAACAAATCAGATTCTCGAGATTATCAAGAGTCGTTAAGACAAAGGCAATCCTGAATGCTTAAGCACAAGCAGCCAACGCTAATGAGAGTAATAAGAAGAGTTTGAACCGCATTACGAATTTGAAGTGGTTCGATTGTGAATAGTACTACATCCACTACCAAAGTGGTTAGCTTTGGATTTTAAAAGTGCACTTGTTTATCCACTAGGTTTATGATTTAGATCTCTAATGGATCGTGTACAAAATGAGTTTTTAACCAAGTGTATAAAGATGAGAGAGACAATCAATGAATAATTGTTCTCTACACGTGCGTAATTAAAGAACAGCTTTAAAGACAAACTAAATGAAGTCGAAAAGGAATTTAAGATGGCAGATCTGCAGCAGCTTCGTAAAGTTTGGTGAAGTGTAAGTCCTTGTCCTTTGATCTCTTGAATGCTTGAGTGATGAAGATGAAGCTTGAGAGTTTAATGTGCAAGAGTTATGTCTTCGATCTTCAAAACCTAAATATATACCAGAAGAGATCTTTGACCGTTGGTCCGAATTCGTGAGATAATGTGAACGTTTTGCATTGAATGCAATTTGGCCAGAAGAAAACACGCCATCGAGATGCAACATGTGAGAAGACATTACTAAATGGTAATGTTTCAGTAGGCAAGCTTTGCAATTGGAAAGTCTTCTAGCCAAAACGGTAATGTCTTCAGATTTCGATACCGACATTGTCATTGTCATCAGTAGTTGACTTCTTGAAAAATAATCGTGAAGACATAATGACTAGATATTTTCGAAAATATCTAAATAGGTGTACACGTGTCATTGTTTCTGATTTGGCCAAATTTGATTTTCTCCGACTGAGCGACTTCAAAGCCTGGCCTTAAGGACCTCAGAAGCTTGCCGTAAGGCCTAAGAACTAACACTTAGAAACTATTCTAAACAAGTTGATTCTAAGACAGCTTGCCACACTAATCTGCACGCATCTTTTTAAATTAATAGAATTAAGATGATTCAATCTAATCATAGGAATCAACAATCTCCTCCTATTTGGTTGATGTCATCATCTCGCCTACGAAAGCGATTTTTGAATCATGCACCGAGATAATAGTATGTCTTAAGGAAATTTTATTAAGAGCGCACATACCTCTCCTCGCAATAAGTCTTAGTAGAGATAGCTAGACTAAGTACTTACGTGATAAAAGCATTAAGATAAAGTACTAAGAAAAGCAAGGTTTAAATCTATGAGATAAGTATGCATGCAGATATAAAGATTAAAACGCAAAGTTTAAATTGAGCAGTATATATCAAGATGAAGCAATTTAAACTTTGAAAGAGACTTAAGACATCTGTGATTAAACAAGTCGCTTAAACAGCCAGGTTTTGGCAAAACAAAGATGGTTTAACAAAGCAGATAATAAAAATACCACGTAATCAAAAGAGATTAGGCCGAGACGCTCGTTTCTAAATAATCCCAACCCGCATTCTCGATTCTGCTATTTAGGCGCTTCGCAGTCGGTTTTGTTCTCAATCGTGGCTTGATTCAAGAAGTGAGTCTTTCTCCTCCTCGATGGCACCAACCCTACGCTGCTCGAAGCAGTGCCAGCCTCTGCATCGCTTCTTCGACGAGGCGAAGATTGGTGAAATCGCAAGAATCTCGCTTCGGGCTAAGAATTGCTCGAGCCATGCCGCTGAGCTCATTGAAAAGCCACCACGAATGCCGATGAGCCAAAGATCCCGATCGCAGCCTTGTTGATCTTGAACTAGGAACCCGTGAAGGCGAAGGCCCGAGCAAAGGTCGCTCACTAGTTGATCAACAATCTTCCCGATGTCAAAAATGGTGGTAGCAAGACAGGCCGAAGTCGATCACATCAACTGTGCCATAGAAGAAACCGCCTTTGTTGAAGCCGCTACTGTCGTTGTTTTTGCCTCAAGCTCCATGGCAGATCAAGAGCTGCGGGTAGTAGAGAAGCGGTTAAGGTTAATGGAGATATGGTCGGTGGAAGGATGATGAGCAGGTTTGGAGAAGAGGTGATGAAGCAGGTGAGTAAAGCAGAGGTAGGAGGAGAAGAGGTTTGGAATCAACTTCAATGTCGCGCTGCCGCCGATGAAGTGAGAAGCGTAAGAGGAAGAGGATGCTTCTAAGAGGTAAGAAGGAAAGGGATAGTCGCAAGGACAAAGTTAGAGAGGGAAGTAGAAGGGTAGAGGAGGTCGAAATAAGAGAAGTCAAACGAAAGGAATGGGTAGCAAGAGATGGAAGGAAAGAGAATCTGTAAAGGTCAAGAGATAGAGATAGGGTAAGGTATCGAGAAATAGGAGGAAGATCTCTGTAGAAAAGCGTTTGTAAAGAAGAGTAGATGTGAGGGGCAAGATGAGAGAAGTGGTCGCATGAGTAAGGAAGCGGGAAGAGGTAGGGAGCAGAGGTGGAAAGAACTGGTACAATGGCTGGGAGCGGTCTGTATGAATGGTGGAGACGGGTTCAGTGAAGGTGCCGGGAAGGGATGTAGTCTCGAGGTGGAGAGGATGTTGAGCCACGCACTCATCGAAGTCTCGTGTCTTCTTCTTAGGAGAGAGAAGAAGGCTCCTCCTCAACAAATGCCAGGGTCAAGAGGAATAGGGGAAGAATGAGTTGGCAACAAAGTTCCTCCCCAATGCTGAAGCAGGGTCACAAAGTTGCGAAGGAGGGGAGGAAGAGGATATGGGAGAGGAAGGTGGGATGAATGGTATGAAGGGTTCTCGACTTGCTCAAATACTGCTTGGTTTTACGCTGCATGGGACGAGGGGAGCAATTGCTCGTTCAGCCAGCCTCTTCTAGCATGTAAGAGGGGCGCATGGAGCAAGCCAGAAATTTCTTTCTTTTTCCTTTTTTGATGGAGACCAACAGATGAGCAGCAGAAGAAGCCGGGAAGAGGAAGCAACTCTCCGCTTTTTTGGGCCTCCTCCACAGATGATATCTTCGATTTTGTGCGAGGAGGAGCAGATCGCCAGCCTTGTTGAGCAGCCTTAGCCAGCCAGCCTTCCTTGGAGAGCTTCTTGCTCACCGCTTGGCTATGAAGGAGTCCACTGTTGTCTCGTGATTGATTTTGATGATTTTAAGAGGAGGGGCTTCGTGGCATGAACGATGACTGTAGGGTGAAGACCCCGCCGAATTCTTTTCGCTCTTCGCCTTCGATAATTGATGATGAAGGTGCCGGTAAACCGGATTGACTTCGAACCTTCTTCTTCTCAAAGGCGAATATGTGAGTGAGGAGTTTCGAAGTTTGATCGAAGCGTAGTGTTGATAAGCTCGACAAAAGGCCGCCGCTCGTAGAAGCCTTTACAGCCTTCGACAAAGATCACACGCCAGCCCAAAGAGGATCTCGAGCCCGCTGAGTCTCGATGTTAAGAATGACAAGCAGATGTGTACTCCACCGGTTCGAGGTCATTATGTCGTGGGTGCCGCTTTTTGAAGATCGACTTTTGTCAAATAAGTGGCCGATGAAGTAGACGCCGTCCTTCAAACAGGTCCTCTTCATTTTCGCAGCAGCCTCTCTTGGTGTGTTCTCACCACGCATGTAGACCGTGCAAGGGTCTTTTCAAAGATTCAGTGAGAGAGGTAGGACCATCGAACTCCACGCCAATAATCTTGGCAATTCGGGAGGCAAAGTGATAGTGATGGAAACTGCTCGACCACCGTGATGGAAGACCGTGAGTCATTGACAGAGCCTCGATAGAATTCTTCGCCTAACATATAGCCGAAATCGTCATCTTCCAAAGATGAACAAGCAGCACGCCGATCGTTCAAGTCATCTACTATCTTGACCCCTCGGCCGATAGCAACGAACGTATTTGCTTCATCAATACACATCCCTGATGATACATAGTCGGGCGCTTTGGAAAGTCAACAGTGGATTCTCGAGCCTGCTCAGAATAGCAGATGCAGAAGTTCCAAATTAATAGCATTTCTAAAATTAGGCAAGAATCTTAAGAATTAAAAATGAGCAAGGCGAAGCATTAAGCCCTAAAATGTCCGGACAACTCATGGAATGCTATATGCAAAGCTAAATAGAACTCAAAAAATCGAAATCTATAGCTCAAGAACATTTATAACAAGAATGAACGGTAAAATTTGAAGATTTAACATTTATGAAGCTAACAGTTACATGAAGAGTCAATAATGGCGGATTTGCAGAAAAAGTAAAAAGAAGAGCTTACGCCTTAGTAACTGAGTTAGGGTTAGAAATTTCTTACCATTGCAGAAGATTCTCAGAAGAAGAAGAAGAAAATGACGCGAATCTGTAATCGACTATCAAACAGGCGAAGAAGGTAGAAATTTTGAGAGAAGAAAAACTTTAGAGAGAGAGAATAGAAAAAGACGCTTTTGGTAAAAAGAGCTTTTGGCTGCTGAGGGTTTATAAAGGGCGTGCCACATCATCATAGAGACTTGTGAAACGCCATTAAGTCGACGCCTTTTAGATGACAAGACTTAATGAATGACGGCTTTTAGAAAGAGAAAAGTACCTTTTCAAATATTCACTCAACCACTTTCAAACTAGTCCCTCAAAATTTGCATAAACTTCCTCTCAAAATTATAGTTTAAAAAGCTTATTTATCTTCCAGTGACTTTATAAATTCTTGAAAATATTTGAAAGTAATAAGTCTGCTTAGAAAAATTTTCAAGTCTGCTTAAAATAAATTTTCAAGTCTGCTTAAAATAAATTTTAAATATTATAATGAAAAATTAATTTTAGATTGAATTTAAGCAGTCGGGTCAAGCATACCAAGCTTTCCCCTTAGATAAGCAAACCTGTCTGCTTCTAGGGCTTTGGTGAAGATGTCTGCTAGTTGATGGTCAGTCGAAATATACTTCATGCTAATGTTTCTCTTTTCTACATTGTCCCTTAGAAAGTGATACCGAACATCGATATGCTTTTGTCTTGGAGTGCATCACGGATTGTATGTGATGAGATTGCCGAGGTGTTATCACACATGATTCGGCGCCTCGCTACTTTGATGTCGTAGTCCACCAACCGTTGTTTGATCCAAAGCGCTTGACAAGAGAAGCCTACCAAAGCAGCCTATGTACTGCCTGGTAGAGTTTGAAACGGATGCTTGTTTCTTGCTAGCCCAAGAGAAGTCTCTCCTAGAAATTGACAAGTTCCACTAGTGCTTTTTTCTCAATCTGGCAACCAAAGATAGTTCAAGGCCTCGAGTATCCTACCAAGTTGAAAGAGGATTCCTGGATACCGTATACCTAAGTTCGTGGTGTCCGATACGTATTTAATGATTCTTTTGGCCGCAAGAAGATGTGACTCACGAGGATCCGCTTGAAATCTAGCACACACCCAACAAAGATACACTATATCGTCCGGCTGGCCGGTGAGGTAAAGCAGAGATCCGATTATCCCCATATAGTGGGTGATATCAACTTTCTTCCCTTGTAGGTCTTTTGTAAGTTTGCATTTAGCAGCCATTGGAGTATCAAATGTGTTTGCTGTTTCCAATCCAAATTTTTTGACAAGATCTTTAGCATACTTGGATTGGCTGATGAATATTCCTTTGTTGGACTGCGTTGAATTTGAAGACCCAAGAAGAATGTGAGTTCTCCCATCATACTCATTTGAAACTTGCCTACCATAAGCGCTTTCAAATCGCCACGCCTTCTCATTTGTGGATCCGAAAATGATGTCATCAACGAATTTGTACCACAGAGAATGTCCTTTCAGGCTTGAGAATGAAGAGAGTGGTGTCAATCTTCCTCGCACGAATCCTTGTTCAACCAAGAATTTGGATAAGGTTTCATACTGTGCTCGAGGAGCTTGCTTAAGACCGTAGAGCCTTCTTAAGCTTGTAAACATGAGTTTCTTTTCCTTTCTACAAAGCCTGAGGTTGAGCAACGTGAAACCGCTTTCTTGAAGATCTCCATTAAGAAATGCGCTCTTGACATCCATTTGATACAAAGACAAAGTCCTTGTATGTAGCATAGGCTAAGAAGATTCTCGATAGCTTCCAATCTTGCTTGTACAGAGCGAATGTTTCATCATAGTCGATCCTTCTTCGCGATATCCTTGGCAACAAGTCTTGCTTTGTTTCTCACTATGTTTCCATCCTCATCCTTCTTGCGAACACCCATTTGTGCCAATGACCGATGATCGCCAGTGCTGGGACTAGCTTCCATACTTGGCATCGCTCAAATTGCCGAAGTTCTCTTTGCATGGCTTCCACCAACTTGGATCTGAAGAGCTTCTTCGATCTCTTTGGCTCTTCTCCAAACGAATGCAAAGATGTAACATACATTCATTCTGAGGATCTTTCCTGCGCGATCTGAACATGAATGTCACCTATGATTCGAGAGATTGGATGATCTTTACATGTTCTCTGAATAATAGGAATATGATTTAGTTGTCGCCGTTTTCTTCATGACGAGGTTCGGGAGGCTATGTGGAAGATCACCGTGTCTTGATGAGAGTTATGTTCTAATTTGGTTCATAAGTGAGTTGAGGAATAGGATTTTCGGATGAGAAACAAAGGGTTCTTGATTCGGATTTTCGAGCAGGGTCAAGTCTTCGTGACCCGCTTGATAGAAAATGATGGTCGTGAATGTTTGATTGAGTTACGGTGATGGATTAGGTATACTAGAGGTCGATGGTTGGATGCACTGCCTCAACATCAACAAAATCATCGCCAACATTTGAGCCACATTGGCTCTAATAAATCAAATTCATCAAACGAGACACGAACGTATTCAACTATTTTTAATAAA
>CM028381.1:55913545-55978545 GCA_013146195.2 Codonopsis lanceolata
GCCCATAATCTTGCATGTGCATTCTATGCTTGTTTTATACTTTCTTGGTTGATTGTGAGCTTGTTTACTTATATATAAACGTCTTAGAATCATTCATAGATCATTCTAGAAGTCCATAACATGCTTAGAATCATATAAACTTGTTTGTTGAATCGCCGGTTTAATCGCGTTGAAGTTGGCCTTAGCGATTCCTCTCGTTGCTCGTATTTGCTTCTATTTCGGCGTCTGAAGTGTTCGTTGAGTTCTTGGCTTTATATTCAGGTCTTAATCATGTTGAAACAAGTCTCTTTCATGTCCAAGATATCCTAGTTTGAATGGTGTTTGATTGTAGTTTGATTCGTTGTTCATTAAATCGCGTGGTTCGCGCCTTGTTCTACTTGTTCGGTTGTTGTTCGGTGTGTTTCCGACTCGTTTTGAGTAGGGTTAGACCTTAGAATGGTTGCCCAAAGTTTGGGACCATTTAGATCAAGTTTAGATCAAGTTTTAGAGGTTACGGAGCCGAGGCGGGTGAGGCGCCCGCCTCAAATGCGAGGAGCAATTGCAAAGTGGACTGAACTTGGGGAGTGGCCTCGGTGGTTGGGCGGCCGCATGAGTGGGTGAGGCGCCCGCCTCACTGCTGATCTGATGCAGGATTTTTCTTCCCTGTTTTGAGTTAGGTCGTGAAATGCCTATCCTACCCCATTAAACCCCTCTAAACCCTTCCTAAATACCCACACTTAGTCCTAATCAAGTCCTAACACTAATTAGAAGGTTAATTTAGGTTTGGTTTAAGTGTTTGTTAACTTCTAATTTCTCACTAATTGCACTTGAGAAATTCCTTGTACCCTTCTCTTGTTGGAGGTATAAATACCAAGCCTTGACCAAATTTTCGATAAATCCTTCATTTGTTCATCCTATTCTTACAAGTTAGAGAGAGAGAGAGTTGGGGGCTTGAGTTTTGAGCCCTAGCTTCATCTTCTTCCTCGATCCCCAAGGATTCCACCGTTCGATCGCCGCCAAACTTCGGATTCTCGGCGGGTGAGGCGAAAGAGCGACTTCACCGTTTAGATTTGGATTCTCTTGAGTTTTCACTCAAGCTAGGTAAGTTACTCTTCTTCATTTTAGTTCTCATTGACCCTAAGGAAACAAAGTTTATGATGTGTGAGGTCAATGAGGACACATAATTACTTCCTATGCTTTCCATTTGAAATTTTAAATGTATGATTTTGCTAGGAGCATGTCTAGGTGAATTTCTTGCCTTTGGGAGTTTAAATTACTCTTTTATTATGTTAATTGAGGTCTTGAACATGTTAGAAATATGTAGTATGTTTGTTGATGAAAGTGATTGTATTATTTGGGAATGCCTAAATTATGCCTATGTGATATGTGTGAAAATTGTTATGTGTTGTATCCTTAATATTGGACTATATAAGGACATGAATTACATTAAAATGTTTTAGGTGAATTTATACCCTTGTTGAACTTAGAAGTGACCTAGGTTGGGTTATGAAGCATATAGCTTCAATTTCCCCAAATTGGGAATTTAGAGGAAAGACTCAGCAGTCGACTCTAGGGAAGAATTGAACATGTTAAACTCTAATTTCAATCCCTACGAAGTTTGAACACCGTTTGATTTGGTTTACTCAAGTATGAGTTTGGTTTAATTGATTTATAACAAGTTGTTATGAAAGGTTGGTTTTGTGCAATCTATTGCCTTGATATGTTTATGGTAGAGATTAACCCCTACTTGGTTGGTCGAATTCGCTCTTGTCGAATTCGGTCCTTAATTAGTTTAAGTCAAGTAAATATCTACTTGTGCATTGCATTGAGTCAGTGGCATTAAATGGTTTGTTTATCAAGTCGGGGTGGGGCGATGCATCGCCTTCACGAATTATGGGATTCGTGCTCGCTATGGATCGCCGCACAGGGACTCACACACCTCACTTGTGGGCGCGGTGGGGAAGTAGCCCTTTGCCGTATCGGTTAAGTGCCGCATTGGCTTGCTAATGAGATCGAGTAGCACTCGGCGATAGTCGATGAATTCACATAACATCGATGGCACGAACCGATGAGAATGTTTTGCGGGGAGCTCTGGCGGCCGTGACTATCATATCCTACTTGTATGATTTACTTTACGCACTTATGTGAATAAGGTGCTAAGTGTTAAATGATGATAATATGCCATAATTGTGATAAATGTCATGCTATAACATGAACATGCATATTTTGGTAACTTACTAAGTCTTTCGACTTACCTATTTGTTTGCTTTGTTTTCCTTAGATCAAAGCCGAGGCGTCCACGCTAGATTCACGTATTCGCTTGGGCGTTGTGGCGAGGTTGCTCTTTTGGACTTTAAGCGGTTAATCTTTTATTTTGGAAAGGGCGTTGGGAAGCAAGTCATGTAGACTTGGCTTGGGGTTTTGTTGTTGTAGTAACTTAAATATTTGATACTTGTAATCTTTTGGTATCTTGACTTATATGTCGAGCTTGTTCATATGTGTATGGTTCATCACGGTTTCTTCCGCTAAAGCTTGTTTAAAGTATTATTATTGTTGTTGTCTCGGCATGTTGTGGCCGTTGAGGTTTTATAAGCATGTGTTAATTGTAGGAGTAGTTGTTGGGTTCGGTATGCGTCGCCGATGACTTGTTTAATTTAAGTTGTTTTTCGGCCAAGTGTAGCCGAGTTGTTATTCGTATGCAATGTTGCGCCACATGAATTTTATAATCCTACTTGTGCATGCTTGTGTGTTTAACTTGATTATTTGGGCGGCGCGATTCGGGATCTCGCATTGGGGTCGGTCGGTCATCCGGTTGGTATCGAGCTATAGGTTAGGCGTCGGCCGGGATAGGTTCCATGGCCTAGGTGGGTTGGTTATTTGTGTGATGATTCTAACGTCGAGTGAATTCTTGTAGGAGTTCGATGGATAATCCTAGGAATGGAAATGGCCGCGGTAGAGGTAGGCCAGGAGAGGTCGGCCGAACACGAAGTTGAGTACCGCCGCCGCGAGAATCCGGTGGGTCGGATATGGCTACAGTAGGTTGATGGCTTTTGGGCAGGCCGGGGAGGTCAAGGCTGGGGAGTACCACCACCACCTCGACGGGAGGAAGTTGCACCACCACCAGACCAGGGGTGACAACACTCTCTAGAGATTCCTTAAGTTGAAGCCTAGTGCATTTCTTGGGGAGCCAAACCCAGGGAGGCTGAGTTGTGGATGGAAGAGATGATCAAAATCTTATCTATGTTGGAGTGTCTTGATGAGGAGAGAGTCGGACTAGCGGCGTTTAAGTTTAAGGGAGCCGCCAGAACATTGGTGGAATGTATTGAAGGAAAGTTGGGAGATGCAACAAGTCCCTATCACTTGGGCTAATTTTCGGAGGAATTTAAGGAGGAATACGTACGGATGTGGTTCGCAACCAAAGGGAGAAAGAATTCTATAATCTTGAGCAAGGTACCATGGCGTGGCGGAGTATTGCGAAGTTCACCGAGTGAGCCGTTATTGCACGTATTTGATTCCTACGGAGGCTCGGAGAACACATAAGTTTGTTAAAGGGTTGAGGACTGAATTTAGGAAGCAGATTCTAGCACTTAAGCTCACTGATTATCGGACTGCAGTTGATAGAGCTTATGAGGTTGAGCAAGATATTGAGGAGCACCGAGTCAAGAGTAATTCGGGTAATGCACGACGGGCTACTCGAGAACACTAATCGGGGAAATAATTCGGGTAGCGAAGGGGATACCAAGGAAAGCCGTGATAGGAGAGGTGGAGGCCAAGGTAGGCCACGAGCGGGGAAGCAAGGTAACAACACTTCTTCTACTCGAGGCGGCAAGGGTCTCGTAATGAGACTATGATTTGTTCGTTACGCGGAAGTCGGGGCACTGGTGATAGGTCTTTGGGCAAAGGCGGGAAGTGTTACATTTGTGGAGGCGGGACTCACATGAGAGAGATTGTCCCAAGTTCAAGGCCAATCAATCGGGTGGCGCCAGGCGGCAATGCAGGGCTAAGAGAGATGGGGATGGTAAACCAGAAGGTTCGAGGCCGTGTGTTTGCGCTTGATCGTAGCGAGGTTCGAGGTCTGGCGGTGATAGGAGGTACTCTTTCTATATTTGATCATAAGGCTCGAATTCTCATAGATCCAGGGTCTTCGCATTCTTATGTTGCTTCGCACTTTGTTGAGAATCTTTGCGTATTGCCTCAATCTTTGCCATACTTGCTTGAAGTGTCTACCCTCGGGGAATATATGCTCGCGTCGAAGTGTTTAGATCTTGTGATGTTTTGGTGGGTGACCACACTTTGCATGCGGACTTGGTAGTTCTCCCATACGTGATTTTGATGTGATTCTTGGCATGGGTGGTTATGTGCTTATCATGCTATAGTTATTTGCCATAGGAAGAGGGTTACTTTTTATATCGGGTGTGCTGAATTTACTTTTGTGGGTGATCAAGCGTCGAGTGACTTGCATTTCATTTCTGCACTAAGGGCTAGAAAATTGTTGTCTCAAGGGTGTGCGGGTTATCTTGCTGCGTTGTTGATAAGAAGAGGTCTTCGCCGAATTTAGAGGAGGTTCGGTAGTATGTGAGTTTCCGATGTGTTTTCTACCGATCATGCTATGCCTTAGATAGAGAACTAGAATTTTGTATTGAGCTTATTAGGGGACTTCACCGATTTCTAAGGCACCGTATAGGATGGCGCCAGCGGAGCTTAGAGAGTTGAAAACTTCGGTTGCGGGAACTCCTAGAGATTGGTTTTATTAAGCCAAGTGTGTCGCCTTGGGCGCACGGTCCTATTGTGAGGAAGAAAGATGGGAGTTTGCGGTTATGCATAGATTATCGCGAATTGAATAAGGTGACCATTAAGAATAAGTATCCTCTACCCCACATTGATGATCTTTTTGACCAATTGCAAGGGTCTATCGTCTATTCTAAGCTTGATTTGCGATGGGGTTACTATCAATTGAAGGTTAGAGAGGAAGACATTCGAAGACGACTTTTCGCACTAGATATGGGCACTTTGAATTCGTGGTGATGCCGTTTGGGTTGACGAATGCGCCGGTATTTATGGACTTGATGAACCGTGTCTTTCATAGTTATCTTGATTGTTTCGTGGTAGTCTTCATTGATGATATCTTAGTGTATTCGAAATCTCGGGAGGAGCATGAGAAACACTTGAGGATTGTCTTGTCTATTCTTCGGGAGAAACTTGACTTTATGCGAAGTTTAGTAAATGTGCCTTTTGGCTTGAGGAAGTGTCCTTTTGGGGCATATCATTTCTAGCGCCGGAGTAGCCGTTGATCCTTCTAAGGTTGAAGCGGTGGCAATTGGAAGAGACCTAGTTCGGTTCGAGGTTCGGAGTTTCTTGGGTCTAGCGGGTTATTACCGGAGATTTATTGAGGATTTTCTCGGATCGTGACTCCTATGGCGAGATTGCAAAAGAATGTGCCTTTTGTTTGGAGGCGAGAAATGTGAAGTTAGTTTCAAGAGCTTAAGAAGCGGTTGGCGTCGGCACCTATTTTGGCTTTGCCTAGTGGAGGAGATAATTTTGTGATTTATAGTGATGCTTCTAAGGAAGGTTTGGGTTGTGTGTTGATGCGAGAATGGTAGAGTTATCGCCTATGCGTCGAGGAAGTTGTCTATTCACGAGCGAATTACCCGACACACGATATGGAGTTAGGCTGCGATTATTTTCGCGTTGCATAAATGGAAACATTACTTGTATGGGGCTAAATTTGAGATCTTCACCGACCACAAAAGTTTGAAGTACTTGTTTTCCCAAAAGGAGTTGAACATGAGGCAAAGAAGATGGATGGAGAAACTAAAAGACCACGATTGCACTATTTTATATCATCAGGGAAGGCAAATGTAGTAGCGGATGCCTTGAGTAGGAAGGTTCACATGTAGGTGTATGATGGTTAGAGAATGGAAGATGTTGGAGGACTTGCGAGATTGGGGTCCTAGTGTTTATGATAAAGGTGTGATTTTCGCGAATGTTAGGTGCTACACCGGTTTTGTTTGGAAAGATTAAAGAAGCGCAAAGGAATGATCCGGAATTGAAGAAAATTTTTGATGGGTTGGCTGAGAATGTATCGCCTGATTTTGTGATTAATAGTGAGGGTGCTTTGACATTTCGAGGCAGAATTTGTGTTCCTTCTAATGATGACTTGAAGAGGTTGGTTCTTGATGAGGCTCATAAATCGAGGTATACCATTCACCCGGGGAGCACGAAGATGTACTTAGACTTGAAAAGACAATTTTGGTGGAAAGGCATGAAGAGAAATTGCGGAGTATGTGTCAAAGTGTTTGACTTGTCGGCGGAGTTAAAGGCTGAGCATCGAGGCTGCGGGACTTCTACAACCACTTGAGATTCTGAGTGGAAATGGGAGTTCATTACTATGGATTTTGTGACGGGGTTACCGCGCCGCGAGAGGTTTTAATGCGGTTTGGGTTATAGTCGACAGATTGACTAAGTGCGCACACTTTATTCGATAGCTATCACTTATTCGTTGACTCGGTTAGCGACTTTGTACATTCGAGGAGATCGTGAGACTTCATGGCGTACGGTGAGTATTGTGTCGATAGAGATCCGAGGTTCACATCAGATTTTGGCAAGCGTTGCGAGGAAGCTTTGGGGACCAAATTAGACTTGATCTGACTTTTCATCCATAAGCGGATGGTCGGTCAGCGATTGATTCAGATTTTGGAGGACATGCTTCGAGCTTGTGGAGTGGATTTCAAGGGAAGCTGGGATTCTCACTTACCTTTAGCCGAGTTTGCGTATAATAACAGCTACCAGTCGAGTATCAAGATGGCGCCGTATGAAGCTTTGTATGGGCGTAAGTGTAGATCGCCAATTTGTTGGGATGAAGTTGGAGAGGCGAAACTTTGGGGTTCGAGTTAGTGCAACGATCGGTTGAGGCGTGAAGTTGATTAGAGATCGTTTGCGCACCGCTCAAAGTCGACAAAGAGTTATGCGGACAATCGAAGGCGAGATCTTGAGTTCCAAGTGGGTGACTACGTGTTCTTGAAGGTGACACCGAGGAGAGTGCGAAGAGATTTGGCAAGAAAGGGAAGCTTACAGAGGTACATTGGCCCATTCGAGATTCTTGAGAGAGTTGGGTCTTTAGCGTATCGCATTGCATTGCCACCGTCACTTTCGGAGACTCATAATGTATTCCATGTTTCCATGTTGCGAAAGTATTTGAAGGATGATACCCATGTACTTGAGTATGAAGAGATCACGTTTGAGCCGGATATGTCATACGTTGAAAAGCAGTGAAGATTTTGGATACCAAAGAGCAAGTGCTACGAACCAAGAAGATTCCCTTAGTTAAAGTTCTTTGGAGAAACCACAACATTGAAGAAGCGACTTGGGAGGCGGAGCGGAGATGCGAGAAGCATCCACATTTGTTTGATGAACTTGGTAAGAATTTAGGGACTAAATTCTAAAGGAGGAGAGTGTAACGCCCATAATCTTGCATGTGCATTCTATGCTTGTTTTATACTTTCTTGGTTGATTGTGAGCTTGTTTACTTATATATAAACGTCTTAGAATCATTCATAGATCATTCTAGAAGTCCATAACATGCTTAGAATCATATAAACTTGTTTGTTGAATCGCCGGTTTAATCGCGTTGAAGTTGGCCTTAGCGATTCCTCTCGTTGCTCGTATTTGCTTCTATTTCGGCGTCTGAAGTGTTCGTTGAGTTCTTGGCTTTATATTCAGGTCTTAATCATGTTGAAACAAGTCTCTTTCATGTCCAAGATATCCTAGTTTGAATGGTGTTTGATTGTAGTTTGATTCGTTGTTCATTAAATCGCGTGGTTCGCGCCTTGTTCTACCTTGTTCGGTTGTTGTTCGGTGTGTTTCCGACTCGTTTTGAGTAGGGTTAGACCTTAGAATGGTTGCCCAAAAGTTTGGGACCATTTAGATCAAGTTTAGATCAAGTTTTAGAGGTTACGGCCGAGGCGGCCGCATGGGATGGTGAGGCGCCCGCCTCAAATGCAGGAGCAATTGAAAAGTGGTGAACTTGGGAGTGGCCTCGGTGGTTGAGGCGGCCGCATTGGGTGAGGCGCCCGCCTCACTGCTGACGGGATTTTTCTTCCCTGTTTTGAGTTAGGTCGTGAAATGCCTATCCTACCCCCTTTAAACCCCCTCTAAACCCTTCCTAAATACCCACACTTAGTCCTAATCAAGTCCTAACACTAATTAGAGGTTAATTTAGGTTGGATTAGTGTTTGTTAACTTCCTAATTCTCACTAATTGCACTTGAGAAATTCCTCTTGTACCCTTCTCTTGTTGGAGGTATAAATACCAAGCCTTGACCAAATTTTCAGTAAATCCTTCATTTGTTCATCCTATTCTTACAAGTTAGAGAGAGAGAGAGTTGGGGGTTTGAGTTTTGAGCCCTAGCTCCATCTTCTTCCTCCGATCCACAAGGATTCCACCGTTCGATCGCCGCCAAACTTCGGATTCTCGACGGGTGAGACGAAAGGAACGACTTCACCGTTTAGATTTGGATTCTCTTGAGTTTTCACTCAAGCTAGGTAAGTTACTCTTCTTCATTTTAGTTCTCATTGACCCTAAGGAAACAAAGTTTATGATGTGTGAGGTCAATGAGGACACATAATTGCTTCCTATGCTTTCCATTTGAAATTTTAAATGTATGATTTTGCTAGGAGCATGTCTAGGTGAATTTCTTGCCTTTGGGAGTTTAAATTACTCTTTTATTATGTTAATTGAGGTCTTGAACATGTTAGAAATATGTAGTATGTTTGTTGATGAAAGTGATATTATTTGGGAATGCCCTAAATTATGTCTATGTGATATGTGTGAAAATTGTTATGGGTTATATCCTTAATATTGGACTATATAAGGATCATGAATTGCATTAAAATGTTTTAGGTGAATTTATACCCTTGTTGAACTTAGAAGTGACCTAGGTTGGGTTATGAAGCATATAGCTTCAATTTCCCCGAAATTGGGAATTTAGAGGAAAGACTCAACGGAGTCGACTCTAGGGAAGAATTGAACATGTTAAACTCTAATTTCAATCCCTACGAAGTTTGAACACCGTTTGATTTGGTTTACTCAAGTATGAGTTTGGTTTAATTGATTATAACAAGTTGTTATGAAAGGTTGGTATTTGTGCAATCTATTGCCTTGATATGTTTATGGTAGAGATTAACCCCTACTTGGTTGGTCGAATTCGCTCTTGTCGAATTCGGTCCTTAATTGGTTTAAGTCAAGTAAATATCTACTTGTGCATTGCATTGAGTCCAGCTGGCATTAAATGGTTTGTTTATCAAGTCAGGGTGGGACGATGCATCGCCTTCACGAATTATGGGATTCGTGCTCGCTATGGATCGCCGCAGGGACTCCACACACCTCACTTGTGGGCGCGGTGGGGAAGTAGCCCCTTTGCCGTATCAGTTAAGTGCCGCATTGGCTTGCTATTGAGATCGAGTAGCACTCGACGATAGTCGATGAATTCACATAACATCGATGGCACGAACCGATGAGAATGTTTTGCGGGGAGCTACGGAGCGGCCGTGACTATCATATCCTACTTGTATGATTTACTTTACGCACTTATGTGAATAAGGTGCTAAGTGTTAAATGATGATAATATGCCATAATTGTGATAAATGTCATGCTATAACATGAACATGCATATTTTGGTAACTTACTAAGTCTTTCGACTTACCCTATTTGTTTGCTTTGTTTTCCTTAGATCAAAGCCGAGGAGACGTTCCACGCTAGATTCACGTATTCGCTTGGACGTTGTGAGCGAGGTTGCTCTTTTGGACTTTAACTGGTTAATCTTTTATTTTGGAAAGGACGTTGGGAAGCAAGTCATGTAGACTTGGCTTGGGAATTTGTTGTTGTAGTAACTTAATATTTGATACTTGTAATCTTTTGGTATGCCGACTTATATGTCGAGCTTGTTCATATGTGTATGGTTCATCACAGTTTCTTCCGCTAAAGCTTGTTTAAAGTGTTATTATTGTTGTTGTCTCCGGCATGTTGTGGCCGTTGAGGTTTTATAAGCATGTGTTAATTGTAGGAGTAGTTGTTGGGTTCCGGCTGTAACGTCGCCGATGACTTGTTTAAATTAAGGTTGTTTTTAGGCCAAGTGTAGCCGAGTTGTTATTCGTATGCAATGTTGCGCCACATGAATTTTATAATCCTACTTGTGCATGCTTATGTGTTTAACTTGATTATTTGGACGGCGCGATTCGGGATCTCGCATTGGGGTCCGGGTCGGGCTGTCACAGCTGCAATTTGCTTTTGGTGCGATTCCTCAAGCACAAGGTACAACACGTTAAAGCTTGGAAGATAATATCTGCTGTTACCTTCAATGTTAAGGAAACCCACCCTTCAGCCTATAAATACAAGGCTCCAATGCACTAATAAAAGAGAATTTTACTGAGAGAAACAAGTGAAGAGCAGTTACACTGTTAATTTCCAATCCAACCTCGAAGCTCCGTTAGGCTGCCAAAACCGCCCCTAAACACTAAAACACTCCGGCCAAAGTAAGCCCTAGTTACCCTGCTAGGTTTCCGCCCTATTTCACTGGTTCCAAAATCCCAAAAAGAGCAGTTGCCCTGCTCGAATCCAGACGTCAAATCCAATCGAAGCAAGCAGTTGCTCTGCCCGATTTCAGACTCGACGACAACGAAAGCAAGCAAAAGCAAGCAGTTGTGCCACTCGGATCCCGAGGCGATAACAACCAAAAGGAGCAGTCACGCTGCCCGAAATCCGACAACAACCGTAACAAAAAGAAGACTCCCTTTCCCTGAAGGATCTAAAAACCTATCAGAAAAGAAGTTGGTCCTGGATAAAGCCCACACGCTTCAAGAGGTAGGTACCTTAAAGTTATTTATTATTTTGTCCTTAAAATAGCACAATTTAAATAGTGATATATCATAAAATAAGTCGTTACGCTGCTCAAATTTCTATTAAAAATAGATATAAAAATAAGCCGTTATTATGGCCTAATTTTATAAAGTTTATCTGCAACTCTAAAATGAGGTTGATGTAAGTTTATTTATTTCGTTATATATATATATATATATATATATATATATATATATATATATATATATATATATATATATATATATATATATATTTAAATGCTTTATTTAAATTGTTAACTTTATAAAAAGAGTTTATTTAGCCAAAAGTCTATTTTGAGTCCAAAAGGGCGAGTTGGGTGCATAACCCCTTCCTAACTTGTAACTTAGCCTCTGAACCCTTTTATAAATCTGGTATATTTGGTTTTCTTTGTTTATCTTTAAAATAAAGATTTCGACTCTGTTATTCATATTTTGAGTCCACAATGAAGGCCGGACGTATTCCACGCGCTTTAAGTTTTGAAACCACCCTGCCTTTCATGTGGCGCGGATCCGGTTAAAAATGAGCACTCACACCTATTCCTGAATCCCGACCATCTTTGCGTTGTCGGCCAAAGGGGCTTGCCACGCGTCACCGCCATCTCCACTCATCCAAGCGTGACTAGCGTCCTATTTGCTGGACCCAAATCCTTTTCGCGCCCGAATCTGGCCCATTCCAGCGCATCTACCCACCATTTCACCCCTTTCTTCCTCATATCGTTAACTCGTATTTCCCCTGGGTAACCCGCGAACTCCATCCCTGGTTAGCCCATTGCCCAACTCTTAATTCTCTCTATTTTAGCCCACATTCCCTCCCTATTGGAGCTTCAAGTTAAGGGCCAAGGATTCATTTACAAGAGACTTCAACCCGAGATTTGTGCATTATTTGGTTTAATTCTTCCTATCTCTATTTCAAGATATTTATTGTATTTTCTTGGGTTGAATATTTTGTAATTGTGGAATTGGTTTGTGCTTAATTTGTTTATGGAATGAATGCAATTATTTTCTATGTTAAATGTAGTGATTTAAATTTAATCTCTCTCTCTCTCAATTTAGTATACTTTCATGCTCGGTTATTAGTTTTGTGAACTTAATGCTTTTAATTGATTGACCATTAATTAAATGATTTTAGAAATGTTTAGGATCCGCGAGATCTACTTTTACATTTCGGACCAATAAATTTAATAGTTGATATTTGTGTGACACACACTGATAGCCATTGTGCGACTTGTTTTGACACATGATCAATTCACCTTAGCCATTCACGAGGTCGGGAAGATTAGAGTTTGCTATAAGATGTGAGAGCCCATAGTAAACTAATTTTGTGTTCTCGGCTACCGACATGATTTGTAGAAAAATAGAGAGAATATCTTTTTGCGAAGTATTACCCATGTCTTTGGTTATTATTGTGTGTTCTTAAAGCTTTTGATGGTTTAGCCACCATTAGATGATCGCAAGAATTATGAGATAAGATGCGAGAGCCCGTCCTATTAATTCTGAAACCACGAAAATTGTTTACGTTACGTGAGACCTAGAGGAGATCGTGCGTAGATAGTCATTAGGTTCTTGTTTTGACATGCGACTATTTTCTCCTATATTGTATGATGCGAGAGCCCGTAGCTAGGAGTTGTAGCTAGATTTGCTATTAGATGCGAGAGCCCGTAGTGAATAATATAGTGCGTCCGACTATCAAGACTTGAGTTAAAAAAAAAAAAAAAGCAGAATGATGATTAATTTAGACACCGGCTAGAATAGAAATATTACACTCCTAACTTTTTAATCTTGATTTGTTGTTGCCAAACCACTTCTGCGTTAGTGTAATTTTAATTGTTTTCTTAGGTTGTTTGTATTTTTAGTTTTTAATTTATTTTCTTTTTGCTCAAATATAATTAGTTAACCCAATTTTGGTACTTAGTTGTAGTGAAAATTACGTACATTCTTGGTGGGATCGATAACTCGTACTTATATTACTTGATACGATCAGGTATTCTTGCCCGAGTTACGTTTTGCTCACATCACTATCATTAGTTTGATTATCTCATTTTCCTTTGGCAAACCAAGGAAACTTTAAAAATAAATATTATTCTAGTAATAAAATCAATTATATTTTTTAAATATGTGTTTCAACTCAACGATAAGGGGCATCCTCAATGCTTATTTTTCTTCTCTTGATTCTTAGCTGAGTTCCACTGCCACCTACACATTTTAAGAATTTCCTATTATAAGAATTTATCATCCAATTGGTACTCATTCTTCCATTAATTCTTAGTTGGGTCCTACTACTAAATCATCCACTTTATTTACATAACTTTTTTCATTTTAATACTTTGCAAATAAATTAGTTCATTTATAATTTTAATTGTAATATTAAATATTACAAAAAAAATTAATATATTTCGTGGTCATTCTTCCTTTAATTTGTAAATAAATTAGTTAATACGAATATTGTTTTATAAATAAATTAATTCGTGCATAATTTTAATTGTAATATTAAATAGTACAAATAAATTTTAAAACAAATATATTAATTTATAATTTTCAATAAATTTGGATTATTCGGAGAATTTCAGTTGTTGAGAAGATTTGGCGGGTATTGCGGGGTAGATGGAAATTGAGAATGAAGAAAAAAAAATGATGATATAGAAATTGATGAGATATAACAATTAAAATAGTAGAGAGAATTTGTAGAGAGAAGAAATTAAAAATAAAAATTTTGGAAAAAGTTGGGGTTTATATAGGAAGAAAAAAGAAGTAAAAATGGTGAAATTTAAAATTAAAAAAACAAACCAAAAAAGAACCATTGAAAAAAGCTGGTTTAGAACGGTCAATTTTTTTTTTTCAAACGGTCACAATTTCAAATTGTCACATTTTTTTATTAAAAAAAAAATTACACGTCCAAAATTTGAAGAAGACGTTATCACCATGTGGGCCACCCCCTATTTTCCCTTCAAGCGAATTGTGGGCTATGTGGCACACGTGCCTCCTTTGGCAAGCATGTGTCATACACTTTCTCTTGTTTGGGTGGACAATTTTTTTTTTTTGTTGAGAAAAGTTACAAAATTCTTCCTCAAGAATTTCTTATCATTCATTTTTATAAAAATTACTCCACAATGGTTGTCTTTGTTCTTGCCTTATAAGAATTTTGGGATGAACACCCCAATGAGGATGCTCTAACACTCTTTTAAAAGCGAAGGGAATATCAAACAATAATTGTTTGGAGCCCATTACATGTCGTCTCAGCCAACAAATCAATCAAATCGCCCTAAGGAAAGCGTGCTACTTAAATGTGCCTACTCAAAAAACAAGTCAGACATTTTAGTGTATTCTTCATTTCTATTTATCATAATTAGAAGTAATTATTGCTCGCCCCCTATTTATTTGTCTAGATCGCCTACTAAATAATGATTATGAACACACTCAAAATTTTAAGGGAGAAATTTGGGCCGATCCCCTATGATGAAATTAATACTGAAAAAGTCACCTATATTTGTTTTAAATCTCTAAAGTACACTTTTAGGGGAAAAATAACGAAGATACCCTTAATAAAGGAAAGACGCGCGGACAAAGCTATTACCCAAATTTGGGCATTGGAATGAAAACATTGGGCATCGCAATGCATAATAGAAATTTATCAAAATTTGAATATCGAAATTCAAAAAGCCACTGCCCAATTTGGGCATCAGAATGAAAACATTGGGCATCACAATACACAATTGAAATCTGTCAAAATTTGGGCATCAAAATTCAAAAATCCACTGTCCAAATTTGGGCATTGGGATGAAAGCATTGGGCATCGCAATGCATAATTGAAATCTGTCAAAAATTGGCCATCGAAATTCAAAAAGCCACAACCCAATTTGGGTATCAGAATGAAAACATTGGGTATCGCAATGCATAATTGAAATCTGTCAAAATTTGGGCATCGTAATTCAAAAGGCCAATGTCCAAATTTGAACATCAGAATAAAAACACTAGGCATCGCAAAAAAAAATTGAAGTCTGTCCAAGTTTAGGCATCACGTTGTAAAAATCCTTAACAAAATTCAAGCATCACAATAGAAAAATTGGACATCAGAATAAATATATTGAACATTGCCACCAAATAACAATATAGTTGGGCTTCGTAATGGATAAAATTGGCGTTATAATGAATAAATTAAACATTGACAAAAAATATCAACAAAGTTGGGTATCAAAATGGACAAAAATAAACACTGCCACCAAATATCAACATATTTGGGCATCGTAATTGACAAAATTGGCGTCGAAATGAATAAATTAAACACTGCCACCAAATATCAACAAAGTTTGGCATTATAATGCACAATATTGGCGTCAGAATGAATAAATTGAACAATGCCCCCAAATTTGTGTGTAAAAATTGGGCATCGAAAAACTTTAGAAACCCAAAACAGTGCTTAAACATCGATTTTAGCCTTAAAATGAAGACATCACAAGGTGACCTTACGAGTTTTGTAGATCTCGTCGAGAGCTTCGATTTGATATACAGTGGGTCCTGTGGTTCATCATGGATAAAAAATTATGGAGAAAATAGTCGAAAAAAATGAAAAGTGGTCGGCAATGGTAAAAAGTGAGATGGAGACAAAGCTGGATGGTGAGTAGATCTGAGAAGAAGAGGAGGGAGAAGAAAGAGAGAGAGAGCGTGTGTGTGACAAAGTGAAGAGAAAGAGGTAGCAGGAGGAAGAAGACAGAAGAAGAAGAACGAAGCATTAGGTGGTCGCGAGCAGTTTTGGAACAAATTTATAAAAAAAGCACTTTATCAATTGAATAAAAAGAAAGTGAACTTGAAATATTATAATTTTTCCAAAAGGTACTGGCCCACAATTATTTAAAATTTTAAATGGGCACAATAGGCATGCCCATTTGAGACCGTTAATTATGATGTGCTCAATGGACACTCACGCTTAAACCTCTCCATACGCTCAACATTTACTATAAATTCTTCATAGTGTTGCGTTCCTTGTGATTGATGACTTCTTATTTGATTTGCCACATATATAGCTGGTAATATCATGTTCTACTCTTATTAAGTGCTCGTTTGATGCAGTTTATTTAGAGTGATTTTTGGCTTTTGGCTTTTGAAAAGCCATATTTAGAGTGTTTATTTCAGCTTATAAGCCAAAAGCTAATAAGTAAGGTACACCATCCTTTATGCATTGAAAAGCCAAAGCCAAATTTTAAGCTTTTTTGGTTTTTTTTTTTTTAAACATGAAGACAACTATTCATTAATAAATATTTGATTATTCTCATTTCATCCTTTTATGAAATATACATAAAAATATTAATATTAATTTTCAAGTTTTTTTAACAAATAATTATAACAACTCATAAGCAGCTTTTCAACAGCTATAACAAACAATCTATCATACAATCAGTCACAAGTCATTCAGCCACCAGCTTAAGCTATCAGCCATAAGTCATAAGTCATCAGCCATAACAAACGAGCCCTAATTAGTATTATTTCATGTTAACATCAATATGCTTTCATTGCAATATTTTTCTCCCCTAAGCTTGTCTTGTCCGGAGTGGAGCATCACAAATGTATTTTTCATTCCAAAATGGGGCACGTAAAAGAAAATGGGTCTTTTTTTGAAAGTCCCAAAAAAGTACTCCGTCCATTTTCAAATAATCATCTTCTATGATCCGGTACACCGTTTAAGAAAAAAATTATTGACTGTATTATAAATATTGGTGTAATGTGTGATTTCTTTAATGCCCTTGAGTATGTGACCACAATTAAAGTATGTAGAAAAAATAAGAGTAGAGTGGTAAAAACATTTTCTAAAAAGGAAAATTTTGAAAAACAACAATTATCTTAGAACGGGCAAAAAAGAAAAAAAGGGGACAATTATTTAGAAATGGATGAAGAAATAGGTTTAGTATAGTAATACAAGTAAGTTGTAGTTTGTTTTTGGTTTAATAAATAATTTGGACCCTGAACTTAACAACTGTTCATGTTTGTATTCCCATACTTGAACCCTTCTTGTTTTGGTCCCTAAACTGCACATTTGACCATACACTTTGTCCCTCATGTAACGACGTCAATTGGAACGTTAAATGTTGCATGAAATCACTCAAACACCCTTAGATTCAGGTTTAAATTAAATGCTGAGTTGGAATCTTAAGTCAAATATATAAAGGAAAAAGAAAAAAAGTTAAAATTAAATAAAATGGTTGAAACTTCCACCTTTCCCACCGATCACCTATTCCACCCACGTCATCTACCCCCCCTCTCTCTCTCTCTCTTTCACTCACTCTCACAGGCACTCTTGGCTCTTGCTCTCTTGTATTGCTAAATCATCCCCCAATTCTCCAAAAGAAAGATTAGCCGAAAGATAAATCGAAAAGTGAGACTCAAAGTCATTGCCAAATAGTAGAAGGGGATCTGGGAATTGGAGCATGATCGTGCAAGCTGAGGGTCAAGTGTTGTTGAAACATAAATTGTTTGGAATTACTTAAACCCATTAAATAGACTTTAGAGAATTAGTTAGGACTCACATAAACTCGCCTACTGAATTAAGATCAGTCTGATAGATTTATCGAAGTGAAGTTCAATAGGTTGAGTTAATTATAGTCTTACATGATTAGAACATTAGTTAGTTGTTAAGTAAAATCAAATTAATTAGACTTTAGCAAGTTTAAAAGTTCTTACTGCTGAAGTTCAGTATGTAGACCTACAACTAATGTTTTGTCACATTAAAGCAAGATAAAATAAATTTAGACTAAGGTAGGCAGCTCTCACAAGTCTTATTCATCTATCTGCCGTAACTTAGTCATCAGTAGCTAGCTAGCTAGCTGTTGATCCCCTTTCTTAACAGCTGTAGTTTTCTAAAAAGTTTTATTACACCTGCTGTTATCTAAAATTCGGTTTTCAGCTACTATGCATTCCTATACCCAAATCTCTATCTGCTGAAAACTATATTCTATTGAAACAATGCACTTCAATATAATTACGAAATCAATACTTTCAAGATTTCCTAAAATAATATTTTCGAAAATGCGTGCTTTACCTTAGTTTAAACATTTAGCTAAATATCAGCCTTTCGTTAAAATATAAATCCATCTGCCGAAGGTAAAGTGATGAGCAGCTGACATCTGCTGATAATTAATGTAAGTCACCATGTTAAAGATACTATATCTACTTACAACTTTTTTGATTAAAATACCTAAACAATTTATATATATATACAACAAATAGTATCTTAAACAAATGCTTTTGAAAAACATTCTTGGCCACTCTCATGCATTTAATTCTTGGCCATCTAAATTCAAACGTTAAACTGTTCAAAATGAAACTTTTTATAAATTTATTAAATTCCTCAATAGTTTACCATTGCATTAAATATTCCATATATTCTAGTCAACCACCCTCTTTATAAATATCATGCTAGAAGATATCTACTCTCCTTATTTTATAGAAAAGGATATCTAATCACTCTATCCATGAATTTATGATCTTATGATAGGTGATATCTTCCATATCAGAAATCCTCTTCAAGATCTTCGAGCTTTGAAAGATAGACTTCATCATCACTCTTCAAGTTCATCCCTACTCTTTCAAATGGCTACTTTCAAAGATCTCTATATAAATCAGTTTGGAGCAAGGATTCAAAACATGAAGAACTGGGTACAAACATTTTACTTAACCGTTCAAGCTACTCCTTCCTTGAAATGTTCCAATTTTCATGATAGAAGATATAAGAGAACAGATGATAGAAGGATTGAAGAAATCATTCATCACTCAAATGCTATTCTTTCTTTTTGCTTCAATCCAGGGCTAGACACACATCTGATTCCTTCAAGCAATTCTTCCCTTGATGTGTTTCAGTCCTCAAACAGTTACTAAATCTTCTTACACATATTATTCTTTTTCTAGTTCTTGTTTAGACAATCATTGTATTCTCCCTTTCTTCTTCCAAATCTTAAAAGAATACTTGATTGTTACACGAGTATGATTGTTGCTCAATCATACCCCTCAAACACTAGTTTTTGTTATATACAGATCCGTTAGTGATCACTTAGAATTTTAATATATTTAGTACACTTCAAAATCCAAGTTTGACCAATTTGGTAGTGGACGTAGCAGTTTTAACATTGTGAACCACTCCAAATACTTTGTTCTTTTATCTGTTATTTTTACTGTTCATACACTTAAGCACCTTCTATCTACTTTAGTGTTTAACAGTTACATTCCTGAATTATTTATATAGTTGATCTTATATATTGTACTTCAATTCAGTCCATATACTTAAGTGATCAAAAGAAAACCAAACCAAACTGTTTTTAAGATTCAACAGCTGCTACCCAAACTGTTTTATGTTCAACAGATGTTATGTGCTGATTTTACATCAGCTACTGAAAACTTCTATTTTCCGTTGCACCTTTTTAAGGTTTTTAAAATAACTATTAAAGTTTTTAAAAGACTATTCACCCTCCTCTAGCCTTATTTCGTTGCCAACTGGACTTACAATTGGTATCAGAGCCTAACTTTTTGAAAAATCTATTTTTCCAAGTCTAACAACTTGAATGATCGATCATGGCAACTTCAAAAACTTTTCAATCAAATATTTTTATTCAATACATTTTTTATAAAGACTACTTTGATATATAGAAAGAAAGAATTACAAAATATATGAACAATATGGATAAATGACTGATGGAATGCATAAAGAAATAATCCTAGTTCTCAAATATATTATTTCATTTGTTTCATGAAAAAATTTCTATGGATTATTTTCTCAAAATTAATTTTGCAAAAGATGTATTTTAAATGCCATTTTATTTAGAAAACCTTTTGTTGTTTTCAACTGAAAAATGTTGACATAGTTGCAAAAAAGAAATCTTTTATACTGAGAGAAGTTCATCTTCTCATTTTGCCGTGTTTATTTTGGTTTTGGGTTCTCATCTACAAGTGTTCTCAAACTCTACATGAAAAGCAGAGGAATCATCAAACCAGACCAAGCCGAGAACGCCACAACAAGTGTTCCTCTTTTGCCTAAGGTATTTAGTATCCTTTATAGAGATATTAACATAATTATCAAGCTGTGTTCCATCCAAAATTTATGCACCGTGTTGCCAAACTAAACCAAGTAATGTGAAGAAATGAAGAAAGAAAGAAGATGGTGGCTCTAACTATTTTAGTTTGAAAATCACAAACAAACTTGATTGTTTCCCGAATAACTGATTGGCGTTTTCAACTCGTGGGTGTGTTTAATTATTTTAGTCCAAAATTGGTGATGGGTGAATTTATTTGAGTTATTTGTAGAAATGGGTTTGAGTTATCAGTGGAAATGGTTGGCCGAGTGGTGAAGGAGGAGGTTGCTGGGTCGTGGAGGGTGGTGGGTGGGGGGTTGGATTGAAAAAAAGATTGAATTTTTTAGTACAATAATATTTTTTGTATTTAGTTTTAATTTTATAAATGTTAACATAAAAATTGTTAAAACTAATTACTTTCTCTCCCCAAAGAAAAAAAGTAATTTTTTAATTTTTAAAATCCATATTGAACTGATAAATATTTCATGTTAAAACAATTTTTTAAATTATTTTCCCTTTTATATTTAGTGTATCCAAAAAGCAAATTCCAACACGGAATCCCACTTAAGGGTATTTGAGTCATTTCATGCAATATTTAACGTCCTAACTGACGGTCGTTACATGAGGGACTAAGTGTATAGCCAAATGTGCAATTTAGGTACCAAAACAAGAAAGGTTTAAGTATGAGAATACAAACAAGAACAATTGTTAAGTTCAGAGACCAAATTATTTATTAAACCTTTGTTTTTTACATGCAACCCCATACATTGCCATAAATTTTAGTAGTATAAATTTGACCATTAATTTTTGAGATATATATATATATATATATATATATATATATATATATATATATATATATATATATATATATATATATATATAACAGCTAGGTAATTGCCTAGGGCTATTCAGAGGTTGAGATTAAATTATCTTAAAAAATCCAACGATTGATATTCACCCTCACATTCACATATGTGAGTTGTTATCAATTTTTAATTCCATATTTTTTATTTCCCTATTACAAGTCCCCCATACGATTAATATTATGAGCATTCACCCCTTTTTCTCCTCCCTATATTTTATCTTCATATTACAAAGTCACGTCATGCGATTAATCTTCTGAACAGTTACCACTTATAAAACATCAATCCCTCAGCTTTCACTTGAAGCAATCTGTAACATTTTTTTAAATCACACCTTCTATTTAGGCATTATCATTTCAATTGATGAAATCAGATATACTGGCATTGCGCCTTAGGCACGGGCATGAAGATCTAGTATATATATATATATATATATATATATATATATAACAATAGATACGATTTTAGCACCGCCAAATATAGCAAGAACCCGTCAAAATACACTTGTCAAAAACAAATATGTTGTTTGTGTAAAAAACTAATATGTTGCCAAAAATAGATATGTTGTTTGTGTAAAAAACTGTGCCCTGCCTTGAAAATGTAAATTTCTATATTTTAAGCCCCTTTTATTGTTTGAGAAATGAAAATTCTGACTTATCATTATGGTTGATTGGATGAATAAATCTTTAAACTTTTCGTATTCTTCTTTAGAACACATTATCCGTCCACTTTATAGGAATATGAATAGTTGTCATCAATAATGTATTTGTACATTTAGAACATAAATATTTTGGTTGTTGAACGGGAAATAAATGATAAATTGCATGGAAACCAAAATATTGCCACAAGTATAAAAACGTCCAATACTACCCAATTTTAGGTGTCGAGTACCATCAATATATACCACCAAAATCACTACTCCGTAGAATAACGCTTATGTATAATTTAATTGAAAAAGATATATGTCCATGTGTTTAACGCATGTGTGTGAAACTAGTTTTGTTAAAAGAAAATTATTTTCTTATAATTTTTGTATTTATTTGATATTTTTATGTTAATGAGTAAATGAGCGCCCATACCCATTTATTGTCCACCCATGTTATTAAATGGACATTACTCGTCCGCCAATTTGAGCTCATTACCCATATAGGCACCACTCATATCCATCCATTTACCACCTCTAATCAGAATGGTAACGAGACGCTACCTCTAATCAAAATTGTAATGGAATGGTAAGAATTTGTTTTGTCATTCTATTTAATCTCACAAGAGCATATTAACCCTAGTGTATAAGACTATAATCCTTCATGGGCAGATTATATGGTGAAGGAATGCAAGTCAATTTTCTTATTTTAGTTACTTTTTCTCTATATTTCTTAGCAGCTTCAATATAAATTTTCATTACGAATCCTTGATTTATCGCATTAGGTATCAGAGCATCGCCTCGGACGAGATGCCACACAACCAATAGAGGAAACCCTAAAGAAACATGAAGAAAAATCATCAAGAACACCAACAACTAGTTAAAGGGCATATTCAGCAATAAATAAATATTCAAAAAACTTTATGAAAAACTTCACAACTTCATTCGTGGAGATGCTAGGGCCTAGTGGATTTGAACCAATTTCTCTAGCAAAGAAAAAGTTCTTGAACTGTCAGTGTTGGTAGGGAAGATGATCCCACAATCCTTCTCTTCAATTCAGAATCCGCTGAGTAGATCCAAGAAGACTCGTATCATCGAAACAATTTCAAAGTAATTCAAAACTACATCTACCCCCTGGTCTTTAAAGTCAAACTTAACTCTGCAGATCTTTACCATTATGAAGCACATTGATCCCCAACAATTTATTACCAAACTCCTTAAACAAGAACATACAATTTTGTCTGAGAAGGAGTGAGAAGGGATCGAACGTTAGACCTAATTAACACTTTGTGAAACCTTGAGCTCGCATTTTTTTTCCTCAGCACACTCATGTATGCCTATATGACCAAGTTTTCAAAACACAATTGAAGTGATGTCCAAGGTAATACCAATTCAACCTATTCTCAAATATTTCATTTGAACACATTTACCACTGAAAAACTAATAACTGTTGGGAATAGTATGACTTGATTACTCTGGCAACATGTCATGTCCTCCGAGGATGCATCAATTTAAATTACCTAATCCAATTTTACATTGTGTTACATCAATTTTCGCACCACGATGCATTAAATTTAACTACCTAATCCAATTTATGTATCGCGATGCAACAAGTCAAGTAACCAATTGATGCATCGCGCTGCAACAAGTCAAGCAACCAATTGATGCATCACACTGCAAATTATAATGAACTAGACTTTCATGTCCCTTCTTTCTTAAACACAATCAACAAATGATTTCAAATTGATGCATCTTTCCTGCATCCCAAATCCAAATCGATGCATCACAATTGACAAATGATACAACATGATTCAAAACGGATGCATCCAGATTGAAAAAGGGTGTCTAACAACAAACAAATTTCTATTTGAGCATTTCATCAAACAGTTTACATATATAACAACACAACACACAAACTGAATCTATTTGAATCAAACACGCAAACACAATGAAGAAGAAGAAAAAGAAGACATATGTGGAACTTAAGATTGATAGATGAAGAGGAAATAGAGTGGGAAGTTAGGGTGGTGGATTAATCAAATTCAAGGTGAAACACATAAGTGTTCTTCTTCACCACCCTACCTCCCCACCCTCCTTACTCTTCATCACTGCAAATTCCATCCATTCTTTCTCTTCGCGAGCATAGTAGAAGATTTAAGGAAAATTAACTTTAGCGGTTGAAAAAAAAACGAAATAATTAAGGGATTAAAATTTTGGGAAAGTGTACCGGCCCGTAATTTCTCTTTCTTTATCACCCAAAAAGAAAACTTTTTCACACCCAACTTTGAATTTAAAAGCTCAAAGCCTAATATATATATATATATATATATATATATATATATATATATATATATATATATAAACCTAATGTTGTGGCATTATTGTAGGACGATGTTACATTTACCTTTTCACCTCTTCAAATCTTCTATTTCAATCCCTATCACACTCTGTACTCTGTGTCCAATTAGATCTAAGCCCTCTACTTTTTTTATAATTATTTTACTTAACATTCTAAAAACAATGACAAGTGTAGGGGTAAAAACCAATGGGCTGACAATGTGACAAATGTTGAGATAAATGATTTCATGCCCCTTTAGCCTCTGGACATATGATAAAGTCAGTCAATCAAAATAAAACATATACCTAAATTGGAGACAATAATACAGTTCACACCCAATACCAATATTTAAAAAATGAAAAAAAAAACCTTAGAAAAAATGGGTTTATATAGGTATTTTATGCAAGACATTTCTTCTTGACTCGACTCACCATGTGTTCATAGATTAAGTTACGAGAGAAAGGTTTGTCTTACGATTTAACATCTGTAAAATGAAAGTTTTACAGTAAAATACCCTTTAAAGGGGCAAATTACCCAATCATCCTTGTACCTTTCACCTTTTTTGGGATTTGTCCCAAATGTCTAAAAATCGTCCATTTACTAAACCTTTTGACGCAATTGGTTATTTCGTCCAATTTCTTTCCTTTTTTATGTTAGGTCAACGCATGTGCTTCTCATGTAATATTGGTCAGGGGTAGAATTGCCATTACATTATTTTCGTTTGAATGGACAAAAATACCCATGACATTTGTTGATTGTGTAGAAGAAGAAGAAGAAGAAGAAGAGAAGAGTTGGAGAAACCGTAACCTAATTACGGTTAGGCATAGAAATATATATATGTTTGTGATAAAACATGTTACACCAAGACCCCCCAAACATATACCTTATACCAACTAAACCCTTAATACTTCTAACACTCCCCCTCAAGCTGGAGCATAAATGTTATGCATGCCCAGCTGGTTACAAATATATCTTATTCTTGTGCCATTTAAAGACTTTGTGAAAACTCGTGGAAATTATTTTCTCTTGAAGTTTCTCACGAACAAAGTGACAATCAAGCTCAATATGTTTTGTTCGTTCATGAAACACATGATTAGATGCAATATGAATAGCTGCTTGGTTGTCACACCACAACTGCATATGCATTGGATTCCCGATACCGATCTCCCCAAGTAACTGACGAATCCACACTAACTCGCATGTAGCATGAGCCATAGCCCCTCAGATTTCGATTCAAGACTTGATCTTGACACAACCGATTGTTTCTTACTTTTCCAAGAAACCAAGTTACCCCCAACGAACACGCAATATCCAGAAGTAGATCTCTTATCTGGGGATCCTGCCCAATCCGCATTAGCAAACCCTTCTACTCTCATATGTCCATGATCTCGATATAGTATGCCTAGCCCTGGAGCTCTCTTAAGATACCGAAGAATCTTAACAGTAGCCTCCCAATGTGTACTCCGCGGAGAGGACATAAACCGACTTACTACACTAACTGCAAATGCAATATCTGGTCTCGCCACAAAGAAGATAGTTCAATTTCCCAACAAGCCGCCGATATCTCTCTGATCAGAAAGCTTTCACCCCTTCACCGTAAGTTTCGTATTCGGATCCATAGGAGTCTCAGAAAGCTTCGTTCCCAACATGCCTGCCTCATTCAACAAGTCACACACATACTTTCTCTGGGACAAGAAGATGCCTTGCTTGCACCGAGCAACCTCAATCCCTAGAAAGTATCTCAAATTACCGAGATCCTTCGTTTGAAACTTTTCCTGAAGGACCGTTTTAGTGTACTAATGCCTGCACTATCACTTCCCGTGATGACAATATCATCCACATAAACAACCAGTAAAATGATTCCTTCACCCCTGCGCTGATAGAATACTGAGTGATCACTCTGACATCTCATAAGCCCGAACTCAAGCACTACCTCACTAAATCTCCTAAACCACGCACGTGGAGATTGTTTTAACCCGTATAATGACCGCTTCAGTCTGCAAACTAACCCAAACTCCCCTTGAGCAACAAACCTCAGAGGTTGCTCCATGTAAACCTCCTCGTGTAAATCACCATGAAGGAATGCATTTTTGACATCCAATTGATAAAGAGGCCAATGAGAAGAGGCAGCAAGAGAGATAAGTAAACGAACAGAGGCAAGCTTAGCAACCGGAGAAAAAGTGTCCGTATAATCAACCCCATATGTCTGAGCATACCCCTATGCAACAAGGCGAGCCTTAAGACGAGCCAAAGAACCATCCGGGTTGACCTTAACAGCATAGACCCATTTGCACCCAATAGTATGTTTGCCTGATGGCAATGGAACCAAATCCCAAGTTTGATTGTGCGTAAGGGCAGTCATTTCCTTGTCCATAGCCGCCTTCCACCAGATGACCCACCGCTCGCATTAATGCACTTAGGAAGAGAATGAGACTCAAGGACATTAACAAAGGCACAAAGATCAAGAGACAAACCATCGTAACTAACAAAGTTAGAAATAGGATGTAACGTACAACTACGTTTACCTTTTCTAAGGGCAACAGGAATATCAAGATCAGAAGGTACCTCTACGGAAGTCGGATCGGGCGACGATGGTAGGACTGACTCAACAGAGCGGAGCAGGAGGCATATTCCTCGAGAGCACGTGCGGCCGGGTGTAAACCTCGTTGAATAGAGGACGAGGTAGATCGTGGGAAGGGAAAGAAGTGGACTCCACAACCCGATAGAGCAGAAAATCATCATCGGGAACAAACTCAACAGGTGGAATATCTGTAGGGTAGAAGGACACCTACTCATGAAAAGAAACATCAGCAGAAACCAAATATCAATTCAAGTCAGGAGAGAAGCATCGATATCCTTTCTGAGTACGAGAGTAACCCAAAAAGATACACTTGAGTGCCTTAGGATCTAACTTGGTGACATTAGGACGATGATCACGAACAAAGGCGACGTACCCGAATATCCTAGGAGACACCGGGAATAGAGACTCCGAAGGAAACAAGACTTGATGAGGGATCGCTCTAGAAAGAACAGAAGATGACATACGGTTGATAAGATGACAAGCAGTTAACACATCATCTGCCCAAAACGGTTTAGGAACATGCATCTGAAACGAAAGCGCACGAGCAACCTCAAGGAGGTGACGATTTTTTCTCTCAGCAACACCATTTTGCTGAGGAGTATCAGTACAAGAGGATTGGTGGAGCATGCCATGAGCTAACATAAATTTGGAGTAAACAGTGGAGAAATATTCTTGAGCATTATCACAGCGAAGATGTTTGACAGGCACACCAAATTGAGTTTTAATTTCAACACAGAATGCAGAAAAAATATCAAATAACTCAGAACGATGTCTCATTAAATAAATCCAAGTAACACGAAAATGATCATCCACAAAAGTAACAAAATACCTATAACCTAACTAGGTCCCCAAATATCTGAATGAACTACATCAAATGGGGCATGCGCCCGTTTATTAACCCTAGAAATATAAGAAATGCGATGATGCTTCACAAACTGACAAGCATCACATTCAAAAATTGGTAAAGATGAAAGATCTGGACATAATTTCTTGAGACTCGACATAAACGGATGACCCAAACGACAATGGATTTGAAACGGAGACAAAGAGGCACTCAAACACGCAACTAGAGTAGATGAAGCCTCAAAGAAATAAAGTCCGCCAGACCCCTGCCCTCTACCAATAATCCTTTTCGTCACACGATCCTGAAAGATGCAATGAGTGGGAAAAAATGAGACATCACAGTTATGATCACGGGTAAACTTACTAATAGACAGTAAATTGAACGGAAAACCAGGAATGTATAAAACAGAGGATAATAAAAGAGAGGATGTGAGACAAATATCACCTTGCCCCGTAACAGAAGCAGTAGACCCATTGGCTACAGTAACACTCGGTAATGTCGAAGATGGACGGAATGAAGAAAAAATACCTCTGTTGCCACTCAAATGGTCAGAAGAACCAGAATCAATAACCCATTTACAAGGAGAGGAAGAAACACACGCAGTGGGCATACCTGTCTGGACAAAAGTAGCAGTGGAAGAAGCAGAGGAAGAAGCCTGATACTGGGTATATCTCGCAAACTCATCATCAGTCATCCGTATTACCTTACCCTCACTAGGTTGAGACGGTTGGGGTGGGGGAGCAGACTCAGTGTGAGAGGCAACATGCGCATATCGATCACAAGACGATTTACCATGCAACTTCCAACAATTACGAACCACATGATTCGTATCCCCACAGTGATAACAAGTACGAACCTCTTCCCTCTCCCTACCTCCACCACGACCACCATCACGACCTCCTCTACCAGAAGATCGACCACCACGACCACTAGTCTTCGGACCCCGATTAGGGTGAGATGTCTGACTCACAAGTGCAGAGGAATCACCAATACTGCTAGTGGGGCCAACTGAAGGTGACTCGAGAGAGGTCCGAAGCACACGAGAGAACACATCCTGAAGAGAGCCAACACTTGTGCCCGATAAAATTTGAGAGCGAACAGTACTGAACTCAGATCTCAAACCAGCTAAAAAACCAAGAATAATCAGATGTTCTCGTTGTGTCTGCATAGTACTAACATCGGTACTCAAAGGAAGCAAAGAACTCCATTCAGTCGCCAATTTCTTATAGTCCGCAAAATACTGGGTAACACTACGACCTTGTTGATCCTGGCGAAACATAGCACACGACAAGTCATACATTCAGGTTCATGTTATCCTTCCCCCCATACAACACAGCTAAATACTCCCACAAATCACGAACATTGGAAGTATGAGCTACCAATTTCGCCATCTCATCATCCATAGAATTCATGAGCTTCCAATACAAATCAGCATCGGCACATACCCAAGCAGCATCAGTAGAGTTAACTGTAGTGAGATGATCTTCCTTATTTTGCCCTTTTAAATTCATTTCAACAACCCGCCGCCACATTAAATAATTCTTGCCCGTTAATTTCTTATCTGTAATTTTTGTGCTAGTGGAGAAAACCTCAGAAACCATGGTTTTAGACTCCGTAGTCCCCATATTCCCTGATGTCGACATCGAAAAACCAACAAGCAATCAAACAGAATCACAGAAACAAGACGAGGTGACTGATCTAACCTGAAAAACCCTAAAAACTTGTTGAATCAAAAAACCAACCTTGAATCAGAGACCTACAGGCTCAGGTGACCAGATCTGTGTTGGTCCGAAAAAATTCGCAAACTTTCTGCGAACAAGCTTTTCCCAACCTCTCGGTGACGACGATCGATGCATAAGTGCGCTAGATCGGGCGACACAAACCTCCTATATGCAATCCTTCAACTGATGTCGCATCTCCTCCGGCGACTCAAATACGTGCTCAAGCCTGACTGCGCATACCCACGAAAGAAACGAAAAGAAAAAAAGAAAAGAAAAGGGAAGGATTAATGAAGAACAATCAGCACATGAGATTAGAAGGATTCCTGCTCTGATATCATGTTGATTATGTAGAAGAAGAAGAAGAAGAAGAGAAGAGTTGGAGAAGCCGTAATCTAATTACGGTTAGGCAGAGAAATATATATATGTTTGTGATAAAACATGTTACACCAAGACCCCCCAAACATATACCTTATACCAACTAAACCCTTAATACTTCTAACAACATTTTTGTTTTTTAAAACTAGATACGAGGGTACCAAAGTAATTAACTAAATTTATAAAAAATTACACCCCATCTTCCCCCATTTCATTCCCTTCCGTTCCACATGGCTGCCACCATTCCCCATCACTTCCATTGTCGACGAACACAATCTCTCTCTCATTCCTCCTCTCATGGAAATGCGAACACAAAATCTGGTCTAATTGCTCGTATCTGTTCAAATCTGCTGTGATTAATTACTCCGATTCCAAGGAACCTTTTTCTTCAATGGCTATCTTAAAACAAACTCCGACTAAGAGAAGAAGAGCATATGATTCGAACTCTTTGTCATCGTTGACGCTGCCGGAGCGAAAACGAGGAAAGGTTCCATCTTTTGCAGGATCCTTGCATATTGAATCGAATT
The DNA here is from genome assembly GCA_013146195.2 of Codonopsis lanceolata. Taxonomy (NCBI): domain Eukaryota; kingdom Viridiplantae; phylum Streptophyta; class Magnoliopsida; order Asterales; family Campanulaceae; genus Codonopsis; species Codonopsis lanceolata. The sequence goes on from CM028381.1 coordinate 55,943,365, forward strand.
CTTGCATATTTAATCTGATTGGGAAGATTAAAGGGATGAAGAGCAATCGTTGTTGTCTACGGCGCTGGCAAATGTGGCAGAGGCGTGTAGTTATTGAAGAGGTGGTCAACGATGAGGTTGATAATAGATAATGCCCCAACGAAACCAATTGCTTGCTTAATATGTCCTCTAGCACTTTTTTCAATCTGTTGCAACAACCTTAAGCTCATATGATTGGTTTAAGAACTAGTAGCTTGGCCTACATTCTAGGGAAAGATTGGAGAAATCATGGAGTTTAACCTTTGCAAAGCTTGTGTAAACTTGTTCGATGGAGTTGCATTTGATCCAAGGTTTAATATCTAACTAGTTTTTGCACCATTGTGTTAAACGCATGACATATATATTTTTAAATTAAACTATATATAAACAAAATCAATAGAAAAAACAAAATTAGAAAATGAACACAAATCTTGAAATGAAAATCGATCAACACGTATTATGAAATGAAAATCGAATTATTTTGAATTTTTACAGATCAGAATTGCTTCAATCCTTCCGTGATTTTGCAAGTTTGTTTTAATGTTTGCCCTGCTGCACCTTGTGTATCAATGTTCTGGATATAATGAAATATGATTAAAATGATATCATGTACTTAATTTGGTACTTGTGAATCATTGTGTGTTGCATATGAATCATTTGATATATACATCTACTAAATCGCCGGTAAAAGATGTTATTAATTATTAAGATGCATGAATATACATCAGTATTTCAACCCTTGAAATCATAATAGGATAATTATCTCTAATTTCACATGTTTAATTTATTAATAAACAAGATTTTTATATTATATTATTATGTAGCTATTTCAAGAATTATTTGTCATTTATGTGTCTTTATATATACACACACACACGAATAAGCAGTAAGTAGTTTATCAAAAATATGAACTAAATTTACACCATTTGTTTTGGATGTACTTGAACAAAAAAAAATGGAAATTTGATAAACAAATATGATTAATTAACCCTACCACTATAAACTTTTTTTTAAAACCGAAAACGGTACTAAAATTTGCACCATTTATATTTTAAGTACTTCAAACAAAAAATGGAAATTGATAAACAAATACGGTGAATTAATTTTACCACCATAAAATATTTGTAAAGTGTTGAGAACAATAGAAGTTATATTTTTAGATTAGAAAATTAATAAAAGAGAAAATCAGAATATATAGGAGTATCAGTTTTATACTTACCTCGACATCAACAATGATCAACGTCATAGTATTTTCGGTAAAAAATAATGTGAAAAAATCCAAATGATTAAATTATATTTATATTTCAAAATTTTAGAGAATATTTTTGAGGGTTCACTAATAAGTAATACACACACACACATATATATTGTTGATAAGTTGAACGATTATTTTTCTCTTTCCTTTTAGCATCCTTATTTAAATCATCTTTCTTTTTCTCAATTACAATATTTAATTAGATAATAATTAATAAGGAAAATTTTGGAAAAATGTTGATAGTTTTTTCTTGAAATCTTATAACATAATTTATTTTGGGATTTTTTTTTTGTTACTATAACATCATTTATTATGGGATGGAAGAAGTATTATAGCTAGTAAATTTTAAATTATAAAGTTATACAGAGCTGTCAAAACGGGTTACTGGGTTGGGTCAACCCATGGGTCAAGAAAACCTACCATATAACGGTATGGGATGGGTCAACCCATCTAGGTGACAGGTCAATAAAACACCAACCCAACCCAACCAAACATGGGTTGTGGGTCAGATGGGTCAACCCACCAATTTTTCCTATTTAAAGACTATTTCTTTTATTTTCACATTTCCATTGTTCTTCCACTTCCCTACATTACACAAGTACACGACCACTCAAAGTCAAGTAACCAAACCAACTACACAACCCAACCACTCAAATCAAGTAACCAATTGTCCAAGCCTCTCTCTTATCCTGATTCCTAGGCATCAATAAAAGTACAAAACAAGAAAGTAAACTGATAAATAAATAGGAAGACATTCTCACATTGACCAACCATGTTCATTCAACTGATCAAGCCTTCCAACTACCTAATAAATAAAGTAAACTTCCTACTACCTGTTCCTTTACAACTTTGAACATAACCATATTCATTCAAAATAATCAACTTCACACTTCCTACTATCTGCTCCTTTACAACTTTAAACATAACTATGTTCATTCAAAATAACCAATTTCACAGTTCATTCAAAAACTAAAAAAAAAAAAAAAACAAACAAACAAACCTAGTCTTTCAACATTCAAAAGATAACATTTTTTCCCAAATAAACCATCATTACAACATTCAGACGTTCATCACATCTTCTTCTTCATCATCCTAGTCAATAATCTCAAGAACCTTAGACCCTTCGTGTTTTACACTTGCTTTAACACTTGTGTTATCTTCATTACCAACTGCATACAGAAAAGATACAAAAAAATAAAAATAAAAAGATGTAATGGTAGATTATTAGTATTCTTATTTCCTATATATAAAGTAAGAAATACATAAAATTATGTATAAAAAAATTACCGTTAGAATAACTATGCAACTAATTACGAGAGCAAATAAGAGCTTGCACTTTTTCTGGAAGGGTTGAACTTCTATATTTGGTGAGCACACACGCACCAATCGATAAGGTGGACTTTGATGCAACGGTAGTTATTGGAATAGCCAAAACATCACATGCCATCGATGCAAGAGTAGGGTACCGGTGCTTCTTATTTTTTCAATACTCCAAGACATCCAAACCTTCGTGAAACCCATATTCAAGCTTTGGCTCATCCAAATAAAGCTCAAACTGCGATTTTCCAGCATTTGAAATGGTTTGGTTCTCAAATTCCATAATATCCTACATTGATCTAATATGTTAGTATGAGAAATACACACACACACACACACAATCTTTTAATACAAGAAATCAAAAGAGAGAAAGTGTTACAATACTTACATTGAACATACTTATCCCAGTTGTATTCATTCCTCCTCCACTTTGAGTACTTGTAAATGTGACACATGAAGATTGAGATTGTGAATAACTTGTAGTATCATTACCACAATATTGCTCATAAAGCTTGTATAACTTTTCCTTCATAAGTAACATCTTTGCTTCACATTTAGTGACATCGGGCTCTATCTTTGAATAAAAGAACCCCAACATTGAAAGTTTTATCCGAGGGTCAAGAATAGCCCCAAAACCAAGCACGGTACTATATTGAGTCCAATACGTGTCGAATTTCTCCTTCTTCCTTTTACACATATCACTTATAAGTCCATCTTCATTCAACAAGTTCTTATGTAACAAACTTTCAATCTTCCAAACTTGTAAGAAGTATATATTAGATGTAGGATAAGAAGAACCCGAGATCAAGTTTGTAGTTTCATAAAATGGCTTAAGAAATTCACAAATTTCTCTCATCTTTTCCACTCTTCAATTGAGGGACAATATTTATAATGTTTATCCTTTAATTGAAGAGCAGCAAAAGCCTTTTTATACCTAATGGCACTATCCAACATTATATATGCGGAATTCCAACGAGTAATCACATCTAGTCTTAAGCCAATAGAAGTGTCAATGTTTCCGATCGCTCTCACATATTCATCAAAAACTTTCATTCTACTCTCTGAATTTTTAACATACTTGACTGAGTCTCTAATTTTATTCAAAGCACCAACAACAATTTTTAAACCTTCTTAGACAATGAGATTTAATATATGAGCTGAACAATGTACATGAAAGAATTCACCATAACACAACAAGCTACCATCCAAAGAAAGTTGTTCTTTTAAAATATATTGCATGTTGTCATTACACGATGCATTATCTAATGTCAAAGAAAAGACTTTTTTCTCAACCCCCCATTCCTTGAAAAACTCATACAATTTCACACCTAATTCAACTCCAGAATATGGGGGAGGCATATGAGAAAAGTTCAGTATCTTTCTATTCAATTTCCAATTATCATCAACAAAATGGGCGGTCAAACAAATGTATCCCTCACTAGTACATGCAGTCCATACATCCGAAGTAAAACAAATTTTACTTTTGATTCTAGCAAAACCTTGTTTCAGTTCTCCTTTTCCCTCAAATAGATTTTTTCAATAGTAGAGACAAGAGTATTTCTAGGCATGCACTGAATATCAGGATTCATATACTTTATCCAAGCTCTAATACCATCATACTCCACAAAAGAAAATGGCAAGTCATGTTTAATAATAGCAGATGCAAGTAAATCACATAAAACTTTTGGGTCTACTTTTCTAGACTTCAACTTACCATCAATATCAACCATCATTTGTCCAACATCCTTAAGCTTCAACATTTTACACCTTTGATCCACATGACGCTTTAGAGTAGAAGTCCCATATTTTTGTGATCCTGCCCATTTATACGACTGCTTGCATGCTTTACATTCCACTCATTGTTCACCGTCTTTACCTATTGTTTTATCAAAATAAGCCCAAACTCCTGAAAATTCTTTTGGTTTTTTAGCTTTAGCTGGACTCTTTTGAGCTTTATCACTAGAAACTACAGAAGCAACAGCTGTAGAAGCCATTTCTTCAACCTGAAATACGATAGGACAACATTTATGAGATACAAAATGGAAATTGAAAATATTAATCAATAACATTAAAGTTAAGAAAGAGTCGATAGGAGCAAAACCTAGAGCTAATCAAACCAACAATATCCAAAGATTCAAAATAGAAAGAAATCAAGAGCAATATCAAACCAGCAATTGGTAATTTGGAAAAAATAGAGTACAAGGATAACAAATAGATAAAGTAATATTAGTATATCACCACTTTAAGTGCTATTGGTAATTACTAATTTGGTATCTCTAAAATTTAGAAGCACAAATTATAACAGGCCTTGGACCCAATTGCAAATGGTTCAAGATTGTCCTACTCCTGTACTAAATAAATCAAGCACGAATCCATAACAAAATTCAAAGAAAACATGAATATACTACAAAAAAATATCAAAATTGAAACTAATCAAACCAAGAATGAGAGTAGATTTTTTTTTAAAAAAACTCATATGAAAGAATTCATTCACTATAGCAATTAAGACATTTATAATTCTGACAATTTTCTTGCACACTATAGAGTCATTGCATAGCCAAGAGTCGCAAGAGAAGAACTATATTTTTTCTCGGCAAGCATTACTAGTGACTTTGATCTATTGGTTGAATTTGGAACAACCTATAAAAGACAATAATGAAATCTACACAAAAAATTGCAACAAGCCTAATGCTTGCAACTACTGTCGTTTTAATGCATGGATTAAATGTGAAATGATAGCAGAATAAAAATTATCAAATAAGGTCACACTAATTGTACGAATCTTCTCCATCCTAATATCCTATACTCCCAAACAACACGCTTGGTTCTATGCTTCTGGTTTCTCAGTTCTCACAACTTCGTTTCGAGAATCAAGACAGCCTCTAATATGTCATAATGACCATAGCCATGAAATAAAACTTGAATGAGAGTAGATAAGAGCAAAATACAGATAAAATCAGAAAATCGAATCCATAGCAAAATCCAAAGCAAACATGAATATACTACAAAAATATTAAAACTGAAAGTAATCAAAGCAAGAATGAGAGTAGATAGGAGCAAAATACAGAGAAAATAAGAAAATCCAAGGGAAAAAGGAACTTATCGAAAAATGAGAAGAGACTAGAGACGCTGTCAGGCTGAGAGTCGAGAAAGAGTTTGAGGAAATTTGTGAGAGTGAGAGAGAGAAAAGAGAAGGAGAGAGGTTGAGACTTAAGAGATAGATAATCGAAGTTCGCGAGCGACTTAAGAGAGCAAGAGAGTAGTTAGCCGGCTAGCCGCTGCCGGAAAAGATGAACGCCATCAATCTTTCCGAATAGTCGCCACGAATCGCCATGGTCGCAGTCTCGCAGACTCGAAGCCGAAGGTAATGAGATTTTGAGATTTGGGATTGGGAATTTGGGATTTGGTTTGGGAAAGGTAAATATTTTGGGAAAGTAAATCACCACCAGAGGCCCAGAGCCAGACAAACGTGAGACGTCACAGACCGCCATATTATTTTTAATCGAGGGAATTATTATAGTATTAATTTATTAGATATTCTATAAACGGGTTAGCCCGTTAAAAACCCGCCTGACCCACTTCAACCCGTGACCTATATGGGTCCAATCCATATGACCCGTATTTTTTGGGTTGGCAATTTCTCATCCCAACCCACTATTTTAAGCAACAGTTTGGGTTGACCCAACGGGTCCCGACCCATTTTGACAGCTCTAATATTATTTACAGTAAAGTTTAAGAATAATAATTTGTTATTTGTTTTTTAGAAATAAGAAAAAAATAAGAAGGTGTCAAAGTAAAGGTTAGGGACATGCCTAAAACTAAGGGAGAACTTCGGGCCGGTCCCTTTTGAGTTATTTTCAACCTCTAAGGTTCCACATATTTTTATTAAACATGTAAAACATAGTTTTGGCAAAATGACGAAGATACACTTAACGATATTGGATTACGCGTGCTGCATCAGAAATACAGTTTGTGCATCGGTAATCCATTTTGTGCATCGAGAAATATATATTATGCAACAGGATTAATTGTGCCTCGTAAAATTAAAATTATGCATCGTAAAATCAATATTGTGCATCAGAATTTTCTTTAGGGGTAATCCTTTTGTGCATCAAAAAGAAATTTGTGTATCAGGATTTACTTTTGTATACTTATTCCAAATTGTGCATCGAGATAGCAAAATCTCATGGCTCATTGACGCTCTTCTTTCTTTCCTCCGAGAACGATCTGCCTTTCCTTTTTAGATCTCTCTCATTGTGACTAGACCTAACAATTGGGTAGGTTGAGTTGGGTTTGTGTCGAATTGGAATAAGTAATAGGTTGAAATAAGTTGAAACCCGTTAGAACTCAAATATCAAACAGGTCAAAATGAGTTTGGTTGAAACGAGTCGGGTTAAAATGGATCGATCCGTCTTAACTCACTTTTCCCCAAAACAAATATGAATTTATAGGAGTATAAAAATTCATGGGTCAAAACGGACAATAAATAATAAGTTATAATTGTGAGACCTAAATTTGACCCTTTGACTTTTCTTCCAAAGATGAGTCTTTCTTCCTAACGTAATCAAGATATTTGAGAGCTTCCTTAGCTGTCACTGTCTAGTCTATCTAGCTCTTCTCCCTTCCCCTTACTTAACTTCCTCATTTTATTTCTACGATTGGGATTCATTAATCCAACGACAACACCAATTACTTACCAAAATAAGACAATCATTTTTAAAATAAGGAATAAATTAATAAGAAGAAGAAATGGAACTACTATAATTAAATATTGAAAGTTGAAATCCATCAATGAAGAACACCTTGTTGGAGATCATTCGCCTTTGACGTAACCCATTTATTTTTTCTTTTTGAGAATAAGCAGGCTTTTTAAAATTAAATGTCTGAAAGTTAATCGACATTATTTATTGGATTAACCCGCACTGAATTTAGGCTTCGGTTGGTGCAGCATTTCGAAAACGTAGCTTTTTTTAAAACGCTGTATATTTTTTAAACATTGTTTTTTTAAAATACTGTATTGAAATATTTTTAAAAAGAAAACACTGCATTCTGACCAATTTTTTAATCAAAAAACTCCACCAAACAAACACTTTTATTGTTTTGAAAAGCTGACATGGCCTCCTTCATTCATCCTATTTGGAAGACTCCTCCATTGAGAGGCCGAGAAAATAAATTGAATAAAAAGACGAAGAATATACTATAGAGAGACGACGAGATTTTAAGAGAAGAAAGAGATCGGTGTCTTGGTACAGTGGGATAGGCGTGTGTATTTTAGGAAGAAATTAATGAAAATTGGCTTTAGAGGTTTGAAAAAAATTAGGGGACTTAAGAGGTTGGAAATCTTAGAAAGTGGACCGGCCTGCAATTAATCCTAAAAATAATTTGATAAAAATATTATTATTTTTACATAACTAGAAACTTAATAACTAAAGTTAGTTTAAATGGTTTATGGTTAATATTTTATTAGGTTGTAGAATTAATCTTTGTGAAAATTAAGCACATGCTAGTTAGAATTTAAATAACCTTATTAATAGTTTAGTTTTAGAACAATTTAGTAGCGTTGTATTAACTACGTAGATTAATATCCTTTTAGTACTTAAATATTTTGGTTCGTAATAATTTCTAATTTTTTTATAGCATGTAAGTATTGAACACGTATTTTAATAGTTTAATATTATTTTAAATAATCCCTAATGAATAAAAGTTATAAGAATAATTTTCGAGCCTAGCCTACACAGCTGGTCTCTATACTTTCAAAGCCAAAAAGACTATTTCACCCAATCCAAAATGCAATTGAGACGCAATGTGTATTGATTTAACGGACAAAAATAATGGAACTAGACGAAATGACCATTTTTATTGAAATTGGTTAGTATGAGGACTATTAGCAAACGAATTTTCGTATAGGGACGAAAAAGAAAAAAAAACATAAACTACATGGACTAATTGTAGTTTCTCCGATCGAAAAAAAAAAATTAAAGACATTGGACGGGAGAAACATTTTTGCATCAAAACCTTTGTAAAATGATCAATAAGGTTAGTTCTTTAACCAACGAGCTCTAACTCAATTGGTATTGCTTCATTTTTCATAACTGAAAGGTAGGGTGTTCAAGTTTCACTAGACAACCCTGACTTTCAATAGAGGTCGGGTGTTTAAAGACTCTATTTACCTGCTCACTTATTTTAACGGAGTGGTTTAGTGTTCAAGCCTTCACCAGAGGCATTATTTGTTCTAGCAATACCAAAGGTTTTTTGAAAAAAAAAAAAAAAAAAAGTTAGCCCGAACCCGGAAAAATGTGAAAAGTGCAGGGGCAATTTGGGCATTTCACTCTCTAAAAAATTATGGAGTAAAACATAGCCGACTGATTAGAGGAAACTATCGATTCTCTTGTCCTTTCACCGTGGTCGACGCACAAGATGTTTGAATTCTCTTGTTTCGTACTGCTAAACATTAAATCTAGAACGATTGAGATCCACCAGTTAATCTCAGCCTCACAACTCTATTGGAGAGCAAAATTTCGATTTTGCTTACCATTTCTCCACCGAATATATAATACTAGGAATTGTTACCTAACAAGCAATCATAAATAATGTCAGCCGCCAACGATATAACCTTGCTTGAGCACAGCCGTTTGTCCCTAGCTCCGGGTGGTTCTGTCGTCGGCGAAATATCGCTACCGCTTTCTTATCTCGACATACCATGGCTACTAATGCATCCCGTACACCAACTCTGTTTTTATGAGTTGCCCCAATGCTCTAAATCTCATTTCACCCAATCCATTCTTCCCAACCTTAAGCACTCCCTCTCCATCACTCTCCAACACTTTTTCCCATTCGCCGGCAACTTGATCGTGTTTCCTTTCGCTGATAATTCAACAGCTATTCCCAGAAAGCCCGAAATTCGTTACGTAGAGGGCGACTCGGTTTCTCTAACAATATCAGAGTGTACAAAGGATTTCAATTACCTCACTGGAAATCATGCTCGAAAAGCCGATGAATTTTACCCACTTGTTCCTAAGTTGGGAGAGATTACGAAAGGTTCGGATTATAAGAAAGTTGCGCTTTTAGCAATTCAAGTGACACTATTTCCAAACCACGGTATGTGCATCGGACTCACAAACCACCATGCTGCATGCGATGGAAACGCCCGGGTAAGTTTTCTTAGAGCATGGGCTTCAATTGCTAAATTTGGAAATGATAAACCGTTCCTCGCTAGTCAATCGTTACCAATCTTCGATAGATCGTTCATCGAAGATCCCAGTGGGAAGGATACAATTCTTTGGAACCATATAGCACAGACTCGGATCCAAGAGTCTCCACCTCAACATGTTTCTGGCAACGTTGACAAGGTTCGAACCACGTTTATCATGACCCGTGACCAAATCAATAAAATCAAGAGATCGGCCATGGCGCGACGACCAAGTATAACACATTTATCATCTTTCACCATAGTGTGTGCTCACGTTTGGACTTGTATGGCCAAAGTGCGCGACGCAATTGTGGAACATAAGCCTAAGGGCGAGGATGAAAGAGAATTATTTGGTTGTGTAGCGGATTGTAGGGCACGTTTGGATCCGCCGATTCCTACAACTTATTTCGGTAACTGTTTAGTGGCTTGTCTTGTGTTTGCCAAGACTAATCAATTATTGAGAGAAGGGGGATTGTTTGATGCGATTGAATTGATTGGAGATTGCATTCGGACAAGGCTTAAGAGTAAGGAGAGCATCTATGAAGGCGCAGACTTTTGGATACAAGACTTAAGTTCATTTCCGGCGACATCGATCGGGGTAGCTGGATCACCTAAGTTTGATATATACGACACAGATTTCGGTTGGGGGAAACCCAAAAAGTGCGAAATTGTTTCCATAGATTACGGGCTAACAATGTCTCTTAGTGTGAGCAGGGAATCAAAGGACGATATAGAAATTGGGTTGTCACTTCCCAAGATTCAAATGGATGTTTTTCAGACCATCTTCACCAACGAGCTAAAGAGTGTACTTGTCCAAGATTAATAAAAGAATGATATTGCCTAATCTAAATGCACTGCGATATATCAATGCTTGTATCGCGATTTATCAATCTTATTGTACTAATATTTACACCGCAGTTCAATAGTTTAATTTCCTAGTCTAATTGCATTGCGATTCATTAATTTTATTGCATTAATATTTGCATCGCGGTTCAATAGTTTAATTTCCTAATCTAATTGCACCGCGATTTATCAATTTTATTATATTAATATTTGCACCGCGGTTCAATAGTTTAATTTCATATTCTAATTGCACTACGATTCATCAATTTTATTGTATTAATATTTGCATCGCGATGCAATAGTTTAATTTCCTAGTCTAATTGCACCGTGATTCATCAATTTTATCGGACATTTTTGCACTCCGATACAAAACATAATGAACTAGACCATATCATCCACCTTCTTCTTCCATCTCTTCGTCGTTTTCTTCCTTCTCTTCTGCCTTTGTTTCTACCGAAAAATCCTTCAACCCAACAGATCAATTACAGATCACACAATCGTGGTTTCGAACTCACTGTGGAAGAAGATGATGCATTTTAGGAACAATTTTTCAAAAATAGACTTTAGCAGTTGATGAAAAGAAAGATGGACTAGAGGGTTATAAATTTCAAAAGGGAACCGACTGCAATTTTTTCCAACCTTTTTTCCTGCAGTTCTCCTAATCTTCAAAAAAGGCAAAACCCTTTCCGATCGTTAAACACTTAAACTTAATTAAATTAAAAACTAAAACATAAATCTAAAAAGAAAAAAACTATCAGACATTCATTTAGACCATTTTTTTCTTTTTTTTTTTTGTTAGATAAATTTATGAATATGATCTATTTCAAATCATTGTTCTTTTTTTTGTTGAAACTCATAATCTAAATTGATGGAAGTGACACTTACAAAGAAGAAATGAAGTTGATCTTTCAAGTTCTAATCTAGTTTAGTATTTGTAGAAGTGGATATGATATTAGCTAATAAAAGTCTCAATAGTATAAACTTGATAAAATAAATAAATAAAATTAAAATGCTAGATTGTGGGCAATAAAAAATGAACATTTTAGTTAGTATGGTTTTGCAAACTAGAACCCGAAAATGTTTGTCTATCCTTAGCATATTAAAAATTAGGGACAATATGATGAACTTCAATTTGGTTATAAAATTTTTGAAAAAAATATCCTTCAAGTAGCACATGTATTTTTTCTTTGATCGAGAACATTATTGGGTTCAATTGTTGAAATTACTACCTTTGTTTATATTTGCTTTGGTTGCACTTTTGCTTTGTAATTGTGTAAGTTAGACTAGTAAGTATGTATGTGTTTGAACTTTTGATGTGTTATATAACATTTATTAGCTAATTTGTGAGTTAATAAAAAATATTTATTTTTCCAACCTTTTTTCCAGTTCTCCTCAAAAGCAATCTAATATGCAAACTTCATTTTCTTTCTTCAATCTTAACCTTGCAATTTGGAAAGAATCTTTTATTAATTTTTGTAGGCAAAACACACAAATGGGCCACCCAACTTTACCCCTCTTTGCAATTCGGTCACTGAAACTTTGAAATATATATTTTGGTCATTCAACTTTAGTTCTGTTGCAAACGACCCCATTTTTTAACGGACGTTAGACTAGGACGTTAACTTTTTGTAATTTCTCTATTTTGCCCCTATAAAAGGGGTCCAATTGTAACCCATCAATGTTTAGGGGTTACACATCTGGGGTCAACAATGTTTATTGTTGATCTTCATCTTCTTCGGGAAGAAAACCAGCAACCTAGTTTATTATGAAAACCCAAAAGCTAGACCCATCTTCATTTGCTCAAGTCAATTGAATGAATTTGACTGGAATTGAGAAGGAAAAAGAGATGGAGACCTCCAGTTTTTGAAGCAACTTCCCACCATTTTTTGAAGCAACCCAGTTAGACCAGGATATTTTTTTAAGCAACCTCACACCTCCATTTTCTCTCTCTCCTCCTTCTCCACAATAATAGAACTTTAGGTTACATGTTTGGTTCAACAATGTTCATCTTCATCTTCTTCATCTTCATCTTCTCTAATCAAGGGGGAAAAATAGATTCAAAAATAAAATCAAAAAATTAGAGAGTGATAGAGTTCTTTTTCAAGTGGTTACATATATGTTCATACAAACAAAACCAAATATTCCCTCCCCTTTGTCCCAAACAATACCCACATGATCATGTTGAGCATCCCCAGTATAGTATCTGATATTTAAGATCGGAGGGAGAAAGCAGGACTGAAGATGGCGATTGTGGCGGATTTGGGGGAGGGGCGCTGTAGAAGAAAAAGAGAATAGGAGAGGGAGCTTGCAGAGAGATTTCCATGACCAGATCTGGCCGGAAGCAAAGAAGGAAGGGTGCTTTTGTTGGCGCCAACAATGGAGAATGGCTACTGGCGGAGATCACGTTGGAACAAGAGGCGGCTGGGCCGGATCGAATTGAAGAATGATTCACGGCGAAGGAGAATCACTGCTCTCGATATTCAAGATCGGAGGAGACAGAGGACCGAAGACGACGACTATGGTGGATTTGGGGAGGGGCCTTGTAGAAGAAAATGAGAATCGAGAGGGAGTTTGCGGAGAGATTTCCATGACCGGATCTTGCCTAAGCAAAGAAGGAAGGTCGGCGCTTTGTTGGCCAACATTGGAGAATGGCGGCTAGGCGAAGGTCACGCTGGAACAGGGGCAGCTGGACTGAAGTTGAAGAATGATTCACCGGCGATGGAGAATGTGACTGTCAGATTTGAGGGAGGGGTTTGCTTGGTCAGAATAGAAAGAGATAGAGGAGGCGAGCTCGTCCGAATTTGGGAGTGATCTCTGGTCGAGGGAATTTTTCCGGTCTAGGATTTTTTTCCGTGAAGATGAAGAATATAAAGATGAACATTGTTGGAATGGAGAATCGACGGTCCGATTTGAGGGAGGGTTTGCTTGGTCGAATGGAAAGAGATGGAGGAGGCGAGCTCTATTCCGAATTTGGGAATGATCTCGGTGGTTGAGGGAATTTTTCGGGTTCTAGGATTTTTTTTCCCGTGAAGATGAAGAATATGAAGATGAACATTGTTGACACAAATATGTAACCCCAAAGTTCTATTATTTACGGTTTGACCCCTTTTTAATTTAACTTAACGATTAAATCTAACGTCCGTTAAAAAATGGGGTCACTTGCAACGTAACTAAAGTTGGATGGTCAAAATAGATATTTCAAAGTTTCGTCGAATTGCAAAAGGGGTAAAGTTGGGTGGCCCATTTGTATGTTTTGTCATTTTTGTAAATGCTAAAAAGCTTCAAATTTACAAAGAAAAACTTAAAATTGCAAAGAGCAAGAGTAGAAAACATACATCCATTAGCAATGCAAAATTTTTAAATATTATATGGGCTAAAGGAAAAATTGAAAAACAAATATTGTGTGTTGTATTTAGTATTTTACTTGTAGGCACCCTAATTTGCACTCGATATGTAATGTTGACATAAGATATCAAGACTTGTTGAAAGCTAACAAATGTCAAGTTACAAGATTAAAAATGCAAAAGAAAAAGCGGGATGCATAAACAAGGAATTGAAGGGGGCCAAAGTGTAAAATTAGAACAAAAGAGGCATGGGAATTACCTAGGGGTGGCAATTAGTGCTATCGTGTCGTGTTCGTGCCTCATTATCGTGTTTTCATATTATCTATCTTATTTGATCATAAATATAGTAATAAATATTATTTTGAATATATTAATTTTGTGTCTTTGGGGTCTTTGTTTCGTGTCGTTGGTCGCTATCTGGGCTTATCGTGTCATTTGTCTTTGTAATCGTGTTTATGGTCGTGGTTGTTCGCTATCGTATATGCCACATTCACCCCTCAATTGAGACCTCGGCGCCATAGATGCCTGTGCGCCGCCCCACTTTCACAATGGGTGGCGCCCAGTTGCATTATCTCTAGAGCGCTTGCCTTCTGCAATCTCAAGCCGGGCAAGCCGATGAAAAACATAATGATAAAACTTAATGACAAAGGAATCTCTCTCTAACCTATAAATAGAGACATCCCGCTTGAATTCACAAACCGTTCACATAGTTCACACACATCGTTAGCGATTGTGAGTTCTAGGCGTTGTGAGATTTTCTCTTCCAGCCTCGAAACTCTGCCAAATCTCCCCCAAACACAAAACCAGCCGGTCAAAGTGAAACCTAGCTGCCCTACTAGGATTCCATCCTATTCCTCTGGTCCAAAAATTTCAAAAGAGTGCCACTCACCCGAATCCAGACGCCATATCAAAAAACAAGCGCTTGTTCCGCCTCGGTTCCCGAGGCCAAAGCAACTTTCGAAAGAAGTACTCGGGCCGAATTCCCCGCAGAACAAGAAACAACAAGAAAAAAATACTCCCTCTCCTTGAAGGATAGAGCGAGCGCACCCTAAGCCTGCTAGAAGATAGTTGGTACGAGATAAAACCCCCACGCTTCAAGAGTTATTATTATTGTATAAAAAGTGCTATTTAGACTAGCAAAATGTAAGTAAAATAAGCAGTTATGCTGCCCTAAGTTCTATATAAAATAGCACTAAAAAAAAACTATTATTATGACAAAATATTTATAAATGTATTTGTAACTCCTGAAAGGAGACTGTAGCAAGTGTTGTAATAATATATGTACATACATATATATATATATATATATATATATATATTAAATGTTTTATTTCATTTGCTAAATAAATATAAAAAACATATTTTAGCCAAAAATTATTTTGAGATCGAAAGGACGAGTTGGGTGCCTAGCACCTTTCCACCTCGTAACTTAGCCTCTGAACCATTTGCAAATCTGGTTATATTTGATTTTTCTTTGTTTTTCCTTAAAATAAAAATACAATTCTGTTTTAACATTTTGAGCCCACAATGAGGCCGAGCGTATTCCACGTACTTTAAGGTTTTAAAACGACCCGCTTCTCACGTAGCGAGAGATCGATTAAAAAGGGGACACTCATATTTACACGTGTTGTATTTAACACCCCTGTTTAAAACATTACATTCTAAAATGCTACATCCAAATAAGACTTTTCTTTAAGACGTTAGAACCCACCTAAACCATAAAGAGAAAAATAAAGGCATGTGTTCTTCCATTTTTTAGTAAAGCAAGCCCCTATATATAGGGTGATTATAAAACACTTGGTACCCATTTAGCTAAATAATCTCTTTATCCCAAAATTATTATCCTACTTCTTTATTGTCCATAGAAAAATTATATTGTTCATACCTTTTATCTTTAGGATAATATTTTTATCATTACTTTTTTATTTCAACTTTAATTGTAAGCCGCTTGCACATAAATATTAAAAGAAACTACATATTATATAAGTATTAACAAGAACATAGACAATGGTTGAATTAAATCAACCACTAAATCATACTCAACCCATTAAAAACTCATAAAAAAATCTATTTGGTATCCATTTGATTCAAAACAAAAAAAACTCATTCAATAGGACACAAACTCCAATACTTCTATATACTCCTTCATCTTTATCTTCAAAATTAGTTTGGTGTTTAAATGAGACAAATTAAACAAAATCTTTATTTATAAATAAAAATGTGTATTTTTTTATTAAAAAAATTTAAAAAAAATAAAAAGAACATTTTTTGAATTTCAAATATGTCAAAACCAGATAAAAATTAAAAAGTGGTGGATGATTTAGTTTGATTATCAAAATTTGATACTCAAATCAACCAAATTTGTTACCGGGTCAAACATTGGAAGCTATGATTTAGCTATAATTTTGGTTTGATACACCATTGAACTTGTTCTTATCAAGTCAATTATTTTTTCTTAATTTGTTACCGAGTCAAACAAGATAATAATTAGGGATAAGTATATCATTAGTCCCTGAATTTTGGCCGAACTCATCATCAGTCCTCCAACATCAAAAAGTTTCACCATTGACCCAAGTATGACTCTTTTCCTCATCGGAGGTCCCTAGCCCTAACGCCGTTTGTTTATTTCCATTAAGTGAACATGTGTCACTCACATGCACAAAATAAGGGGGTTATGTATAACATCATCAAAATAAGGGGGTAAAGTGAATATAAACCAATTCAACTTACCTCTCTTCTAGCAAATCATTCCCTCTGTTTTAGTTTGGCTAGATCCTTCTTATCTTCAGGATTCTTTTTCTTCTTCTCCTTTCCACCAGTACCATCCTCCTCCTCCTCCTCTTTGACCCCTGCACAGTGCATTGGTGTCTCAGGTAGTGCATTCGTGGAAGCAACGGCTGGCCATAAACTACACATGCATCGGTAGCTGCTTGAAGGGCTTGAAGGCGGCAAGCCAGAAGTGCCACCTCAATTTGTGATTAGAAATACTTCGGTTGTTCTTGAGAATTAATGCCCATCCCCCATCGCAACCAAACTCTCATACACAAACAACACCTGAAATTGTAAGCAAAACTAAAATATCTCCCTTGTTTTGCCTTCTACAGCTTTGTTTCACCCTACTTTTCATGACAATTAAAAAATTCAAACACGAGTTCCTTTCTATACTTCCTACCTGAATTCATTAATCAAAGAAAGCATTATGAAAGCAGGTAAAATTTCTACAAGCTCAAAGAAGTTACTACCAAAAAAGGGGGATTACACAAACCCTTAATAGGGTCAATATTTGATAAATCGCTATCCACCATCTCTAAATCTTCACTCCCTGACAACCCATGTCTACTCTACAAGCTCTCGGTCAATTCATCGTCAAACTTGAGCTCTCTGTTCTCAAGTTCAATTCTTTTCAAATTGAACCAAACGGGGTTCTTAGCAGAAACGTAGAACATATCACCGCTCTCTATTTCACCTTTTTCAGACATTCTGTAAACCATAATTTCACCATTTCTACTTGCTATGTCCCGGATCGGATTCTTTCAATGCATGTCGAAGCCAACCTTGTTTTCACCTTCGTGAATCTGGAAAGAAATGTGATGACGAGAAACCTTTCGTTCGTCGGAGTCAAACCCTAAACCCATCCCGAAATCTATATCGACACCCACTTGATCTGCAAGCTCTCGGTCAATCCAGCCAAACTAAAACTGAGGGAGTGATTTGCTCGAAGAGAGGTAAGCTGAATTGGTTTATATTCACTTTACCCCCTTATTTTGATGATGTTATACATAACCCCCTTATTTTGTGCATGTGAGTGGTACATGTTCACTTAACAGAAATAAACAAACGGCGTTAGGGTTAGGGACCTCCGATGAGCAAAAAAGGCCTACTTGGGTCAGTGGTGGAACTTTTTGAAGTTGGGGGACTGATGATGGGTTCGGCTAAAGTTCAGGGACTAATGGTATACTTATCCCTAATAATTTTAGTATGGAGCGCGTATAAAAATAAGGAGTCAAACAAAGTTGGAATCCTGGCATATATAATATACCTCTCCATCTATATTATGAGTTCGCTCGATTTTTCTGAAAAGTTAACTATTGTGCATGATTCATTTTTATCAAACATAACTACTGGTCAGAATTAAATCTCAATTTCTACAAGCATGTGTACAACGGTTAATTCTAACAACAGTTAATTATTGAGATTTTATTGTTTTACTGAGATCTTATCACCTTAACTATCCAGTTTCTTCTCCATTATTATCTCTAATTATCTCTATTTTTTCTGCAGCTTATATTTACTGTTTTATAAATATTTAGTTTGTAGTTTCTTAATTGATTGTTATCATAATCAACTGCAATCTCATTTTAATTTTTGTCCGACCCAGATTTTTTTTTAAAATTGTTCTTAAGTTTTGTAATTAATTTTTGTAATTTTAAATATTTGTATTTTTTTAAATTTCTTTCTTTTAAAAAAATTGTGTTAACTTTCCTTTACTGATTTGAAATTTTTGTGATTTCGATTTCGAATAGTCTTTTGGGTTGGTGTGTGTGAGAGAGAATGCTCTTGAATGTTTAATTATACTCTTTTTGGATGATTTACAAAAATTTTTCACCGAATAAAAAGAGTTTTTCTTTAGTTTTTGAGATGTCGTATTTGTTTTGTGTAGTGTATATTGATTCAACTCATACAAAATCCCAAACATATACTAATTTATTCGCATCATACTCATTTTATACGCTGATTATCTTCATATTGATATCATGCCGTAGGCACTAAACAATATCCACATACATGACCTATAATTATATTCAAATTTACTTTGTGATTTTGGGAGTGGCACACTATTTAATGAGATGTTGGCTCAGTAAAACATAGTAACCAAATCTTTAATTTTCTCTAGACCCTTTAGAACAAATCAATTGTTTAATATTCTTATACATCTTTTTAATTAGGTCTCACTGTCTTTTATATATTTTTCTTTTTTAATTTAATTTAAAAATATATCTTCTCATTGTATAACTTTTTAACATCTTCTTAACCGGGTCCAACTGTTATCTCATTAACTTTACACTTCAATCTTATTTTCATATTTTTCAAACAAATAAATTTATTTAACTTTATTTAATATATTTCATATTTAAATATTCTGTATAAATAAATTAATTTATAAATAAAGACATTAATTAGTTTATAAATAATATTTATAGGGAATAAGGAAAAAAAACTTAATTAATTTATATAAAAAATGCACCAATCGGTTGCTTTTAGTTAAAAAAAATATTACAAAACCCCCAAACGAAGCAATGACTGGAATTTTCAAAAATAAAATAAAAAATCAACAAAGTAGTAAAAAAAAAAAAACAGACACTGTGACCCACCGTTGCTCCGCCTCTCACGCCCATGTCCCGAGAGTGTGATGCACGCATCCCATTTAAGCAAGCGGTGCACCACGCTGCTGCTCCCATTCCCCATTCTTCTTCCCTTCTCGTTTTCTTCCTATTTAGAAAGTTTTCGCTCTCTCTCTCCTATATGGGCAATTTAGGGAAAAAAAATAAGAAGATTCGCCATAGTTGGTTTTGGACTTCTTAACAAGAAGAGAGGTAAGAATGGAATAAAATTATACAATGGAGATGCTCTTACCATAGCGTACTAAGTGATCTTGGAATTGTCTTCCCGTTTCGTACTGCTAACCAGCAAAAGTAGAACGATTGAGACCCACCCGTAAATCTCAGCCTCATCATTTTCTCCACTGAATAGACATATACTCCGGCCACTAGCTACTAGTTGGAACGTAATCAAATCAAGCCACTTACGAAAGAGCAATCATATTTCATAAATAATGTCTGCCGCCGACGACATAACTGTGCTTGATCACAGCCGTGTGTCCCCAGCTCCGGGTGGTTCTGTCGAAGGCGAAATATCGCTGCCTCTTTCTTATCTCGACATACCATGGCTACTCTTTCATCCCATACACCAACTCTGTTTTTATGAGTTGCCCCAATGCTCTAAATCCCATTTCACCCAATCCATTCTTCCCAACCTTAAGCACTCCCTCTCCATCACTCTCCAACACTTTTTCCCATTCGCCGGCAACTTGATCGTGTTTCCTTTCGCTGATAATTCAACAGCTATTCCCAGAAAGCCCGAAATCCGTTACGTTGAGGGGGACTCGGTTTCTTTAACAATATCAGAGTGTACAAAGGATTTCAATTACCTCACTGGAAATCATGCTCGAAAAGCCGATGAATTTTACCCGCTTGTTCCTAAATTGGGGGAGATTACGAAAGCTTCGGATTATATGAAAGTTCCGCTTTTAGCAATTCAAGTGACACTATTTCCAAACCACGGTATGTGCATCGGACTCACAAACCACCATGCTGCATGCGATGGAAACGCCCGGGTAAGTTTTATTAGAGCATGGGCTTCAATTACTAAATTTGGAAATGATAAGCCGTTCCTCGCTAGTCGTTCATTACCAATCTTCGATAGATCGGTCATCGAAGATCCCAGTGGGAAGGATACGATTCTTTGGAACCATATAGCGCAGACTCGGATCCAAGAGTCTCCACCTCAACATGTTTCTGGCAACGTTGACAAGGTTCGAACCACATTTATCATGACCCGTGACCAAATCAATAAAATCAAGAGATCGGCCATGGCGCGACGACCAAGTATAACACATTTATCATCTTTCACCATAGTGTGTGCTCATGTTTGGACTTGCATGGCTAAAGCGTGTGACGCAATTGGGGAACATAAGGGTCAGGATGGAACAGAAGGATTTGGTTGTGTAGCGGATTGTAGGGCTCGTTTGGATCCGCCCATTCCTACAACTTATTTCGGTAACTGTTTAGTGGCTTGTCTTGTGTGTGCCAAGACTAATCAATTATTGGGAGAACGGGGATTCTTAGATGCTATTGAATTGATTGGAGATGCACTTCTTACCAGGCTTAAGAATAAGGAGATCATCTACGAAGGCGCGGACTTTTGGCTACAAGACCTTACTTCATTTCCCACATGGATCGGGGTCGCTGGATCACCTAGGTTCGACATATACGAGATGGATTTCGGATGGGGGAAACCCAAAAAGTGTGAAATTGTTTCCATAGATTACGGGCTAACAATGTCTCTTAGTGTGAGCAGGGAATCAAAGGAAGATATAGAAATTGGGTTGTCACTTCCCAAGATTAAAATGGATGTTTTTCAGACCTTCTTCACCAACGAGCTAAAGAGAGTACTTGTCGAGGATTAATGAACGTTCAAAAATTGAAATCTCAAGCAGAGAGTGACTCTCTAAATCCAGCATCTAGTTTTTTTAATGTGTTTGGCGATCCACCATGTGATAGGAGAAATGATCAATCTGGATTGTCTAGGATTTCCAAATTTCATATTCTATTTTGTAGGAGCATATACTCAGATAAGTGCTTTAATTTTCATATGATTTCTATATAGTAATAGCTTTCATTTTTGTAAACTTTACAATCGTTTTCTATATAGTGGAAGTTTTTAGCCATAATGGCTCGTCTACAAGAGCCTTGCTTGTAGACCTAACTCAACTTCGTGTTTTTCTTCTCTGATTTCGTATTCTCTTTATTCTGTTGCTGTTTGTGCCATGTGTTAGTGAATGTAGTACATTATGTTTTAGTTTTTATTTTGAATTTCTAGCTACAATTATTTCATATTTGATGCTTCCAAATTTTCAAACTGTCCAGATATTAAGTTTCCATACTTCATATTTTAGAGATGGTAAAACTGTCAATTTACATTAATGTTCTTAGTAAGTTTTTTCTTAATAAAACAGTTGATTCTTTCAAGCTTTCCTCTAACATGTCAAATATAAGATGTCGATCTCATTTCATTTTGTTAGAAATAATACCGGGAAATACTATACAAATACATAATAATAAAGATAGAAACAATGTAATTGTTACTGCTTTGATGTGTACTGGACTGAAGTTTGCTGGTGGTCTCCAATTAAGTTTGCTGGTGAACGAGGCTTGTGAAAATTTGCTAGTTTACCAAGCATCTTGAAACCTGCTCCTGTACTAAGCTTTGTGAAGTGTGCTGATGTACAAAGCTAGCAAGCCTATTGGTGGGCAAGTCTTCTTAAAAGAAGGTTGCTATTGCAGAACAGAAGTCTGCGTCCGAGGCCTGTGTCCATCGCAGGTTACTTAAAATAGATTTGTCCCTTCCCCGTACCTATTTGGAAGCTTCTATGGATGTTGTCTCTCATAATACAACAGAGACACTGGTAAATCTTTTCACTTAAGATTTTGGCGAACTTGTTTCAAGATAGAATCACCAACGAAAATAGGAAGCCAAAGGAGGTTGCTCAATGAGATTCAAAATGCAAGTGTTTAGGAGGAAGTTAAAAACAATTTGATCCAAAATTCATGTCCGCGGGACGCGCTTGCACATGAGTTCGCTAGCCCAAAGGCTAATTGACCATGATTTGCACCCCCTACAGACGAGAGAGAGAGAGAGAGAGAGAGAGAGAGAGAGAGAGAGAGAGAGACATTTACTCTACACAAGCTTACTTCTTACGCATACGGTACTTGTATTTTAACCACTCAAGTCCTTGTTATTTTCACAATGTGAGACAAACTCACTTCCAACACTGCACTTTAATCATCCATAAATTATTCATCCAAACACCAAATTAGACATATAAATATTTGATTTCGATGCTCTCACGAAATAGAAGACATTTCAACAATTATCTTTATCATTACACAAATGACTCATAAAGAAATTCGTGCCTCAAGTTTGCATAATTTCCTTGACAAAACACAATTTTTCCATCACTTTTTTCATCTCACAATTAATAAAGATATTATAGATAACTTTCTTAAAGATCTTCTTAAAATGAAAAAAAAGACGTTTAGTAATGAAAACAGAGCAGTCGAAAATGCCCGTAATGACGCTACATTTCGTAGAATGGGGTTGCAGGAATAGAAGAGAGAGTTAAATGGATTTATAGAGAGAAGTTAGAGTGAGAAATTAGATTTGGGTTGTAGGAATAAAAAAGTTAAATGGATTTATACGTTATATATAGAGAGAAGTTAGAGCGATAAATATTGAGGGTGATAACCAGATCGGCCCCCTCCCGTCAATTCTAACTGGTAAACACCTTTATACTTTTTTTAACCACTAAAACACATTTTTCTGGCGAAAGAACGAGTATACCCTTAAGGAACAAATTAAGGCGTGAGCGCACAAGACGTCACTCCTTGCATCGCGATACACAAAATTGTGCATCGTGATGCACAAAATTCAATCACGATGCATGGTTTTGATGTATGATTATATGCTTTGCTGTAGACACCCCAAATTCGTACCTCTATTTTGTAATGTCCTATAAAATATTATTACAAATTAAAAATAGACTAAAAGTTACATTTTATATATTTCAGGGGGCCAAAGCATCAAAAGAAACTGCAAAGGGCTCGAAAGAACGAACAACAACGAGAGAGGGGGAAAATGAAAAATTGCATGAAAGCCAAGCAGGGCGCTGCGCTCCAAGCCCATTGGAGTCGCGCCCTTATACTCCTAGAGCCACGCCTTCTCCTGCTTTGATCTCCACATTTTCTTCATTTAGTACGCTGAAAGTTCCACTCCTTCTACGCATGGTACAAGCCGCCTTCTTCAGCCTTGGCAGGTCGCCTTGCTCTCTCCCAGCCTAGAAATAGAGGCCTTTGGCTACTCATTTTCTTCGCACCAGGAGAAGCAAAAGCCTCATCTTTCTCTCTCCTTCGAAGGCTGCCGAAGCAGTCCTCTCCTCCCTTGCCCAAGCAAGTGAGCCTCCTCTCCTCGCCCCAGCGAGCCTTCCTTGCACCGTAAGCCTTCATCCGCAAGCCTTCATCCTTGCCCCAGCAAGTCGATCAAAAATCCAAATACTGCCGTTGCTCTACGGAAATCTCACCAAAACATATCCCACCACCTTTGCCTATTTTGGGCCTAGCACAAGCATACCGCCTACCACGACAACAACAACAACAAAAACAAAGTAAAAGCAAAAATACTTCATTTCTTATAAGGACAGGAGAAGCACTCATAGATAGCCTAAGCCAAGGCATATCGGGGTCAGATACTCACGCTTTAAGAGGTAGGTATCGACCTACTATTCTGTTCCCGTAGTTATTTTAAATAAATAAAATATAGATACAAATATTATTGCATGCTTGTAAATATTATCTATGAATAATATTTTAATTAGTTTATGTTTTGTTCATATTTTAAACAGAGCAAAATTATAATATTTTCTTTGTTCTGTTAATAATAAATAAAACTATGTTTATTTGAATTTCATAAATTACATAATAGTTGCTATTATGCTTAAATATTATAAAATAGTGGTTATTAGGCCTTAATATTATTTTTATAATAAAATAATTGTTATTACGCTCAAATAGTGTTTTAAAATAAATATCTTTTATTGTGTGTGTGTGTGTGTGTGTGTGTGTGTGTATATATAATTTTTCTAGATTAAATACACACAAAATAAGCATGTTTTAGCAAACCCATTATAAGACCAAATGGGCGAGCTGAGTGTCTAACTCATTCTCAACTCGTAACTTAGCCCCCGAACTTACATTTTCTCGTATTTTTGGTTTTTCTCTATTTAACCTTAAAATAGAGGTGACGATTTTCTACATACGCTTTTAGAGTCCACAACGAGGCCAAGCGTATTCCATGTGCTTAATGTTTTGAAACCACTCGTTTTTATTACGAGGCAGGGTTGAAATGGGGTTCCCACAGTGGCGACTCTGCTGAGGAATAACTTTTTTTTAAACAAAAAGAGGGCTATACTCAATTTTTTTTCCTGGGATTTGTTAATCTGTTCATATCTTTGACATGCTTTTATATACAAAGTCTAGATCTTGCTTATATATAAGCATGTCTCCTCAATTTCTGGCGGAATATTGATTCGTTATTATTGCCAATATTCCGCAAGAAATTGAGAAGATTTGTAATTTGTATTCTTTTGGCAAAAGTCGGGCATGTAATAACTAATTTATTCATTTTTGTCATATTATTTTGAGGATTAGGACAAACATGTAATTAATAGGGACATATAGTTTTCTCATTTTTCTTTCTATTTATTGATGTGATTGGAATGTTGTCTTGCGTGATTGCTTTGTCTCTTAGGGGAGTTGCAAACTAATCAGACGAGAAAATCAATAACAACAAAAAAAAAAAAAAAAACAAAAAGACAAAAAAAAAATCATGCTTTATATAACTGCAAAATGTTTCCCTTTTTTTTTAGATAACTCAAACACATGCACTCATGTAGAGATAATCCAAACTGTTACCCTTTAAACCCGGATAAATACACCTGGGAGTCTCTGCTAATAAAGCTTGAACACACTTCGGCCGAAACTATTCCACTCTGAACCCTTCATACAAAGGGCCAATAGGGTGTAAGCCAACCTAGCCCTGCATCAGTCATGTTAGTTGCATATATATCTTTATAGGACATTTCATTATACAACAAATAGGAAAAGGAGATACAAAATAATTAGGACCCTGAAAGAAGTTCAAATAGGACAAAGGTGGCCGCCCCTTTTCTTTGACCAAAAGTCACTACTGATTTGGTTAGGAAAAGCTGTTTTTTAGCTTTTACACCTTCAAGTTTTCAACTTTTGCACTTTGGTCCCTGAAGTCTTCAATTTCTACATAAAATGCATATATTTTGCACAATTGCTCCCAATGTCCCTGAAACTATAAAACAACACTAAAACATATATTAGACAACAAAAACTTCGAGAAATATCATAATTTAAGCCAGAATAATACCTAATAAATGCATATAAAACACATTAATCACACGTAAAGGAAGAATGTTATAGACTCAAAGGGTTTCTTATAGGACACCCTGGAAATCCTAATCATCTTGCACACAAATCAAGGAACAACAAAGACCAGATTGGAGGGAAAGCCCAAGCCCAAGGAAATTATGCTTTTGGAAGACAATCAAAACTAGAAATTCTCAAAGCCATGTATATCCAATCTGGACAAATTCAATGTGGAGATGAGGTTGTGAAGACCAACATGGGACAACCCAGTCTTGAACAATTGCAGTTATAACTCAACCAGGTTATGAATATCCTCAAAGCCAAAGACAGTTGAGAAGACCACAACAACAACCAAATTAGACACAAGTTCCATGGTATGACATACATGGCAGGTACTTCCATCATAGAACATCACACTAATACATCCCATTCACTGCACATCTGGATCATTGATTCAGGAGCTACTGACCACATATGCATATCATTAATTCTCATGCATGATATTGAGACTCTTGGCCATCCTATCACTTTGTCCTTGCCTAATGGTACAAAGGTCAATGTGACTTATATAGGGAAATCTTTCATTAACCCTCAACTCATTTTAGAAAAGGTGTTCTATATCCCTAATTTCAGTATAACTTACTTTCAAATTCTAAGCTCTTATTACAAACTAATGCAGCACACTCATTAGTGAGACACAATGTGTTTTCCAGGACTTATAGAGGAACAAAATCATAGCTACTAGTGAGCTATATGAAGGCCTCTATCTCCTTAATTTAGATGCTCCCACATCTGTTCCAACACCACTAGAAAAGTGATGTTGTTTGTTGGCACCAAAGGCTAGCTAGGACACAACTCTTTGAGCACTCTCAAGAAAATCATGACTATATCTTATCTCTGTAATAGTTTAGAGACTGAAAACATCACCAAGTGTAATATTTGCCTTTTGGCCAAAAAACACAAATTACCTTTTAACATTAGCAGTATCAAAAGTAAAGATTGTTTTGAACTCATAAATTGTGACTTATGGGGTCCCTATAGGAAGACTATTATGAATGGTTGCAGATATTTTTTAACCATTGTAGATGGTTACAGTAGGGGTGTATGGACCTTTTTTATGTCTACAAAAACACATGTGTTCACATTTTTGAAACAATTTAATGCCTATGTGTATAATCACTTTAAAACCTGTAAAGTTCGGCAGAACAGACCATGGGACTGAGTTTTACAACTCCGAGGTCATACCTTACCTCATCAACCTAGGCATTGCCCACCAAAGTTCCTGTGTTGACACTCCACAACAAAATGGAGTTGTGGAAAGGAAACACCAACAACTACTTGACATGTTCAGAGCTATAAGATTTCAGTATGGACTTCCCATACATTTTTGGGGTTATTGCCTTCTAGCTGCCACTCATATCATAAACAGAATACCCACTGCTGCTACTATTTTCAAAACACCCCATGAGATGTTGTTTAAAACCACTACGACCTATGACCACTTAAGAACCATTGGGTGTCGTTGTTTTGCTTCTGTCCACCCACCAGATAAATTTGAGCCCAAGGCTATTAGGTGGATTCATCTAGGTTACCCTGCAGATCAGAAGGGTTATATCTTATACAACATTGAGAATAAAAAGATTGTCATATCTAGACATGTGGTGTTTCATGAATCTACCTTTCCTTTTAAAACAGAATGCACAACTCCTGTAGAACCTTCCATTGACATCAACCTTTCTCATGATGATCATGCTCATAACACCAATCAGTATAATACAGATGATGTTAGTGATCACGTTGATAATGAGCCTGCCCCTTGTCAACAATACAATCTTAGTGATCATGAAGAAGTAGCCAGAAAATCCACAAGGAATAGATACCCTCCTATTAAACTAAAAGATTATGTTGTTTCCAACATTTCTACTAAAAGAAAAAACATGCCTTACATGCATCATTCTCATCATCATTGTGTCAATTCCATGATCCATGTGCAAGAACCACAATCTTATGGTAAGGCCAGTCAAAACACTGAATGAGTTGACGCAATGAACAAGGAGATTGAAGCTTTGGAAATCAATAATACTTGGGACATTGTTGACCTACCTCAAGGGAAAAAAGCTATTGAATGCAAGTGGATATACAAGGTGAAGTATAACTCTGATGGCAGTGTAGAAAGATTCAAAGCCAGACTAGTTGCAAAGGGTTACAACTAGACTGAAGGAATTGGCTATTTTGAGACCTTTGCACCAGTGGCATGGGTAAAATGGTCACTGTTAGGACCATCCTTGCCATTGCCACAGTCCAAAGGTGGGAGGTCCACCAGCTTGATGTTAACAATGCATTTTTGCATGGAGACCTAGAAGAAGTCTACATGAGCTTGCCCCTAGGATACAAATCTCAAAGGAATTCCAACAGTGTTTGCAAGCTTAAAAAGTCCTTATATGGGTTGAAACAAGCTTCCAAACATTGGTTCTCAAAACTGACTGAGGTCTTTCTTGACTTAGGTTACAATCAGTCTATGGCAGATTACTCTCTATTTACCCTGAAAGAAGGCACAAACTTTACTACAGTCTTGGTCTATGTAGATGATATACTGGTTGGGGATAACAACATCACAGCTATCAATCACCTCAAGCAACTGTTACATGACAAATTCAGTATCAAAGACCTAGGGCCCATCAAGTTTTATCTAGGGATTGAAACCACGAGGTCTGCAGATGGTTTCCATCTGAGCCAGAGGAAGTATGCTATGGAACTTGTAGAGGCAGCATGCCTTATCAACACTAAACTACTCACAATTCCCTTTGATCCCAATGGGAAACTATTGGCCAATGAAAGCACTATCCTAGACAATCCTTTAGAATACAGACAACTTGTTGGAAAATTGATATACCTAACTGTTACAAGATCAGACTCGGCTTTTTCTATACAATGCTTGAGCTAATTTGTCCAATGTCCTAGAGCTGCACATTTGAAGGCTCTTCATAGAGTATTAACATATGTTAAGGCCTGTCCAGAACAAGGCATTTTCCTTCCCTTCTCCAATCAATTGCAATTAGAGGCCTTTTGTGACAGTGACTGGGCAGGGAATCCAAATGATAGAAAATCCATCACAGGATACTGCATGAAGTTGGGGCAATCTATTATTTCATGGCATTCCAAGAAACAGTCTGTTGTGTCTAGATCATCCACAGAATCTGAGTACAGGGCTTTAGCCACTGCCAGTTGTGAAGTCACATGGCTTCATAGCCTCCTTAAAGATCTTGAAGTGCATATCCCCACACATGTTAATATGTATTGTGATAGTTCCTTAGCCATTGCAGTGGCAAATAATCGGGTTTACCATGCTAGAACCAAGCACATAGAGTTGGACTGCCACTTCATTCGGGAGAAGATAAAGAATGGATTGATATCATTGCAACATATCTCCACCAAGAATCAGTTGGAAAACATTTTTACAAAATTTCTTGGCAAGAGTCTGCATTGGAAGTTCCTCTTCAAGTTAGGGATTGTGAGCATATGCACACCCACAACTTGTGGGGAGGCTATTAACAGTATTGGTGCTAAAATAATAAATAATCTACATGTTAGATATGGAGAAGAGATCAAGTCCAGTGCTAAATATGGAGAGTAGGGTTCGAAATGGAAAAAAGTTCATTAATACTGCCACAATTGAAAGTTTTGTTCCTTGGTTGTAAATAGTTATGTTTACAAGGGCTGCTTTGTAATGTAGTTTAGAAAGGCAGTTATGTGTGTTTGTTCTAGCCGTTGGAGCCCTATCCTATCCTTCTTTTAGTTGTATATATAATTATTAATCCTCTTATGTGTCATATGTTAACATAACTTTTAAACTTATAGTAGTTAAGATGTCATATTTATGATTACTCATAATTATATATGAATCTTTGCTTCATCTCAGATCAATAAAGAAATACAGAAAGCAATTCATTATTCTATTTCCTTTCTTTACAACCTTTGATCCAAGATGTCTACTGGCAACAAGTTAACGGTGCTTGAGAACAGCCGAATCTCACCACCTCCTGGCTCACTTAACGAGAAATCACTCCCACTCTGTTTTTTAGATGTAGGATGG
This sequence comes from Codonopsis lanceolata, assembly GCA_013146195.2. NCBI lineage: Eukaryota > Viridiplantae > Streptophyta > Magnoliopsida > Asterales > Campanulaceae > Codonopsis > Codonopsis lanceolata. The sequence continues at coordinate 55,973,213 of CM028381.1, forward strand.
CTACCCTCCCCCCCTGTACACCAACTCTGTTTTTATGAGTTTCCTCAATGCTCTAAATCCCATTTCACCCAAACAATTGTTCCCAATCTTAAGCACTCCCTCTCCATAACCCTCCAGCACTTTTTCCCACTCGCCGGCAACTTGATCGTATTTCCTTTCACCGACTCAACCACTGTTCCAAGAAAGCCCGACATCCGTTACGTCGATGGTGATTCGGTTTTGCTTACAATAGCAGAGTGTACAAAAGATTTCGTTTACCTTACAGGCAATCACGCTCGAAAGGCTGATGAATTTTACCCGCTTGTTCCTAAATTGGGAGAGATTACCAAAGCTTCAGAGTTTATAAAAGTTCCGGTTTTAGCAATTCAAGTGACACTATTTCCAAACCACGGTATATGCATAGGACTCACAAACCACCATGCGGCTTGCGATGGAAAGGTCAGGGTAAGCTTTGTTAGAGCATGGGCTTCAATTACTAAATTTGGAAATGATAAGCCGTTCCTCACTAGTGGATCTTTACCATTTTTTGATAGATCGGTTATCAAAGACCCGAATGGTTTCGAGGAGATTCTTTGGAGGCAGATCGCCGAGACTAGGATCCAAGAGTCTCCGCCTCGGCATCTTTCTGCCGACGTTGAGAAAGTCAGATCCTCGTTTATCTTGACCCGTGACCAAATCAACTGTTTCAAGAACTTTGTCATGGCACGACGACCAAAATTAGCACATGTATCATCTTTCACCCTAGTCTGTGCTAAAGTTTGGATTTGTATGGCTAAACTACATGATTCAATTGGGAAGCAGAAGGGTGAGAGGGATGAACGAGAACAATTTCGTTTCGTTGGGGATTGTAGGGCTCGTCTCGATCCTCCCATTCCGACAACTTATTTTGGTAATTGCATAACCCCTTGTATAGCGAGTGCAATGCGTAATCAGTTAGTAGGAGAAGACGGATTCCTTAATGCGGTTGAATTGATTGGAGATGTCATTCATGGAAGGTTTAGAAGCAAGGAGAGCATCTTTGAAGGCGCCGACAATCTGTTGCAAGAATTAAGTTTAGCTCCGCCAACGGCGATTGGGGTTTCTGGATCACCAAAGTTCCACATCTACGACACAGATTTCGGGTGGGGAAAGCCCAAAAAGAGTGAAATTGTCTCAATAGATTACAACCGTCAAATCACTCTCAGTGAGAGCAGGGAGTCAAAGGAAGATATAGAAATTGGGCTGTCACTTCCTAAGATTCAGATGGATGTTTTTGAAACCATCTTCACCAACGAGCTACTAGAGAATGTCGGTGCCCCAGTGGAAAGACATTAGACTTCATAAAACGTGAGTTCTTAGGTTCGTTTCCTTTCTATACCTTCTTAAGTGGAAAAAAAAAAAAAAAAAGCTACAGATAGAACTAAGACTAGTTCACAAAATAAGCTAATAATCATAGAGTGAATTGAAGGAGTTTTTTTTTTTTAAATATGTTTAAAATAAGTTCAGTTTATTTTATTTGTATTGTTTTTTTTTTCTTTTTTCTTTTTCCCTTAAAGATGACTGTTGAATAAAGGTGCATTATTATGTTGATGCTCATACAATATGTGCAAGAAACACTCTATAATTTGCGAGAAATTAAAGTTGAGTAAGGGTATCGGATCATGTAATAGTAACCGGTGCTTGTGGGAGGTAGGCGATAGCGATAACGATATCTCGAGCATCTGTAATGTCGCGGACTGACTTGAAAGCAGAATCAAAGTTTTGAGGCAGAGTTTTTTCTTCTTTTGTTTCAAGGTTAACATTACGGAGATTGAAATCATTATATACGAAGTTATGAACCATGAGGGACGACATTCATGTCCAGGCCGGCGAGGAGAAGGTGAATGGCAGTGAAAGATATTGAGCTAGCAACTGCTATTTGAAGAACCACCTGTCAGTACCCTTCCAGTTGCTAACTCGACCTAACTTATATTTATGGGTTGAGTTGTGAGGAAGTGAGTTCCGTTTTACAAATTAGAATCGAAAAATTAGTTATAACGAGGTTCGATTGAGTTGGAGTATTGTTGTTGTGACATTAAAGGTAAGCGAATTGAGTATGTAGTCTTAGTATATGCAAAACATTTCTTTGGGAGGGGTCCCCGTTGAGAGTTTAACCTTTCAGACATAAATTTATACTTTTTTTGTCCCTTAATTATTGTTATGTTGACTTCTTTTTATCTAACCAATTTCTTTTTAAATGCAATTTCTGACTTATAATTTTTTGTTTTGTTTTTCTAAATCATTAAACATGTAATTTATAATATTTATTAAATACTATGAGTTAAATGTTGGACCATTTTCCTCAAAATATACATCAAATTCTATTTAAGAAAACATTGAGATGAATCAAAACAAAACCAAACAGTACAATGATGTATGGATGGAGGAAGTAAGGGAAATATATAAATAAAAAAACTCAAACTATTACTCCCTGTCCCAAAATTATTGTTCTTCTTTTCTTTTTTGTCCGTCCTAAAATAATTGTCTTATTTGAATTTTTTTTATGATAATATTTTTATCACGTTATTCTTACTTTTTTAAACTTTTTTTTATATATTAGAGGTTACCCCACGCATCATATAATGACACAACCAAGTAGCCAACCGTCCCATCAAAACTAACAAACGAAATCACTTTGTTTGAAAAGTGCTCCTATCATTTTACATTCCTGTTTGTAGCAAATCTCACTCTAGAACAATCAAACTGTAAAAAATAGTAGTATAGTGAATTTAGCGGAACCAAATTGAAAATTAAGCCAAAATAATTAACATATTTCACGTTTTGCAAAAATTAACCACGTGCTTTGATTTTCATCATATTAACCTTCCACCAATTTTATTTTATTCAATTAAAACCTTCAGTTAAGAAGGGATTAGTTTCACTAACAGAAAACTGAGCTGGTAGCAGACGTGACGAAGGCAGGAGTAAGTATCAATTTCTCGCCTAATGCATTGCATAACAAACCTTGTACAATTTCGAAATTTCGAAATTTAAAAAAAAATCATAACTGCTAAAAAATTAATAAATATGATAAAAATCTAAAACTCTCAAATTTTAAATCAAAAATAATGGATGTATTTTAAATACTATTAAATTACAAAGTACAAAATATGAATTTAACTTTTTTTACATTAAATGTAATTTGCTTTGATTTTTTTTTGAAGATATAACATAAATATATAATTGATAGATTTAATTTTATTTAGTTTTGACAATCAGACATTATTTATTTGAGAAGATAAGAAAAATATAAACAAATAACAATAAGTGTAACACCCCGCTCCTTCGTTAGCTCGGTTTGCGTGCTATACTCGCACTTCTTCCTTTGTCGACTGTATGTTTGGTTTACGGGAGGGTCTAGATGTGTATGAGAGACCACATTAAGACCAAAGCACTATTAAGAGACTCCATATAGTTGTTGACTTGCTAAAGTCACAAGTCGTGACTCGACGATAGTCGGAATGCGACGCGATTGAGGGTTTGCTTGCATTTTGCGTTCGTGACCTCGGTTTGGTCCTAGACCTTTATATGATGATTGATTAACATGTTTAGATGTATTAGACTTCAAGTTGGAGGTGTTCCTTAAGTCTATCGATGATTTGGAAGCTTTGGAGATAGTGCTCGTCTCTATCGCGTAGTTCGGGAATCGAGTCGCGTAATCGTCTCTCCTTTGGGACTCTTATTTCCCTAGTTGTTGTTCAACTTCCTAGAAGTATTTAAGCTTCTTCATTAGCCCTTAGACGTGCCTTAAAAGTCCCCTTTCATTGCTCGTTCAATTGCTAGTTCATTCGTCGTTCCGGTTGCACGTTGTTGCACCTCTTCCCGGTTTCGCTCCGAATTGTTTCGGGAGTTGTTCGGGTGTGTTTCCGACTTGTTTTGAGTTGGGTTAGTCCTTAGAATGGTTGCCCATGAGTTTGGGACCATTTAGGACATGTTTAGACCAAGTTCAAGGGTTGGACCATGCGCTCGCATCGAATTCTGATCACCAGCTCGCGGGACAATATATGCTGAGAGCATTGCAAAATGAACATAAGCTGCAGAAGTCCAGGCGCCCGCCTGGCCATATGTGAGGCGCCCGCCTCAACATCTGGTTCCACCTACGGAATTTTTCCCATGTCTTGCTGTTTTACGAATTTTGCTCCTAAACACCTATTCAAAACCTTTTCTAAACCCCACCTAAACCTCCCTAACCCTCCTTAATTATGTCCTAACATCTCTAACAAGTTTTAAGGATGGATTAAGAGTGCTTTAGTGATCAATTAAACAAGCCAAAAATCAGATTTTATGAGACCACAATATCATGACACTTGTCCCACTCAGATTTTAACCAAATATAAGCCACAACCTGATGTTTTGACTCTCATTTCTCACCCCTCCTCTCCAAAAACGGGAATGGCTTCTCTCCTAGTTCCTCCATGAGTTCTTGAGGGTCCTTCTTGATCTTCCATGGTTCTTCTTCTTCGTTGCTCAAGCCCTAGCTATAGAATCGAAGAGCTCGACGAGTAGATTACTTCCAACCGATTACTTTCTTGTTTTTCTTTCTTGATTGGGGATTGAAAGTAAGTTACTTCTTCTCTTTTTGATTTTGTACTCATTTATCATAAGGAAAACAAACTCTATGCTATTTGAGGTCAATGAGTACACATACTTGCTTTGTGTGATTTTAATTTGTGATTTGAGCATGTGAACTTGTCAAAAGCATATGTAGGATGACTTATATGATTGTTGAAGTATATTGTTACTCTTCATCTTGTGTTTCTAGTATTATGAGTATGCTAGAAATCATGTCCACATGTTATTTGGGTTTATTGTGGAATTATGTCTATGATTGGGGCTTTGGATGTATGAACTCACTAGATATCATGAGTAGGATCATTTAATTGAAATTATGTGATTTATAAAATGGGTTATGATTTATGTTGGGTTTTGTTGTGAATTTTAGGGCTTGAGAATCAAGCCCGAATTATTGGATAAATTGTTGTTAATTAAAGTGGGTATTAATGTGGAGGTTGATGATATGTGTCATGAATGAAACTTAGTATTTAGACTCAACGGAGTCGTAATAAGTTCAATAATGTGTTAACGAACTCGGGTTGAAATCCTACGACATTTGAGTTTCGTTTGACTATGATTATGATGGGTTCTTGGATTTTTAGGCTTGGGAATTAAGCCCGGATTATTTTTGAGAGAATTTCTATAAACTTGAATGATGTGTTAATTTTGGGATTTATGAAATGTGTATTTAATGAAATGCGATATTAAGACTCAATGGAGTCATTTTAGGTTCAATAAGATGTTAGTGAGCCTTAGGTTGA
>CM028381.1:55983545-56068894 GCA_013146195.2 Codonopsis lanceolata
CTTTCTTTTTTGGTTCCTTAAAAAAAAATTTGGTTCTAAACTTTTTTATTCCCTTAGTTATGGGCAAGGAGTCCATCATTCCATTTTAAGTTGTTTCACTTAAAAAGTCCACTTTTAAAATTTAAGGCATAAAAATGTTATTTTATTATTAATGAACTATTATAAATGTCATTTTCTAAAAAAGTTTGATTTTCAAACGGGGACTCTTTGTCCGGAACGGAGGGAGTATCATTTTGCCTTTTTTCTTCTTCAACTTTAATGATGTTGCATACATACATGAGTTTTAAAGGATTTAGTAAATAGAGGGCCAATCTAACTCAGGGCAAAAATAAGGGGGAATTTCAAGTGGGTACTATTTTGAAAACATCTTTTCATCTAGGACCATCAATTTTTTGCACATTTCATATAACTACAAATTTCTTGCCAAATGACAAAAATGTCATTAATGAAAACTCTGATGCCAAAAAATCAACCTGATGCCAGGCATCAGAAATCAACCTGATGCCAAAATCAATCTGATGTCGGGCATCAGAAATCAACCTGATGCCAAAATCAACATGATGCCAGGCATCAGAAATCAACCTGATGCCAAAATAAACCTGATGTCAGGCATCAGAAATCAACCTGATGCCAAAAATCAACCTGATGCCAAAAATTAGAATCAACCTGATGCCAAAAATCAACCTGATGCCAGACATCAGAAATTGAAAAAGGAAAATTGAAAAAAGAAAAATTAGAACGTTCAGTAACATAAAATATTCCGAATTACGATTTAGCAAACCGTCTCCATAATCGGCATTCATCACATAAAGCAAAACATTTCCAAACGTCATTATCATTATCACTCCCTACTGCTAGATTGGTTATCTTTCCAATCACAAAACAGAAATCTTATTCGAAGAGATTCAACCAGAAATCTCTAAAATTGAGACCAAGAAAAATATAAACCACATGGAGATGGCAATTTTGTTGCTAAACTTAACTATCATACGCTAACGCTTTGATCAGAACGGAGTAGAGCGAGAGAAAGAGAGTAGATATGGAGATGGGTTGTCTAACGTTCACGACAACACCCGCAATTCCCTGAATTTCAAGTAGTCACCGCACCGGCGCTGTGAAGCACCACCTCCAATCCACCTTCAACCACCACCAATTTTCCGTTCCAACTAGTAGCGGTAGCAGAACAGTAAGAAGAAAAATATAAACCACAATCGCCGAAGAATATGGAAGAATCATTACTATCAAAACGAGATCTGGTACACCGACGGCAATGAGGGATGATGTTCAATGACTTGGCTGCAATTGATGCATTGTGTGCTTCATTTTCAAGCGGGAGAAAAGCTCTCTGATTCGGTCACCGAGCACTCGGACGAAGCTGGCTCATTCGGCGGCTTGCTGGATCCGGTGGAGTATCGAATTCAGGTCCTGCGTGGATGATGCTTGGTACAGTGCTCAGGCTCTTCTCGACGATAATACGCTCATCTTAAAGGTGGAGGGTTTTCCCGAAAGTATCCATGACGAGGTCTTCAATTCCGGTGATTTTGCGACTGAGGTATCCACCGCGAATTCAATTTGATAGCTACTCTGTGCGTGTGAGGTAGAGAGGGAGAGATATGGGGGAGAAGCCACAACCAGTACAAGGCGGAGTATTGTGAATTCGGGCCGGATTTCGGCAAATACAAGCCCTGTTGATCGAAAACGTACCGGCTTAGAAGAGAGAGAGAGAGAGAGAGCGTTGGGGCAATGATGTACATTTATCCTAAAAATGTACCTAAAAGATATGTCAAAAAAATTGATGGATTGATTTGAAAAAATGTTTTAGAAAATGTACCGGCTTGTAATTATTCCCAAAAATAATTCAAGCTTTGAGGACGGCCCAAGCCTGACTTTATTTTATTTGGAATAATTGCGGGTCGGTACCTTTTGGAGAAAATGTAACCGCTCAGCAACCCTATTTTTTTTAAACCGTAAAAGAGTTTTTTCATTAATTTTTTCCTAAAATACCCACCTGCTACTTTGTTTGTCTTCTTTCACGTTCATTTTACATCACTCTCTCTCTCTCCCTCTCTCTATTCATTCTCTCACTCTTCTTTTCCCACTTCTTCTAAGACTTGATGTCATTTCAGAAGATGCTGAAAGAAAAATGCATCGAAGGAACAAAGCCTGTTGGAAGTAGAAGTTTAAATTTTTGAATTTTGTGTTTTGAGAAAATCCAAACGATTAAACCAATCCAAAAAAAAGTCACAATTCTAGGTATATTACCATAACATGTTGAGGGTTTTAAAAGATTTAGGAAAAAAATGGAGATTAAGGGCATTAGTTGTCAGTTTTGAAATTAATGCACTACTAGAAATCAAAAGGTTGAGGAAGAATCTGTCAGTCTGGCATAACTTTTGATTCCGGATGAACCACGTGACCAACAATATGTTAAATCGAAGCTATCAACAAGATGTGTAAGACACACATGGTTTACCCATTGATGTCTTCGTTTTAAGGCCAAAAGACGATGGTTAAGCACTATTTTGGGCTTTAGAAGTTTTTTTGATGCCCAATTTTTGCATTCTGATGCCCAGATTTAAGCTAAGATTTTTGCATTTTGATGCCCAAATTTTCACAGATTTCAATTAAGCATTGTGATGCCCAATATTTTCATTTCGATGCCTAAATTTTGGCAATGGGTTTTGAGTTTTGATACCCAAATTTTGATAGATTTTAATTAAGCACTGTGATGCCCAATGTTTTCATTTCGATGCCCATATTTGGGCGGTGTCTTTTTGAATTTCGATACCCAAATTTTAGCAGATTTCAATTGTGCATTGTGATCACCATTGTTTTTATTCCGATGCTCAAATTTGGGCAGTGACTTTTCGAATTTTGATCCCAAAATTTTAATAGATTTCAATTCTGCATTGCGATGCCTAATGTTATCATTTCGACGCCCAAGATTTGACAGATTTCAATTGTGCATTGTGATTCCCCAATGTTTTCATTTTGATGCCCAATTTTCGGCAGTGACTTTTGAATTTCGATGCTCAAATTTTGACAGATTTCACTTATACATTGTGATGCCCATTGTTTTCATTCCGACGCCTAAATTTGGGCTGTAACTTAAGAATTTTTGAGGCCCAAATGTTGACATATTTCAATTGTACATTCCCAATTTTTTCATTCCGATGCCCAAATTTGGGCAGTCGCTTTGTCCACGTGCGCCTTTTGTTCATTAAGGGTATCTTCATCATTTTAATCTCAAAAGTGTACTTTAGCGGTCGAAAACAAATATTGAACCCTTTTCCGGTTATAATATCATTACAGGGGACCGACCCAGTTATCACCCCAAGAATTTTATTTTCAAAAAGAATTCTCAATGGAGGGTTGACTTAATCATTATGTATAAATCAGTATTTATACTTGTGCGTTACACATACGACATATATGTTTTTCAACTAAATTATACATATGTAAAATTAAGAGCAAAAACAAAATTATAAAAATAAATTAGGAGACACTGCTTAAATAAAAATATATAACTATAAGATTAATTATTAAAGATTTTGAAAAATTTTCTTACACACAATATTTGTTGGCTCATCATCTTTATCGCATATCAATATTTTCATACCAGAACGATTTGTTACTCTTGAAACTGTTAAATAGCTGCCCATGGTTGAACACTAGTTTCTTCAAAAGCACTAGCTTCTTCGGTCACTCACTCTCTCCCGTTGTCATGTATTAGGATTGGTCGACTCCAATGGTTTAGTAATTCCAATGTAAGTTTCCCTTGGTAGGCTAGCTATGATTTGGTTACTCGATATCGTTTCAAAATGATTTCATACATTGACTTTTCCAAAATAACGATCTAATTTCGATTTTTTTTACATGTTTTTGATAGCTTTAAATAAAGTATAACATTTTATGTGATTTTGCATTATGATTTTAAGGAAAATGTTGTACTTTCACGGGTATTCTGCATCATTGGTGTTCACAGGTCTTAAGGAAGCTGGATGGAAGAAAAGATGGAGCAAAGGCAAATTTTGAGAAAAAGTCAAGTACCGAATGGGCATTTTCTAACCCAGAAAATACTGTAGCAGAAACGAAAAAACAGAGTACGTCCTGTTACGAGACTGAAGGAGTTAGAAGAGGGTATTTCAGACATTGATCATTTTTGACAGTTCTGTAAATAAAAATATCCTTTTATTTATTCGTTTCTTTTCCCAAACACGTTGAAATTATTGGGAAAAGACTTGGTCCTCAACCGCTCTGTTTATGGATGAGGAACAAGGGATCATGTCTTCTATTTTTGGGGGAAATGGCTGGAGCAGTTAGGAGAGACAACTATAAAGGAAGGGGCGAAATCTATCAAAGATGGGACACACAGATTCACCACACGCACTCTTTCTCTCCCTCCCTCTCACTCTTGTACTCACTATTCGCACTCACTGTAACACATCAAGTTGGGTTTATAGATCAACAGACAGTTAGTTTCTTCCTTTCATCACTTGTGAAGTTGATTCTCTTTTCAATTTGTAAGTAAATTTTAGTCATGTTTTGTGGCTAAAACTTCTATTCCAGTTAATGAACCCGTGAGCATTTTTCAGAAATTGCTACAGTGAGATCCTAGTTTACTGTATTGTTCAAAGTCTCAAATTGGGGCAACTATTTAGTCATTCTCTATTTTTCTTGTTGCAAAGGAATTGTAACTTAGGATTAGTATGTTTAATTAATTTCTAGGGCCCAGATTTTGGTTAGGCATTTTAATCCATTGCTAGTTGAGAACCGTTGATCCGTAATTGTCTTCGGGTTCTAACGGAGTAGCAAGTGACACACCGTTTAGGCATCACAAGCATATTCGGTCCGTGTTGCGAGGATGATTAATCTAGGTTAAATGATATTACTTTAATATCGTTGTCTAGAATCGGGTTTCTCTTATCTTAAAGCTGTCAAAACATTAAATCTTTCGAGCGTTTCGAAGGTTGTCTTTTGATTAGAGTATAATTAGCGAGCTTCTCCTAATTATCGAATCAGTAAGGAGAAATTGGGTGTTAGGCGTTTGTCAACAACTATAACTGGTTTATTTGCAGTCAATTGAGTCGGGTCAGAATTGATGATCAGTAGCTAATTTTTGGAATTGCTTCAGTTCATTAACTGGACGTTTATCAGCATTGAATTTAGTTTAATTATTGTTTGCTTTCTTTAAGTTTACAAAAATTCCTATTTTTCTTCATTCAAGTTTAGTTAGTTAGTTAAGCAAACAATCTCGGTTTTGGTTACTAAATAAATTTCTTAAGGATATAAATACAACGTTCCCTGTGGATACGAACCTTACTACCATATACTTGTATTTGGGAAAAAGGAAAATTATTTTTGACGGTTTGACACCCGCCAGTTTTTTTCAAAAAATTTATAGATCTTAGATTATAGTTACTCGACATGTAATTTTTGAATCTGTTATTTAAAGCACAAATCTGTGATTTTTACATAAATCTGTGATATTATATATATATATATATATATATATATATATATATATATATATATATATATATATATATATATATATATATATATATAGGATTTTAGATCTTATTTTTTTATGTATAATCTTAAATTTTAGATCAGTATTTAAAGAAAATAGAGCTAAAAATATAAATCATTTTTTTTTAATTTTTTTATAGAGCTGGTAATTTGAGCTTGTCAATTTTAGGTATGGAATTTTCCAAAATTATATGACAAATTATTTCAATTTTTTTTCTAAAAAGATAGGGGTAATTTGAACTTGTAAATTTTAGACCACGAATTTTAAAAAAAATAGTTGGGTAATTATTTATTGAAGATAATAGTTCATTAACTTGTTAGAGATATTAACAGATATGTATATCTAAGGTACGGATCTTTGATTTTTACTCATTTAGTCATTTTGTTTAAGAAAATTTAGACCTTAATGCTAATGGTCTAGTTTTTTTGTCCTCTTGAAAATAACCGTTAACAACACAACTGCACACGAAGAATTAGAGGATGCTTATACTATTGTTGCCAAGTTTGACATTTTATTGGTAAGGCTTAAACCTCACACATTACCTTTTCTTATTGGATGGTAATCGATCCGGTCCTATGTGGAGAAAATATAACTGCAAAACATTGGGCATCATTCATTTTGGGCAACACAACCTCGGTTTATTGAGATTAGAATGACTCATCATAGGTAACGACGCCCACATCATATTCAACGACTCACACATCATAGGCAACAATGCCCACTTCATAGGCGACGATGCCCACATCATAGGCAACGACGCCCACATCATAGACAACGACACCCACATCGGAGGCAACGACAACCACATCGGATGCAGGTCTGGAAACTAAGCATCATAATATCAAAACATTGGGAATCATAGTATCAGAACATTGGGCATCGCTCAAAACATTGCCAAAATTACAAGTACCTCTACATCCTCTTGGAGCATTTTAAGTGCATAAAAAATGGTAGGCAACGACACCCACATCATACATAGCGACGCCCACTTCATAGGAAACGATGTCACTTCATAGGCAATGATGCCTGCATCAGAGCCATTGCAAGTGATTTCTTCGTCATCGAAATGGACAAAATTGGCGTCGAAATTAATAATTAAACACTGCCACCAAATTTCAACAAAGGAGGGCATCGAAATGAACAAATTTGACGTCGTAATGAATAAATTGAACACTGCCCCTAAATCTGTGTGTAAAAATTGAGCATCAGAAAACTTTCGAATCCCAAAATGGTGTTTAAACGTCGTTTTTGGTATTAAAATGAAGACGCCACTAGGTAAAGCCAAAAGTGTTTGTAGATCTTGTCGAGAGCTTCGATTTGATATGTGGTGGGTCCTATGAGTCATCCGGAATCAAAAGTTATGGAGAAAAAGGTTTGAGAAGATGAAAAGAGGTCAACAATAGAGAAAAAAAGATGTAGATGAAACTAGAGGAAGAAGAGAAAATGAGTGTGACAAAGAGAAGAGAAAGAAGTAGCAGGAGGAAGAAAACGATGTATGCATGGGTATTTTTGGAAGAAATTAACGAAAATAGACTTTAGAGGTTTAAAGGAAATGGGGGGGAGTGGAGCCGTTACAATTTCACAAAATAAAGAGAAGTTGGAGCGATAAATTCTTGAGGGTGATAACCGGATTGGCCCCCTCCCGTCAATTTCTAACTGATAAACACCCTTATACTTTTTTTAACCGCTAAAACACATTTTTCTAGCAAAAGAACGAGCATACCCTTAAGGAACAAAGGCGTGCGAGCACAAGACTTCACTTCTTGCATCGCGATACACAAAATCGTGCATCATGATGCACAAAATTTAATCACGATGCATGATTTTGATGTATGATTATATGCATCGCTGTAGACACCCCAAATTTGAACCTCTATTTTGTAATGTCATATAAAATATTATTACAAATTAAAAATGGACTAAAAGTTACATTTTTTATATTTCATGGGGCCAAAGTGTGAAAAGAAACTCAAAAAGGCTCTAAAGAACGAACGATAACGAGAGAGGGGGAAAATGAAAAATTACATGAAAGTCAAGCAGGGCGCCGCACCCCAAACCTGCTGGAGCCGCGCCCTTGTACTCCTGGAGCCGCACCTTCTCCTACTTTGATCTCCACAGTTTCTTCATTTAGTACGCTGCATGTTCCACTCCTTCTACGCATGGTACAAGCCTTCTTCTCCAGCCTTGGCAGGTTGCCTTGCTCTCTCCCAGCCTATAAAAAAGGCTTTCGACCTCTCAATTTCTTCACACCAGAAGAAGCAAAAGCATCCTCTTCTTCTCTCTACGAGTGCCCCGGATTTTCATATTTTATTTTCCCTTAAAGGAAAACAAAATCAAAATGTTTTAAGGCACATGGAATACGCCCGGTCTCATTGTGGACTCAAAATATTAAAACAGAGTCACCATCTTTATTTTAATGAAAAATAAAGAAAAACAAAGTGTAACCAGATTTGCAGAGGGTTCGGAGGCTAAGTTACGAGGTGGGAAGATGTTAGGCACCCAACTCGCCCTTTCAGTCTCAAAATAGTTTTTGGCTAAAATATGTTTTTTTTATTTAGCAGATGAAATAAAACATTTAAAATATATATATCGGTACATATATTATTACAGTACTTGCCACAGCTTCCTTTCGGGAGTTACAAATACATTTAAAAATATTTTGCCATAATAATGGCTCTTTTAGTGCTATTTTCTTATAGAAATTCAGACAGCACAACTGCTTATATTTCTTACATTTTGCTGCTCTAAATAGCACTTTTATATAATAAAACTTTTTAAAGGGCTTACCTCTTGAAGCGTGTGGGTGCGCTCGCTCTATCTTTCAGGGAGAGAAAGTCTTTTTTTGCTGCTTTTGCTGTTTTGTTGCAAAGATTCAGGCAGAGTGACTGCTTCCGAAAGTTACTTTTAGGCCTCGGGAACCAGGCGGAGCAGCTGCTTGCTTTTAGCTGTTGTTTGCTTGCTGCTGGCGAAATTAGGCAGAGCAACTGCTTGCTTTTTGCTATTTTGGAGTTTGGATTCGGGCAGAACAACTGCTTTCTTTGGGATTTTTGGACCGGAGAAATAGGGTGGAATCATAGCAGGGTAAGTTTCACTTTAACCGGTTGGTTTTGTGTTTGGAAGAGATTTGACGGAGCTTCGAGGCTAGAGGAGAAAAACATTCAAGGCGTAATTCTCTCAGAACTCACTGGAAGCTTTTTTAACTGCGTGCGGTGTGTGTTTACCTGTGTGCCGTCTCTGTGAATTCCTGAAGCCGGGCACCTCTATTTATAGGTGAGAGTGAGGCTTCATTCGTCATTAAAATTTATCGGCTTGCACCGCGCGCTGAGAGATTTGCACCAAAAGTAAAATACTACAGTGCATTGAGAACTATTGGGCGCCACCCATAGGGGATGTGGGTGCCGCACCAAGAAGCATTATGGGTGGCGCCATGCTGTCCTTTTCTTCCTTTTGTTTTGGCACTTAGGCCCCCTGCATTTCACTGTTTACGCATCCTGCTTTTTCTTTTGCATTTTTAACCTTGTAACTTGACATTCGTTAGCTTTTTAACAGGTCTTGATATCTCATGTCATGTTACATACCAGGGGTACGAGGTGTCTACAAAAACCCTCGACAATGGAGTTTACGGGTAACCCGAAGCTTACCGAGTAAACGAACGTCGTTGATAAGAAATAGACTCCCAAATTTCGTGGAAATTATAATGGGGAGTAATACAAGAGGTAACAGTTATAATTCAACAATTTTATGATGCAGTTCATATCTCACATGCCCTAGACTTATTTAATCGGTTATAGCAGGTTATCGTAGTTTTTAAGCAGATATACAATAAAAATGCTCTGATGGTCGCACATACCGAAATAGGCTGCCTACGTATCCCTTTTTAGGAATCAGACCAAACGTAGTTCGGCCTCATGCAAACAAGCAAGCTGCGATACATAATGATAGTTACAATATTCATTACAACCTAGTGAAAATAACGCACGACAAGATGAAATATTCATTGCATCACAAAGACTAAATGCAATATTCATTGCATTACCACAAACCCATATGCAATATTCATTGCCTCGCAAAGACTAAATGCAATATATTCATTGAATCACCACAAACGCAGATGCAATATTCATTGCATTACAAAGACTGGATGCAATATTCATTGCATCACCACGAACCCAGATGCAATATTCATTGCCTTGCCAGATCAGATGCAATATCCATTTCATCGCCACAACACTAAATGCAATATCCATTGCATTATCGAAAAATCAGATGCAATATCCATTGCATCGCCACAACGCTAAATGCATTATCCATTGCCCTATCGCAAAATCAGATGCAATGTCCATTGCTTAACAACGCTAAATGCGATATCCATCGCATTATCAGAACAGCAAATGCAATATTCATTGCATTATCACATAAACAGATGCATTATCCATTGCATCGCAACGCTAGATGCCATATCCATCGCATTATCACAACACCAAATGCAATATCCATTGCTTTATCGAGCGAGACCAAAGCAAAAATCATATGTAATATTCATTACATCATCCAAAGTGAGACCAGATATAGAAACATATGTAATATCCATTACATCCATCAGGAACCTAAGGCCAAATCTGATGCAATATTCATTGTTTTACTTCAAAATCATATGCAATATTCATTGCGTTATCACAAAATCAGATGCAATATCCATTGCATCAAAATGCTAGATGCGGTATCCATCGCATTATTAGAAAATTAGATGCGATATCCATCGCATTACATTAAGACCGAATGCAATATCCATTGCATTGCCACAAGACCATCATCAAAGCTGATGCAATATCCATTACATCATCACAAAACATACATGAAACCTTGATGCAATATTCATTACATCCTTACGAAACTTGATGCGAGATCTGATGCAATATGCATTCCATCACCAAGAGAGAAAAATCAAGATAATATTCGATGCAATATCCATTGCATCACTAACATAGAATGTATGCAAATAACCGATGCATTATTCATTGCATCACAATCAAGGAAATTATACGCAAAAATCTGATGTAATATCCATCACATTGCTAACAGAGATACCTATGAAAATTCTGATGCAATATCCGTTGCATCACTAACAGAGAAGGTGCATGCAAATATCTGGTGCAATATCCATTGCAATATTTTGAGAAAGACATTGATTTAGACTGCAATATTCGTTACAAATTAAGCGAGAATTAAATCATCTTTTATAAACACGTTGTGTTTTTTGACTACTAGGTGAGAAAGTTGAGGTTGTCGCTTTATTGGGGTTCGTTTGAAGCTTCGGCCACAATCATAGGAGGTATGGTGTATATATTTTGGTTTCTAGTATCTGGTGAGGCTTCTTAGTGAATAAATAGAGATCTCCCATTTCTTTTTCTTTTGACTTGGTAACAAAATATCATGGTTTTTGGCAAAGTCAATAAGGAGGGTTTCAAAAACTGGGCCCATATGAGGAGATAACATGGCAGTCAAGTAGCAAGATCTGATAGAACTTAGGAAAACTGGCGCAATGAAGTAGATAGTCTAATATTGTAAGTAGAGTTTCGAACCTTTGGCATTTTGGACAGAAATTGGTAGACAACCAGTCTAGCATCAACAGGAAGGTAGGGGCAAAGTGTACCCGAAATCATCTACCCGGTTTGCAGAAATCACGAGGGACCCTTTCCTAAGAAGTCCCTGCCCAGTAAGGCTGAGGAAAAAATTTATCGGTCGATATGTATTTTCAAAATATCTTTTCTTTATTCTAAGTCCATGGATAACTTTTCTTTGCTTCTAGCAAGACTCGAATTTTTCAAAGATTTCCTAACTGGAGCATCTTCCGTTATGATCAATAATTTATGGCTTAGGGAACATGGGATAGGAGATTGCAGGGACAAGACTTATGAGTTTGGTGGGAAAAGCCCCAGGGTGACTCAATCAACAAATTCTTCAAGATGGTATAGTAAGCTCCTAGCATACTCAAACGATATGTTTTTTTATGAATGGAGAATAACCCCAGAAGTGGATGAAGGGAAAGCCCCTAGGTGGATTTCTTTCTTCTACTTTTTTTTGGAAAAGAGAATCAAAGGTACAATATATGAGGACGACTCTAATGAACAAGAAAGAGAGTCAGGATTCGGAGTTCACTTTATTGCAGAGTATCTCCATGTTGTTGGTTTATGGACCCTACTTGGTAATTATCTTTTGATATTTTTATGTGTTTTAGCAAGGAGTTCATATTTGACTCGGATCACGTTATGACCGATTGAAACAGAGCTGTTGATTGTGACCAGGTTCAGGGTGTACTGTTTAAGTTTTTGGAGATGGATTGGTTTTGAGATTAGAAGGTCTCTTCACGGAAAAGGCGATCAATAATTTGATCGTTGCTTGGCTTTTCAGGCTGTGGGTTCTGGATAGATAATTGGCTTTTGGTTTTGAGTATGGTGGTTTTTTCGTTTTGACTTTTGGCTATGGATATGGCTTTTCGATCCACATCTAAAAGGTGTATATGTGTTGTTTTTCCCGAGAATCCCCATAGTAATTTGTGTAAGGGAGAGATGGACAAATGATGAACTTGCTCCAGTGAGAGATTTTTTTCTTTTCCTTTTCTTTCTCTCTTTTGTTTTTGTATTTTTTTTCAGATCTCTCTCTTTTTTTTTCTTTTCGGAGCATCATAATAGTCATTGAGGAATGTCCTCTCTCCTTTTGGGACAAAGGGATAATCATTCTTGGTGGATAAAAAGGCGATACAGTCCCGGTTTTTTGGAAGGCTGGATCATGGGGATAGTTGGCTGGGGATATTGGAAGGTCTTATTTTCGGTAGGGTTTTTTTGGCATATGGTGGACTTAAAAAGGTTTCAGGTTTTCTGGAGGGGTTTTAATGTTTATGGTAGGAAGCCCCGGTATGCTACTAACAGCTCGGCCGCAATGGGTCGAAGGTGATTCCAATCAAGACGACTTGCCTGCTTTGGTTTTCATGTGTTCTTAATAGTTTGTGGGTCCATATCTTCTAGATGACTCATTGTCAACTCGTATAGATTTGGGTGTTTTTAAGGGAGTCAACTTATCATCCTTAGAATAAAACTTTTCCAAGGATACTCGGAAATAGGTGACCTAAAAAAGAAAAGATATATAGAAAATCTACGAAAACTGACGTTGAGTTTAAAAAAGTTGTTTCCTGAATATTTTATTTGGTAAGAGAAGATTCAAAGGTAAAAAGGGCTTTTGGAGGTGTATACAAAGGGTATTCTAGGGTTCGATGAGTCTCAAAGGCTTTCCCTTGTCCTTCCCTGAATGATCAACAATTTCTTGTACTGACGTTCTGTCCTTATTCAAGTTTTTCTCAGGCGATGCTCGACCACTGTTCAGCATTCTACTTTTGGCATAAAACTTTTCTTTTCTGAAGGTGGAGGGATGGGACAGAGTAGCATCATTTTTCTCAAACTAGTCCTGGTTGGCTGACTTGATTATGCTGATTCAGGGATGTGGCTTCTCAATGACCTGGCCATCAATAAGATCCTGGATAGCACTTTTGAGCATATAACACTTATCAGTGGGGTGGCCACTACTACGATGGTACTTACAATACTGAGAGTGATTCCATGTGCTTCGTAGTGGTTTTGGAGGTTTATAATTCTCCATTGGTTTCAGGACCTCTTGTGTCATTAAACCTTGTAATATTAGGGACATTGGGGCATATAATTCATCGTAATGCCTTCTATTCCCTTTGTAAGGTCATATGAAGCTTCTGTTAGTATCACTGCTTCCCTCAACATAATTGGCAGATTTATCTGTCTCATATGACCATGGCACATTACTGTACTTACCAGTTGGAATTCTTTCAACAACGTTGACTTCTTTTGTAGATTCTTCTTTTGATTCAGAATAGCAGAATGAACTTGGAGGTGTATCAATTTCTAGGGACCCTCTACTTATATCTTCATCAATACGATTTCCTATTTCAACAATGGTATTGAAATCACCGTAGGGAAGATATCTCATGCGTTCAAGATAAATTGTTTGGAGGTTTTTTTATAAACAACTAGGATGATTTAGATGGATCAAGTCTGTCTAATGTCTGAGCTATTTTTCTTTTCCACCTGGCTGCAAAATCTGCACAGGTTTCCTTTTCCCTTTGGGTGCACGCCTCAATATCTCTTTTATTTTCAGAGGTGGTATTATCTTTGTACCTCTTTAGGAACTCCTCAACTATTTGGTCCCAAGTGCTCATGGTGCTATTATCTGCTAGCATTAGTCATTGATTATCAGCCCCTACCAATGTCAGATGGAAGTTGGAGGCCATAGCTTCAAAACTAGCCCCGCTTTACTGCATGTTAGTAGAATAAGATTTTAGGTGGGAGATAGGGCATCTAGTCCCATCAAATTTTTCTATATCGGGCATTTTGAATTTTGAGGATAGTATGGCTGAAGGTTGTAGCGTTAATGCTTGCGTAGAAAATTCTCCTTTGTTTAGAACTTTGAGCACCAAGCTTTTTAGGTTCTCCATGTCTGCCTCTTTTTTGGTGGGAGGAGGTGCTAGGCTTTGGTATATGTTGGAAGGATTGGGAGCGACTGGGTTCATTCCTGGCTGTGGTATTTGGTAAGGATTTTGAGGAGGTGGGATATTTGTAGCTTCTACCTGACAACCAAAATAATTGATTGGTAGATAGGTCGTTACTTGTCCCGGATGGGTATAGCTTCTAGGATCTATATATGAGTTGTTTTGGAGTGGGTTAGTGATGGGAAATAGGAGGTCATTTGGATTTTGGGGTATATGGGTGTTTGGAAAAGGATATGGTGGGCTTGGTAGGAAAGGATTAAAAGTTTGGTAATAAGTATTTGGTGAGAAATTGGTGATTGGGGTGCTAGTGGTTGGTGGAAGGTTAGTGTTTGACTGAGGGTTTGGGTTTAGAGGAGCATGAGAAGTAGATGCTTCTTGAGCGGTTGCAGGGAAAGTGGTTCCATCAACATTGGGCTTTGGACCTTGCATGAGTTTTGCTATTTGGCTTAACATGCGATCAGCGTGTGCATCCACACTTTGGTCAAACCACAGTTGCATGACCGGAATAGGAGCGTATCCGGGAGCCCCTGTATCAGTACCCACGGTAGACTGTTCATTTTCAGTGGCCATTTTGCCCAAATATGTACTCTTTGAACTCATTTTGATATTTTCTGATCTGACACCTGTGCATGTATCCCGTATTGGTCGACCAGTGCTATCTCTGCCTTTCCCAAATTCGGGCCAGGTTTCTGAGGAAAAGGGGTTGAAGGAATCAGAAAGGAATGGATGAAGGCTTTTGGGCTTTGAGTACAATGTGCCTTTATTATTATCATTTTTATTAATCAATTTTTCCTACAATTGATCGGACAAGCACACACTTTGTTTTGACAGTCTCAGGACTATTCCTGGAATCGTGAATTTTTTCTCCAGAGTATAGGACCCTCGTATTCCACCTACCTTTCGACTCCACAAGATCGGACTGATCTCAGGCGAAGGGTCTATACTCTTTTCGGGATCCACCATTCAAATGGTCTAGGTCGAATATCATAGAAATTATTGGTCAGCCCCTGTGCATTTTTATTATTATATTTTTTTGCATTTATATATATATATATATATATATATATATATATATATATATATATATATATATATATATATATATATATATATATTTGCAACATGGATTGGCCAATAATTCAGAGATATAAAAACTGATCGATCCATGAAGTGTCCTGAGAATCTATATGCATTTAGCGTTGGCTGATGCAGGGGGTAGGCTGGCCATGGTGTAGGGTAGCAGTTCAGAATATTTCTAAGTGCGTGTACGTGTGTGAGGTATCTAAAAAAGTAGTAAAGTCTTTTTTTCAGATATAAAGCAGTAAATAAAGTAGTTAATGACTTGTCTTTCTGTTCTTTGTGGATTTTCTTGGTTGATTAGTTTGAGTCCTCGAAAGGATGGCGCGAGCAAGCATAACAGCCATTCAGATTAAGAAATAGAAAGAAAAATTGGGAATCTATCTATTCCTATTATATACAAATTGGTCCTAATCCCCGAAATAAAATGACAGAATGAAAGAATATTTACATATTTTTGCGCGAAATAAATAGATAAAGCAATAATAAAGCAAAGCAAAAAAAAGCAATAATAAGCCCCTTGTTTTTTTATCCTACCAGAAATTATATATATATATATTATATATATTATATTCGTAACGGTACCCGAAACGAAGTTGCTGTCTACCACAACTGCTGAGATTAGCTGGATCACATCCCTCCTCGGTGAGCTCAACATCACTTCCTCATCCCAACTTATCATTTACTACGACAATGTGCGTGACACCAGTCTCTGCTCCAACCTCGTCTTTCATACTCGCATGACATGATGTGGCTCTTGACTTTCATTTCATTCAGCAAGAAGTTCAAGATTGTCTTTTACGGGTTTCACATGTTTCCTCGGCCGACCAGTTGGCCAATGCTCTCACGAAACTGCTTCCTCACCAATGCTTCCTACTCTTACTGAACATGATTGGTCTTTCCTCACGGGCATCCAACTTACGGGGTGGGGTGGGGTGGGGTGGGGGATATTAGAGATTAATATCTATGTTTTCTGATTTCTTCCTTATAAAGGAATCTTTTGCTTGTATTTGTATATATCTCTGTTATGGTAAATTAGTATTTTTGTTCCTTTGTAACCCTACTTGTAAACCTATATATATGTGATTAAGATCAATGAAAAGACTATGCCATTATTTATAATAATTATGAGTTTCTACAAAATTCATTTCTCAATTTTGCATCTTTGGTTTGGAACCAAGCTTCTTTGATATGTGTTTTCTTTTAGTTTCCCAAGCATTGTAGCTTTTTGTGATTTTAGATGAGTAACTTTATGGATTATGGCCTGGAAGCACGTTTTAGGCCAAACTACTTGGTAAAAAGGGTCTAGAATACTGGTGTGAACAGCCGGTTGATATCCATAAATATGAAATTCATCTTATTCTTATACAAAAAGTTTCTTATTCTCTTGTTAGATTTTCATACCCATAGGTGCATCAAGATTCCTCTCTTTTTATGACCTTCTCTTAATATAAGACATTAAAGAAATCATTTGGTTAGCCCGTGCACAACTTGACCTTCACCATCAAAAAGGTCCTCATTGCTTTCGACTCCAATTTTTGTTTGATGAATTTGGAGAAAGTACGCCTTTATTGGATACACAAGAACCATAATCTTTCAACAAAACCACTTTTATTTGTAAGATATCTCATTCACTCTCTCAAATTTGTGTTTTCTTTTGGTTTCCTGTGTATTGCGAAAATTTTTCTTCTCTCTCTAAAATAAGTGATTTTGTGTGTGCAGATTACGTTTGTTAGCTTTCTCTCGCATTGACAATTTGTATTTTTTTTTTTTTTTGGATTTCTTATGTTATTTGAATGGTGAAAGGATTGAATAACAAATAGGGATAGATTTTTACTAGAAGGTTGGAAGGGTGTACTAAATCACAACCCTCCTCAATTTCCTGAATTTGGAGCTTCACATTCAAATAATCTGAAAACTTGGATGCATGAGAACCATCATTAATCATGTTCATGTAGTGAGCTGACTTTTGAATTTTGGCTCTCGATGTAACACCCGAGGTTTTAGTAAGTTTAATTATCTCATAATTATCTACTTTGGTGCATGTTATAATTGACTGAGCAACACTTTGTTGACGTTCCTTAATTATATTATATCAAATAATATAAATATTAATATTATAAAAAATTAACTTAGTTACGTTGACTATTTTTATAGTATTAAAATGTTATATTGACCAAAATGCTAGAATTGTAATAACCGAATTATTAACATTTGAGAATTAATTTTATATTAATTAGTATAAGTTTGACTAGTCAATGATTTGTTTTACTTTAAAATATTACTTTAGTTTAATAATAATATCATTATGTTAGTATATTATATTATTATATAATTCCTTAGACTAATGTTGGAAACTTTAGTTAATAGGAAAAACTTTCGTACCAATTTCATTCCCTTTGCGGTGCATTACTTGGTCGCAACTGCTGACTCAACATCTCATGCCATTTTGTATTTAGTATTATAAGTAAGTTGCTTGCCTAGTCTTTCTTCTTCATTCGCATTTGGCCCGTAAGTAAACTCGAGAGATACAGAGTAGTGCGATAACGATAGAAAAAAACAGAGGGTTCGTTATATAATTTTCAGTTCAGTCTTAATTTTTAAATCTAACACCAGGAAAACTTATGGTTTAGCTCCTAGGTTACTTTAAAGCTATTTTGATGTATTTTAATCGGGCGAGTTTCTACCTTTTTCGTAACGAAATACTTGCTTATGTATGTTTATTGTTGCACGATCAATAGTCTATTTATCGTGGTTAATATTCGTTATACGTGTAATTGATTCGTTACTTGTGGTTAATTTGTGATTAATTGGTTATATTGTTGGTTATTTGATAATAAGTCGTGCTTTTGAATATGTTTAAAAATTGTGATTGTGACTGAGTTGAGATTAACAAGCTTATGTAAAATACATGAATTATACATGTTAAGTGGTTGACGAGTTTACTTTATAGGTCATCATATTTGTTACAGTTTTGAATAGTCAATAAATGAACAATCTTTGTGAACAATACTTGGAACACATGGTGGTGTTGGTTATGTGACAATAATCTTTTAGGGAAGTGTAGGGCAACCCCGGACTTGACATGGGGCGAAGGGCAGTGTGAGTCAAGTGTGGAGCTCTATGTGACCCGACCTTTCGCTAATGGCCATAACGGAGGTAATACTCTTTAGTGGCACGACTGCTGAGGTTGTAGGGACTTGGCCTCGTGTTGACTTGGTACTCGGGTTGTTAGTAATCTAATACTCTTGAAAGTGATTGAATGATGAGAACTACAACAACAATGAGTTATAAGGTTGGAAGTGGATGATTGGAGATGTATCTCAATCTTATATCCTTAATTGTGTATTTCTATATCTATGTGACAGTTTATTGATTGAATGCTAAATAACATGTTAAACTCTTTATATAAACTGTCATCATGGCATGCTTGATATGTTGCATCCATTCATAGCATGCATAAGTATAGTGGAACCTTATTGAGTTAAATCTCATTGTTTGTTTATTTGTTTTCCTTAGATCACAGCTAGGCAAGGAAGTGATCGTGAGCTGTTCAAGAGTGCGAGAGAGCATGTGGTTATTATTTTGGGTAGTTGTGGGTCTTGTCGACCTACCTTTGTATAGAACTCTCAACTGTAGTAAACCTTCTTTTTATGGAAGATTGGATGTCTTCCTGTTGTATATAGTTTGGTTAGAGTTTGTATAACTCTAGATAATACTTTCTTTTGGTTTGTTGTGTATAGTAGCGCAACATGGTTGTTGTTGCTCTTCTAGTTGTTGGTTTTTCTATTTAACAAGTGGTTTAGTGTTAATAGCAAATCCATCATGCCCGATTTTAGACTCCAGTTTGGGGGTTTGATTTTGGGGCGTGACACTTGAGCATTTATGTATGTCCATGGAAAGTTTCAAAAGGAATGCCCATTTCAGAGTTTGATGGCTCACATGCCATTGCAACTTCCTTCTCCAACTTGAAACTCTCTAGCCAAATGGAATATTGATTTGTATATTAAGTGAATGTCGAATGTTTTGATGGTTTTGTTTTGGTTACCAAATTCTGACATAGGTTTTCTTATCATCGTAAGTAGAGCAAGATGGTTTCTTGTGTTTCATTTAAATATAGCCTTTTTTTTCTCGTGTACTAGAAAATTTTAAAAAGTTGAAACATAGAATTTAGGGAAGAAGGCCATTTGGTCTTGTTCCATACGATAGGGACTCCGATTGCAAATTGAAAAAAAAAAGTTGTGAAAATTGATAATTTAGCACTTACACAAATGTATGTAGTACAAAACGAGATTTCTCAAACGATATCTATCAAAAAGACTGACGGCATAAAAATTTGAAACTTTTAAAACTCAATTTTAACAAAAAAAATCGATAAGAAACTAATAGTAAAAATGATCCAAAGTCAAGGAAGCAATGCTGCGATTAGCCCAAATTTAAGAGAGAAGACAATATTTAGGAGACCTAGTGTGTGATACCTATCCTAAAAGGGTCAAGTAGAAAATATATATCGAGATTTATCATCATTATTATTTGAGGATGGAGCCAAAACAATTAAAAAAAAATTAATAGCCTATAAGAGCATCACCATTGTTATAAAATACACACTTCTTATACAAATTTTTATTAAGAATACACTTTTCAACAATGGTAAAATTATTCTTATACCTCCATGTAGACTCCATGTAGGAGAGAGAAAAAAAACTTCCCAAATAAGAAGTTTACTATTTACATTGGTAAGGGAGCCGGCTATGAGGGGGAGGGGGGTGGCTGTAAGCAGTCACTTTATTGTTTTAGCGTGTGGGGGGGTGATGAGCAGTCACTTTATTGTTTTGGGGCGTGGGGGGCCATGTGGAGAGTGTGTGTGGGGGTGTGGAGAGTGTAGGGGGCTGTTTTGGTTTGAAAAATTTTTTTAAACCTTTTTTTTTTTAATTATTTCCTTCTTCCCTTATATATACCACTTCAACATTCTTCATTTACTCCACAACTTCTTATTCTCTTATACATTTCTTCATCATCTCTTCTAAAAAATCACTTTCTTTGCATACTTATCTTCGAAATTGATCCAAGAAGTAATATTTTTTTCAAAATTTACTGAATTCTTCAGATTTTGAAGAAAATCAAAATACTCAAAACACTCCTATTCCTAAGAATGTTCAAAATTCTCAATTTTCATCTACTCCTCAATATCCGCCTATTTTTTCTAACAATCCAAATGTTCCCAATTATCCAAATTTCTACATGCCGCAAAATTTTTCAAATTTCCCGCCTAGTAACGTTCCCTTTCCTCTGAATTATTAGCAACCTACGGGAAACCAATTTTTCATGGTACAAGGCCCGCCTCGTGCATTTTCTCCATTTTACATACCTTCGAATGACTCACGTCGAACAAGTGTAGATGCAACTTTGTCCGGTAATTTGTCGAGAACGTCATCATCGGTTCCCGAGATGTAAATCAATTTAGAGACAATTGATTTGGATGTCGAACCAGAACCGAAACCAGAATCGAGAATCGGTACCGAGTAAACACAAGTCTACACGTGCAAGATGGACCAAAGATGAAGATCTTGCACTTATGGAAGCTGTGCAGACTATTGGCCAATGTCCATTAGTTGGTAATAATCAAAAGAATGCATAATATTGGAAGCGTATAGCTGATTATTACAACGAACATCGCCCAAGTAAATCGATACCGAGAGATATCGCGAAGTTGCTACCACGTTGGTCAACTAGAATTACTCCATCAGTGAGAAGCTTCAATGAAATCTACAATAGGCTTCTCAATGCTAAAAACAGCGGTTGGAGTGATGATATTTTAATGAAAAATGCAAAGGATCTATACCATCAAGAAAAAAGTCAGCACTTTCTTTTTGAACATGTTTGGGATGTGTTAAAAAATTCTTCTGTATCATTTTCTCCACAAACAGATATGTTTCACACCAATAAAAAATCGAAGACGTCTGAATCCGAGGGCGATCATTCTAAGATTAGTGTGGATGTTGAAGATGTGGAAGAAATCAATTTACGTAGTCGTTCGATTGAACAAAAGGCGGCAAAGAGGAAAGCTAAAGCTAAAGGAAAAGTCGAAACATCTTTAGATGTAGATGGAATGCATACGCTTTCTTCTGGGATGGTGTTGTCGATAGATAAATACTCGGAAAAAAAAACAAGAATTTGAAATCAATAAAAAATTGAAGCTGAAGCTAAACGATCAAGAGAAGAAAGAAAGGAGCGGGAAAGGTTCTTGAAAGACATTGTTTTTCTTACTCAAGATACCTCCCACATGAGTCCGACACAATTTGCCATGTGTCAACACGGATGTGAGCAAGTAAAGGTGCAATTGAGGGAGAAAGGGTATGAATTTTAGTACTCGTAGTTTAATGTAAGTTTACTTTTAATATTAGAATGTATTTATGTAAGTTTTATTATTAATTTTTTTAATGTAACTTTTAATATTAGAATGTGTTTATGTAAGTTTTATTATTAATTTTTTTTAATGTGACTTTTAATATTAGAATGTTTTTATGTAAGTTTTATCATTAATTTTTTGCATGTAACTTTCAATATTAGAATGTTTCTATGTCATTTTTTTAATGTAACTTTCAACATGTCTGAATGTGAAACAATTGATTTTTTTGGGAGGGGGCGGCTGCTTTTATGTGGGTGGGTGGGTGGGTGGGTGGGAGGGTAGGTGGGTTTTTAATTCTTTCTCTCTCCCCTATAAAAATAACAATTCAACCTTCTTTATTACTTCACAACTTATTCATTCTCTCTTCCATTTTACCACTAAAGATGTCTTCTTCTTCTTCTTCTTCTTCTTCCAATTGCTCTAACACAAGCAGTCATATCGAAGAATCAAACAACGAATCCAACATGTCTGAAGGTGAAAAAATTGTTTTGCAGATGATTGAATTACAACAATAGATGATTGAAATGGAGAGAGCCAACATCAAGAAGCGGCGTCAAAGGAAAAAGAGGAGATATATAAATCGAAATCTTGTAGCGGGAAATACTCAACTTGTCAATGACTACTTTTCATCTCAACCATTGTATCCCGATGATATATTTCGGCGACGCTTCCGAATGCATAGAAACTTATTCATTCAGATAGTTAATGCATTAAAGAATCATTCAAGTTATTTTCGACAGAGGCATGATGCATACGGAAAAGTAGGTCTCTCACCACTTCAAAAATGCACAGCAGCTATTCGTCAATTGGCTTATGGAGTTCTGGCCGATCATCTCGACGAGTACCTCTGATTAGCAGAAACAACTGTCATCGAGTACATGTTCAACTTCTGTTGGCGTATTATTGAATTGTTCGGAGGTCAATACTTGAGAAGGTCAAATGCTAATGATACATAACGTCTGCTTCAAATGCACGAGCAAAGACACGGATTTCCAGGTATGTTAGGAAGTCTTGATTGTATGCACTGGGAATGAAAAAATTGTCCAATCGCTTGGCAAGGTCAATATGCAAGAGGTCATGGGAAGCCAACAATTGTGTTCAAAGCAGTTGCGTCTGCAGATTTATGGATATGGCATGCATTTTTTTGGGGTCGCGGGTTCTCGTGATGATCTCAATGTGCTATATGAATTGCCTTTATTCAATAACGTACTCGAAGGAAATGCACCGCCGTGTAATTTTGAAATGAATGGCACAAAGTTTACAAAAGGATACTACCTAACAGATTGAATTTATCCGGATTGGGCTACTTTTGTGAAAAGTTTTTCATGTCTGTCGAATGCTAAGCGAAAGAAATTCAAAGAGATGCAAGAGGCTACAAGAAAAGATGTCGAACGAGCATTTGGAGTGCTCCAATCTAGATGGACAATTATCAAAGGTCCTAGCAGGTTTTGGTATAAAGATAACTTGAAAGAAATAATGCTCACATGCATTATTCTATACAACATGATTATGGAGGTCGAGGGTGATCACGTTATGATATGATTCCTAGACGCGTACTCGTGATGGAGGAATCAAAGAACACGCAGCATGGCAAGCGAAGAACGTCAATGAATTGATGGATTGTGACACCTTGACCCAATGCTACGATCCGTTATTGAACGTGGTACTCCGCGATCCAATTACGAGACGAACACGAACCTTGGTATAAGGAAGAACGCCACAACAGGGATGGATATCCTATTGATAAGTTCGGGTTTCGATTACTTAGCCTCTCACCAAATAATCACAAGTTCAATGAAGAACAAAGAGGTTTTGAAAAACACTCAAAAACTATATTAATCAATAATCAGAAAGTTGTCTCCTCAAACAATAAGCCACAACCCTTATTTATATGGGTTGTGAATCCTAAACCTAAAAGTAAAATGAAAAGTCTAAGTAGAATCAACTTAGGAAACTACCTAAAATCCACTTAGGAAACTACTCAACTTACCTAATCTATGTAGGAAACAATTAGGTAAGTTACCTAATCTATTTAGGAAACATAAATCCTCCAAAATAAGGAAAATCTACAAATCTCGTTTTTTGTAAAGGCCTAATTTTCAAAGTTGCATTTTGGCCCCCATAAGTCTTCCTTTAGGCGTTAAAAGCTCCCAAAGTCATTGTATAACATAAACGAACATTTCTTAAGTCTTCAAGTCATCTTCCATGAAATCTAAGGCTTCATAACACATGTTGGAATTTGTAGAGTAGCCATTGTAATAGCCTGAATCTCCAATAAATCCACGAATTAAGTTTGTATAGAACTCTTGAATCTTCCAATCATACTCTATGCATTTTAGAACCCTTGAACCTCGATCCATGCTCATATGAACCCTCGAACCTTGATCTACATGCTTCCAATGCCTCTCCCTTGCTTGTGACAATCTTTGTTCTTGATTGGTGGTCAGAATCATATCACGTTACGGACTGGGCTGATGATGTCATTTATGACTCTCCACAAGTGAACCATGGGTCAACACAAGCATTTTCAAGAATATATGCAGCAAAATTCTGAGGTACGTGATAAAAGCACCCATCATGCTCTTCGATCCAACTTGGTTGAGTATATATGACGTCGTTACGGTGACAAATAGTGATAAAGTTTAATTGTTAACGTTTTTATGTAATTCTAATTATTGAATTGTTTTGACGTAATTTTTAAATATTTATGTTTTATGTAATTTTAGCATTTTATATATTATTTTCAATTTTAACGTTTTTATGTAATTTTTTTATTTATGTTATTGTACGAGTTATATATAATATGTGTTTTATAGATAATTTATTTATTAAATTATAAATTATAAAATTTAAAAATAATAATGTAATTATTATTTTTAAATTAATTTATGTCTTAATTTATAAATTAATTATTTATACGAAATATTTAAATATGAAATATATTAAATAACGTGAAATAACTTTATTTGTTGATAAGTATAAAAATAAGAAGTGTAAAGTTAATGAGGTGGCAGTGAGACCGAGTTAAGAATATGTTAAGAATAGTATATAATGGGAAGATGTATTATTAAGTGGGTAAAAAAAGAAAAGTGTGTAGGTAACAGTGGGAACTAGTTAAGAAGTTGTATAAAAATATACAATATTGAGAATGCTCTAAGGGTGTTGACTACGAGTAATGCTAGAGCCACTCAATAAGCACTCAAATTTATGCACCAAATGATGTGATTTCCAATGTGTCATTATTTGGTATTTTATGGGCTCCACTATAAGTTAAAAATTTATGTTAGAGTAATGTTTAGTGTTCTAAAACTCCCCGCCTAGCTCGCTAGGCCAGCTAGGCCTCTCTACCGCCGCGACTTTCTTAGTTGCCGCCTAATTGACCAAGCCTGTCTACGTTGTCGATTGCGCGGATAGATAGAAGAAAAAAGATGAAGAAGAAGGGGCTTTCTCCGATAATTTAGAATGAAAAGGGATTAGGAATGATATGTTGACCAGATTGTAGGGTAGTAGGTAGGTGGAGTAATATTTTTTTTGTTTTTAGTTCTAAACTTGGCTGGTTTATTGCTTTGAGGTTGTTGAGAATTGAGATTAAATGTAGGTTTGTATATTTTTGTTCATTTTACAAATATAGACAAGTATTTGATAAAATGACAAACATAAAAAAAATTAAATTTGTAGTCAATGTGGTTGATCTTTGATGTAAATTATCAAAAAAATTGTAATTTTGCTTACTCTCTAGGTACTGCTGGCTATGACTAACGATTTTAGACCAGTAATGCAGACCACCACTCAATTTTGACTAAATAATGAGTTCAACAATATAACACATAAGATAGCACATTATTTGATACCCAAAATTAAGTATTATTAAAGTGGCCCTAGCATTACCCTGACTAAATAATGAGCTCAACATTTCATCTAGGTTAAAAATAAAATAATTGGGATCCGTAAATGGTCTTCAATAAATGAGAATCAATGTCACTCTCTTAATGCAATCAAACCTTTGATCCAAGATGGCTACCGGCGACAAGTTAACGGTGCTTGAGAACAGCCGAATCTCACCACCTCCCGGCTCACTTAACGAGAAATCACTCCCACTCTGTTTTTTCGACGTAGCATGGCTACTCTTCCATCCCGTCCACCAACTCTGTTTTTATGAGTTTCCCCAATGCTCTAAATCCCATTTTACCCAAACAATTGTTCCCAATCTTAAGCATTCCCTCTCCATCACCCTCCAGCACTTTTTCCCACTCGCCGGTAACTTGATCGTATTTCCTTTCACTGACTCAACCACTGTTCCAAGAAAGCCCGAGATCCGTTATGTCGACGGTGATTCGGTTTTGCTTACAATAGCAGAGTGTACGAAAGATTTCGTTTACCTTACAGGCAATCACGCTCGAAAGGCTGATGAATTTTACCCGCTTGTTCCTAAATTAGGAGAGATTACCAAAGCTTCAGAGTTTATAAAAGTTCCGGTTTTAGCAATTCAAGTGACACTATTTCCAAACCACGGTATATGCGTAGGACTCACAAACCACCATGCGGCTTGCGATGGAAAGGTCCGGGTAAGCTTTGTTAGAGCATGGGCTTCAATTACTAAATTTGGAAATGATAAGCCGTTCCTCACTAGTGGATCTTTACCATTTTTTGATAGATCGGTTATCAAAGACCCGAATGGTTTAGAGGAGATTCTATGGAGGCAGATCGCCGAGACTAGGATCCAAGAGTCTCCGCCTCGGCATCTTTCTGCCGACGTTGAGAAAGTCAGATCCTCGTTTATCTTAACCCGTGACCAAATCAACTGTTTCAAGAACTTTGTCATGGCACAACGACCAAAATTAGCACATGTATCATCTTTCACCGTAGTATGTGCTTACGTTTGGATTTGTATGGCTAAACTACATGATTCGATTGGGAAGCAGAAGGGTGAGAAGGATGAACGTGAACAATTTGGTTGCGTAGCGGATTGTAGGGCTCGTCTTGATCCACCCATTCCGACAACTTATTTTGGTAATTGTTTGGCCCCTTGTACAGCTAGAGCAATGCGTAATCAGTTAGTGGGAGAAGACGGATTCCTTAATGCGGTTGAATTGTTTGGAGATGCCATTCATGAAAGGTTTAGAAGCAAGGAGAGCAGCTTTGAGGGCATCGACAATCTGTTGGAAAAGTTTAGTTTAGCTCCGCCAACGGCGATTGGGGTTGCTGGATCACCAAAGTTCCACATCTACGACACGGATTTCGGATGGGGAAAGCCCAAAAAGTGCGAAATTGTTTCAATAGATTACAGTTTGACAATCTCTCTTAGTGAGAGCAGGGAGTCAAAGGAAGATATAGAAATTGGGCTGTCACTTCCTAAGATTCAGATGGATGTTTTTGAAACCATGTTTACCAACGAGTTAAAGAGAGAAGGCCGGTAAGGGGTGCCGGCCTGCCGGCCGGTAAAGGGTGCCCTAGCAAGAGATGGGCCTTCACAATGTATGAGCATTTAAGTTCAATCTCTTTCCATGTTAACTTATGAGTAAAAAAAAAACTACAGAGAGAACTAGACTAGTTCACAAAATAAGCTAATAATCATAGAGTGAATTGAAGGAGGTTTTTAAAAAAAAAAAATTATGTTTGCTTTAATAAGTTCAGTTCAGTTTATTTTATTTGTATTGTTTTTTTTTTCTTTTTCCCTTAAAGATGGTTGCTGAATAAAGGTGCATTATGGATAAATGTTATAACTTTCTATTTTGGGATATCTCGATTAATATTACTAAAGACTTTTCATATACAGATTTTATATCATTTTTTAAATATATTATTTCATTTAATACTATCATTATTGTAAATTGTAGAAAGAAAGTGAGTGTAATGAATACATAACTAATGAGAAAGCATATGTAATGGGTATTATTGTCACAACATATTTTATAACACATTATTAATTATATTTCTTAAACTTTATATTTTACCCACTAAAAACATTTATCTAAAATGGAGGAACTATTAAAGTTGAGTAAGGGGTTCGTATCGTGTAATAGTAAACGGTGCTTGTGTGAGGTAGGCGATAACGAAATCTCGAACATCTGTAACATCGCCGACTGACTCGAAAGCAGAATCAAGTTGTTGGTGGGAAAGAAAGAGAAGAGAGAAAGCTGGAAACAGAAGGAGCTAGAGCGAACTGAGAGAGAAAAAAAGAAGGGGATCAGAGAAGAATGGACTGGAGTTGACCGGAGTGGTGGAGGTGAGTGTGGCCGTAACTGAGGTTGGAGATAGAGAAGGGAGATTGCAGAAGACAACGACACTGGAGCCGGAGCTGCTGCGTATGAAAGCAAGGGAGGCGGCTGTTGACAGATCTGGACTGGAGCAAGGGCGGCGATAGCAGCTGCGTTCGACTGGAGTGGAAGGAGGCTGGTGGCTATGGTGGGTGTTGCGTTGGAAACAGAGGGAGCCGAAGCGAATAGAGAGAGAGAGAGATAGAGATTTAAGATAAGAGGCCGATGCTTTTTCCTTGTATTTTTTTGGTCAACCTTAGAGCATCTCCATTGTGTAAAATTCTTACACAACTTCTTAGCTGTGTTCCACTGCCACCTACACACTTTTCTCTTATTATCCACTTAAGAATATATCTTCCTATTGTATACTATTCTTCACATATTCTTAACTAGGTCACACTGCCACCTCATTAACTTTACACTTCATTCTTATTTTTATACTTCTCAACAAATAAATTTATTTCACGTTATTTAATATATTTCATGTTTAAATATTTCGTATAAATAATTAAGACATAAATTAATTTTAAAATAATAATTACATTATTATTTTTAAATTTTATAATTTATAATTTAGTTAATAAATTATCTATAAAACACATATTATACATAACTCGTACAATAACATAAATAGAAAATTACATAAAAACGTTAAAATTAAAAATAATATATAAATTGATAAAATTACATAAAACATAAATACGTAAAAATTACGTCAAAACAATTCAATAATTAGAATTACATAAAAATGTTAATAATTAAACTCTATCATTAGTTGTCACCGTAACGACGTCATATATGCTCAACCAAGTTGAATCGAAGAGCATGATGGGTGCTTCTATCACATACTTCTGAATTTCGCTGCATATATTCTTGAAATACTTGTGTTGACCCATGGTTCACTTGTGAAGAGTTATAAACGACATCATCAGCTCAGTTCGTAACGTGATCACACTCGGCCTCCATTGTGTAGAATAATGCATGTGAGCATTATTTCTTTCAAGTTATCTCTATACCAAAACATGCTAGGACCTTTGATAATTACCCATCTTGATTGAAGCACTCCAAATGCTCGTTCGACATCTTTTCTTGCAGCCTCTTGCATCTCTTTGAATTTCTTTTGCTTAGCATCCGACGGGTATGAAAAACTTTTCACAAAAGTAGCCCAATCTGGATAAATTCTATCTGTTATGTAGTATCCTTTTGTATACTGTGTGCCATTCACTTCGAAATTTCACGTCGATGCATTTTCTTCGAGTACGTTATTGAACAAAGGTGATTCATATAACACATGGAGATCATTACGAGAACTCACTACCCCAAAAAATGCACGCCATATCCATAAATCTGCAGACGCAACTGCTTCAAGCACAATTGTTGGCTTCCCATGACCTCTTGCATATTGACCTTACCAAACAACTGGACAATTTTTCTATTCCCAGTGCATACAATCAAGACTTCCTAACATACCTGGAAATCTATGTCTTTGTTCGTACATTTGAAGCAGACGTTGTGCGTCATTAGCATTTGACCTTCTTAAGTATTGACAACCAAACAACTCAATAATACATTAATAGAAGTTGAACATGCAGTTGATAGCAGTTGTTTCTTCTAATCGGAGGTACTCGTCGAGATGATCGACTGGAACTCCATAAGCCAATTAACGGATAGCTGCTATGCATTTTTGAAGTGTTGAGAGACCTACTTTTCCGTATGCATCAGGCCTTTGTCAAAAATAATTTGAATGATTCTCCAATGCATTAACTGTCTGAATGAATAAATTTCTATGCATTCGGAAGCGTCGCCGAAATATATGATCATGATACAATGGCTGGGAGGAGAAGTAGTCATTAACAAGTTGAGTATTTCCTACTACAAGATTTCGATTTATATAGCTCCTCTTTTTCCTTTGACGACGCCTCTTGATGTTGGCTCTCTCCATTTCAATCATCTGTTGTTGTAATTCAATCATCTGCAAAACAAAATTTTCACCTTTAGACATGTTGGATTCTTCGCTGGATTCAGACTTGTTGGATTCTTTCGTATGACTGCTTGTGTTAGAACTATTGATAGAAAAAAAGAAGAAGACATGTTTAGTGGTAAAATGCAGGACAATGACAATGGTTTATATGTTGAACTTTTGTAGCTATTGATAGAAGAATAAGACACCTTCTCATCTATATATACTAGTTTATAACGACTAGTTTACAACGGCTAGTGGTACAACGACTATTTTATAATGACTAGTTACATTAAAAACATTAATAATGAAAATTACATAAAAAAATTAATAATGAAGAATGAACTTGTAAAATAACATAAATAGAAAATTACAAAAAACGTTACAATTGAAAGTTACATAAAAACGTTAACATTGAAAGTTACATAAAAAAATTAATAATGAAAGTTACATAAAAAAAATTAACAATGAAACTAACATAAAAATATTCGTGTTGATACAAAGAGCACTAAAATTCATACCATTTCTTCCTCAACTGCACATTTACTTGCTCACATCCGAGCTAATACATGACAAATTGTGCCGAATGCATGTGGGATGTATCTTGAGTAAGAAAAACAATGTCTTTCACGAACCTTTCGCGCTCCTTTCTTTCTTCTCGAGCCTTTCGAGCTTCCACATCAATTTTTTTTATTTCAATTTCTTTACTTTTCCATTCATTCTCAATTTTTTTTCATTTCAAATTCTTGTTTTTTTATTTATGAGTATTTATCTAATAACAATACCATCCCAGAAGAAATCATATGCAACCCATTTACATCCGAAGATGTTTTGACATTTCCTTTAGCTTTAGCTTTCCTCTTTGCCGCCTTTTATCCAATCGGACGAATACGTAAATTGATTTCTTCCACATCTTCAACATCCACACTAGTCTTAGAATGATCGCCCTCGGATTTAGACATCTTAGACTTTTTATTGGTGTGCAACAAATCTGTTTGTGGAGAAAATGGTATAGAAGAATTTTTTAACACATCCCAAACATGATAAAAAAAAACAAAGTGTTGACCATTTTTCTTGATGGTATAGCTCCCTTACATTTCTCATTAGAATATCATCGCTCCAACCGTTGTGATGAGCATTGAGAAGCCTATTATAGATTTCGTTGAAACTTCTCACTGATGGAGCAATTCTTGTTGGCCAACGTGGTGTCAACTTCGCTTTATCTCTCGGCATTGAATTACTTGGGCGATGTTCGTTGTAATAATCAACTACACGCTTCTAATATTGCGTACTCTTTTGATTATTACCAACTACTGGACATTGGCCAATAGTTTGCACAGATTCCATAAGCGCATGATCTTCATCCTTGGTCCATTTTGCACGTTTAGCCTTGTCTTTTTCCTGTTCCGGTTCTGCTTCGTCGTCCAAATCAATTGTTTCTAAATTGATTTGCGTTTCGGGAACCGATGACGACATTGCCGAAAAATTACCGAAGGAAGTCCCATCTACACTTGTTGGACGTGAATCATTTGAAGAAATATAAGGTTGAGAAATTGCACGAGACGTACCTTGCGGAGTGAAAACTTGATTTCTCGTTGGTTGCCAATAATTCGGAGGAAAAAGAATGTTACCAGATGAATTCTCAATAGTTTGAGGAACTTGAAAATTCTAAAAATTTGGAAAATTTGGAGGAAAATTTGGAGGCATGTTGAAATTTGGATAATTGGGAATATTTGGATTGTTGGAAAAATTATGTGGGTATTGGGGGTATTGGGAGTATATGAAAATTGAGAATGTTGAACATTCTTGGGAACACGAGAGTTTTGTGAATTTTGATTTGCTTCAATATTGGGAGAATTTAATAAATTTTGGTAAAAATTAGTACCTCTTGGATCCATTTGGAATATAAGTATGTAGAGAAAGTGATTATTAAGAAGAGATTATGGAGAAATAAAAAAAATAATGAAGAAGTTGTGGAGAAAATGAAGAATGTTGAAGTGATTTATCTATAGGGAAGAAGGAAGAAAAGAAAAATAAAAAAATGTTTTTTTTAAAAAAAAAATAGTCGTTGCACCCACACGCCCACCCCCTAGTCGAACCCCGCACCCACCCCCACCCAACGGCTAAAACCGTTGGATATTTTTTTAAAAAAATTAATTTCCAATCAAACGGTAAAAAAAACGGTAGGATTTTAATTTTTTTTAAAAGAAAAATTGTTTTTATCGAGAGTGGGAGACAGCTGGGACCCACGTCTGCTCCCCCTTCACGCTCCCGGCCAGCGCGCGTGGTGCACATGCCTTACCAAAAGCAGTCGTGCACCACACCTTCTCTCGTTTGTTGGACTTCTTCATTTGGTGACAAATTCTTCTAGAAGAATTTTTTCTTCTCTCTCCTAGTAAGAATTTTGAAAAGAATACCTCTGATTATTAATTAATAATTTGGTTAAGAATACCAAATTCTCAAAAATGGGATGCTCTTACTTTACCCTACTTTCCATTCATCTACTCTTAATAGCCCAATTTATTAATTACATAAATGGTTCCAAAGCTTTATAATATAAATTATCGATTATACCCCTGTCCGATATCACCGCATGTGCAAGGAAACACGTGGTGTGTGTGGCAGTGGAATACTGTTTACAATTTGAGGCCTAGGAGTAAAATATAGTAAAATACTTTTCTTGGGTGGGTTACGAATCTGGTCAAAAGATAGCAGGACCACGTGATTGATACAGATTGCTGACATTGCGACGATATTTTTATTTTTCAAATAATTGTGTATTTCAGTATTTGACTATTTGAAAAATTGACTCCAAAATTCCATTTTAGATGTTTAAGTTCAAGATCCTATTTTCAAAAATTAAAGAATAAAAATTTTATTTTTTATTAATTAGTTACTAAAAGTATTATTTTTTTTAAAAAAATTTACTTTTAAATTGAAACTATTTGTCAAGAATAAAAAAGTAAATACTGGTATAATATGTAAAAAAACTTACGTCGTTGAGCATCTTTTCATTATTAAAATAGGTAAAAATAATAATAATAAGTGATAATAGTATTTATCTAATTATTTTTTATTAAAAAATAATTATTTTAAAACGAAAAAATAAAATAAAATTTTATAACATCATTTATTTTGGAAAGAAGGTAACACCAGTGTTCTAAAACTTCTCGCCTAGCTCCGCCTAGGCCCCTTTCTAGCGCCGCGACTTTTTTAGTCGCCGTCTAGTCGATCAAATCGACGCCTACGCCAAACCTTGCCGACTGTAATTTTTTTTATAGCTTTGATTTTGTTGCATGCAGTGACCGGAGAAGGAAAACGGGGGCGAACTGAAGAAGGAAGAGAAAGTGGTAATGGTGAAACAGAGAGGAAGGTAGAAAGAAAATGAGTTTGATTTTGTAGATATTCGGTGGGATGAGAAAGTAGATAGATTAAAGGGTTAGATCTATGAGGAAAGAAATTGAAGGATGAAAAAATGAGAGTCGGTTTGCTAGAGAGAGAGAGAGAAGGAAAAAAAAAAGAAAAAAAAGGATTGTTGGTCTGCCAGATAAATAGAAGAAAGAAGAAAAAAAAAAGATGAAGAAGAAGGGGACTGTCTCGAGACTCAGAATTTAGAATAAGAAGGGATTATGAAGGATATGTTTGACTGTGGGTTCTAGGGACAGTAGGTAAGTGAAGTAATATTTTTTTTGTTTTTAGTTCTAAACTTGACTAGTTTATTGCTTTGAAATTGTTAAGAATTGAGATTAATAGTAAGTTTGTATATTTTTGTTTATTTTACAAATATAGACAAGTGTTTGATAAAATGACAAACATAAAAAAAAAGTAAATTTGCAATCAATGTATTTGATATTTGATGTAAATTATTAAAAAAAATGATAATTATGTCTTAATTCTAGGCTCTGCCTAGACTCCAATTACGTTCCAACTAGTCCCTTAAACGCTAGACGTTAGTATGCCCCCGCCAGACAATTCCTACTTGCAACCAATTCCCCCAACTTTATTCCCCCGGGTCACGTAGCAGATCTCGAAACCTCAAAACACCAAACTCAACCCTTCCCTAAAACCAACAAAATCCTACAATTGATTATTTGACCTTAGTTGGACATCGACGGATAACTTAAATAATAATAATAATAATAAATTAATGAATCATGGAAAATTCCAAGAAATTGGGCAGAAACACTGACGGCCACTTATTAATTTGATTTAAAAGACAAACCAATAGAGAAAGAGCCATTCCCGGCGGATCATCTTTATTCATGGTGACGCAACTGCTTACGACCACGAAAAAGAAAGCATACTTTTGGGTCGTAATAGCGATTATCGTATTATCTTATGGCATTTTTCGTTCTAGAATTTATTTTTGGGTAAGCATAAAAAAAACCCCTTAAACTATGACTCACTATTAACTAGGTACCATACACTATTGACCAGCGGCGGATCTAGGAATTATGTTGATCGGTGTCCAAAATTTTAACTATTCCTTCCGTCCCGAAATATATGACGTTTTAGTTAGGACTTTTCACACAGACCAAAGAAACATATTGTAAAGACTAAACTGCCCCTATCAAAACATTAATGATGTGTCTTGATATTCTTGCCTAAAGAGTCAAACACGGGTTACGAAGTCAATAAATATGGATAGAATTGGAGAAAAAAAGGAAAAAAATTCCTTGAAAATTACAAAGTGTCATCTATTTTGGAACAAAAAAATTCTTCCAAAACGTCATATATTTTAGGACGGAGAGAGTATTACATAACAAAAATTAGAAATTACAATTTGTCCTTTACACGTGTTCATACGTTGAAAACGCTTAATTACATCATCATCACCAACATTCATTAACATGTCTTTTTTGATATAACATACAAGAGAATCATTTAAAAATTGATCGGACATTTGATTTACTGCTTTTGACAATATTTTTTACGAGAATTTGGGAGGGTCCAATGAAATTTTTTCCAATTGTAAATATCATGGCTTATTCCCAATTATTTTTTATTGGGCGGTGTCCATGAACACCCCTAGTCCTCATGTGAATCCGCCTATGCTATTGACCCAGGTGGGTCGACCCCTTCTTCGGGTCATGCCAGGATAATCAAACCCATATGTTAGTTCAAACTTCAAAGTTAGCCACTTTAACTGGTTCAAGATGTGCATGTCACATACCATGCATTGTTTCTAGAGACAAAAATACCCCCAATTCAGTCGACTTCATTTTTAAATAATCATTCTCTTTGACCCAATATATATTTTAACAAAAAAATAATTTATTGTATTATAAATATTGATGTAATGTGTTGTTTCTTTTAATGACCTTCAACATATTGTTATAATTAAAGTATGTAAAAAAAAAGTAAGGGTAAATTGTAAACGTATTTCCTAATTTTTTTTGAAAGATGACAATTATTTTGGAATAAAAACAAGGGAAAAATGGTTAATTTTGTTATTGTACTTTGATGAATATTTATATTTTATCACTGTACTATTTTTCAAGTGAAATTGCCATAGTACTTTTAAAGATAGATGCAATTTCGTCATTATTCCTAACTGTCATCCAATTTTAACGAAATTATGCCTCCCCTAAATGCTTTTAAAATGTTCAAGAATACTTAATGATTGTTGATGTTAAAGGTAGATGGTTTTTTGGTTATTAAATTATAAGGGGATCCTTTTTTCTTTTTCTTTTTTGGCTTTTAAGGGTTAAAAAAAGATGCTATTTTATAAACAAAAACATGAAAGAATCAATGAAATATAAAAAGAAAAAGAAAAAGAAAAGATATATTGCTTGAATAAAAAATAAAAGAAAATATTTAAATTCATTAATATATACATTTTATCTTAACCAATAATATAATAAAAATATAATAATAATAAACATAATACTTTTAAACCAAATCTAATCGTTAATACATTTTGAAAATTTTAATTCATTAAATCTATTTGCTAATACTCATTCATTAAATGTAATTAAATTCGTAATGAGAATTGACTAAAAGTATAACTTATTTTTATATTAACGGATTTCAAAATTCGTTATAATTAATAATTATAAATATAAGATTATAAAAAATTAAAACATTTAATTCAACCCATAATAGCCACCATGAAAATTGTGATGTGTTAATTTTTTTTATGAATAATACTTTTGTATAAGAATTTTTTTTTTTACATTTTTTAATGTTATTTAATAATTTATGTCTAATATGTTTTATTTAATAATAGTTTTTAATTTATTAAATATTTTCTCACAATTTATTTAAAAATGATTGTTTTTAATAATTTAATAATTATTAAAATTTAATTAAATACTTTATTTAATAATGTTTTATTAATTTACTTTTAATAATTATTAAGTAATTCTTTAATATTTATTACTAAATAATTTATTCATAACAAAGATAACCACCTCCACACATGTGATGGATCATAACTTTTAAATATTTTGAAAAATATTTAATCTCAATCCGATAAATAGTTTTTTTTGTCATTTGTAAGTGATTTATTGAGCGCTAATGTATTATTGATATTCTTCTCTTAATTTTTTATTTTGGAAATATATGTTTCCTTCTTATTGCATTTTTATATATCATGCATTCTTTTGTTTTTTTTTGTTCATAAAATATATATTTTTAACCTCTAAAAAAAAACTGATAATTTAAGAACCATATAATCATTTAATTTTTAACTTCAACTATCATTAAGTATCTTCTTACATTTTTAAAAAACCTGAGGGAGACAATTGAAATTAATTTCGTTAAAAAATGGATGACAGTTAGTGATAATGACAAAGTTGTTTCTTTCTTATCAAATACAATACAATTTTATTCGAAAAATAGTATAGTGACAAAATATAACGATTGGTTAAAGTACAATGATAAAATTGTTAACTCATCATTATACGATGTTGTTCCCTTCATCATGTTTTAGTATGTTATTCCCTTCATCATGTTTTTTCTTTATTTTTTAGTTTTGTTTATAATCTTCGTTTTATTTGAGTATAATTTATTTGAAAGAGATCTATGCACGTACGTTTAACTCACCGGTATAAAAATCGTAATTTATTAAGTTTAAAACAGGGCTTCGAAAATACCAGAACTAGCCTGTAGAATGGCAAAAGCGGAACGAATGGAAAAATGATAAAACTGCCTTAGTAGGAAGGAGAGGGGCAAAGTGGCCCGACTTA
Source organism: Codonopsis lanceolata (assembly GCA_013146195.2). NCBI lineage: Eukaryota > Viridiplantae > Streptophyta > Magnoliopsida > Asterales > Campanulaceae > Codonopsis > Codonopsis lanceolata. The sequence continues at coordinate 56,020,544 of CM028381.1, forward strand.
TGGGCGACAAATCATCTAAAGAGGCAATCAACGTCTTAATTGCTGGTCATCTCTCTCCCTTGGTCAATACTTCTTTCCAAATATATTTCCTGCAGAAATCTTGACCAATACTTATACGATGTATGTATCTATATCTTGCTCAAATAAAATCGAAGCTTTTGGTTTGTACTTTAATGGAGTTGTTGTGTAGTAATGGTACGTCTACTCTATTTATTTCTCAAGCTAAGTAACTTTGATTAGTCGAATTTGAATGCGGTTAGTTAAAATTCAAGAGACGGCGTTTTTGTTAGTTTCAATTCCTGAGGTGTGATGGGAGCTTTGGTCCATTCTTAACCCAAAGATGTTTCGAGCCACTTCGGTTGCCTTCTCGATGATGTTCCTCATCTATCCGATTATGTCATATTTGTACGTAAGGTGCAAAGTGTGAAAAATGTGAGCGCCCATCTAAACCCATATTATGCCCATAAAATTTAAGGGTCTAAGTAGGCATGTCTATTTATGCTCAGATTAAAATTCAAGTGTGTTCATGACCATTTTTTAGTGGGCGGTTTGGATAAGCATATGGGCGTGGACAGAATTTGCCATCACTAATTGTAGCTGATATTGAAACTCCCTAGAAATAGGAATTAATTAGTCCGTGTGCTCAGTTAGAGGTTGTGAACAGATTTTGGAACTGGACGATTTATTTTTCTTTTTCATGCGTAGAAGACGAAGCACAATTTCATTTTCCTTACTCAGTTCATTTCGCAGAAGACGATCTTCTCTCTATTTTGGGTTAGATACTTAGATCTATCGCTGTACTATCGCTCTCCATCTTCGCCATTGTCATTGTCGCCGTCGCCGTCATCGGCGTTGCCATAAGTTCTTCTTTTCTTCTCATTTTTCCTTCCCCATCCTTTCTGCCATCCTCTCTTCGACTCTTCCTCTCCATAACCATCTCCAATTCATGCAAAATCGAACACAAAACCACCAGCAAACACACACCAACAGAGAAGAAAAGCTCGAAAATGAAGCTACAAAAATTAAATAAGTTCGATGGGGTTTGGTGTAGGCGCTGACTTGATCGATTTGGTGGCAACTAAAACAAGAAGGCGATGATTATTTCCTCAGGTGATTTTTTCGACGATTAGGTGGCGAGTTTTAGAACGCTGGTAAAACCTTTATAAGGGTCTATGGTCACAATTAGGACTATGATAGGTATGATACGTCTTTCTTTTTCTTAAAGGTAGTGTATTGGTTTGGTTAAAACTTTTAATTTGACTTTCAAATCATTTTTAATGACATCATGATTGTAAAGATTATAAAGTTTCAAAGGTTTTAAATCATATAAATTTTTTATGATTAATTGTATAGTATGCATGAAATCTGAGTTTATATTCAATAATAATTCCACTTGCTCATGATTACGTAAAATATGCATAATGTAGTTTTTCACAATTTGTTCAAATTCATCTTGCATGGCATTTTTCACGTTTTATGGTTTTGTTTCAGAAATATAACAACAAGTGTGAACTTTCAAATATTCAAGAGACAAACAAGCAAGTTTAACCATGTCTTTGTAACTAACATTTTCTTTTCTTTTTGTTTGCACACCCGCACTTACTTCACCAATCACCAAAATGGAAGGGTGATCTTTTTAGATTCTCTTGAGAATGTCCTTGTATCTGTCAATTATATTTTTCTCTTCATTAGAATCTGAATCTGTTTCAACATTCCCAATGAAGTCCTCGTTGAAGCTACATTGGAGCCTTCATTCACTTTAGTAATCTTTGAAACAGCTTTGATAGGTCCAACAGTTGGAATTACTTTATGTTCTGATGTTTGCAGTTTTTTTAGGAGATCATCAACTTGATCTTCAACACTTTTTTTGCCCAAATCAGATAAATCATCAAAGATAATAGTTATGGATTCCATAGTAGTTCTTGTTCTAAGATTGAATACTCTATAGGCACATGTATTAATAGCATATCCCATAAACACACACAACACTTTTAGAATCAAATTTGACAAAATGTTCTCTATCATTTAACAAGTAACAAATACTCCCAAAAACATGAAAATACTTTAAAGTATATTTCTTTCCATTTAGAATTTCATAATGAGTCATAGTACTAGCAGGTCTTAAATACCATTGCAAATCTCAAGAAACTCTTCCTCCTTTTCAGTCCGAGTTTTTAAAACAATCTCTTTTTCTTTGCCTTTTGATTGTTGAGTGAGATTTAAATCAAAAGTTTGTAAAATATCAATCAACTCATCAACACACACGGAAAATATATCATGAGCGTCTTCTATGGTAGAATCTTGACATTAAACTTTTCAGGAAGAGAACTCATAAGTTTGGTCACCAAGCTTTCATTGGAGATATGATCTCCTAAAGATACTAATTCATTAGAGATCTCAAGAACTTTGGTACTGTAGGAAGATATATTTTCAGAGTCTTCCATCTTTAGATTTTCAAACTTAGTCATATTCGTTCTAAGTTTAGTTCTCCTAACTCTATCGGATCCTTCACAATGTCTTTGAAGGGCATCCCAAACATCCTTTGCACTACTACAATTAGATATAATTTTAAAGATGCTAAGATCAACAGTAGAGTTGATAGCACACATGACTTTAGAGTTATAGTTAACAAGTAACAACTCATCATTCGACCATTCAATCTCGATTTTAGGTTCATTATTGCCTTCATTACCCGTGTTCAAAGGTGTTGACCAACTTGTGAGGATGACATGTCATGCACGTTCATCAATTGATTTGATGTATACACGCATTTGAACTTTCCAACTAGAATAGTTGGTACCATCAAGAATAAGAATATTATGATAACCATGATCGATTATGAACGTTCATCATAACTATAATTAGAAAGGACCTTTTCTTTATATGTTAAGAGTTGACTCTGATACCAATTGAAATAAAGAATATAGCACGACAAACCAAAATACTCAAATAAAAATAAACAAACTGTTTTGAAATGATCTGATCAATGAAGCTTAAAATGATGAGTTCATTGAAGACTTCATTGAGATCTATGTGCAGCAGAAATAAAAACAAAACAATAATTGAAGAACGAAACTGAACACAAGAGATAAACCTTGGATCAATAAGTAAATACTTAGTGATCGTGCCTCATGGAAAAATTATTTTACTAGTAAAATATATGTTTAAGCTCGTTACAACTCGAAAGACTAACAAAGTTGAATTTATGAAAAACTTTCTAGATAGTAGATAAAGCATTTAAGAATCACAACACCTAACCTAACAGACTGATGTAATCTATGTATTTAAAACATGGCAGCATTGGGTGAGAACTGTAAGCGTTATGCTGGACTGAGATGAATGAAGTCTTCGATGAAAGTGCATCCGACAATTCATTCGCTAGTGAGCAGCAGCCTTCTTAATCTCTATTTCTCTCTAATAATTATGTGTATGATCTTTGCTCAGTAAACATCCCATCTTCGAGGGCTACGTCCTCTCTTATATATATTTGCACCCGTGACCTAAAAACCTTGTAGAATAAGAACACCACTTATCATAAGAGATTAGTAGATTAGTGTAATAAAGAAAGACAAAATCTTTTCAAATATACACTTACCATATAATAAGGATTCCTTACCAATTATGAATGAATCAGTCGTGTCTTATTGCACAAGACAAGCGGCACACTCAACCGTGTTAACCAAGAACACAAAACCTAACTAATTTAGTAATTCATAAACCCTAAAAATCAATTAAAATAAAATCTCCAAAATAACTTTTCTATAAAAGGTGCAACAAGAATAATTAATCAAATTAAATACCAAGAAAGACAAAACAAATAATTAAATAAAATAAAACATTTAAATAACTTAATAACTCAATTAATCAATATCCAACAATCTCCCCCATTTTACCTTTCTGGGCAAAAGCAAAAATATTTAACTATGATAAATAACAAACAACTCCCCCTAAATTAAGCATTCTAATTAAGGTCTAGAACACGCCTCAAAAGGATAACGGCGTCGAGTAACACTGGGACACGGATTGGCAATAAAACGAACAGGATCAACTCCCCCAGAATCAACACTCCGAGTTATGTTGAGCATTCCTCAATTCTAAGCAGCTTTTGGCCACAGCAACAACATCTTCAACACCATTGTTATCTGTATCATTACTTGAATCTTCGGCTTTGGCTTTGCCCTTGTACTTGAAACAATTATAACACACACTCCCACAAGTGTTACAACACTTAGGTGCTCCCCCTAAATTTTTAGGAAATAACACAACATCTCCCTCTTTGATTTTTCCAAAAAGAAGCAACTCATTGTAGATCTCACGTGTCTTGCGAAGGAAGCGAAGTTGATCGATAACAGAATCATACTGATGCAGGACGTGGGCAAGTTGCACATCAATATCTACTATATGCTCATGAAGGAACGAGTCATTGACACAAAACGGGGCAGGAATGTGAAAATATCTAGTAACGGGTTTAGAAAAGAATGAAGTCGTGGATGAAGTCTTGGATGAAGGGACATCCAGTCTAGAGGGTCAAGACACATGGACAAAACAACAACCATGTTCACAGTTTTAGGCATCTCATTGTAAAAATCCTTACCGAATTCGGGCATCGCAATAGAAAAGATGGGCATCGAAATGGAAAAAGATTGAACACTACCATCAAATATCAATATTGTTGGGCATCGTAATGGAAAAAATTGGCGTCAGAATGTATAAATAAAACATTGCCACCAAATATCAACAAGGTTGGACATCAAAATGGACAAAATTGAATATTGCCACAAAATATCAACATAGTTGGACATCGTAATACATAAAATTGGCATCGAAATGAATAAATTAAACACTGTCACCAAATATCAACAAAGTTGGGCATCGAAATAGATAAAATTCAACACTGCCACCAAATATCAACATTGTTGAGCATTGTAATGGACAAAATTGGCGTCGAAATGAATAAATTCAACACTACCACCAAATATCAACAAAGTGGGGCATTGAAATGGACAAAAATGAATATTGCCACCAAATTTCAACATAGTTGAACATTGTAATGGACAAAATTGGCATCGTAATGTATAATTAAACATTGCCACCAAATATCAACAAATGTGGGCATCGTAATGGACAAATTATGCGTCAGAATGAATAAATTAAACACTGTCCCCAAATCTGTGCGTAAAAATTGGGCATCGAAAAACTTTCGAAGCCCAAAATAGTGCTTAAACATCATTTTTTTGGCTTTAAAACGAAGACATCACAAAGTGAACTCGACGTGTCTTATAGATCTCGTTGAGAGCTTCGATTTGATATGTGGTAGGTCATGTGGTTCATCCGAGATAAAAAATTATCGAGAAAATGGTCGGAGAAGATGAAAGGAGGTCGGTAATTGAGAAAACGGGAGATGGAGACGAAGTTGGAGGAAGAAGAGAAAGGCCGGTCCACTTTCCAAAGTTTATAACCCTTTTAGTGTCTTTTTTTGTCAACTAGAAAAACACACTTTTGGGGGTAAAAAGACGATGATACCCTTAATGAACTTGAGGCGCGCTACGAAAATGTATCGTGATGCATCAATTTTTCACTGCAAGACATCAATTTAAATTAAATCAATTTTAATCACCTAATCAATTTTACATCGTGATGCATCAATTTTTGCATTCGGATGCATCGATTTTAATTACCTAATCAATTTTACATCGTGATGCATCCGTTTTAATTACATATTCCAATTTTGCATCGCAATGCAAAATCACTATGAAAATAGACTTTCATCTATCTTGTTTCCATTATACAATCAACAAATGATTCAAATTTAAATACATCTTTCATACATCCAAAATTCAAATCGTTGCATCGCGATTCCCTAATAATGCATTGTGATTCAAAATTAATGTATCCAGATTTAAAAAATGTGTGAAATAACAAAACAAAATTATTCATGCATTTCATCGAACAACTTACATGAATTAAACAGCACAAAACACAAAAGTAAATCTATTTTGAATTACATAAACACAATGATGAAGAAAAACAACAACAATACCACCGACAACATGGTTTGAATAAGTAAAAGAGTGAGAAATTAGGCTAACGAATAAGTAGTAACCACTGTTCTTCTTCGCCACCAAACTCCCCACGATCTTTCTTCTTCATTCTTTTTTTGCGTGTTCAGACCTGCTATTCCAGGCCTTCACCACCATTTCAAATAGTCCTAGAAAATAACCATTGAAAAACTACTAGTTCCCTCTCCGTCTCCAACCTATCCACAAAAAATCACAGTAAAATAAAAATAAAAATAAGAAAAAGTCGTCTGAAATTATTTCAATTTTCAAAAATCTCCATTGAAATGGCTCTCTTCACCACTCATTATTTCTCCCCCATCGGATCGCCTTTATCTCAATTGCTAACTGAAATCAAAGGGGGGATTTAAAGCTAAACGGTCCGCTTTAAATAGTCCACTAAAATTGTAAGCTTAGACCTACCCCTCTAGGTTTCGGGTTTAAACGGGTCACACCTAAACAAAAAAAAAACTTATATATATATATTTTTTTTTTTGAAATCATGTAATTAACGGGCAACGAGTCAACAATCAACATTCAACAACACATAATCCAAAACAAAATGACTCAAATGAGTTATACAACGAGCAGGGCCGGTTTTGAAGGAGGGCCGGGAGTGCAACCGCCTAGGGCCCCAAATATTTTATACACCTTTATATATTATGTATATATATATATATATATATATATTCCATATTTATATTTTAACCTTCCATTTTTCCTTTCATTTATTGTAGTCTCTGTCAACATGGGGAAGACCGGAAGGAAGAGGAAACGGCAAAGAAAGAAAGCAACAAAGACGCAGAGTAGACACGCAACGCAAATCACGATTTCTTCACAAATCACAGCGGCGGCTCGATTTCCTCAAAGCATCGGCTCGATTTCTTCACAGCGGTGGAAGCGGAAAAGGCTGGAAATCAAACAGAAAAGGGGAAATTCGAAGTTCCGAAACCAGTTGTCAGTTGATTTCAAAGAAATTCCTCATCTCTTCTTCGGTCCTTCCTGAATTTCCCCTTTCTCAGTTGACAGTTTGTGGGAATTGCTTCAATTTCAAACCAATCAAACCTCAATTACCTTGAAATCTTGAATCCAGATTCCAGACCACTAGTTTGACAACAACTCAAACCCCAATTTTGTGGATTCTCCGATCTCCGTCCGGCGTCCGTCAATTGTGGATTTTCTTGGTTAGTAAATTATCCTCTTCTCTCTCATTAATTCTCTCTCAAAAAATTAAATTATAAATTTGATTTTGCCCTAATACGAATTATAAATTTGATTTTCTTTTTTGATTTTGTCCGTGAATCTTGGCAGTTAAATCTAAACCTTATTAGAGTGAGGAGTGCATGCCCTTGTAGTCCTGTAGACAGTTCTTTTCTTTATTTGCTATAGTAGCTTATCTTTGCTCAATTACAGCTGGATAATCCTGAAACACGTGATGCTGACGACTGGAGAGGTCTGGTTGATTATGCTTGGAGTCATGCCGTGGTATCAGATGAAACCCACATAACCATAAGAGATTCTTGTGATTTCAACATCAACAGTACTTGGAGCAATGAAGACTGCAGTCAAGCCGAGGACGAAGTACTCAAACAATATAAGGAGATAGACATCTACAGCCTCTATACGTCAGTCTGCATCAGCAATCCAGCATATTCATATAACAAAGCATTGCAGGTCATGTTCAAGAGCACATCAAAGATGGTGAGTGGTGATCCAATATGATGATTATTTTTGTTGGTTTTGGCAAGTTAAGGATAACTGCCTCGGAGCCTCCACAAATATCTAGCAATTGTAAGCAGAACATATCTAGCAACTGTAAGCTAGTGTTGTGGAATGATTCGGGACAATTGTGGCTGATGTCTGGTTCCTGTGTAGTTTACTAGTTTATTTTGCATTGTCTAGTTAGTAGTTAATTTGGTTGCCTACTGAAATGCTTGACGACAATGAGTAGGAGAACACAAAAAATTATATAACGTTTAACTTGAGTAACTCTTGGAATGCCATCATCTTTATAAGCAGATATTATGAAGTCTTGAAAGTTATGTCTCCTCCCTACATTAACAATATGCTAGTTATGCTATGTGATGTGAGCTAAAAATATACCTTAGTGTTGTGTCTTTGATTAAAAAAAAATTTGTTCATGGCTTGAAGGCCCCAATTTTTTTTTCGCCCAAGGCCCCCAAAAGTTCAGGACCGGCCCTGACAACGAGTCAACAATATCAAACATAAGTAATTAAAGTTCAAAAAACACACAAACTTCAAGTTTTACTAGTTAAAAACTAAAAAGTCCTAATCAAGCATGAAATGATAAAATAATTCAAGAATCATAAATATCATAAATTAAACTTTTATTAGACCAACATAATCCAATTTTGAATAACTTGATTCATTATGGGTTTGAAGTGCATAGTTGTTTTTTGGTTAGTATTTAAATTTTAGATTTTCATTGTGTAATGTTCGAAAAATAATAATAGGGATGACCAAAAAGAAAAACTATAAAGTAATTTTACCTTTAAAAAAAAAATTAATTGTACCACCGAAGGTAAGACTAACATAATTGTTAGTATGAAAAAACAGATGGAAGGTTAGAATGATGACTTAAATTATAGCGTGACTAGTAGAAATGTTAATCGCTCAAACCTTGTTGGTTTCGTTCCTTAATCGATTGCGGTTTAAACGGTCTGCTTTAAAAAGTCTGTTAAAATTGCAAACCTAACCCCTAAAAAACCGGTTTAATAGGTTTAAACATGCGGTTCTCGACCCTATTAACATCTCTACGCATACCTAGGTTTTAAAGGATTTAGTAAATGGATAAATAATCCAAACTTTTTGGACCGGCCCCAAGCCCAACTTTATTTTATTTTTTAAAAAGTGTTCTCAATAGAGGTATGACTTAAGAATTGTATCTTTATGACTCATTATGTATAAATTGAGTGGTGTTTTTATGTATGACTGTTGGTGATGTCATGAAAGTCAAGAGTCTATGTATAGGCATGTGAACATTGCAGTAAAAGAGGCAATTGTCATTGCATTTTTTCCTTGTTTGTGTGCTGCTGTTCGGTTATAAATACCAAGCAGCCTGTAGTTAAAACATACCCCGGATTCCTCTGAATAAAATTTCTCTCTCTCTCTCTATCTCTCATATACTCTTTGTTCTACTTTGTGGTTACTTTATAACACGTTATCAGCACGATTGTTCTACTGTTAACAATCCCAATCGGTAAAATTTTCTACCGATATATTCTTTATTTTATGTCTCTGTTTTACTTCAATATATATCGTATATCACCATTATTAAGAAAAGGTTGGCTGAGCCACCGTCGATAATATATGGTGAGATGACGAAATAATAATTTATTATTTAACGTATAATATATATGTTCGTTGATGCTTGCGCGGAAATAACCCCAAGCTATAAACTGAATATTTATATATATACATATATTTCAATTCTATATATATGAATAACTTTATATTAGTGGTGGCAAAATATGCCCATGCCCATATGCCCGCCCAGACCGCCCACAAAAATATGGGTATGGGCACACTTAAATTTTAATATGGGCTCAAATGGGCATGCCCACTTAGACCATCAAATTGTATGGGCGCAATATGGGCATAGATGGGCGCCCAGATTTTCAACTCGCTAATTGCGTCGTCAATCACGTTCTTACGCTTCACACCTCTCACTCTCACTGTCATCGGCATCTCTCTCTCCAAATTTGTCATCGCCTCCATCTCCGATTGTCTCCATCTCCAAGCAAACTCAGTCGGCGCTCCTTCCCTATCGCCAAGCAACCTCGTCTCCACCTGCCATCTCAATTTCGCAAATTTTGAGACCTAGAGCTTGAAATTGAAAACGCCTCCTCCGACACTCTCTATTGGGGCGACCAGAGGTATTGTTCCGGCTATTGCGAGAAATCATTTAGTGAACCTAGCCCACGTCCGGCTATTGCGTAAATCGAGAAATCTTCTCATCCCGGCAACCATTGCGACTTCTTGCTGTTGTTTCACACGGAGGTAATCTTTGTGATTTCAAATAGTTGTTTTTGAATTATGCATGATTCAACCTTGTGTTCCCTAACCTAATTATTGCGGAAATCTTGCCTTTTCAAAACCCTGATGAGTGATGACACATGACCCATATCAATCGCAACTTCTGCCAATAATCTGCAATTACAATTCCTTTTTTTTTTTTGGTATCAAATGCCATTAATTAAGGTTGAGACCTTCTTCTTCTTCAGTTAAATACATTCTAGTATTAAACTTCAAGTTCCAAGTGGAGAAAAGACTTGATCACAAACAACCTAATTAACGAAAAAACAAAATTGATTAACAGAAAACAAACTTCATAAGAAGTTAGAAACTTATATAAGTCAAGTTGTGTACATAGATCAAGCAAGCAGGGGCTTTGCCTTATTAGCTAGGTAAACTTGCTTTCAGTATAGCCTTTGTTATTTTCTATCCTGTAATGGTTTTATTTACTTATACTAGTATGTTTCTATACTCTTGTAATGTCAACTGTTCTTTTAACTCTTGTTATTTTTCCTCTAATTTTTATATTGCCCCTGACAACATGATCTTCCATTGTCGTCCACTTAACTTGTGGATGAACAAAAGGTATCGTTATAGTAGAGCAAAATAGTAAAACAATTTTGTATAAAATTGGTATCAATTAGTTTGTTGGTTTAGTTGGTTGCTGATCTTGAATGTGCCTAAAGTAGTTGTCAAGCAATTGAATTCAAACTAATCTCGCTTAGTTTTGACTTTTGATTTTGTTTATTTGTCTTGAATTCAAACTAATCTCGGACCTATGTCAAGCGTAATTAGTTTTTGGAGTTAATATTTCCCCTACTGAGATTCTTGATTCCCGCTTTGCTGCATATGGTTCACCCATGTTCATTTTGAGCTAAATTATTCCGCTTGGTCTTATTTTAGTGTTATAATTGCAACTCATTATTGGTCCATGAGGGAGATCCTTGACTAAAGGTTTGATGGACGCTTTGTTTGGGGTTTTTTTTTGAACTTTTTTTTTTTTAATGAAGGGGTGGGTTGTGGTGGCTGGGGTGGGTGGAGGGGTGGTTTGGTATGAGAATAATATTGAAAATACCCAAGAAATGTTGGATATGCCTGCCTTGATTATCTATTATCTATTGCGGTTATTTGAAGTTTGTTTACTAAGGGCAGTTCTGTAGTTTGTCTTTGGACTAACATTATAAATTTGTCGGGTTTGTCTTTACGCTCTTATGTCTAAGTTTGTGGGGTGAACCCCATGGGTTGATTTGTGTCTTGTGAGGGTGTGTCTTCTTTGTGAGTTCTGTGAAGTCGAAGTTAGTTCATGTGTAGTTATTACCTGAGAAGAAAAGGTAAACTTAGGCAACTTCAGCTTAGTTTTCTTCATATGCTTCTTCTTAAACAGATAATTCATGTTTTGTTCTTTCATTAGGACAAGGAAAGAATGGTTAATTTCTTTGGACCACATTTTGATTTTGCGGAGAAAGTACAAGCCAGAGCAAAACTAAAATGTGGTCTGGCAAACTTAGTTGCCAGAGAAGCCAATTGGTATCTATTTCCGTTGGTCTATACCCTGATTGTTCTTGGATGTATAACTCAATTAAAGAGAAACCTTTGTAACCTCTTAACTATCATGCTGTTTGGAGTAATTGGTGTTTTCATATCGACTTTCATAATTGCAGCTGGTAATAATGAATCTATTCGTTTTGCTTCATTTTTTCGCTAAGCTTTATCTTGTAGTGCGTATGCCCTTTCACTAGGCTAGTAAATTTGATTTCATTACGATTTTATTAAGTTGTTATTTGTGTACGCAAATGGTGGCTATTTCCTAAATTCGGATTCGATGGTTTGACTTGTTCATGACTATCTTGGTGCGATCGTCACCCCATCGCCTTGTTATAGACCTCATACGGCTAATGCTCAGAGTATACTAACTGCTACATTTTTCTATGTTAATATTCTGATTCAGGTATAGTAAAGTGGAAAATGAGCAAATTACGGTAACAGTGGTTGTTGGATGTATAGTAAACTGCTACATCATGTATCGAATCATCTTGTATCCTACATACCATAAGTATTATTTTGAAATAATCCCCTGAAACAATTTCCTACTGTTCTTTTTATTTATTTTTCTTTGGGGGATATCCTTCACATTGAGTTTCATTCTTTAAGCTTAAGATGTCAGGACGCACATTATATATAGCCCCTTTCCCAAAATGAAGCTTATAATTTCAAGATATTCTCATGTATTCCCTTGCACATGTGATAGATAACTAGGATATGGGTCATGAGTTCTGTTCTAATAACCACCATTGAGGGTGGTGGTGTACTCCTAAAAAGTTTTGACTCTTTGGAGTGGTTCTCTTCAGTGGGATGGAGGAAGTACTGGATTAAGGATATTCCTTAATAAAGACATGTCTTCCTGTGATTATTCTTTCTTCCTCTGTCACATGAACAAACGCGATTACCCACCAGATAACTTGATAATCTCCTTGTTTCTTTGTAATTTCAGTGCATTTACGGAAGTTTTGATTGGTTCCAGATACTTTCATGGATTTATTTTATGAGCATTTGAGGAATGTTGTGATTTTTGTTGAAGAAAATGATTTTTTTGTAATTTTTATAGTTATTTGATAATTGCATGTTAATGAGTAAATGGGCGCCCATGTGCGCCCATGCCCATTTAGTGCCCGCCCATATATGCCCATGTTATTAAATGGGCACTTACTTGCCCGCCCATTTGAGCCCGTCGCCCATTTAAGCCCGCCCACGCCCGCCCATACCCGCCCATTTGCCACCTCTACTTTATATACATATATATTTATTACTGACTTACAAGCACCCACAGAAAGGCTTGCCGAGTAGCGTGGCGTGAATATATATGTATACTATATAATAGCTGTATAAAGTTGACTGAAAAAATATTCATGCGGAGTTGTTTTATTTATTGCTCCTAATAAGTTTTATATTTATTCATAATATAAATGCAATTCTATTAAATCAGAATTTTTTACATTTTTACCCCTATCATATAACGGCTATATAACGGCTATAAACGGTTAGTTACTGATTTTTATTTATCTCCTCCAACGGTAATAAACGGCTAGTTAACGGTCATAAACGGTCATTTTTTATTCCATAAATACACCAACATCTCAATTCTTAACTCACATTTTTACTACTACTTACAAACTCTCAACAACATATCAACTTCTACAATATGTTTAGCCCAATATTGGTAATTATTATCATACTTGTTATTGCGTGCACCACAATGATTTTTGTTGCTGAACACCCTCCGAACGATTTTTATATTTTTGTTTGTTTTCTTAGTATCATGTATGTCCTGTTAGCAGTTACAATAGCTTTTAACATACATTTTAACATGTACTGATTGATTATCCTATGAATAAAATTTCCATGTCATCATTTTATTAATATATATATATATATATATATATATATATATATATATATATGTTTCATTTTTATAGTTTTTCTTCACAAATGGCAAACATTGCTAAGCTTGAATTTGAAAGGCTCGACATAACTGGGAAAAACTATATGTCCTGGAAAATAGATGCCGAAACCCACCTGGCCGCCAGAAGCCTCGAAAATACTATCCAACAAAGTAATAGTGAATGGATAAATAATCAACAACGGGCTCAAGCCATGATTTTCCTACGACACCACGTCCACGAAGACCTAAAGATGGAGTACCTCACGGTGAATGATCCACTCGTCTTTTGGGAGAGTTTGAACGAAAGATATGATCATTTGAGAACGGTTATTCTCCCAAAAGCACACTATGATTGGATTCATATCCGCCTACAAGATTTTAAAACCATTAATGAATATAGTTCAATGATGTATAGAATAACCTCACAGTTGAAATTATGTGGGGAAACCATCACTGAGTATGATATGTTGGAGAAGACTTTCTCCACATTTCATGCCTCCAATATGCTCCTGCAGCAGCAATATCGAGAGAAGGGTTTTAAAACGTACTCTGAATTGATCTCTTGCCTACTTGTAGCTGAATAGAATAATGAGATTCTAATGAAGAATCATGAATCTCGACCGACTGGTTCAGCCCCATTCCCTGAAGCGAATGGGACTATGTATGATGAAGGCCAAGAGCGTGGGCGTGGTAGTGGTCGTGGTCGCGGTCGTGGTCGAGGCCAAGGAAATCATGGACAAGGCCGGGGTCGTGGTCGAAATCAAGGCCGAGGAAGAGGCCGTGGACGAAACAACTTTCGTCGCCATCATCATCATCCGATAATGGAAATTCCTCTCGCCACCGAAGTGGAGCGAGATGATGATAGAAACAACTCTTCGAGAAGGCAAAATGTGCGCCCAAACAATGAAAAGAGTTCATGTTTTAGGTGTGGCATGACAGCCACCACGCACGCACATTGCCGAACGGCCAAACATCTAGTTGATCTTTATGAGAAATCACAAAAAGGAAAGAATGTAGAGACAAATTTCCTTGAAAATGATCCTGAAGATCTTCATTTTGATTTCGGTAATATGGCAAACGTCGACATGACCAATACCATTAGTGATGATATTGGTCATGAACAATAAATGAACATATGAATGAAGCTATGGTCCGAGTTTAAGATAAAAGCTGTGGAATAAGTAATATGTTATGTAGGAACATTATCTGCTTTTTCTATGTATACTAGCATGCTTACAATAAAGTTTATATATATATTTTGCATTCAATGTGTTATCATATTTATTCATCTTATTTTTTCTCTCTCATATTGAAATAGATCACAAATATGTCGAATCCAAAATCTAAGAAGGAGATTTATGTCTTCGCATGTTACTACGCATACCATACTTAAAAATAAGAAATATTTTCTTATCTCAAAATTGACAATGCTAATGTCAACACTATATCTGGTAATGCCAAAATAATTGAAGGATTTGGCAAAGCAATTTTCTTAATGCCTGGAGGCACGAAATTCATAATAAATAATGCATTGTTCTCTCCTAAGTCTCAAAGAAACTTGTTAAGTTTCAAAGACATTCGTCTGAATGGATATCATATTGAGACTATGAATAAGGGGAATGATGAATATCTTTGCATTACCTCAAACACTTCCGGAAGCAAGTGTGTATTGGAAAAATTGTCATCTCTATCATCCGGATTGTATAAGTACAATCATAAGAATATTTGAATCATATTCTACAAAACCCGAAGTTTTCTTGAAACATTTAAAGCCCGACATGATAGAGCATCCAGATCAATAATGATGCGTAGAATTATAGAGAATTCTAGTGGTCATCCATTGAAAAACCGTAAGATTTTTCAATCTAATGAACTCCTTTGTGAGGCTTGTTCTCAAGGAAAGTTGATAATTAGACCATCACCAACTAAAGTTGGATATGAATCACCATCGCTTTTGGAACTAATTCGGTGATATATGTGGACCTATCCATCCACTAAGTGGACCATTCCAATACTTTATGGTATTGATTGATGCTTCTAGCAAATGGTCGCACGTATGTCTATTATCAACTCGTAATACGACATTTGCCAAATTCCTTGCACAAATAATCAAGCTGAGAGCACAATTCCCGATTATATGATCAAGAAAGTGAGACTTGATAATGCCGGTGAATTTACATCTCAAGCATTCAATGATTATTGTATGACAATAGGGATCGATGTTGAACATCCAAGAGCCCATGTTCATACACAAAATGGTTTGGTCAATCGTTGATCAAACGTATTCAATTTATTGCCGCACTATTAATGATATAACAAAAGCCGCTACTTCATGGGGTCATCTTTTTTACATACATGATTCGCCGGGCCAAGTGCATATCAAAATACTCCCAATAGGTTGGCATTCTAAGCGAGAGTTTGAATCTATCCCATCTAAGAGTTTTTGGTTGTGCGTATATGTACCAATTGCTCCACCACAACACACAAAGATGGGACCACAAAGGAGATTGGGGAGTATATGTTGGGTATGAATCCCCTTCTATAATAAAATATCTTGAACCAAAAACGGGTGACGTTTTTACGGACGCTTTTGCCGATTGTCATTTTAATGAAGACAAGTTTCCACCTTTAGGTGAAGAGGGGAAACAAGTGGGAAGAGAGATCAAGTGGTGCACATCATCGTTATTGCACCTTGACCCTCCCACAAAGCAACGTGAATCGAAGTTCAAAAGATCATACATTTACAAAATGTAGCGAATCGGTTGCGGATGCATTTATAGATACAAAGAGAGTGACAAAGTCACATGTAGTTGCTATAAATGCTCCTGCCCGAATTGAAATACCAAATGGGCGCCAAATGATAAAATGGCAATGAATCTAAACACGCTGAGCGTGGGCGACCCATTGGTTCAAAGGATAAAAATCCCATAAAAAGAAAGTGATTGAAAATCCCCAATCACATGAAAGTGTTCGAGAAGAAACACACGATCGTGAAATTGTTCCAGAAGAAACACACGATCATGCAAATCTAGTAAGCCCTGCAGGCAATGATAACCATGAGATTTCCATTAATTACATGTGTAATGGAAAAATATGGAACCGAGATGAAATGGAGAATATTGATGATATATTCTCTTATTCGGTATCCCAAGAAATTAATGACGGGACTGATGATCCCGAACCAAAATCTGTATCTGAATGTCAAAATAGGCATGACAAGATCAAATGGATAGATGCCATGAAGGCTGAATTAAATTCGTTGAATAAACGAAAAGTATTTGGATCTATCGTTCTCACACCGAAGGCCGTGAAACCCATTGGATACGATGGATTTTTGTTCGAAGCGAAATGAGAAAAATGAGATTGTGAGATACAAGGCTCGCCTTGTTGCACAAGGTTTTTCTCAAAGGCCTGGGATTGATTATGAAGAAACGTATTCTCCTGTAATGGATGCTATTACGTTCAGATATCGAATCAGCCTATCGGTTTCGAAAAATCTAGATATGCATCTCATGGATGTTGTAACGACTTATTTATACGGATCATTAGATGCCGATATTTATATGAGAATTCCTGATGGAATTAAGGTGCCTGAAGCACTGAGCTCAAAGCCCAAAGAATTATGTGCAATTAAACTACAGCGATCACTGTATGGATTGAAGCAATCCGGTCGCATGTGGTATAATTGCTTAAATGAGCATTTGTTGAAAGACGAATATGTGAATGATCAATTATGTCCGTGTGTCTTTATAAAGAAAACGACAGTTGGATTTGCTATTATCGATGTCTATGTAGATGATCTGAATATTATCGGAACTCCCAAGGAAATCAAAGAAGCAGTTGATTACCTAAAGGGAGAATTTGAAATGAAAGATCTTGGGCAAACCAAATATTGTCTTGGTTTACAAATAGAGCACTTGTATAATGGAATATTGGTGCATCAATCAAATTATAGAAAAAGGGTCCTGAAGCGTTTTAATATGGACAAGGCAAACCCTCTCACTAACCCCATGATTAATAGATCACTGAATGTTGAAAAAGATCCATTTCGTCCTTGTGAAGATAATGAATAAATACTTGGTCCTGAAGTACCATACTTAAGTGCTATTGGAGCTCTTATGTACCTTGCTAATTGTACCAGACCGGATATAGCATTTGCTACAAACCTATTGGCAAGATATAGCTCATCTCCATCACGGAGACACTGGAATGGAATCAAACACATATTTCATTATCTTCAAGGAACAATCGATTTGGGATTATTTTACCCTAAAGGATCAAGGGATGAACTGGTTGGTTTTGCAGATGCGGGTTATTTGTCTGATCCTCATAAGGCCAGATCACAGACCGGCTATGTCTTCACAATGGGTGGTACTGCAATTTCCTGGCGTTCTCAAAAGCAAACGCTACTTGCTACATCGTCAAATCATGCTGAGATGATCGCACTTCATGAAGCCAGTCGAGAGTGTGTATGGCTTCGATCTATGACTCAGCATATTCAAAATGTCGATGGACTACATCAACAAAGACCCGGTATTATTTGAAGACAATGCGCATGTGTCGCCCAAAATAAAGAGGATACATCAAAAGTGACAGTCCAAACATATCCCCGAAGCTCTTTTTATACACCCGGGAACTTGAAAAGAAGAAGAGGTCAGCATCCAATATGTTCGATCAAGTGATAATGCTGCAGATTTATTTACGAAGGCACTCCCCACTACAACCTTCAGAAAACATGTTCACAATATTGGGATGCGAAATCTACGAGATTTACAAATGTGATTTCTCTTGACCCTTGTTAGTTCAAGGGGGAACATATATGGCTGTACTCTTTTTCCCTTTATCATGGTTTTTTCCCACTGGGTTTTTCATGAAAAGGTTTTTAACGAGACAGCCCATGCACACAATTGGTGGCCTAAGTTGTGTACGTTTTTCCTTATGTCCGATTTTTTTTCCCTACTGGGTTTTTCGACTTAAAGGTTTTTAACGAGATACACTTAACCAACTGACAATGCTATGTTCAAGGGGGAGTGTCATGAAAGTCAAGAGCCTATGTATAGGCATGTGAACATTGCAGTAAAAGAGGCAATTGTCATTGCATTTTTTCCTTGTTTGTGTGATGCTGCTCGGTTATAAATACCGAGCAGCCTATAGTTAAAACATACCCCGGATTCCTCTGAATAAAATTTCTCAAGAGCCTATGTATAGGCATGTGAACATTGCAGTAAAAAAGGCAATTGTCATTGCATTTTTTCCTTGTTTGTGTCTTCTTTGCTTTCGGTTATAAATACCCGGCGACTGTGAATAAAACATACCCCGGATTCCTCTGAATAAAATTTCTCTCTCTCTCTATCTCTCATATACTCTTTGTTCTACTTTGTGGTTACTTTATAACAGGTGAATGATTTAGTAAAGGGAAAAATGCTTTTTTAACTAACATACTATATGGTAGTGATACAATAGATTATGTAGTTTGTATAAGACAAATTTAACTAATGTACTAAAATTTGAAACAAATTGTATGCAAAGGACAAACAATTTATACAAAATGTGACAAAATTCGTTAATGTTCCATCTAACTTCGTTAACAATTCGTTGATGTGGCTATCAAGGGTTGGATTCTGCTAACGTGGCTATCAGAGCAGGCATCCATCACTTCTGGCCACCGGCATCCATCTTATCTATAAATTGATGAAACGCCCACCTCAAATCCCATTTCTTCTCCAGCGAATCTCCATCGCTAATGCCAACTCCAATCTCTCTATCTCCCCAGTCCGTCAATCTTCCAGACAGCTCCTTCTCAGTGCATCATCACCAACTACAACGCCGCCTTCCCATCTACAAACCCAACATCATCCTTCAGCCCCGTCAGATCCAGTCACCACCCCCACTCTTTTTTCCCATCTCTACCTAGATTCATCTAACAACGTCGCTTCAGCTCTTTCTTCGTTCCGACCAGAAGCAGCTACAGCTTCAATAGGCCAATGCAGCTAATTATATTCCTCTCTCTCTGCTCTGAGTTCTCTCTCACCATTGCCAGACTTCAACCGTCTCAGTCCGGCGAAGTGAGACCAAGCTTCTCCAATTCCGGCATCAAGCAGTTCGACGAGACTTATGTCGGTCCTCCGCTCCAGTGCGGCTCTCTTTTCGAGCTCACTCTCCAAAATTCAGATACACCCCTTCTCTTCCCTCCATCGCAAGGCTTCCAAATCGCCATCACCGTGCGATCTTCTCTTCACCCATCTTCAAGTGATTGATCTTTAGCCTCCTCTGCTTTGATTTCTCTCAATAGCACACACTTTCGTACATGATATATATATATATATATATATATATATATATATATATATATATATATATATATGTGTGTGTGTGTGTGTGTGTGTGTGTGTGTGTGTGTGTGTGTGTGTGTCATTTTCCAATTGGTTGAATATCTACAAACGGCTCACATATGTATCCACGTCATCGCTCTTTAATGGCTTGCAAACGACCGTTACGTAATTAGTTTCATTTGCCTTCAAAATATAGTACATTAGTTAAATTTATTTTGTACAAACTACGTGGTTAATTGTGAAGCCCCCAATTAGTACGTTGACTAAAAAACCATTTTTCCCTTTAGTAAATGGAGGATTGCTTTAGTATACTTTTATGCTTCAAATTTCTTATTCTTTCCGCCAAGATAATTGTAGAAATTCTCGAAGAGTTTTGGCTATATTTCTTCAATTATGGTTTGTCATAGGCTTTTAGGACTTTTCATTTTGTTTTCCTTTTTTAATACTTTAATTTGGGTTTGTTTGGCCTAATGAATGAGCCAAATTTTATGAGGTACGAAGCAAGCTCGACATGACTCTAGTTGGAGACAAGTTTAAAACTTGGCCCAATGGATCTGGTTTGACCCGACATATCCCGGCCCATTGGCAACTCGCCCATTAGGGTTCAAAAGAGTAGTTAGTCACCAAGTGAGGAAATCAAGTTGTGTCTAGAAATCTAAATATATATATATATAAAGTTGTTGAGGAGCATTGTGTTGTGTCATTTCATCCAACTTTTGATATTACTGAATCCTCAAGCCTTTACATCACTTGTCTTGAAGTTTTTCATTTTCTAGACATTAACTAAAAATAATAGTTAATACGATATTGTGATATTAATAATTTATTATGAATCTCTTCTATTGTTAATAATATTGGCAATCTTATATAGAAAGACTTTTACTAAAAACATCATTTCTTAACCAATGTGGGATAATATTATTAGATTGACATTGAGTGAGTACTTTATTTTAATGACCCACTTCTAACATCATATTTTAAACATTTATATCTTATTCATCCAAAACTCGATTTGGACAAATAAATATATCATTTTGATACTTTCACCGAGTAGAACACATTTGCAGTATTATATTTACCAACAAACAAATGACACTAAAAGAAATTCGCACATCAAGTTGTACAATTTCTTTCACTAAAAACACTAATTTTTCAACAAATATTAGGTGAATACTTTAACGATTTCTAAATCAACATTAATTTATAACCAATGTAAGATGCATCTATAATATAATTACCAATAAAAGTGATTTAACAAACATTAGTTGAAAATTGATGTTTGTTTAAAAAGTATTTAGATAAATGACTTTTGCTAACTAACAAAAAAAATATGTTCACAATTGTTAGAAGTTGATGTTGGCTTTAAAAGTCTTTAGGCAAAATCTTACCGATAAAAATGTTTTATTCCTTATTGGTTACAAAGAATTATTTTAGTTTAAAAGTTTGTAGATAAAATTATTTTACTAACAATAGAAGAAATGTATCTCACATTAGATAGAAAATAATGTTGGTTTCAAAAGTATTAAGATAAAATATTTCTACTATTATTATTAATAGAATAAATGTATCCCACATTCGTTAGAAAATGATGTTGGTTTCAAAAGTTTTAAGATAAAAGACTTCTAATGACTTTAAAAACTAACATCAATTTATAACCAATATAAGAAACATCTCTTCTAATGGTAATATTAGTAGAGATGTATTTCATATTGACTATAAATTATTGTTGGTTTTAAAATTCTTTTGATAAAGACTTCTACTTAATTATCACCATAGATAAGATGTATCTTATATTGTTTATAAAAAAATGTTAGTTTTGAAAGTCTTATGTAAAAGACTTCTACTCTTATTACCAATGAAAGAGATGTATATCACATTATTTAAAAAGAAAAGTTAGATTTTAAAGTTTTTAAACTAAAGACTTTCACTCTTACAATAGATGTATCTCATATTTGTTATAAAATATTTTACTATTATTAACAATAGAAAAGATGTATCCCACATTGATTAGAAATTGATGTTGATTTTAAAAATATTATTATTAATTACCAATAGAAGAGATATATCACATTGGTTAGAAAGTAATGTTGATTTTCAAAGTCTTTTGATACAAGACTTCTACCATTATTACCAATAGAAGATGTATATTTCACATTAGTTAGAAAATTATATTGATTTTAAATTATTTTAGATTAGATAAAAGACTTTTATTATTATTAGCAATAGAAGAGATATATCATACATTTGCTATAAATTGATGTTGGTTTTAAATTACTAATATCATTGATAAAAGAGATATTTAAAAAGTGATGTTGATTTTAAAACTCTTTAGATTAAAAAAACATATACTTTTATCATTAATAAAAGAGAAGAGAAAAAGATGTATCTCATTATATAGAAAGAGATGTTGGTTTAAGATTTTTTAAGATAAAAAACTTCTACTATTATTACTAAATGATGAGATGTATTCCACATTGGTTAGAGAGTGATGTATGTATTAAAAGTTTTTTTATAAAAGACTTATTACTAATAGAAAAGATTATTTCACATTGATTAGAAAGATGATATTGGTTTAAAATATTTATAGATAATGTATCTCATATTGGTTACAAGGAGATGAATCTCACATTATTTAGAAATAGATACCGATTATAAAAGTATTTAGATAAAAGAATTTTTATATTATTATTAATTGAAAAGATGTATCACATCATCCAACTTTTGATATTGTTGAATTCTCAAGTCTTCACATCACTTGACTTGAGACTTTTCATTTTCTAGTGGCCATTAGTTAAAAATAATTGTTGATATAATATTGTGATATTAATAATTTACTATTAATTTTTTCTATTGTTAGTGGAAATCTTATATAGAAAGATTTTTACTACCACATCATTTCTTAACAATATGAGATAATATTATTATATTGACATTGAATGAGTGCTCTATTCTAATGACCCAATTCTAGCACCATACTTTAAGCTTTAATAATATATTATTTATCCCAAACTTGATTTATACAAATAAATATATTATTTTGATACTCTAACCGAGTAGAACACATTTGCACAATTAGATTTGCCAACAAACAAATGATACGTAAAGAAATTTCGTGCCTCAAGTTGCATAATTTCTTTCACTAAAAACACTAATTTTTCAACAAGTATTATGTGAGTACTTTAATGATTTCTAAAATCAATATTAATTTACAATCAATGTAAGATGGATCTCTACTATAATTACCAATAAAAATGATGTAACAAATATTGATTAAAAATTGATGTTGGTTTAAAAAATATTTAGATAAATGACTTTTACTAAAATAACAATATATATATATATATATGTGTGTGTGTGTGTGTGTGTGTGTGTGTTCACATTTGTTAAAAGTTTATGTTGACTTTAAAAGTTCTTAAGTAAACTCTTACCAATAAAAATGATTTATTCCTCGTTGGTTACAAAGACTTATTTTAGTTTAAAAGTTGGTAGATAAAATTATTTTACTAACAATAGAAGAGATGTATCTCAAATTAGATAGAACATAATATTGGTTTTAAGAGTTTTAAGATTAAATATTTCTACTATTATTATTAATAGAATAAATATATCCCACATTCGTTAGTGATGTGTTCGGCCCAAGTCGGGTCACGATCAAGAGCACGAGCTATCATCATGTGTTAGTCACGAGCATAATTAGTATGAGACCTACCAACCTAGCAGACAGAACCACCAAGGAATCGAGCAATGAGTAAACACAACTCCTATCTAAACCTGGTCTGGCACAGGCCTTGCTTGACCGATCGGGGGCCATGTCCGGGGACCTTACTCACAAAAGCAAAGAATCAGACTCATTCCGTCCAAACCTGGTCGAGCACTGACTTTGTCTGTCCGACCAGGGGCCATGCCCGGGATCAACACTTATCTCTAATCAGTCTACATCATATCGCCGGGCAGAGCCTTGCTCGCCTGGTGATGCAAGCAGTCTCGCACTTGATTATCTCGACCGTTTGGACAGGGTGCGCGGAAAAGGACATAACTTTTGACTCGGGTGGAGTTACGGGACCCGCAGCATATCAAATCGAAGCTCTCGGAAAGACGGACAAAATTAACCGAGCAAAGCTCGGTTATGAGCTGTTTTCAAGGCCAAATAACGTCATTTAAATAGGGTTACGGGCCTTTAAAGTTTTTTTATTAGTTTTGGGCTTTTTTTGTAATTTCGACAATTTATTGCTTTTAGGGTTTTGAGCTTATTTAAACACTTTTAGGGTTGTTTAAGAGGCAGTTTTTGCCGTTTATGAATAATACGTTTCTCCCCAATTCCGGTATTCATTGAATCAACGTGAATTGATGCCTAGATCGTGGTAGGTTTGCAAACCTCAATAGGATTTAGAAGATCATTGCTGGTAGTCGTGCGCGATCTCAACAGCTTTGATATTTATCGGTTACTTTTAATTACCTTCCGCTACATCACCTGGGCACACGTTGAACAGGGAGCCTTGGAAACTTGCTCTCCAAGACAAGCCAAATGTTTTCTAATCTGAGCAGGACACTTACCATATCAAGTCCTACATTCACGCGGCCAGCCGCCCATCATGCCTACAATTTAGAGATTTCCTCCTTAATTGGCTGAGAAACTATGGAAACTAAATCACACCCGGATTCTACGTCATTGGGGGCCTATAAATACCCTTCCATAAACCACAAATAAGGTAAACACACTTTTTTGAGCTTAGAACCTCTATCAAATTTTCTTTTGACTCTTACACACTATACTTACTTTCACGCCGGAGTGGTTTCGCGAGGCCAAGCCTTACACTTCCACTAAGGTATTTTCGTGATCTTAATCAGGTTCAAGGAAGCAGATCAAGCCCAGATATCCTATCCATCATAAGGACGGTCCAAGCTGCATTTTTGTCACATCAGTTTGGTTCCGATGCCAAGAATCGAACCCGAGTCTTCTGGGTGAAAGCCAGATATTCTAACCGCTAGACGACAATGGAAGCAAATCAAGCCCAGATATCCTACCCATTATAAGGACGGCCCAAGCTGCATTTTTGTCACAACAGTTAGAAAATAATGTTGGTTTCAAAAGTTTTAAGAGAAAATACTTCTACTATTATTATTAATATAATAGATGTATCTTTTAAAAGTGTTAAAATAAAAGACTTTTACTATTGCTATTATGCATTTCACGTTGGTTAAGACTTCTACTATTATTATCAATAATATATATATATATATATATATATATATATATATATATATATATATATATATATATATATATATATATATATTAAAAAATGAGGTTAATTTTATATTCCAACATTTATATCATAATTCCTAAAAATTTAAAAATTATATTACTATTATTACCAAAAAAAAAATTTAATATATATCATATTTAAAAATTATAATAATATTATTACCAAAAAAAATATGTACGAAACATGGACTCTATAATTAGTTAAGAATAATATTCCATCTAATCTAGTATAAAAAGCAGGTGGGATTACCTCAACATGAGATTTGTTTTCGTCGTTGTATAAATATTGCTCTCAAATCGTCAGTTATCTTTGATATGCGTCTATCACGTGAATTAAAGATTAAAAAGTGAAAAGGGAGGATTGCATTTATGATAATATTTCTAAAAGGTCGTGTGAAATGCACTTGCAGGAGATTACATCCATTTTAATTAAAAAAATTAATGAGTAGATGGTCAAATGGCGATAAAAGATTGTACTAGGATGAAAACGTACGTTACCAAACTAGAAGGGATTTTTTCAATCATATTACGTGAACTATTAGTAAAAACTAATAAAGTTTAGGAATTAACGAACTTTAACGAAATAATTGTTTTATTGATTAAATCACTTATTTATAGAAAAATTTATAATTAAAGTTATACTTGGAGTAAGATACAAGAAACTCATGTAAGGAATGTAATAAAATAAGGAAAGAATTATACAAGGTAATTACCACTAACTAATAATTATAAATAAACAAGAATAATAAATATATTATTCTCAATATGCCCCCGTAAGATGGATGGTCGAGAGGAGAGTTCAATCTTGTGAAGTAATTGATGAAACTGTTGGCGAGTAAGAGGCTTGTTCAGTGCACTGGCCAACTCATCAGCCGAGGAGACATGACAAACCCGCATAAGCCCTAGAACTGTCAAGGTGGGTTAGCGGGGCGGGCAAACCCACAACCCGCTATAACCCACCATTTGGCGGGGCGGGGCGGCCCAACCCATGAAATGTGGTGGGTCAGGAAATTACCAACCCAACCCAACCCATCTTGGGTTGTGGGTTAGGCGGGCCAACCCACCAACTTTTTTTCCCAATTAATCTAAATAATAAAAATAATCATAAATAACACACAAAAAATGTCACAATTCATTAAAAAAATTATATTTTCTACTATTATATTTTTAATAGTATTTTCTAACAACTTTCTCTAATTTTTTTTTATTACTTTTTTTTTTCTCCTAAGTAAGGCGTAGGAAGGGATCGAACCCGCACACACATTGTGCCCCCATGTCTACCACGCCACCCCAGGGGCTACTTTCTCTAATATTTATAGTATAAAATGAGAAAAAAATAGAAGTAAAAAACTAATTTATCATTACTCTCTTTGTATGTTCTTATAATCATTTTTTCTATAAATATTGCGGTTAATATAACTTATTCTGATATCTTTAGTTGTTATAAGTGTCATTTTTTGAACGAATTCAAAATCATTTACTAATATTTCAGATATAAAAAATAATCTTACATTTTGAGTGAAAAATGATATAAACTAATTATTTCAAACTTATGACTTGGTTATTTGAAACTAGTATATGGCGGGCCAACCCGCCCCAACCCACAGCGGGCTCAACTCATTTGACACACCTCCTAATGAGTTCATATTTTCCCAACTCAACCCACTTTTTTTAAGTGGCGGGGCGGGCCAATCCAACGGGCCTAACCCATTTTGACAGCTCTAATAAGCCCATCCTGAACTTGTTGTCGGATGAAATGAAAATTCAAGGTCATATGCTTCATGCGAGTATGGAAGACCATATTCGAGCAAAGACTGGAATGGATGGTTGATTTTGATACCACGTGTGCTTAATATTTAACAACATTTTTTTAGCATAGCAAGATAGTGGTACAACTGAAAGGCAAACATCAAACGTAATAGTTCATGATCATAACTTAGCACGTCCTATATCTTTTTTTAGCATCATAATCATCACATTTTTAAGGAACTAATATTCAAATAATTTTAGAAGAAAATAAATTAAATCAAAAGGAGTTATATAAAATTATGTTAAACACAAAAAAAAAATTTATAGGTAATGACTAAGCAATATTTAAATTAGATTTCAATATTTTGGGACTAAAATGAGTACAACATAAAGATCTAAAAATAGTTACTATAAATTTAACAAGCAAACATTTTACATTTTTATCATATGATCAAATTATCAAAACCTGGAAATTTAGAAAATTAAACTACAAGATTTAGAAAAATATACATTAATGAGTGAATGAGAGATGTTTGTTGTTTATTTTTGTGGAAAATATGTTAAAATAGTATAGTGAACTGACTCTTTACCTAGAACAGAGGGAATATAATTAAAAAAATAGTTTTTTTTTGGGGCAAAGTTTGATGTGTGCTTGAGCCCTACTCAAAAACTCCTGCATCCGCCCTTGCCAAATAGAATAGTAATTTTTTTACCTGAAATGAAAGAAGTATATGTAATTGTTTGTTGCGAAGAATAAATATGAAATAAATGTTAACAATTTTTGCCACAAAGAGTGTCTTAAAAAAAACATTTTACTTCAAAGTGAGTGTCAATCTTGTTACAAAATATTACTCCCTTTGTTTTCAAATTATTGTCCTGCTTTCATTTTTCATCCGTTTTAAAATAATTGTCATATTTCAAAACTTTATCTTTTAGGAAAAATATTTTTACCACTTTACCCTTATTTTTTACATGCTTTAACTATAGCCACAAGCTAAGGGCATTAAAGAAAACCACACATTTCACCAATATTTATAATACAGTCAATTATTTTGTCTTAAACGGTATGTCAGATAATAAAATATGATAATTTGAAAACTAAGGGACTATTATCGTTGCCTATCATCATCTTGTTGGGTTCGCTATATCGCGGGGCTAATCGTAGCAAAAATGAAATTTTTATAAAACATGCATACAAGATATACGAAAATGTAACCCTAGATCCACGTAGTGATTTTCATGACTTGCACAATGAGCACGCTTGCAACATCGCTACGTGGATTCAAGGCTACCTTTCCGTATATCTTGTATGCATGCTTTATAAAACTTTAATTTTCGTTGTAATTAGCCCCGTGATATAGCAAACCCACCATTGTGTAAACAAGATATACGAAAAGTTAGCCCCTGATCCACGTAGCGGTTTTACGATTGCGCACATTGTGCAATTGGTAAAAACAAAAGTTTTAGTCTTTACCGAAAAACGCTTCCAGAAAGCTTCCTTTTGATGAAGATGTAGAGGCAATCAATTACCGACAAATACATCAATCCACTCGCAGAGGTCCACTCATCCCTCCTCCAAAGATAGTCCACACAAACGAATGAAATCATCAGATTAAAAAGATAAGCCGGTCCTCCTTGTTGGATCCTCTTCAGGTTCGAAGCTAGGCTGTAAAGTCGAATAATAAGACGAAGTGGAAAGGAAAGAGTTCTTCCAAGCCCAACAAGAAGGCAAAAGACAATGGCAATGTAGTATATTCCTAGATCTACAAAGGAAATGAACAATATACTTCTAGTAATGTGAATAGGAGAGTTGATACCCATTCGTTTGGGTTTTTCCTTCTCATACAACTCCATTCAGTTCAACTCAACTCAGTTTAATTGAGTTTTTTTTTCTTTGAAAGGGCATCCACATTGTGTCTTCTTAGCCTTTCTTCTTAGTAAGAAGAGGGAATCTCACAATGATGAGCCTCTACTTCACTTGTCCACCTGGGAGAGAGAGGGAGCAGCTTTCCTAACTAAGAAGAAATCTGGGTGGATGAAGAACAATTACAGATATGGAAGGTGTGATGCACCGCTGAAGCCAACATGATGCGTGCACCACATGCGCAAACTGGGAGCGTGAGTGAGGAAAAAACGGTGGGTCCTGCGTCTGTTTTAATGTCTGCTTGATTTTCGTTTTTGTTTTAAATCTTACCGTTGAATATTTAACCATTGCCTATTGGGGGCGAGGGGACCTTTAACTGTGAGTTTGTTATTTTTTTTAAAGCTTTTTTTTTAATATACCACCTCAACCTTCTTTATTTTCTTCACAACTTCTTTATTATTTTATGTAACTTTTTTCAATTTTAACGTTTTTTATGTAATTTTCTATGTATATTATTTTACGAGTTATGTATAATATGTGTTTTATAGATAATTTATTAATTAAATTATAAATTATAAATTTATAATTTATAATTTAATTATTATTTTTAAATTAATTTATGTCTTAATTTATACATTTATTTATTTATACGAAATATTTAAATATGAAATATATTAAATAACGCTAAATAAATTTATTTGTTGAGAAGTACAAAAATAAGATTGAAGTGTAAAGTTAATGAGGTGACTGTGGGACCCAATTAATAAGATGTTAAGAAGATTAAGACTTCGTTTGTTTCACGGAAAATGACTTCCAGAAAACGTTTTTCTTATTTTCCAGTGTTTGGTAACCTTAGGAAAATATAGTCAACGTAAAAGCTTTTCTGAGTCAACGGAAAATAAAGCTTTCTTTTCCAGAAAATAGCTTACAGATTTATTTTCTGTAAGTCATTTTCCAAATGTTCGAGTATTCCTCCGCGCCCTTCCAAAATTTCACATATTTATATACTCGCACAATATTTCACTCAACAAATAAATTATTTAGAAATATAATTAGAGTTTGTACACATTATTTATAAATTATAATTTTAATAATATTCACTACGTCCTAAAATTAGTGTCCACTATATTATATTATTATTTAAAGACGTCCCAAACATTATTTATTTTATTTTTTAAAACAATTTTCGTATCAATAATCAAAAAATATATATTTGTGAGCTTGAAAAAAGATGAATCTTATTGATTTGACACCATTAATGATAACTTGAGGGTTATTAAAAGAACATTACTTAAACTTCAACACTATTTTATATTCAATATGTGTATTAATATTAGAATATACTTTTTTGTATTTATTTATAGAGTAATGCTAGAACCACTCAATGAGCACTCAAATTTGTGCACCAAATGATGTGGTTTCCAATGTGTCATCTTATTTGGTATTTTATGGGCTCCACTATAAGTTAAAAAGTTATGTTAACAATATGACACATAAGATGTCATATCATTTGGTACCTAAAATTGAGTGCTATTAGAGTGGCCCTAGCATTGCCCTTATTTATATATTGTTTTCCGTAACATTTTTCGTGTATTTGTTAAACATCCAAAAATGTTTTCCAACATATTTTCAAAATAATTATCAAACACCTGAAAATGAAATCTTTTTATTTTCCAGAAATCCTTTTTCGAAAATCATTTTCCGTGAAACAAACGGAGCCTAAGTGGGTAAAAGAGAAAAATATGTAGGTGACAGTAGGACTCAACTAAGAAGATGAGTGAAAAGAAGACACAATGTGGATGCTCTAATTACTAAGGCTCCATTTGTTTAACGGAAAATAACTTCCAGAAAACGTTTTTCATATTTTTTAGTGTTTGGTAACCTTAGAAAAATGTAGTCAACGTTAAAAGTTTTCCGAGTCAATGGAAAATGAATGCTTCTTTTTCGGAAAATGATTTAATGATTTATTTTCCGTAAGTCATTTTCCAAATGTTCGGGTATCATCCGCCCCTTTTCACAATTACATATATTTACTTACACACACAATATTTCATTAACAAATAAATTATTTAGAAATATAAATGAAGTTTGTGCACACTATTTATAAATTATAATTTTAATAAATAATCATTACGTTTTAAAATTAGTATCAACTATATTATTTAGGGATATCCTAAACATTGTCAATTTTCTATTTTAAAACATTTTTTTCATATCAATTATCAAAAAAAAATGTAATTGTGAGATTGACAAAAGATAAACCTTGATTTGATACCATTTAGGGGAGGCAAATCGGTCGTGCTGGGCCGTTATCGGGCCGACACGATTACAGCATGACACGATAAGCACGAACAAGAACACGGCATGATAAGCTTATCGTGTCCAATATTAAAACTCGAAGACGACACGATAAAAACACGAAAAGCACGACACGACACGATAGACACGATAAGCAAAAAAATACGATTTATTTAGACAGACCTGTTGAGCACGTTAAGCCCAATAAACATTATAAAATATATATATTTTATTTTTTAATATATATTTTGAACATTTATCAATATAAATAGTTAAGTAGTTTATGTTGGAAACTTGTTTCCATAAAAGCTTGAATAAGGGAGTTATGTAAGTGTATAATGTGGGAATCCCACATTGGGAACAAAAGAGGCGTTCGTAGTTCGGCCGCCCGAGAAGCTTGATTATGTTGTGTCTCTTTCGAACAACCATAATCGTTTAAATGCTTATGTTCGAGCAGTTGTGTCTCTTCGCCATGCCTATAATCGCCATAATCGCTAAGCGCTAATCGCGCAACGTTGTTCTGTTTGAGACAGCCAACCGCCTTCAACCGCCTCCAACCGCTATCCCCAATCGCCGCTTAAATATAGCCAAAAACTCAGTTTTTTGTCAATTGAAATTCTGCTCGTTTTACACCCTTTCGCCTCTAATACGAGATTACAGCATGAACCTTGATTCGCCGGTGGTCGAAGAACGGAGGACCGCCCTCTTCAATCACGTAAGTATCCTCGAAACCCGAGACATATCGATTATCCCGTCCGATCGATCATTAATTTTTTTTGTCTTAAGGAAAGAGCTTAATTGCTCGAGGATATAAACGCTCTCTTCCTTATACTATTTGGAAACCTAATCAGTCATACCCTACGTAACAATCTTAAGACAAAGTTAATTTTGGCTTGGTTTCGTTTCCAGCAAAGGACTGGTTCTGTTACCAGTCTGTTTCTGGTTTCTATTTCTTTCACATTACAGAACTTCTGTTTTGTTTCTGAAACTGCATATAGAACAATTACAGATCTAATTTTGTTTTTGTTCAGTACATGTTCTGAATCTGCATGCTCAAGTAAAACAGATCTGCTTCTGCCTTTAATCTGCTTATGATACAGACTTTGATCTGTTTCTACTTCACCATTTGCATGTAATCACAACTAAACCTGATCTTGCAAGCCTGGCTTCGAATTTATCGCATGTGTTTATCATACCAAATTATAGATCAGTAAACTTCGAAGATATAATCGGTTTCATTACATAGTCCGCCTCGCTTGTGATCTCTTTCGTTTCACATCACGAAACCTCGCTGTTGCCTTAGTCACGCGGTTTATGCCTGCAACCTATTCTACATACAGATTCGACTTCACACACCACCCGAACCTACTTGCATTTTACATGCTAGTACTAAACCGCTTATGCATGCAAAGTGATTAGTCTGCATTAACGCACTTTCACCCCTGGTTTTGTTTCCATTTCGACTTCGACTAAGCACGTTTACGATTTTTCTCGCATATCACACGCCTTGGTACGATTAAAGCATTACTTTATATCAGTTTCTAGTTCAAGTTGTCTTTGCTTTGTTTAAACTACTTTGTTATACAAATTCAAGAAACAAATTGCTTCTCGAAAATTTTCTCGCATGCTACTTGATCGCCACGATCTTGCAAATCAGAATATGTTTTAACATGTTTTTCTTGTTGCCATTTTCTCGTGCTTTAATGCGTCTGTTAGAAGACATTCGTAAAATCGCATTTGCCGATTATAAAATCTGCTTAAGTAATGATTCATTCAATCACAAACCTGCTTTCACAATCCATTTATGTTCTGAGAACTGGATCGAATTGATGATTAAAATCGATTCTCAAACAAAGATTGTTAATGTGATTAAAACCGATTGTTTTTCGCTTACAAATTTTCGCTTCAGATCGCATCTATTGTTTTAAGTTACAGATCCTACCTACTATCTTAATCTGTTTACAGATTCTGGTTCATAGTCTTACCTGTTTAAGTTACGTAATCAAAGTTCTTGCATTATTAACTGCTTGATTAAAGGATAAAACACTTAATATCGGATTATTACTCTTATTTAGTAATCAGAATCGCCTTAATACTTAATTAATTGCGTAGTTTTATTACTGCTCACGTAAATAAAACTAAATAGACTACACTTGAGAAAGTCTATCAATTCAAAGTTGCTAATTGTATAGAAACATAAGTGTTTCATATAACTTAGCACTTTTGATAATCTGGTTTTGTATGCGGCATGGCTTCCAATTCGGAAAAGGAACCCGTCTGCATAACCGCCTATGGCGTAAATGATGCATACCACCGCTCACACTCACGGTGGCGCCTGGGAAAAGTTTGTAGGCAAAGAGTTCAAGAGATGGCAACAAAGATGCTCTTCTACCTTACGACGTTGAACCTGTCCAAGTGCCTGAAGGAATCAACCCCTATCTTGAAAGAAGGGGAAACGGATCGCACCGCCGTGGCCGCTGTCGAGTCATGGAAGCACTCCGACTTCCTTTGCAGGAACTACGTCTTAAATGGCCTGGATAACTCCTTATACGACGTATCTGACCCATTTGAGACGGCAAGGACCTTTGGGAATCATTGGAAAAGAAATATAAAACCGAAGATGCCTGGCTCGAAGAAATTCGTAGTTGCTAGGTTTTTAGAATTTATGATGAATGATTCCAAAAGTGTTGTGACACAGGTTGAACAACTCCAACTTATCTTGCACGAGATAGCGGCCAGAAGGGATGATAGTTTCGAAGCATTCCAAGTCGCGGCAATGATCGGCTACCTCGCGTGGAAAGACTTCAAAAGCTATCTCAAGCATAAACGCAAAGATATGTCGTTGGAGGATTTGATCCTAAGGCTGATTGAAGCGAGAATAACCGAGTCGCCGACAAGAAAGCTTCGCCCCATAGAAGGGGCGCATGTGGTCGAGCAAGACGCCAAGAACGGGAAGCGTAAAAGCTCTGGGGAAGGGACGTCTACGCAAGGAAAGAAGTACAAGTTCAAGGGCAAGTGCTTGAACTGTGATAAGAAGGGCCATAAAGCTGCGGAGTGCCGAGGCAAAAAGCGGGTCAAGCGTGAAGCCAACATGGTTGACGAAGAGATCAGCATGATATGTGTCGTCTCCGAGACAAACATGGTTGGCACGGGCGAGTGGTTCGTGGACACCGGCGACGCTGCGTCATATCTGCGGCGATGCCAAAATGTTCTCGGCTTACAACAAGGTGAAGTCAGGGGAAAAGCTTTTCATGGGCAATTCATCTACTTCGGGGAGTGGAAGGCAAAGGCCAAGTGACCACGAAAATGGACGAGTGGGCGGGAGTTGGTGCTAACCAATGTCCTTCATGTTCCCGACATTCGCAAAAATTTGATCTCCGGTTCTCTTTTGGTTAAACATGGGTTTAAGTTGGCTTTTGAGTCGGACAAGTTTATCCTAAGTAAGAGTGGGGTTTTTATTGGTAAAGGCTACCTCGATGAGGGCCTTTTTAAGTGTAATGTAATGGTGGTTAACACCGCGTACAAGATTGATAATAAAAGTGCTACAGCACCATCTTCTTCTTACTTGCTTGAGCATTTCAATATTTGGCATTATCGATTAGGTCATGTTCACTATGACTCTATGAGAGGCGATTAATGAAAATGGAATTAATTCCTCCAAGTCGCATTAATAAAAATAACAAATGCCATACTTGCGTTGAAGCTAAGCAAACAAAACGTCGTTTAAGACAATCGAGCGTGACACATCACCATTAGATATGATTCATAGTGATCTATGTGACTTAAAATCCATAGAATCTTATGGCGGAAACAAATACTTCATCACCTTTATTGATGATTGTACCCGGTTTTGTCACCTCTATCTCTTAAAAAGTAAAGTTGAAGCCTTCGAAGCCTTTAAACTTTATAAAAACGAAGTCGAGAATCAACTTTCGAAGAAGATAAAAATTCTTAAGTCTGATCGAGGAGGTGAATATGTTTTTCCCTTCAAAGACTTTCACGACCACGGGATTATTCACAAAGTTACACCCCATATAGCCCACAATCCAATGGGATTGCCGAAAGAAAAAATCGAACCTTAAAGGAAATGATGAGCGCATTATTGCTTCAATCCGGTCTACCCGAAATGTGGGGGAGGCGGTGCTCATTTGCCAATTACTTGTTAAACAAGCTTCCCCACAAGAAATTGGACAAAACGCCTTATGAATTATGGCATGGTCGAAAACCATCCTACAAATACCTCAAAGTGTGGGGTGCCTAGCTAAAGTAGTCGTCCACCACCTAAAAAGGTTAAAATCGGTTCCAAAACCGTGGATTGTACTTTTATTGGTTATGCAACCCATAGCAGCGCCTATCGGTTCTTAGTCCATAAATCTGATAATCCGGAAATCGAGGTGAATACCGTAATGGAATCAAGAAATGCCACGTTTTTTGAAGCTATCTTTCCTCTAAAAGATGATACTTCAGTAAAACGCTCATTTCCTTGGTCAATTGACGAACAAGATAACACCTCACAAGCAATAATCCCTATGGCTATTGATCAAAGTATTCATCAAGATGAAGACATTGATGAACCTCGTCGAAGCAAGCGAGCTCGCACGAGTAAGACCTTTGGACCGAGACTTTGTGACCACGTTTCTCGTGGATAATGAACCACGTGCGTTCGAGGAAGCAATGTCTACTCACGAGGCTCCACAATGGAAGGAAGCCGTCAGCGGCGAAATATCTTCCATTATGCAAAACCACACACAGGGAGCTCGTCGACCTTCCCAAAGGTTGCAAACCCCAGGGTGTAAATGGGTCTTCAAGCGAAATTGAAACGGATGGGTCCATTGATAAATCTGAGGCCCGGCTAGTCGCGAGGTTTTAATCAAAGGAGGGTGTTGATTATTTTGACACATATGCTCCGTTACTCGGATTACTTCAATTCGCCTGATTGCCTTGGCGCGGCACTACGGTCTCGAGATACATCAAATGGATGTCAAGACCGCTTTCCTCAACGGTGAACTTGAAGAAGAAATCTATATGAAAGCGACGGAAGGCTTTATTGCTCGAGCAATGAAACTAAGATGGTCAAATCTTTATACGGTCTAAAGCAAGCACCAAAACAATGGCATAAACGCGTTTTGATGGCGTTATACTTGCTAATGGCTTCAAGACTAATGAATGTGACAAGTGTGTATACGCTAAGAATACACAACAAGGTTACGTCATTATCGTCTCTACGTTGATGACATGTTAATTATTGGTAGCAATAATAACATGATCAAAGACACTAAAAAGATGTTAACGATAGATTTGACATGAAAGATTTAGGGTTAGCCGATGTCATCCTAGGTATTAAAATATCTAGAACATCCGAGGAGACGTTTTATCACAATCTCATTATATTGAGAAATTGCTAGAGAAATTTAGCAACGGTGATACAAACATTGCTAAGACTCCAATCGACCCTAACTTTCATCTCAAAAAGAACCTACGAGGCGTATCTCAAATTGAATACTCTCGAATCATTGGAAGTCTTATGTATCTTACGAGCGCAGCGCATACGACCTCGCATAAGCAGTTAACCGATTGAGTCGGTTTACAAGTAATCCGGCCCGATCAATGGAAAGCCATTGTAAGGACTCTTAGATATCTTCGATACACTAAGGACTACGGGTTGCATTACTCCAAGTATCCGGCGGGATTATTGAAGGATACGGTGATGATGCTTGGATTTACGATACTAACGACTCCAAGTCAACAAGTGGATTTGTATTCACTCTTGGTGGCGGTGCCATTGCATGGAAATCTTCCAAGCAGACTTGCATTGCAAGGTCTACTATGGAATCGAATTTATCGCCTTAGATAAAGCGGTGAGAAGGCGAATGGTTACGTAACTTCCTTGAAAATATTCGGCATGGCCGGCCGGCCATATGCATCCATTGCGACGAGTCAAGCCGCAATTGGAAGGGCACAAAATAACATGTATAATGGTAAGTCCCGTCATATAAAGGCGGCGACACAATACCGTTAGACAACTACTCTCAAATGGCGTGATCACCATCGATTATATTCGATCTAAGGACAACCTAGCGGATCCATTAACTAAAGGATTGTCGGAGAGTTAGTATCTGATTCATCGAAGGGAATGGGCCTTAAGCCTATGAAATAAAGAGAACATTTAGCGGAAAACCCCACCTAGTTGATTGGCAACCCCATGGTCTAGGTTGAAAGGGACAACCAAACTAATTGATCTCATTTGTTAACACTAACGGACTCACACTCCTACTCGTTCCTATGGTGAAAACACTAGTGTTACTGTCACGGTTTAGGATAAGCAACTTGCTTTTAATGATTCTTATGACTTGATTTGATCGGCGAGAGTCTGTGAGGATACACCCTTTATAAGAAATCACCTATGTGAATGTAAGGCTGGCGATCTTATGGAAATTTCGAGGCAAAATTTTCTAACAACATTCCCAGAACGGGGCGTTCGGGGCCAAAATGAACACAAGCGTAGAATCAAGCGTTGTTTGAGGGCGGCTATGTGAATACTATTGTCTTGGTTGACATCAAACACCGGTCGGTTCAAGACACACCGGTCATTGATTAGTAAGTCTTCAGATAGTAACTTTCATAAGGAAAGGTTCAAAGCCAAAAGCCACCTCTTCCACTCTAGCTACTCTCGGTTGTATCTGTAAATATCAATATGTCATCAACTTACATGATATCTTATTCAATGTGGGGGATTGTTGGAAACTTGTTTCCATAAAAGCTTGAATAAAGGAGTTATGTAAGTGTATAATGTGGGAATCCCACATTGGGAACAAAAAAGATTCGGAGTTCGAGAAAGCTTGATTATGTTGTGTCTCTTCAGACAACCATAAGCGTAAGCAGTTATGTCGAGATTGTGTCTCTTCGGACGGCCATGCTTGCCAGCGCCAGCGCCAGCGGTTGTGTGCATTTGACGACCAACCGCCTTGACGCTCCCAACCGTCATCCCCGCGCCACTTAAATATAGCTAAAAGCTTCGGTTTTTGTCAATTGAAATTCTGCTCGTTTTACACCGCTGCGCCCCCAATCTGAGAAATTACAGGCGTGAACCTTGATTCGCCGGTGGCGAAGAAGCGGAGGAGCGCCTCTTCAATCACGTAAGTATCACGAAACACAGGAGACATCTGCGATTATCGAGTCGATCTGTTAGCGAATTGGGTTTTTGTCTTAAGGAAAGAGCTTAATTGCTCGAGGATATAAACGCTCTCTTCCTTATACTATTTGGAAACCTAATCAGTCATACCCTACGTAACAGTTTAAACGTTATAAATGTTCAAATGATAAAACTATGAAATAATCATGAAAATAGTTAGAAAGAAGTGAACAACTCTTAGTAAATTTTAAAAACATATATATTTTATTTATCGTGTCTTACCGTACTTATCAAGCCAACCCGATAACAACCTATTTTTTTAGCGTGTTTTATCATGTTGATCCTATAACGGCCCGGACCTGATAAGGCTCAGCCTAAACCCTATAATTTCGTGTCATTTTCGTGTCGACCAATCGTGTCGTGCCTTAAATTACCACCCCTACCACAAATGATAAATTGAGGATTACTAAAGAAAAATTAATTAAAGTTCAACACTATCTTATATTTAATATGTGCATTAATATTAGAATATATTTTTTGTATTTATTCATGTATAGTTTTCCGTAACATTTTCTAGGGACATCCTAAACATTGTCCATTTTCTATTTTAAAACGTTTTTTTTTTCATATCAATTATCAATTTTTTTATTTGTAATTGTGAAATTAAAAAAAGATAGAACTTTTTGATTTGATACCTCTAATGATAAATTGAGGGCTACTAAAAAAAAAACTAGTTAAAGTTCAATACTATCTTATATTCAATATGTACATTAATATTAAAACATACTCTTTGTATTTATTCATATATTATTTTTCGTAATATTTTTCGTGTGTTTATCAAACGCATATAAATATTTTTTTAATACATTTTCAAAAATTTACCAAATACTTAAAAATAAAATCTTTTTATTTTTTAAAAACAATTTTCCAAAAATTATTTTCTTTCCGTGAAACAAACGAAGACTTGGTGTAAGCGAGTCCAGATCTCCTGTACCACTTGTGTGTACCACTGGTGTACCACTTTTCATCTCAACCATTGATTGGGATGTAATGATTGGAATGCAAAGGTGGAGATAAAAAGTGGTACACCAGTGGTACACACAAGTGGTACAGGAGATCTGGACTCGGTGTAAGCTACATGATTCATTTTCTGCCATTTGATACAATCTAAAGCAAGGACAACTCTAAAGCAAGGTCATCATTATGCACATCATGCTCATAAATTCCTCTGAGAGATAGGCCAAGTCCTTTCGGCAAAGTGAGCACAGCATGACGGGGCGCAGCTGCGTTCATTACCAAGATGGGACAAAATTTTACACATGTTTGTGGGGCATTTACACAAATGACCAAGTTAAAGATAACTTGATCATTTATAACCTTACTTTAAAAAAATATATTTTTATAGCTACTTTAATCTAAAAATGTCATCAATACCTTTTCCCTACCATTTGTGTTCATGGCGTCGCCGGTGACTGCGTTCATGATGGAACAGAGGAAGAGAGCTATTGTGATGGGGATCTTGGCCAGAGATGGAGGCTAGGGCGGGATCTTGGTCGGAGATGAAGGCTGGGGATGAAAAAGCGAAGATGAAGATGAACCAGGCCGCACGCCGACGGGCCGGGCGTCGACGCCGAACGAAGATGAACATCAGTCGCGAGAAACGAAGATGAAACCACAGTGGTCGACTAGACGACCACAATGGTCGACTAGACGACCACCTAGTCGACCAGTGTGGTCGTCTAGTCGATCAGGGACAGTTTCGTCAGATCTCTTATCTGGTTAGTCAAAGGCTATATATGTTCATCAATCGGGTCAAATGACTGTATTTGATAAATCCCACCATGGGTTTGTGCATGCCTATTCCTATATCGGGACTTGGAATTCTTGGAACTAGCGCAACCTTTTCCATTTGATTGGGTATTTGAAAATATTTGATCTTAGAGTATCACTAATACAATTGTGGATTTGATTTTATATTGTCATAAATAATTTACATCTTTAATCATATATATTTTTTTCTCTTCATTTATATTCAATCAAAATGAATCTTTCTAATACAAATATAAATTTAATCGTATGTGACATGAATCTCATCACTAAAATAATATTTGACAAAATTACAAAATAGAAAAGAAAAGAAAAGAAAATAAGCAATATAAAGAGTTTTAAAAAGAATAATGATGAGTAGGATGTATCCACGCCCTCAAGTAGAATATACAATATTGATATTGTTATCCACAATATAAACAAATTTGGTTGTCACATTATATCCACACGCATCATCCACATTCGCATTGTAGAGGTTTTTTCTTTAAAAAAGAGTGTAAATCCTAAGTAAAATCTAAATTCTTTCACATCCACATTAACATTATAAATGTTCTTAGTTGGACATTGATGAATAACTTATAATAATAATAATAATAATAATAATAAAATTTAATAATGGTAATTTCCAAGAAGCACACAACACAACATGGGGAGAAATTGGGCAGAAACACTAAGTCTACTTATAATACACAGTTTAAGAAAAAATAATTAATTTGATTATTTATATTAGTTTAATGTGTAGTTTTCTTTAAAATCTATGTGTATGTGGCACATAATTAAAGTAAAGTGAAAAAGTAAGGGTAAATTGGTAAAAGTGATGTTCTAAAAAAGTAAGTTTCAAACTGAACAATTATTTTGGGACGGACAAAAAAGAAAAGAATGACAATAATTTAGGGACGGATGGAGTATAACTTTGACTAAAAAGACAAACCGATCCATTCCTCGTGGATCATTGTTACTCACGGTGACGCAGCTGCTTACGGCCAGGAAAGAGAAAGGATACAATGGACCATTCGTTCCTACTTTTGTCCAAATAGCAAATGGGAGACACTAAATGCCACACCTAATTTACCAAATGTACATCGTATCATTTTAAATGCTCATATTATAATTATAATTTTCATCTCTTTAAAATAAAATAACTTACTATTTTTATCATTTAACCAAACACCCCTAATAAAAAAAATTCTCTCTCCACCCAATTTCTCTCAAGTTAGGCAACAAGTGACATTGATTTCTCGCCACGTCAATAACAAGCGACCACGATTTCTTAGTTAAATTACTACGGAACTTAGACTTAAATTCATATAAATCGCTAGACTTTTTAGACTTGCATTAATATAAATCTAAAGCTTTAGTAGACTAATTGATTTTAAGTTTATGGACCCCGACGACTAGCCTAGGGTTTTGAAAATTTATCAAGTCACTGGTGTATTTCAACTTGTTTGGAGGTGAATTAAAATGTGGTTTTGACTTAAATGATGTTAAGTCACCATGGTATGACTGCTTCAATAAGTGTAAGTTGCCAGCATTTGACGGCTTCTATTAATGTAAGTCGTCAGAGTTTGACGGCTTTGCTGAGCTTAAGTTGGCAGGGGCTGGCAATCACTTCAAGTAAAATTTGGTATTTCGAGTTTTAACTCTAGTATCTAGCCTATAAAATCACAAAAAATAAAAAATAAAACAATTGTGGAACATACCGTAAAATAAGAATCTAAATCGGAATTATTTTCCGAAATCGCTCTATTTTGAATATTATGAGCATTATTGTCGGGACTCTCATTGTTGTTGGGATTCACATTGTCGTTAGGATTATTGGAGAGTACAATTTGATGGTGGGAGAATCTATTGTTGAAATTCAAGGGAAAGATGGGGAGGGAAAGCAATATATGTTACTCCCCCTGTCCCTAAATTATCGTTCTAGTTGACCCGGTGCACAGATTAAGAAAAAATAATTGACTTAATTATTAATATTGATTTAATGTGTAATTTCCTTTAAAACTCATGTGTATGTGGCCCATAATTAAAATATGGTGAAAAAGTTAGGGTAAAGTGGTAAAAGTGATGTTCTAAAAAGTCAAGTTTCAAACTGAACAATTATTTTGGGACGAACGAAAAAGGAAAAGAGGACGATAATTTAGGGACGGAGGGAATATTTTTTTTACAAAAGGGCAATTTGTTTATTCAGATTTTAAGTGGGTGCGACGTTTAGTATTTTTAAGGTGCGACATTTAGGGTGTTAATAGCGAATATAATATTATTTTATAAATTTTTTTCTTTCTAGAATGAATTTTGAGATAAACATAAAACAAAAAACCTTAAACTATGACTCATTATTAACTAGGGGCATTTACAAAAAGGGCCAAGTCAAACAAGACTTGGTCTTTTTTAGCCACACTTAAAAAAAAAGTTCTTATATGGCCATTTTAACTGTAAAATGTCTAAACTACCCTTCATTTATCATTTTCTTTTTTTGGTATTGGTTTGTAGGGTGTAAAATGTCTAAACTACCCTTCATTTATCCTTTTCTTTTTTTGGTATTGGTTTGTAGGGCTCGATTTTATACATTATACGTATGTGGGATTATACCTAAGTATACGAATGCTCACTCGTCGAATATTCCGTCCCTCGCCCTCACCGTAACGTAGTTCGACAAAGTTCGTTAGATCGTTACTCAAATTCGTAATATTCGAAATCCAAGTTGTTCTTCCAAATTCGGGGTTTCAAGCCCATCAAGTGTGTGCTAACCGCTAAGTAATCGTTCGCTCCCCTTGTCGAATACTCCCACCCTCGGCCGTGGAGTTCAAAGTTTTCTTCCAAATTCAAGCAAGCACATCAATTTTGTGCTTAGTATGCTTAGTATTCTGTTCGCTTCCATAAACATTCATCTCGAATCCATTTGATTTTCTCGCAAATTCAACCATGGCTCAAAATCTTTTTTGCAAAATGCACAACTATTCAACAA
Source organism: Codonopsis lanceolata (assembly GCA_013146195.2). Classification (NCBI taxonomy): domain Eukaryota; kingdom Viridiplantae; phylum Streptophyta; class Magnoliopsida; order Asterales; family Campanulaceae; genus Codonopsis; species Codonopsis lanceolata. The sequence goes on from CM028381.1 coordinate 56,063,507, forward strand.
TCATGTGCATTTTGAACTGGTACCTTATACATTGGCACCTAACCTGTCTGTTAATCGAGATCGGTTACTAAACAAAGAAGTTTGCACCTTGGTTTGCAACCGGTTTATCAACCGGTTTATTGATAAACTGTGAGTGTCTGTTAACTTAACATCGGTTTCCAAGCGAAGTTTACCCCTTGGTTTATCAACCGGTTTATTGATAAACCATAGATAAACCAAAGTGAGTGTCGTTAATTGACACCGGTTAGTAAACAAAGAAGTTTGCAAACCGGTTTATCAATCGGTTTATTGATAAACCATTGATAAACCAGTGAGTGTGTCTAAACCGACACCGGTTTCAAACAAAGAAGTTTACCCCTTGGTTTATCAACTGGTTTATTGATAAACCATAGATAAACCAGTGAGTGGTCATTAATTGACTCGTTCTCGTTTCAAGCAAAAAGTTTACCCCTTGGTTTATCAACTGGTTTATTGATAAACCATAGATAAACCAGGTGAGTGTCTGATTATTGACACTGGTTAATAAACAGTAGGTTTGCACCTTGGTTTGCTAATTGGTTTATCAAGTCGTTTATCAAGTGGTTTATTGATAAACCATAGATAAACCAGGTGAGTGTCTGTTAACCGACATCGTTAGTAAACAAAGCAGGTTTGCAAACCGATTTATCAACCGGTTTATTGATAAACCGTGTGAGTGTCTGTTAACTTACATCGGTTTCAAACAAAGAAGTTTGCAAACCGGTTATCAATCGGTTTATTGATAAACCATTGATAACCGTGAGTGTCTGTAACGATACCGGTTTCAAACAAAGAAGTTTACCCCTTGGTTTATCAACCGGTTTATTGATAAACCATAGATAAACCAGTGAGTTGCCGTTAATTGAGACCGGTTTCAAGTTAGTGTACCCCTTTGGTTTATCAACCGGTTTATTGATAAACCATAGATAAACCAGTGAGTGTCGCTTAATCGACACGGTTACTAAACAAAGAAGTTTGCAAACCGGTTTATCAACCGGTGTATTGATAAACCATAGATAAACCAGTGAGTGGTCGTTAATTGACACCGATTTCCAAACAAAGAAGTTTACCCCTTGGTTTATCAACCGGTTTATTGATAAACCATAGATAAACCAGTGAGTGGTCGTTAATCGACATCGGTTTCCAAACAAAGAAGTTTACCCCCTTAGCTTATCAACCGGTTTATTGATAAACCATAGATAAACCAGTGAGTGGTCGTTAACGATTAATCGGTTTCAAGCAAAGAAGTTTACCCCTTAGCTTATCAACCTGGTTTATTGATAAACCATAGATAAACCAGTGAGTGGTCGTTAATCGACATCGGTTTCCAAGCAAAGAAGTTTACCCTTAGCTTATCAAGTGGTTTATTGATAAACCATAGATAAACCAGTGAGTGGTCGTTAATCGACACGTTTCCAAGCAAAGCAGTTTACCCTTAGCTTATTTTACCCCTTAGCTTATCAACCGGTTTATTGATAAACCATAGATAAACCTGTGAGTGGTCGTTAATTGACACCGGTTTCCAAACAAAGAAGTTTACCCTTGGTTTATCAACTGGTTTATTGATAAACCATAGATAAACCAGTGAGTGGTCGTTAACCGATTAATCGGTTTCCAAGCAAAGAAGTTTACCCCTTAGCTTATCAACTGGTTTATTGATAAACCATAGATAAACCAGGTGAGTGGCTGTTAACTGACACTGGTTACTAAACAAAGAGTTTGGACCTTGGTTTGCAAATTGGTTTATCAAGTGGTTTATTGATAAACCATAGATAAACTAGGTGAGTGTGTTTATTGACACCGGTTAATAAACAAGAGGTTTGCAACCGGTTTATTGATAAACCGTGAATGTCTGTTAATGACACGACATCGGTTTCCAATCAAACAAAGAAGTTTGCAAACCGGTTATCAATCGGTGTGTCATCGGTTTATCAACCGGTTTATTAATAAACCATAGATAAACCATGTCATTGTCTATTAATAGTGTTAATCGGTTCTGTGGTTTATCAACCGACAACTCATTCCTTTAAAATTGGAATACATTGAGTATTTGAATGTACTTATTTATTATGTTTTATATTGCGTATATGACTTCGCATTTTTGGCCCTCGCTATTTATTTTGGACATTTTGTTGAAGACGACATCGCCGGATGCTCATGGAAATTTATTGACAAACGTAATCCAAGGGAGTTGGTATCAAGAATGAAAGTACATGTGAAGAGTTATATGGTAAAGTACGAACCATTTGCCAAGTTGATGACATAGAGATAAGATTTGTTACTCCAAAGAACGGAAATGCTTTTAAATTTCCGCCTTAATTACTAAAGATGAAGATTTTGAATGGTACTTGAACCTTAATGCACTAGGGGTTCAATCTCCACTTTTTGTTACCCGCTTGATCATGGAAAATTTTGACTCGCATCGAGGAGAAAATAATGAAACCGGTTTTGACATGGAAAATAATGGAGAAGAGGAAAATAATAGAGAAGATGAAAACAATGGAGAAGAGGAAGAAATGGGACATGAAGACAACAGAGATGAACCTATCGAATTTGCCACACCGCCGAGACAGCTTTGATGGGTTCACCAAGAGAACATAGATGAAGACAACAGAGATGAACCTTTATCCAATAACCCTAATGATTTTGCTACACCCACGAGACGTATGTTTGATGGGTTCAATCAAGACAACACGTATGAAGCCAACAGAGATCAAGACAATCGCTCACAAGTGATAATTTAGGGACTTCTTCTGCAAGTACACAAAGTGATACCGAAGAGATTGATTTGAATGTTGGACAAGTATTCAATAACAAGAAGGAGCTTCAGATGTCGCTCACTTGCTTGCCTTAAACCATAAGTTTGAGTTCAAAACAAAAAATCCAACAAGACACAACAATCGTAGTTTGTGTTGATGATAATTGCAAATGGCGTTTGTTTGCAACAAAGTACTTTAAAGTGATTATTTTGAGATTCGAAAATATACACCGAACATTGTTGCCCCCAAAATATTTGCATGGTCGATCACAAGTGCAAGCGACAACACGTATGATTGGGAAACACATTTCACCAAGGTTGGAGGACCGCGACACTGTGTTACAACCGAAGGAAATCATTGCAGAAGTGTCTAGAACATTGGGGGTTTCACTAAACTACCAAAAAGCGAGGAGGTCTAGAGAAGATGCCTTAACACAACTCAGGGGTTCAGCTGAGGATAGTTACAAGAAGCTGGCCGCATATGCGCACAACTTGCAATTGGTCAATCCATCAAGCCTACTCTTTGAGCTTGATAATGAACACGCATTCAAGTACTTCTTCTGGCGTATGCATGGGCTTGCATTATCGGATTCCACAATGCAACGCGCCAAGAGTGATTGTGGATGGAACATTTTTAACCGCAAGATACGAGGTACGTTGATTATTGCAACTTGTCAAGATGGTAATATGCGTATATATCCTCTTGCATGGGCTATTGTCGATTCTCGAAAATGATGCATCATGGACTTGGTTTTTTATGAAGTTGAAAGAAGTAACAGTGATAATGAATCACTTGTGATCATTTCGATGCACATAGGAGTCTTATTACCGCAAATTCAAAATGTTTATCGAGTGCACATCATGCTCATTGTATCTATCATATAAAGGGAAACTTAAGGGTTGTAACCCGTAAGCCCCGACACGATGTCCCTTTATGAGAGCGGCAGAGGCTTATACCATAGAAGAGTTCAACAAGCATATGTCTCAAATTCAAAAAACTGATGAAAATGGTTGGAAATATCTTAGTGAGACAAAATTTGAAACGTGGCGAGGTCGCATTGCAAAGGAAACCGTTACAATATCATGACTTCAAACAATGTGGAGTCTCTCAACTCGTTCAAGGAAGCTCGAAAGACTCCTATACTTTCCTTGTTTCAAAGTATTGGAAAACGCCGCAGTAAATGGTTTGTGAGAGGCGTGAGTCATCTTCACTTGTACAACCATTTTAACTCCAAGAATGGAAGCAAAACTAGCCAAAACCGTAGAGATGGCCAAGAAGTATACGGTTATTGAAGCCATCAATGAGTCCATGTATGTGGTGAGGGGTGGTAATAAGCATTCCACAAAGGATTTTGATAAACATACTTGCACTTGCCAAAGGTTTCAATTGAACCATGTACCATGCGAGCACGCAGCTGCGCTTGCATCAAGAGACGCTGTATCTATCAGGCTCATCATTGTATACAACATCGCTTGGAGAATGGCATATTCATGTAACATCTTCCCAAATGCCAATCAAGAGGAATGGGACATGATGCAATTAAGGCGATGATCAAGCTTTTGCCACCCGAATTCCGACCACGAGCCGGACGCCGCAGTAACATCGAGAATTCCATCGACGGAGAGTTTCGCAAAAGACAAAGATGCAAGAATGTGGACAAGTGGGGCACAATCGACTTTCATGTAGAAATCAAACACTTATTTCTCGATAGACAACCTACTCGATAGACACTCAAATGTTTAAAAACATTTTCGCCGATTTCATGGACCATATAAGTTTAGATTTCGATTGTTATTAATTTTAATAAAAAATATTCAAATTTCTATGTTGAGATTTATTTCTATTTAATTTGTATATCGCTTTCATATTTGCATAGTGTCCATTAAAATTGCATAGGTCAAGTAAATGGGAAGATTTATTCTAAGTGTGTAAGAAGAGAAAATTGTGTAGGTGGCAAGTGAGGCCCAGCTTAAGAAGTTGTATAAGAAGTTGGTATAAATTTTAACATTGAGGCGGCTCTACATCTTCTTACACAAAAAATATTAAATTTAACACCATACCACAAAATAAATACGAGTACAAAACTCTCCCTCCCCCACACACAGAAACAAGTGTCGCCACTACACCACCGCCCAGCCCCCTCCCTCACATTCAAACATGCACATTCCCCAAGAAAGTTGTATTGTCTTTTCAAAATCTTTTAGCTTTCCAAAGTAGAAACTTTACAGATATGTAGGAATTAAAACTATCTCACCCTTCCCGCCTTCCCAGATAACTTTAATGAAAGTGGTTGAAAGGACTGCTCATTCTTAATAGTGTAAAATTTATTAAATCCGCCTATCATCGTCCCGCCTCAAAGTATTTATAGAGACATTCCTTCCTTCTTTCTCTATCACTGCAAACTACCCCAAACACTATGTTATCTTATGTTATGTTACTTAGAGAATTCTAGCACTAGATTAAGGTTCCTTCGCAACAACTTTGAATTACTTCCTTCATATCCAACAAAAGTTGTTTGGTTAGTTTCTAGGATTCCTCTTGTATGAAGATTTTCTTCATCAATCAATTAGAATGCCTTCCAAGACTCCAACGACTATGCTCAGTGTCCGCG
>CM028381.1:56068994-56225287 GCA_013146195.2 Codonopsis lanceolata
TCAATCTAGTGAAATGAAGAAGACTGATGGCAATTGACTAAGGACATATCTACCTATGTATAGTATCGTTTGAGCTTGTCCATGTTAAAGGGCTGAATGAGATCTTCTCTATCCTGGTTAGTGAGGAAAACTGCGCCTCTTGATTGTATTTGTTTGACGATATAAGGTCCCATCCATAGAGCCTTCCATTTTCCCCTACTATCGGCATAACTAGGGGGGTTTTCTCGAAGTACCAAAAATCTCCCTGCTTGGATACTCGATCTTTATATTGACTTTACTATTTAAATACCTGCTCAAGGACTGTGGTTTTGGTATGATGTGTGGTATGCGTCTAGGAGGCTAGTAATGTTCGTTCATCTAACATAGCTGACATTTTTCGGATGATGTTTTCTAATGTTTTGTTGGCTGCTTCGACAACACCATTGGCCTGTGGTCGATATGGGGAGGACTTATGTCTTTGTAATTTGAATTGATCAAGCAATCGGTTTACTTCTCCCTCGAAGTATGTGTCATTATCCGAGATAATTTCAAAAGGCACTCCGTAATGATAAATTTGGATACTTTCTTGACATTCAAAACTTTGTAGGAAACAGTTTCTACTCATTTTGTGAAATAGTCGACAGCTACTAGGACATATTCGTGGCCGCTTGATCCGTTTGGGTAAACCTGGCCTATGACGTCAATTCCCCATGTTGAAAAGGGCCAGGGCGCTGTGGAGTTGTATAGTATATGCGGGGGAACGTGCTGCAGATTGGCGAAGCACTGGCATTTGTCACAGTGACGCACCAACCGAATGCAATCAGTTTCTAGCCTACTCCAATAGTACCCTTATCGAATTACTTTCTTTGAAATCATATGCCCATTTATGTGTGGCCCACAAGTACCACCATGCAGTTGGTCCATGACTTGTTCTGCTTTGGCTTGATCTATGCATAGAAAATTTAATCCTTGGTAGTGTCTTTTATATAGACTACCTCCACTGATCACAAATTGCGATGCCCATCTTCGTAGGGAGAGCTTTCCTCTTTTGTCTAAATTTGTCGGATAGAATCCTTTTTGAAGCAAATTACAAATGTCTAAGTACCAGGGCTCATTGTTTTTTCAGGAGTTGCATCAATTGTGAAGCAGTAGGCAAGAGTTATTTTCTTCCCAACTACAAATGGCTGAATATTGATCTCTGTGGGAACTTTGACCAACAAAGCTAATGTTGCTAACGCATCGGCAAATTGATTTCTATCTCGTGGAAAATAATGGAACGAGATATCATCAAACTCTTTTGCTAAAGCTGTCAATTGAGTATGGTATAACTGTAGTCAGGGATCTTGTGTTTTCCATTTCCCCTCGATCTGATTTATAATCAAGGTGGAATCACCAAAGACTTCTAATTCTTTTGCCCCTCTTTGGAGAGCCTCTTCTAGACTAGCGATGCAAGCTTCATACTTGGCAGTATTATTTGAAGATTCAAACTCCAATCTTATGGCTAAAGAAGTATGAGAATCTGTTGGATCAATTAGCAGGATTCCTATGTCGAAACCTCGTTTGTTGGCAGCCCCATAAAAAAAACATCTGCCATTTGGTGTCATGATCTGTAATTTCTAGGACACCCTCATCTGGGAAACTTTGTTCTGACGCATCTTCCGACTCTAAAGGTAAATCAGCTAAATGGTCTGCGATCACACTTCCTTTGATAGATTTGCGTGTGACGTATGTGATGTCAAATTCGTTGAGTAAGAATGACCATTTAGCCAATCAGTTGGAGAGAGATGGCTTTTCAAAGATATATTTCATTGGGTCCATTCTGGAGATCACTTTGATGGACCGAGCTTATAAGTAGGTCTTGAGCCCCTGTGTTGCCCAGACTAGACCAGTATAGCTTTTCTCTAAGCCTGAGTAATTGAGCTCACTTCCTTGTAGCTTCCTACTTATGAAATAGATGACATTTTCAACGTAGGAATATTCTTTTTCTTATGCGAGCATAGCCCCTACTGTAGTGTCTGTGACAGTTAGGTATAGGAAGAGAGGTTTGTGAATGTGAGGAGAAGCTAGCACTGGCGGGCTAACAAGGTAGTCTTTGACATTTTCGAAGGTAAGCTGGTATTCTTCATCCGAGACTCGATCAGTGTCCTTTTTCAGGAGCTTGAATAGTGGCTCACTCATAGATGTCAACTGTCTGATGAAGCGACTGATGTATTGTAATCGCCCCAGGAAACCCTTAACCTCTGTTGGAGTCCTTGGCTGCTGCATGTCTATGATAGTTTTCACTTTAGCAGGTTCTATTTCAATGCCATGCTCGGTTACCATAAACCCTAAGACTTTGCCTTTGGTGACTCTGAATGTGCATTTTGTCGGGTTGAGCTTCATCTGGTGTTCTTTTAACCTTTCAAAGAATTTTTAATGGTCTTTGACATGGGCGCCATTTGCATCGTTAGAATGCACAATCATATCGTCCACATACACTTCGACTTCTTTGTGTATCGTGTCATGGAAGAGAGTAGTGGCAGCTCTTTGGTATGTAGCCCCAGTATTTTTCAATCTGAATGGCATGACAATGTAGCAATATGTTCCCCAGGGGGTGATGAATGAAGTTTTTTCTTGCTACCATTTTGATTTGGTTATAGTCCAGTGTGCCGTCTACAAAGGATCTTAATTTGTGAGAAGCCACCGCATCTACCACAATATCAATGTTGGGTAGAGGGAAGCCGCCTTTGGGTGATGCCTTGTTGAGGTCACAAAAGTCTACGCAGATCCGAACCTTTCCATTAGGTTTCGGCACAGTCACTATGTTTGACAGCCAAATTGGGTACTCAACTACCCAGATAAACTTGACGTGTAGCTTCTTCACGATTTCTTCTTTTACTTTCAGTGACCATTCTGGCTTAATTTTGTGGAGTTTCTGCTCAACTAGCCTAGCATCTAATATGTAGGAATTCGGTGCTCTACGATTGCTGGATCCAACCCAGAAATGTCTTCATAAGACCATGCAAAGACATCTGAAAAGTCTTTGAGTAGACTGACCAATGTTGCCCTTTCTGACCCCTACAGATAACTGCCGATTCTGACCTCTTTGATCTCACTGTTCAGCCTCAGATTGATAACAAACAAGTCTTCTTCTGATGCTGTTGATCGGTGCTTTTCTCGTTGCTTGACCAACTTTGCGAGCTTAATTAGGTATTCTTTATCTTTTGGGTCCACTTTGTGAAACGAATCATTATTTATGTTAGTTAATTCATCTTTTAACGTAGGTGCAACTAAGGAATACGCGAAGACGTCGAGACTCTCATTATTAACTTCAAGGGTTACAGGGTTGGTTACATTATTGAGGTCCTGGGGTTTGAGGTCCTCAATTTCATGGAGCGGGCTGGTAGGTGACCAGTCCGTAGGTAAAAAAAGGAAACAAGGGGAAGGGTGTATCCGAAACGGTCCACCAAGTCTGCTGTTGTCAGGAGCGGTCCAGCCGTTGTATACCAATTCTGCAAGGGATTATCAACAATGGCCTCAAATTCTACCGGGAGCTCTTCATAGCTAGTTCATCCATCAATCATACCCAGGAAGCTATCCCCCATGAAATCATCACCAAATAAAGCTAAGGCATAGTCATCTTGATCTATGGTCCAGGTGTTTTCGACCGTTACAGTTTTATATGCGGTGCTACGGGGCTCCAAGATTATTTTTTCCATTTCATTGGTGGCGAGACTGACATCTTCGAATATCTCCCAATCAGGGCGTCTTTATTTCCCATTTCGGTCTATCCAGTGCTCTGGGAACATGAGATAGGCATTTGTTTCTCCTTTCCTTACAAAATACCCATTTAGAGTTTTCTATATGGCTGTAGAGGAGGATCCTTGTAAGGCCACTTTTCACGTTCTGCCTTATTCTTTTCACTTTTTTGTCTCATGACTGTGGCTAACTCGGCTAGTGTAGGTTAGTATCTTAAACCAAATGGAGGAGTACATTCTTTGAGTTCATCCTAGACTAAATTGATCAGCCCCTGTTGATTTCTGCCAAGGCCCAGACCATGCATATAATTCATTTTTTGAAGCATGTTTAATGGGACCATATCTCCGAAGACTGTGGTTTTCTTTCTAGTAATGTTAGTATCTCGCTCACATTCAATTGCGTTGACTCTGGCTTGAGGGATGACTTCAAAGCCACTTAAGAAGATACCCGTGTCATCATGTTCTATCTCAAGGATCGGGATATCCCCACTTTCTTTGTTTACCACGATCTTATCAGCGAGTATGATCACTATGTGGTCATCATGGATGAACTTGACACGTTGGTGCAGTGAAGAGGCTACCCTTTTCACCACATGGATCCAAGGACATCCTAGCAATAAACTAAAATTGGCAAGAATATCTAGGACTTGGAATTTAACTGGCATAGTCAGCGGCCCAATTGTCATCATCAGAGTTACCATTCCTAGGACACATCGACTTGTGTTGTCATATGCCCTTACTGTCTATGACGAAGGAGTTAATTCTGAGATCTTTGTCCCCAGTTTTGCTAATGTGCTTGTAGGACATACATTCAGGGATGAGATGTTGTCTATTAGGACCCGAGGAACCCTTTTTTTCATGACCCCTACATTGATGTGGAAAGCGTCAATGTGGTTGGTTCCTTCCTTTGGCAGATCCAAATCAGTAAACATAATCACATTCCCAAAGTGTATGTTTCCGATCATTTGGGTTAGCTTGCTTGGAGATGTTTCAATGGGAATGGCTGCCTGACTCAAGGATTTGGCCAATATGTCACGATGACTTTTGGAAGCACATAACAAGCCTCAGATGGATATGTTAGCTTGGTTTTTTTTTTCATCTGAGCTAATAGGGTATCTTCCATACTCTTAGCCCTAGTGTCAACTTCTTTATCTTTCCCAGAGTGGTCACCACTTTCCTGGTTTGGTTGATATGCCCAACCAGATCTAGTAAGATGACTGACATCCCCACCAATCCAACTGGTTTTCTCAATGTTGCTCATAGTTTGACTGCTGCCCAAAATAGTGTCCCGAGAGAGCATGTTGCAACTAAGCTCTTTTATTCAAAAGGGAAAAGATACAGCTTTTTTTATTCCAGTTGAGTAGAAGTAAACATCTTTGATCTTTGTCAAACTTTCTTTGTTTGATCTGGGATAAGGGGTTGTTCTCTTGTATCTGCTACTGTGATAATCATATGGTCGATGAGGTCTTGGATGGCATTTTTTATCAGATAGCACTTGTCAGTGGAATGACCACTGCAGCGATGGTATTCACAATAATGGGCATGATTCCATGTGCTAGGTAATGGGTTTGGAGGTGTATAATTTTTGATCGGTTTAAGCTGACCGTGGACCCATAGCATTTGAAAAATCATAGACCTCGAAGTAGGCAAATCATCATAATGCCTCTTTTCTTGTTCCCTCCTTCCTTTTAGATGGGGTAAGATGTTTGGCTAGGATTTGTTTGAGTAGCATGACTGTATATCTTTTTATTGGCTTGGGTAGCTTTGTGTAAGAAACTCATTGTATGTGTTTCTATTTGAGGGGAGTTGTTCCTTTTCATGCATACAGATCATTCCGATTAGGGTCCCATATGTCATTTGCTGGGTATAGGTGTTTGAAGGATCAAAAGGGAGGTAGTCTTTTTGGTTATGGTAATAGGCATTTAGGTGAGTGAGTTCAGAGTTGGTGTTTGGGAATGAGATGCTTGGTGGACTGGAGTAAGTATTTGGTTGAGGGTTGATGTTTGGTTGAGTTTTGGGATTTGGAGGGAAGGTACTTTCTATTGGAATGGAAAAGTTTATTCCTGGAAGGAGGGAGTTATCAGGGGGAGGTAGCTGGCTTTTGATTCGATAAGAGAACATAGTGAAGATTTATGCTAAACTTTCCAAAATATCCCCAACTACTTGGTTTGCGACTCTTCCTACATGAGCATCCAATTCTCTTTTCAACCAGTTCTGGAATTCAGGGTGTGGGGCATATCCAGGAGCTTATATTTCTGCTCCAAGAGCAGTCTGTTCATTGCTGGTACTCGCAACAGTTTGTTTGTTTTTGGCGGCCATTCTACCCAAATGTATACCCTCTGAACTGATTCTTATAGTCTTTGACATGACCTCTGTGCCTGTATCCCTCAGGTTTCTGAGGAAAAGGGTTGAAGGTATCAGAAGGGAAGGTTACAGGATTTTTGTTGAACTACATTGTGCTTTTATAATTAACTTTATTTGTTTTTCCTAAAAATTGATCGAACAAGCACATGCTTTGTTTTGACAGTCTAGGACTTCTCCTGGAATAATGGATTCTTTCTCCAGAGTATAGAACCTTTGTATTCCACCTAACTTTTGACTTCCCAAGATTGGATAGATCTCAGGCGAAGGATCTATACTCTTTCCGGGATCCACCATTCGAATGGTCTAGGACAAATACCATAAAAATTATTGATCAGCCTCTGTATATATATATCTTTATTCATTTACATATATTTTTGCAACAAGAATTGGTCATTAATTTCAAGGTATAAAAACTGATCGGTCCATGAGGCGTCCTAAAAATATATATGCTTTTAACATTAGCTGATGCAGGGCTAGGCTGGCTTCACCCCGTTGGCCCCTCAGTAAGGGGCGCATGATGTGATAATTTCGGCCTAAATTCTTCGTAGCCTCTCTTTCGAGAGAACAGATACACACATATAAAAAAACAAATTGAGTCTAGCACTCCATTTTTATTTTATTATTAAAATAAAAACAACATCCTCGGCCGAGTCGCCACTGTGAGGGCCCCGTTTTTAACCAGATCCGCGCAACATGAAAGGCCGGGTGGTTTCAAAACTTAAAGCGCGTGGAATACGTCCGGCCTCAATTGTGGACTCAAAATATGAATAACAGGTCGTCATCTTTATTTTAAGAATAAGCAAAGAAAAACCAAATATACCAGATTTATAAAAGGGTTCAGAGGCTAGGTTACGAGTTGGGAAAGAGTTAGGCACCTAATGATTTATTTTATGATATATTACTATTTAAATTGTGCTATTTTAAGGACAAAATAATAAATAACTTTAAGGTACCTACCTCTTGAACCGTGTTGGCTTTATCCCGGACCAATTTCTTTTCTGATAGGTTTTAAAGTGTGCTCGCTCTGTCTTTCAGGGAGAGGGAGTCTTCTTTTTGTTACGGTTGTTGTCAGATTTTGGGCAGAGTGACTGCTCCTTTTGGTTGTTTTTGCCTCGGGATCTGGGCGGCACAACTGCTTGCTTTTGATTGCTTTCGTTGTCGTCGAGTCTAAAATCGAGCAGAGCAACTGCTTGCTTCGGTTGGATTTGACGTCTGGATTCAGGCAGGGCAACTGCTCTTTTTGGGATTTTGGAACCGGTGAAATAGGGCGGAAACCTAACAGGGTAACTAGGGTTCACTTTGGCCAAAGTGTTTTAGTGTTTAGGGGCGGTTTTGGCAGCCTAACAGAGCTTCGAGGTTGGATTGGAAATTAACAGCGTAACTGTTCTCCGCCTGTTTCTCTCCGTAAAATTCTCTTTTATCAGTGCACTAAAGCCTTGTATTTATAGGCTGAAGGCTGGGTTTCCTTAATAGCGAAGGTAACAACAGATACTATCTTCCGTGCTTTAACGTGTTGTACCTTATGTTTGAGGAATTGCACCAAAAGTAAATTGCAGCAGTGAACAGAAGGCTTGTGGGCACTGCCTGTGAGGGATTTGGGCGCCGCCTGTAGCTTCCTTGGGCGCAGGGCCCAAGTTGGCTATAGGCTTCTCCCACCTTCTTTTCTTCTTCTATTTTTGGCACTTTCGCCCCCTACAATTCACTTTTTGTTAATTCTTCTGTCCTTTTGCACTTTTAACCATGTAACTTGACATCCGTTAGTCCTTTTGACATGTCTTGATATTTTATGGCATGTCATAAAACATGGGTACAAAATTGTGGTGTCTACAATAGGCTCTGACCTCCTCTGTGTAGATTTGAAGTTTACTTCAGTGCCCCTGGAATTAAGAAAACTGCTGGCGAAGTCCTTCCCTGCCCATGCTTTGCAGTTTGGTCCACAATTAGCTCCGTTAGCCTCTGTTAGGCCTCTATTGCCTTGAAATACTTAATGGACTTAATGTACTTAACGAAATTTGACCGAACGATTTGAACGCTCAACTTTGCAACCCGGAATTGCCTCGAACTTCATGCTAAACACCAAATAAATGCTCGATTATGTATGGAAACATTCATTAAGCACAAATACATAAATAATAATATTTCAAAGAGATAATTAACTCAAAAATAGCATAAAATAAAACAAAATTATAGGAAAAATTCATGGAAATCTTGGGTTAATCAGGTAGACGGTAACGAACATTCAAAAAAATAAAAGAAAAGATTAGAAAGTAGACACCATTTGGAATGACCAATTAATGAAAGAGCGACTCTGATTTTTTAGGAACTGAGGGAGTAGTAGTATTAAACATTGATTGAAGGGACTCGACCTGAGTCCACGTCATTCTGGAATAAACTGGGCCCACCTCTAAATAGGCCACTCCTTGTGCCGAGGTAAACACCTCAGCTTTGGCCCCCGTTTGCTGAGGAAGACACACACCGACATAGTAAAACTACCTCAATTTGTTTCTAAATAGTTGACCTTCGAAGGGTTCTCCCTTCTTCATCCAGGTCTCGCCCCACCTTGTCCTACAACGGTGTCGACGAGGTGCAAAGTCCATGGAGTAGTTGAAAGACTGCAACTTCTGTCAGAAATCCTGTCACACACAACTTACCAAACCACCTACACAAATGTGTCTATTCGGTATGGCCCGACCACCAACCCGACAGGGCGTCAGGATAACAATGATGATTTCTCCCTCATCCAATAAGGGAGTGTCTTGCCGTCGATCGCTGTCTTCATGTATAAATAAGAGACATTCCTTACATTCAAGGGACAAGCCAGTTTTGATATCCTACTACACTTATCACATTTACTCAAGTTGAACATATGACGATTACTGTTCTTTCTTGCATTTACTACCTACCATTCACCAGTAATCTCACTCTCACGCTTGAGGGTTTGAGTCAGGAAACCCCCGACTTCTTAACGGCGTTTGTTCATCTTGCCAGGTTACAAGTCTTGAATCCAGTCAAGTAATCCACGTCACCAGCTTTGCATCCTACCTGGACAATACGACAAGGTCACCTTAACTTTGGCGTGATCATATATAAAAGTGCACCATTTTTGAAAAGTTAACGTCAAAACACATTTTCCAAAAATGGCAACACTTACATAATTTCTTTGGAAACTGAAGTGGGAAAATTCAATACATAATAAGGTGAATTTTACTATTCCAATTCATATTTCCTTTTTCTATTTGGAGATTTAAATTCAAAAATGTCATATAAATTGTATGTTGAAAAATACTACGATACCCTTAATGAGTCTGAGGCGCGCTTACTAATCACTCACTCAAATGCACCGCACTGCATCAAATTTTGCACCGCAATGTATTAATTTAACTACATCAATTTTTTGCACCACAATGCATCGATTTAAATCCCAAATCCAATTTTTGCACCGCGATGCAAAATCATAATGAACCAGATTTTCATGTCCTCCACCTTCTTCTTACATCTCCTCCGTCGTAAGCTTTATTTTCCTCATCCTCCTTCTCCTTCGTCCCTACCGAAAACTCCTTCGACTCATGATCTCTGTTTCGTTGCGCACAATCGTAATTTCCGAACTCAAAGTGTTGTCTGAAGCTATGGAAGAAGATGATCTGAGCATTTTAGGAACAATATTTCGAAAAATAGACTTTAGTGATTTTTTAACACCGGACTGGAGAAAAAATGTTTGGGAAAGTGTACCGCCAGCAATTCTCCAAATTCATGTCAGTTCCTTCAATAGTTTTTAACCATATTACATCTTTATATTTTTTTCCGTAATCGTAAAAAAGTATATAATGCATCACGATGCACAAAATAGAAACTTTTATGCATCGGAATGTACAAATTGTGTGCTATGTACAAATGATGCAACATGATGCATGAAGGGCCCTTTTCCGGTTACAAAAAATATATACGGGTGTAAAGCGGTTGAAAACTTTGAATAAGAGATTAATCTACTTTTTTTCCATCTAAATAATGGCATATTCATGTCGTTATTAATTTGTTAGATATTTAATTGAAAACACCTATTGAATTCATTTCAACTATTTGGGTCATGTTATGGTATTTCAAAATATTGAAATCTATTATGTCTTACTCCCTCTTCGTTTCAATTTTTCAATACTATTGTCTTGTTTGACCGACACCCGAATTATCGAAAACCGGTTAACTTGATTAGTTTCCTTTAAAGCTCGTGTGCGTGTGCATGTGATTCATAATTAAAATAGAAATAAAAATTAAGGATAAAATGGTAAATGTGTTATTTTAAAATAGAATGTTTTAAACAATACAATTTTGTTGAGGACGGACTAAAAAGAAAAGCAATACAATAATTGTGGGATTGATGGAATATAAAATGTGGGCTGAGTTAAAATATATAAACGCTAATGAATGACAATAAAAATAACAAGACATATACTAAAGAGTGAATCCATTAGGTTAATACTCCATCCGTTCAAATTATTGTACTAACAGTCGTACATGATCAATGAAAAATGTTGTATGTAAATAGAATTAGTTTGACTTTTGATTTAGAAGTCACCAGCAATCATGTGTAGACCTTCACTAGTAGTCTTTAGTAGACATCCTAAAAGACGTGCTCCAACCCAGATTGAAGACTGATGACATGGATCAAAAGAAGTACATATCAACATTGTTCATGGATTATATATGTTAAGAAATCTTCATGTTGACTTCTTGAGACTCATTCACCAAGGATCACATCGGTGAATTAAATGGGTTTCCTCTTTGGTGATTTCGATAAGAAGACAGAACAACGCTTCAAACCAAAACTTTGTCATTTCTAGCAAAGTACATGTGTATCAGTTGCAAGCACGTACCAGTCTCTACAAGAGTTGGTTCAGCACGCAATGGACCATGGTCATTGCCATAACAGACAAGAGTGATTTAGATGAACAACTCTTTGCATTCAATGCATTCAAACAACCCATCTTTATCTCTCTCATCGATTCAACCAACGATCAAGAAGGATTTGTCATATAAATACTACAATTGAATACTTTAAAAACTAATGCTTTAAAATATTCAACTACCTTAAAGCTCTCAACCTTCAGTGCATTCAAGAGATCTAAGTCAGAACAATCAAAGCTTACCAAACATTGAAAAGATGTTGTAATCATTCTTCATTCCATCTACTTGTTTATTGTTTGATTTAATTATGCTTATAGCACACACAGTAATTACCCAATTTCACAAATAATTATTCACACCACTAAACACTTGGTCAAATATTTTTGTACAAGATCCATTAGTGATCCTTGTAATAGATCTCATAGTGAAAAATATATTGCATATTTAAAATTCAAGGTTGACCATCTTGGCAGTGGACGTATCACTCTTTATAGTGTGAATCATCTCAAAATTACTAGGTGCTTTCCTACTGCATTAAGATTCAACTGATTGCATTGTTTTATAGCTTTCTGTCCTAAGCTATTTATTGAGCAAGTGTTAAGTCTGTCGATAACTCATACCAGTAGATTTCACTAACAGTTCCTTTTTTGTTATTTCCATTAGGCCAAATTACAAATCCCCCCCCCCCCAAATATACACTCAATCCCATTTAATTTCATAAACTTGAAGGAAACTTAACTCAAAGTTTTATAATATACCTAGGCTATTTACCCCCCCAAAAAAATTCTAGCCTAGTTCGTGCCCCTTGGGACTAACACCACCCACAACCAAAAAGACCCAATTACCCTTCAAGCTTCTAAATAAGTCCCCCTCGTGCTTTTTCTATAATCCAAATCCTCTAAATATACCCTACCCCTAAACAAATGCACTCCTTCCGTACACCACTTCACTTCCATTTGCATGCAAGGTTTGAGACCTCCTCCCTATAAACCCTAACCTTTTTCGCAAAGCATTCAACATTTAGGTGAAAATCAAATGTGGAGCAAAAAGAAGTGAGGATCACATTAGTGGTAAGTATGTCTTCTTATCTTATGTTTAAAAATGGTCTACACCGTCTTTTTTTTTCTTCAAAAAATAGGGAGTCTTCGGTGCACAATATTCGGCGATGGTTAGTGGAAAATTTGAGAAATGTTCCACCAAGACAGACCGAATATTACTCAATTGTTCCACTAGTCTTGGTCGAACATTTCCTAATAGATCCTCCAACAGAACATCATTGAGTTGTTCGGTTGGCCTTGGTCTGTGTTGTTTTACCAACCAGAGTCGAACAACTTAAGATTGTTCCATCCCTCTTGGCTGAACAACTTCAAAGCAGAATTCTACTAAAATCAATAGCATTCTAACATTAGCACCAAATTCATATTCCAATTGTAAAGAAATTTATATACCAATTGCGATTTCAATCCTAATCACTAATTTTCATACAAATTACATTCTGACTACACACAAATCATATTAAAATTTCATACATGTGGATGTCTCTTTCATTTTGCAGAAAAGATGAAGATTTGAGTTGGATTTGGGTTGTGTTTGAAACTTCTTCTTCCCTTTCTTTCAAATGCCTTGTCTTTTTTTTTTTTTTTTGTTGTGTGTATGTTGTTCTCTTCCGCTGCTGCTTGCATTAGGTTGAAGGGGGAGGAGAGACACACTGAGGAGAGGGAGGGTGGGTGTGTTCAATAGTTTAGATTTCAAACTAGGGAAAATAGAAAATGGTAAAATAGGACAACAAGGGGGGGGGGGATATAATCGATGTTTTAGGAGATTTTAAATTCTTAAAGAGGTGCCTTTATGACAGGGGTATGTTTAGAGGCTTTAGGGGTTCAAATAGCGCCCTCTGCGGTTTTGTATATGATTTTATATCGATATACAATCCGTGCAAGACACGCGTGAGTAACTAGTTATTGTTAAATGTCGTAAAAAGATTAAACTCATGTGATATCATATTATTATTAGTAGTATTATTTATAATTAAGAAAATTTACATATTAAACCCAAATTAAAATTAGTGGTGATGTTAAAAATAGGGGTGAAGCTAACCACACACCAACATATACTCTCTACACCCCAATTCTATCTACACCCTATCCATTTAATCAAATTTTACCCCTTACTCTCTACACTCCACATAAACTACCTATTCTACCCTTAACCCCTTTGACCCTTCTTCCTCTTTGTCTCCGTCTCTCCCACGTTTTCTATCCCTCCCTCTGATATTGCTCCCACGTCAGATACAGATACAGGTCTGAGAAGCCAATTTTTAGACAAAGAAGCCATTGAAGAATTTGATTTTTTTGCTGATTCCTGCCAGGGGCGGATCTATGCACAACACTTGGGGTGCAAGTGCCCCGCTGAAGTTTTTTTTTTTTTTGAATTTATACACTACAAAATGACATTATTTTAATTTTATTTTTATTTTTAAGTAATAATTAACATTAGTGACACCACTGAGATTTATTTTTGGATCCGCCACTGATTCCTGCTATCATTTCTCTTTACCGTCACTAGAAAACCATTATCTCTTTTCCCCTCTTCTCTTTTCTATCGTCAAAAGTTTATGAGCATTGTGTTCGTCCATTGTTGGCCAAACACTTTGGTGTATATGCGGTCGATGGTTGCCGCACACCAAGTGTGCGGCCAACAATGGCCTAACACGATGCCGCCCATAAAATGTTCCTGCGAAAAGGGAGAGGATGAAGAAGACGGAAGGAGAGGATGAGATGTGAGGGAGATGAGAGAAGAGGAAAGAAAATGATGGAGGAAGGAGAGAGAATAAAGAAAGAAGAAAAATTGTTCGTTGGAAATGTCGCCAGAAAAAATGTAGGAAGGAGAGAAAAAGAGAGAAAACTGGTGAAGAATTGAAAAAGAAATATGAGGTTTATTTGGTAAATTGGTATGATTTATTTTTGTACTCCCTCCGTCTCAAAATATATAATATTTTGGGAGAGTTTTTTTGTTCTAAAATATATGACACTTTGTAATTTTTAAGAACCTTTTTCTTTTTAATTTTACTCATATTTATTAACTCAGTAATTCGTGTTTGATTCATTGAGTAAGAATATCAAGACACCTCATTAATATTTGGATAATGACAATTTAATCTTTATAATATATATCTTTAATTTGTGTAAAAAAAATATAAAACATATCATATATTTTAAGACTGAGTAATTTTTTTTAATTAAACGTAAAGAGTAGATAGTGGTTAGTCGTGGTTAGCGATCGGCTATGAATTGACGAGCACCCACAGGTATGACAAATGTTTAAGCAAGCAATTGACCAACCCTCACGGAACATGATTGTTAGAAAATGTGTAGTCCCACATAGAGAACATTAACAAGTAACAACTCCCTCCATCTCCATGGTTGAATCGTGAATCCATTTTAGTATATTCTGAAAGCTCAAATCTCGACTCCAACCAACAAACCAACAACTAGTCGCCAATCGAACCCACTTTCCATGTAAGCTTTCCCCCTCTCTCTCCATGTCTGTTCCTTAACGTCCTCCCCTCACAAATCTCTCTCTCTCTCTCTCTCTCTCTCTCAATTGGTCAATCTTCTCACACGTTCTTTTCCGACTTCTTAGTCGACCCTCTCTCTCTCTCTCTCTCTATTTGTGTTTTATCTCATACTCAAGATCTAAACCCACTCAATTAAGATTTATCTTATTTCTGGGTCTGAATTTTCCGGGTAAGTTTTTCTTCTTCTTTTTTCCCATGGAAATTCCTACTGATCCTTACCCATTTTATTCTCTTACTCCATGTATAAAAGTCTATTGTTTCCTCTGTTTTTCTTTAATAAAGATTGTCTTTCTTGATCATTGTATGTCATAATTGTGCTATCAGGAGTTTTTTTCTTTTTCCCTTTCTCATATTTCTTAGAATTTGTTTTTCCTGTTCTTGGTATTAATTCTTTTGATGGTGAATAAAGATATAGCTATAATTGGGGTTGATTTGTAATTCTATTATCTATTTGGATGGTCCACTTTCCATATGGAGGCTCAAAAATTGTTGACTTTGTAGTGAGACTTTTTTTCTTTTCTGAATACTTAATTATCCACATTTTCGGTTGGAAGGCTTTGGATTTGAAACTTATGTTTTAAAAGCTTGGTTTTGAAGAAGTAAAGTGCTTTTTGACCAAATGCCCAATTAAGATAAGATTTGGATTAAAAAAATATGAATAATGTTGCTGGGTCATGCTAACAGTTTCTCTTGTGACATATTATTAAAGATCCACATTTTAAAGAATTTTATATTAGGAAACACTTGATAAAGTATTGGAACTCGAGATAAAGTCTTAGTAATCATGTGAATGGTTTGTTTCTAAAAGAAGATTTCATTAGGGTCCCCAAAAGTACACAATTTAGAACTTTTGGGATGGAATCCTGGTTCATTTTTCCACATTGATACAAGAAAGGGACTTCTTTCCTAGAATTAAAATTCTGATAAAATTTTGCAAGAAAGGAACTTTTGAAACTTCTGTTTTAAAAGCTTGGTTTTGAAGAAGTAAAGTGCTTTTTGACCAAAAGCCCAATTAAGATAAGATTTGGATTAAAAAAATGAATAATGTTGCGGGGTCATGCTAACAGTTGCTCTTGTGACATATTATTAAAGATCCACATTTTAAAGAATTTTATATTAGGAACACTTGATAAAGTATTGGAACTCGAGATAAGGTCTTAGTAATCATGTGAATGGTTTGTTTCTAAAAGAAGATTTCATTAGGGTCCCAAAAAGTACACAATTTAGAACTTTTGGGATGGAATCCTGGTTCATTTTTCCATTCATTGATACAAGAAAGGGACTTCTTTCCTAGAATTAAAATTCTGATAAAAATTTGCAACACTAGCAAGGCTCGTGCTTAATTAAGTCATGTTGGGGTTCAAATGTTTTCTTGCCATGCTTTTTGCTAAAAATGTAGTGTCATCTCTATTGATGGATTATTTGGTTTGATGAGAAGGAAGACCAAATTGTGGAAGTATCACTCTGCTATTATTTTTAGAC
Organism: Codonopsis lanceolata; assembly: GCA_013146195.2. Taxonomy (NCBI): domain Eukaryota; kingdom Viridiplantae; phylum Streptophyta; class Magnoliopsida; order Asterales; family Campanulaceae; genus Codonopsis; species Codonopsis lanceolata. The sequence goes on from CM028381.1 coordinate 56,085,033, forward strand.
ATTTCCTATAGTGTTAGACCGCTACACCGAGCTGCTGCTGAAAGAAGATTGATGAATAAGATTTCTTGTTTCTTTTCAGTTGTTGAAAATCCCATCACTAGGTATCATTTATGATTTCAAATTTCTCCTGGATCAAAAGTTTGTTTATTGGTTTTTTACCTTGATGATTGAGTTCAGTTATTTTATTCTATGGAAAGTAGTGATGGCCGTGTCCAGTTGCATTTCATTTGTTTGCGAGACATTTGAGCGGGTCCGGTTTTGAACCACTTGCATATATAATATCTTATACAAGTCCAATGTTTATAAAAGTCCATGTATATATTGACTTTTCTGTGAATGAACTTGGCAGTTAGCTCCTATAGGAACAATAGCTTTTAAGTTTCTGCTTCTTCCTCTGTGCCATTTAGCTTTTTTTTCCTTAAGTAGATATATAGTTCTATAACATTAAAGATAAGTAATTTTTGTATTGCTTGGAAGTAGAAATCTTTACTAGATACCAGAATTCTGATTACCAATGTTGCAGTTGGAGCCAGCAATGGAGAAACTGAATTTTTCATCTGACAACTTCTTAAAAGATTTCTACATCCCTGATTACGTCCTTGTTCCTGGCTCAAAGGGTAAGGTTCTCCCTGATGTACCCGCATCCCCAGTTCTAGTGTTCATTAACTCTAAAAGTGGAGGTCAGTTGGGTGGGGATCTTCTTGTTACATACCGTTCTCTCCTAAACAAAAATCAGGTATTTTGGCATTGCATGGAGCATCCTTACAAAATTTCATGAATTCGGTGCAGGATTATTCACTTAAAAATGTAAAAAAGCTGTTGACGTTTTTCAATCTAACCTATATGTAACTTATCTTCCAGGTTGTCGATCTGGGGGAAGACGCTCCTGATAAGGTGTTACGCCAACTATATCTCACTTTAGAATCACTTAAAGCTAATGGAGACGTGTTGGCTCCCAAAATTCAGGAGAAACTGAGAATAATTGTATGTTTTGTTGCATATGAAGTTGATTTTTCCTGTGCATTATTAAGTTCTTAATTTTGTTAACAACTTCTTAGTGCAGTATAGCAATCATCTGCATACTTAATTTTATCTTACTAATATCTCACATGGAAGTAGCTCTTCAGGTGGCAGGAGGAGATGGCACTGCTGGCTGGCTCCTTGGAGTTGTTTCTGATTTGAAATTATCTCGGCCGCCACCAATTGCAACAGTGCCACTAGGAACTGGAAATAACCTCCCCTTTGCATTCGGATGGGTAGGATAAGCCTCTATCTTTGCTCGTGGTGCAATATCTAGCTTTGTAATCACTGCATTGGCTTGTTCTGTCTTTTATCAAGTATATGCTACCTATGAGGAAAGCAATAGGTAATTCGAGTTCACTTGCATGCATTTTATATCAATATTCATGCTCCTGTTAACTCTCGATTTGTCATTAAGAAAAGCAATAGACTATCAAGATCCGAGTCTTCTCAACTTTGCCATGTATCCCTGTTCAGTGTATTTCCCACTTGCATTCATTAGTTGAGACATAACCCTATTTTTTGGTAAGCAGTGTAACTCATGTTTACTGGCATTTAGATCCAAAGAGTATATAAATATGCTTCTTAAGCAGCTCATATGTTCTGTGGGTTACACTGTTGAGTTCTTATCCAATGTAGTTGGCTTGATTTGATAATCTTTTCTTAGTTTTGGAATAGGAGGAAACTTGTTGAGGGTTCAACTTTAGTGCCACAATAGGTTATATCAGCAATGATAAGTTGGACAAGTTTGGTGGAACCCTGTTTTGTAGTGTGCACTCTGCAGCAGCAGTACCTATACAGTTAATGACTTAATTATGCCTCTACTAAGACGTGAAGATCCGACCTCTTCCTTGGAAGAGACTGATGGTACAAATCAGTCTAGGGCTTGTTGGTTCAGCATCTTGTTGTTTCTTGAGTGTAAACTTGTGTTTTAGAAACACATTTTCCTTTTTCATCTATAACAGCATGTAACGTGCAGTTCTGGTGTTCAGGGGAAGAAGAATCCAGGAACTGATCGTAATTCTGTGGTGATGTTCTTGGAACAAGTACTGAAGGCAAAAGAAATGAAGATTGACAGGTTTTCTGCTCATGTTATCCTTATTATTTGAGTTGATGCATAATAAAATACTATAATGCTGTTGCTGGTTTTGGTTTGTTTGTTTGAGCAAACTGTTCTTCTGCATTTACCTCTATGCTATATTCCTTCAGTATTATTTTAATCTAGAAGTTCTTACGTCTTTTTTATTTTTCTAGAATATGTCTTCAAATTGTTAAAGTATCTGTGAGAAGTTTTCTTTATGGTCATAGTATTAGCTTCAAGACTTTCAGAATTTAGAATTTAAGCATGACATCCTTCCACCGTGTGATGTGGTCTTGAGAATAGACCATGTTCCATCTGCCATGAAAACTTGTGATATGTTTGAGTTTCAGTGCTAGCCTATAGTGCTATAACAATCTCTTCTGGACCTCATGCTCTTTGACTAGGCAGTGTGGTACTCTTAATCAACAGACAACATTTTTAACTTAGAGAGAGAGAGAGAGAGTACTAAACCTGAACGTATTCCAACTTTCATTAAACTCTCCCTCAAGCTGGAGCATAGATGTCAATCATGCCCTGCTTGTCACAAATGAAATTAGCTCTAACCAGACTCGCAGCTCGCAAGGTAAACAAGAAATAGACTCTTAGAAACAAGAGTAGACTCTTACTTAGGAAACAGCTAGGAAACAACATCCTCAACCGAAACGTTTTAATAAGACGTTCAAGGAGTATCAGCCACAAGGAAGGATTATGCAATGTTCCTTGTATGTTAACTACATGGACCCAATGAGTTTGTGGATTTTCACCATCCATTTGGTTGCATTCTAATAGATGAGGAAATATCATTGCGTAATCCTCGTGGCTGATGCTCATCTACTAATGTCTGGTCTATTGGAAAGAACAGGCTAAAGCTTTCTAGCCATCTCCTTCCGTCATGCCCTTCTTTGGGAGAACATTCCTAAAATGATACAAAGATTGCCTGGGCAAATAAAATTGCTAGTCATAATCATGAAAGCAGAGGAATCTTTTTCATCTCTATTGTTACGAAGCCTTACCTGACTGCACACCTTGATAATCATAATCATGAAAACAAAGAATTCTCTAATTTACAATAAAGATTACGTTTGGAAGCATACAAAGAGAACCTGAAGAGTTGAGGTGTATGTTCGCACATGTGTGGCACTGAGAACTTTGGCTTGAGATATGGTTGTTTCCTTTACCGGGAGTTCTAGTTCAGAGTAAGTTGATCCGTAGGGCCTTCACAAATACCGTTGTACTGGACTTCTTTCCTTGCTTTTTTTTGTTTGTTGATCTAGTGAATTGACCCATCCGGCAAATTGATTGGGAAATGGATATAATAATAATGAAAATATTGTGACATTTTTTTATAATTAGCTTGTCTACAACCTATTACAATAAGTCACGCTGACTATCATATGCTGACTTGGTGTATGTTTTATTAATTAGAAACTTTGGCACAAACTATAGAAACTCAGAATGATTTTTGTTTCTGTATCATTCATTATTTAGTCCAACTTAATCATAAAATGGCAGAAGATAACCTTGTATTTCTACCCCCTACATTCATCACTCATCAGAAGTTGTTGAAAGACTTCTGTGTTACACTATTTTCGGCACATATGATGTTTGTTGTTGTATATTTATATTCTTCTTTTAAGTGTTGATTCATAGATATGTGAAGATATATGCTTTTTCGTTATGCACGTATTGTATGTATTTCTAATATGGCTGTTATTATTGTTCATTAAAACCCAATTGGCACCTTCTTATGAGGATGCAAGGCCCCAAGGTGTATGTTTTACTAATTAGGAACTTCGGCACAAACTATAGATACTCGAAATGATTTTCAAATCTGGATCGTTCATTTTTTAATCCAACTTGATCTTAAAGTGACTAAATTTTTTCCTGTATTACTACCCCCTATATTCATCACTCAACAGAAATTGTTGAAAGATTTCTGTGTTCCACAATGTTTGGTACGTATGATGTTTGTTGTTGTACATTTTAATTTCATCTTTTAGTGCTTATTCATAGAAATGCAAAGATTCATGCTTTCTCTTTACACACATGTTGCATGTTTTCCTAATATGGTTGTTATTATTCTTCATTAAAACTCAGTTGGCACCTTCTTATGAGGATGAAAGCCCCCAAGAATGGCTCATGTGACCCTATTGCTCCTCTAGAGTTGCCACATTCTTTGCATGCATTTCATCGTGTATCTTCAACAGACGAACTGAACTTGGTAAGGGACTCCATTTTTGTAGTCATCTACTTTGTATTGCATATCTTTCTTATTTAAACACAACATTCTTACGATTAACAGATAGCTGCTTCTTAGTGTAATGATGATATGTTTGATTGAAGGATCCATTTTGAAGTTGTTGAATGTGAGTGTCCCTGGGGGGATCTAGTGTGCTACGTAAGGTACTTGGCATGACAAGCTGCAATCCAAGGAGCCCTTAGAGGTAAGAGGTTGGGGTAGAAAGAGTGGCTGATTATGTAAGCGTCAGAAGCCAAAATGTGATGAGAGAGATATTCAAGATGCTCTCTCCTAAACTCTACTCCCAAGTCTACCTTAGATTGAGGCCATCACCTCTAGTTATAGCGGATAATAGATGAAATGGGGATCATTCCATATTCCTTGTTAGGTGTCATCATACTATTGACCCTTTAAGGATCCTAGGAAAATAGTCCCGTAAGTGGGGACCACCATCAACTCTCTCTCCTCTCTTAGGCCTCACATGTCCACGTGTGCTTATGTGTGGCCTGCTCTCAACTCCAGCGCCAAGCCTAAGTTTAGAAACCTCACATACTCGGCACATGCATTTAGCTTGATGCTCTCAAGGCAATATCCCAGCTGCACTCAGAGGCTGATGCCTCCATTTCAAATTGCTTGGCCTGAGACTACAGACCCTTCCCCTTTAAGCCACTTAATACACCTTGGTCGAGTTACCGTGCAATGCCCTTGTTCAGGGCATCATCATTGATGGAGGTGCGTAGTAAGTCGTTGCCCCCTACTTTGGACATGGAAATATTTCCTGAGCCTTCATTGTAAGGAGGTTGGAGCTCTTGGGTCCAACCTCTTGAGGCCAGGTACAATGTCCCCATTGCTAAATACCATGACCCTTGGTCTGGCTTGCTTCGGGAGGCCTTTAATGGTGTTGGGTGCGGCTGTGAAATCAAAGTTCCATTACCCTTGAGAGAACACAGTCTGCCTTCTCCCCCATCCCCTGGTATCCTTTATGAGACCATCGTGCTTGCTTGCACAGTTGCACGGGCTAGGCCTTACCCCCACACCCCACCCCGACCAGTGAAGTGTCCACGAGAACCAGTTTCCTATTGCCAGTACCCCTTCACTTCTGGATCTAACACCAAATCCGAACTAAGAAAATCTCTCGTTTGGTTTTTTAATGCTCGATGACCAGAACTGAACCATGGCCACTTTAATGGGTGAAAGCTTTTGTACTTGTGATGTATTCCTTTATTGGGTATGGAGGCCCAACAGATCCTATGTGCACCCTAAAGACACAATTTTTTTGTCAAATTACAGTTTGCACAAAAGTTAATGAAAAAATAGAAAGAAAGAGAAAGGACATGTTTCTAGCTAGTTTATAATATAATTTATAAGTTGAGGCTATAGAGAAGCTAGCAGAAGTCCGTGGAATGGTTACCTAGGGATTCTTTGATACTTGTTTCTGGTTTTACATTTCTGTCTGTTTCCAACTTCCTCTTAGAAACACAACTGTTTCAAATTTTTTATAGTTTAGCAACGCTGCTGAAAATTTTGTTAGAAACTGGAACATGGAATATGTCCTACTTGTTTTTCTTTTGTGATCACGGAAGAGGCACTTAATGAGGTTGGAACTTTAAATGCACACACATGAGACAACAATTCTTCAATTTGAATGAGAGAGATGTAATTGTCAAAACAAGAAAATTTCAAAAACTTCGAATGGAACCTTTCACCTATCCATGTGTTTTATTTGAACATGTCATCTTTCTTCTTAGTAATGTGACCTGAATATGAAAACAGAAGGCCATCATCTTATATCTTTCCCTCCCCCACCCAACCCCCCCCTTCCAACCCAAGATAAAAAAACACAGAGAAAAAAGGTTCAATTGTTTTGCTTAATGCTCGACTTCGTGGTCACAATTTGGATACCGCTTCTTCGTCCGAAACTTGATTGCTCACTCCTTATCTCTGGAAACTAGATTCTCTCTCTCCCTCCCTCCCTCCCTCTCTCTCTCTCTCTCTCTCTCGGTTTATGTTTTCTTAATAGCTGTATTGGTGAAAATAATTGAGTACAACTTTTATCCAGGGAAAAAAGTTTGAGCATGAAATTTCGGTGTTTGGCTTAATTTTTGCAATGATGCCTCAGATTTGGTCTAAATTGTCGGTTAGTTAGGAAATATGATGTACCCATGGGCTCATACTGATGTAATTCTCTTTGTAGCTCAAGTAAATCACTGTTTTGCATTTGTCCCCTCATCTGCTCTGATTAGGAATAACAAGCCGGAAGGGTACCACGTTTAAATGTCTAGTTTACACATTGACTAGCGTACTTTGTTTTTGACAATAAGGTAGCACACTTTTGTTTTCACATTCAATTTGGGAAAAGAATTTGATGCCGAAATTGGATTATTGGATATGAACCTTTGTCCCAATCAAACATTAGCTCAACCCCTGTCAGTGCCGCAGAAGAAAGGATAGGCTCCCACTTCACATTATTTAAACTCAAATTTGTAGGTTAGAACTTTTATTGGTTCTGAAGGAAATGATTCCATTCCACAATAATATTTTGCCATTAAACTTAACAGCAATCATCGTAAACCAAGATGTCCAAGATCTACAGAAGAAGTGCCAAACAAGACTATAATTGAATGTCTTTCTTGATAAAATTAGTGTTATTTCAAATACATCAATGCATCGCGATGGTTCTTTATTTGCTAATACTTTTATTGCTTCTCAGGAAGGTTATGACACTTTCCGTGGAGGGTTCTGGAATTATTTCAGCATGGGTGAGTGTTTTTTACTAATTCGTACATAAAATGTAATTTCTGGCACTAATAGGCTGATTGCCACCAAAAAAAAAATTTGATTCTGCTTGAGTTAATCAGTGACCTGAAACAACATGAATGTTTCCAAAAGCAGCGATGGAATTGTTATACTTTTCTATAATGAATAGTTTGGCACCTTTTGCTCCATGTTTGCTAAAATGTTTTTTAACTCTGATAAGCTGACTTGTCTACCAGCCCACTTAGTCTTATTGGATTTCCCAAAATGATGGAGACTCAAATATTAAAGCACAAGCATATAAGATAACAAACTAGATTAAGAGAACACCCAACAACTCTAAAAAGAATCTTCTATTTCTTATAATGTGCTTCTGTTGTAAAGTCACCTAAAAGATATTCCTGGCATGACTCGTGGATCACCGTATGTACAGTTCGTTCATTTTCTGATGTAACATTTAATCATTGCATTCATTCTTTTTCTTTTTCTTTCAGGAATGGATGCACAAGTATCATATGCATTTCATTCTGAGAGGAAACTGCATCCAGAGAAATTTAAAAACCAGTTGGTTAATCAGGTAATCTATTAACAGATGCAGGAAAGATTTTTTAGAGTTTTGTTTTATTTACCAGAATCTTCTTTTTCTTAAAGTACCTTTTTTTTATATTTACCTTTTTTTTATATTTAACTAGCTAAGCTTGAACTTTCTGAAAAAGTAGTTTTATGGTATTAAAAATGTGGTTGCACGCCGTTGGTTAAAGTTTTTTGTAGTTTTATTCTTAATTATCTTATTGAAGATAGTATTGGGTTAAAAAAGTTAAATCTGGTATGGATTGTATTAAAGGTTAATTTCGCTGCCACCCCACGTGGATTGGGCTTATTCCAAAACCCACTTACCTTTTGGTTTGATCTCAATCACCCCTTTCGTTAACTTTTGTTGTAGTATATTTATCTGTCCACGTGGACTGAGTTGAAAGACATTTAAACACGAATAAATACCAGAAATAATGTTCCACCCTTTGTTATACACTTCCAAGTTACTAAAGCAGTCATTAATGTGTAGGGTTGACCTGTCCCATGAGTTCCCTCATTAGCATGCCCAGAAGAAAAAACAATATTTCTCAGAATGAAGAACAAAAAGAAACCCATGTTCTTTTATCTGTCTTCTTATATCTCCATGTTCTCACTCTGTCTTCCTACCTTTCTCATAAACGAAAAAACAAAGAAGAGTACTCTAATCTGTAGCCAATGGGAATGAATAATACAATGGTTCTTTTTAGGGAGTTAGGTAAAGTATTTGGCCTTCCATGACGTAAAACTCTACTGTATTCATAAAAATCCTAGTTTTGTGCATCCATATGTGTCGACATGCATCTCGTGGCTTGTCCCCCAAATCATAGGAAGACGTAGTGTGTAATAACAACTGTAAAGATCGTTCATTAAGGTCCATCTCCTTCCATTTGGAATCTAAAGAAGGCCCAACAAAAGTCAAAGTGTGTGTTCCTCTTAAGTCACACTGATGGATCTTCATGAAGTTCATTTCTTGAAAACCCTCAACTTTCTTAGCCTCCTAGGAGTCTGACATGACAACCGATGCCTTGGTAATGGGCTTCAACTGGCCATATTGAACTGGCACTGCAACATTCCAATCATGCCATTTCCTTGATTCGGTTAGATACATCTCTATGATTGCCTACTATCTTACCTGCCTTTCAATGATGGAGGTCAATGCACATTAGCTCTGTTTTTGGTAGCTTTTTGCACAGATTTATGTGTACTTGTATTGTTCTGCTATAATTACACATGTTCTATGATCTGGATTAATTTTTCTTTTGCACATCCTTTTCTAATTCTTAAATGTCCTCTAGAGTACATATGCAAAGCTTGGATGTACGCAAGGATGGTTCATGGCGTCTGTATTTCATCCTTCCTCTAGGTTCGTACTCTTATTATGTAGATGCATACTCTTATTTTTGCATTAGCAAGAGAATTTCCTGAGGAAATTTTTTTGTTATCCGTTTTTCATCTTTTTCTTTTTCTGTATCCAAGAAATGGCTGATCATCAATACGGGGTGTTTTGAATCATAGCCATTGGATGTAATATACATCCATAGTGAAATCGTCTTGTTTATATATTTCATTGTTATGCATTAATCATTTAATCCCATCAAAGTGAATGCATATATTTTATGTTTCAGCACAACAGAGCAACACATTGATTGATCTGATAAGACTAAAGACTGATTCAATACTTTCATAAGAGGGAAAGCTTTGCCAAAGCATTTATGATAATTTAAATTTGTTGATGTATTTTTCTATGTTTAGACATTCTCTTTTAAGGATTGAAGGTTTCTTTAGTAAAGTCATACAATTAGGATTTAGGTTCAGCATCTTAGGCTTATAAATCCATGCAATGCAATTATCTTATTTGCAATTAGGTTGGATCTGTGAAGCAGAGGGTACCCCAAATGAGCTTCATTGTTGGATCAGATTATATTGGGAAAAGGGTGCACATGGGATACGGCCATATTTTGTGGATAACCTACGAATATGCTACAGAATCGTGATGGGTACACAGCGGATACGGTATAGTCAAATACATAATATTTTGTTTTTGGAGGTAGGGAATTTATAATAGTTTGTTTGATGGGTGCACTCGATCAAAGCCTCGGGTTGGGCTTAATAAAAGAGATTTAGGAACCCAGGTGCCACAGGTCAAATCATACTCGAGAGATTCCTTCTTCTTCTTGTTCGCTGGAGTACATGAGAGGATTCTGCTACTTTGTCTTTGTTGGGGAGATGGATTATTCGTTATCTAGTTATCCACCAATTTCCTAAAGGTATTACGTGAAGACGAATATAATGTGTGTAATCCTCCGGTTGATGTATGCTTGTCATGCCTTCTATTATACTCCCTCCGTTCCACCCAAAGAGTCCGTGTTTGAAAAGTCTAATAATTAAGGGATATATAACTTGCTTTTGAGTTGCACATAATTATAATAATGCTCGAGCATAATTAATAATGGGTAAAGACTTGTGTAGGACGGTCTTACGGATCCTAAATCTGTAAGACGGAGCCCCATTTAGGAATTTGCGGGTTAATAACTAAACATGCTAATGAAAGTCACATTAACAGGGTAGCCGAGTTGGTGAAAGTTGAACCTTTAAGGTTTAGCGCAAGGAGGTTTCATTAATGAGAAGTTCCACTACTTGCTCCGGTGCCCCTGCACTTTCAATGTTTCTCATCGAAATTCGTATGTTTCCCACGCCTTGCAGTTTAATCCTCTGTTAGCTTCGTTAACCATCCGTTAGTATCAATTGCCTGGGGATACTTTGACGAATCCTAACGGACTTTGACGAATCCTAACGGACTTTGACGAAATGCTAAATGACGCATTTAAGCCAAACGTGACATATTGAAAACACAAAAGTGACACATTTTAATGTTATAAAAGTGACACTATAAAGGGAGATTTATTATAATTCTCATTAAAATGCAAAGTAACACTCTTAATACTAAAAAGTGACACTCTTAATACTAAAAAGTGACACATTTAATACTAAAAAGTGAAACTCTTAATACTAAAAAGTGACACTCTTAATACTAAAAAGTGACATTTAATACTAAAACATGACATTTTCAATGTTAAAAAGTGACACTTTTAAGGTCAATAACGACGATTTTTATTTATTAGGCAAAATGACACTTATACGGTCAAAAGTAACACATTTAATTCTAAAAAGTGACACTTTTAATGTTATAAAGTAACACTTTAATGTCAAACGGAATTATTTTTATTTATAAAAAAATGAGACACTTTTCAAAGTGAAAGTAACGCATTTAAGACTAAAGGTGACACATTTAAGCCCAAAAAGTGACACATTTAAGCCCAAAAAGTAACATTTTTTTATGGAAAAATTATAATTTGTATTAAAAATGCAATTCTAAGGCCAAAAGTTGCATATTTTATACTATAAAGTGACACTGTTAATAATAAAAAGTTGGCGCTGTAATTTTCAAAAACTAAGGGGTTGCATTGAGATTTCTAAATTTTACCCCATTTAATTTGGATAGATCTGGCTTACGGATAAGGATCCATAAGACCGTCTTACAGGAGATCTCCTCTTAATAATGAAGGAAGTTGAAATGTTATGGAGAATATTGACATAATTTTTTAAAGTGGACTCTTAATATGAAACATCCCAAAATAGTATGGACTCTTTACGGGTAGAGGCGGACAGAAGTGCATGGGTCTGGGGGCAGTTGCCCCCACTTGGAGAAAATTTTATTAAAGGATTTTTTTTTTAATTTTTAATAATTAGTTATAATATATACAATTTGCCCCCACCTGAATATAACATATACAATTTGCCCCCACCTGGATAAAAGAAATTTTTTTTTACTTACCTGTGAAAATTTGAAACCCAAAAACCAAAACCCTTTTCCCAAAATTTGAAATCCCTAAACTGTCGTCAGTGAGTCTCCCCCGTCCTCTCGGCCTCTTGAGTCTTGAGTCTTGACTCTCGAGTCTCGCCCACGACGCCCAGCCCTCTGCCCTCTCCATTTCTCCGAATCACCAAATCTGCGAGACTGCTAATCACCAAATCACAGATTCACAGGCTACAGCTTCAGCCTTCAGCCTTCAGGAAATACCGAAATAGCCAAATAGGAATCAGTGAATCACCGAATCAGACAGACTTCAGCCGGCTTCGGCGGTTCGGCCTCCGTCCAGATCCAGAATCCACTCAATCCAGCCGCTGTGATTCTCCAATCCATCTGCTGCAGTGCTGCTCCTGCTCTGTGCACAGTGCACTGTAAGATCTGCATCTCAGTATAGTATCTCACTACTCAAGTCTCAAGAGCCGCCGGTCAGCCCCTTTTACCCTTTCCCTTTAACTGGCTTTAAGGCTTTACTTTACAATTAGTTTACAGCTTTACTAAATACTAAGTTAGTAGGTTAGTTTCCACATAATGCCCTTTTGACTTTTGAAATTTGGATTCTTAAATGTTAAGTGTGATTGTGATTTTTTTATTTTTTATTTATGAATTGTAAATTTATATTTTATAATTGTGATTTGTGAATATGTCAAATGTGTTTTGTGATTGTGAATTTCTAAATTATAATTGTCTAAATTAAAGCATGATTGTATGAATTTCAAAATTATAATTGTGATTTAAATTTTAAAAATTAAAATAACCCTAATTTTAAAATAACACTAATTTGAAATAACTCTAATTGAGTATTTAATTTATGTAATTGTTGTGAATTGTGATTTGTGAATTTGTGATAGATGATATTATATAATATTGCATTATTTATTAAATTTGTGTGTTCAATATCTTGGTAAGAAAAGTTTATTTATTTAATCTGAAATTAGGGCATTTTAATTTGGGGGTTGAAGTAGTTGATTTATTTGTCGTACCCATTGGTGTGTCGACTTTTGAAGTTCGCATTGATTTTGCCGGTAGCAACAGCAAGCGTGGAAAGATGCTTCTCTGCAATGAATATTGTCAAGACGGATCTACGGAACCGAATTTGTGATCAATTTTTAAATGATTGTCTTGTTTGTTTTATTGAAAAAGATTTGCTTAGGAGTGTTACAAATGATGATGTAATTAAACGTTTTCAAAATATGAAAACGCGTAGGGGACAATTATGATTTGTAAACTTTATTAAATTTGTGCACCTGGTTGAAAAATTTTCTGTGTCCGCCACTGTTTACGGGAGTAATTTCTTAGGTTGTACCACACCATATTGCATATCCATGTCAATGTCCATGCTTTGCTGGTTGGACTAGTAGAATCTCTGTGTTCATTTTATAAGCCTTCTTTGATTTGTTCTGGTTTAAGTGAAATTGACTTTCAATTCATTGTAGGAACATAGCTCAGCTAGCAAAGGTTAAGATAATGAAAAGGCATGGTGAATGGCAAGATCTCCAAATACATCACAGGTAATACATGTTTTCTTTTTCCCCATAAACTCGTATGTGCTTTATACCTATCACTGAATAACGAAGCTCAAAGTTTTTGCTGCATTATTCTGCTGACACTTTATCAAGAATGCTCGGGTACCTGTACTTCATTTGGAAATGCCAGATAGTTCTCTTTAAAAAATTAATCTTGTTGTTTTAATAACATCAATGATTGAAATGAAACAACTGTTTCTCACAGGTAGATATATGCATGTTTTTGTACTGTTGTACTTATTTTTGTTGCTACACTTATAATATTCAGAGTCTATTACAATAATGTCAAATGATGGAAAGATTTGCCCATAAATGGAGGCATATATTAGGTTTCTGGCCAATAAGAAATAGTTAAGGGGCAGCTTGTTTGTACCTCTAGGATTATGAATACTCTGTAAGTCACAATCTATGTTGACTTGACTTGGGTACAAGGGTTTGGGGGGAGGGGGAGATCAGTATGTGTGTAAGCATTGGACTCATCCATCTCCCAATTTTATGATACTGGGAAACAATGAAAATTTTAATTTTTAACCGGTTTTTACGATTGAAGATGACGTGATCTCTATAATATCTTTGCTGTTAAATTGTCCGGAGAAATATTTGTCAAATCTATTTTATGTGATGGGTTGGCTAGTGCTGTCAGCCATCAGTTCTGTGGTTATTTTTCAGCTGATAAGAAGAAAGCTCAAGCCATCTTTTGCCTTCACATACAAAGTAATTTTTCTCGCCTGTGAGTTTGATTTTTTTTTAAGAACTGAAATTTAGGTCATTATGGCAACGCATTCCATGGTGTTAGTGATAGAAATAATATCTGCAACATACTTGTTTTGGCTGCTACTTCAGGCTCAATTCCTCTTATGATGTGCTATTTTTCTGACATACTTCTTTAACCTAACAGCATCAGGTCAATCATTTGCCTTAACTTGCCTAGCTTCTCTGGTGGACTAAATCCTTGGGGGACACCAAATAAGAACAAAACTCGTGATGTCCGTACCAATATGCCATTTGCTGATCTCTCTCTCTCTCTCTCTCTCTCTTCCTTTTCTTATTTTCTTTTGGAGATAAATTGGGAGGCCTTAATATGATTTCCGGCATCTGCAATTTGTTTCAGAAAAATGCTTTTGGCATGTACATCTCTAATGAATATAACTACTTTAATGACTTGTAGAGAGACTTGACTCCACCATACGTAGACGATGGCCTTCTTGAGATTGTTGGTTTCAGAGATGCATGGCATGGACTTGTTCTGCTATCGCCCCAAGGGCATGGGACTCGTCTTGCTCAGGTAGGACTGCAATCTTATTGATATCAAATTCACAGTTTCTTTTTTTTTTTTTTTTTTTCATTTTTATGTTCAAGCAATGTGCATAAAGATTTATGATGCGTTAGACTGAACACCAATCTCGAGAAAAATAAAGCAAGTACATCCTCTGCAGCTTGTGGTGTGGCTTTATTAATGTATTTGTTTTTAAATAGGCGCGCCGCATCAAATTCGAATTTCACAAGGGTTCGGCTGACTGCACATATATGAGGATTGATGGTGAACCCTGGAAACAACCCCTTCCAGTTGACGATGACACTGTTGTGGTAGAAATCTCCCATCTTAGACAAGTTACAATGCTTGCAACTCATGAATGCATATCCAAGAGTATCTATGATCCCTCTTCTCCTACCAGTCATGGAGTCGAGGAAGATGACAGTGATGAAGAAGCAGATTCTGTTGTTGGGGAGGAGCAGAGAAAGTTTGGTGCAGCAGAAACATTTCGGATCCCAGATGAAGTTGACATTGCTCACCTCAGTTGATCATCCTCTTGTTGATAATTGATAATTGATTCTGATTGATTAAATTTGCTTGGTTTAGCATTGATTAGTGAGCAACGATCCAATTCTATTGTGCAGCAACACTGTCGTGTGATTGTGATTGTGATTGTGATTGTGATTGTGATTGCGATTGTGATTGTGATTGAAGAGCAAAGCAGAACATTGTATAGTTTGGTAATGGGAGAAGTGCATAAAAAACCCCGACCTATTTTAGGTATTGCAAATTGAATCCCAACAATTGTTTATAGACTCATTGAAACCCAGGCTATTTTTTATGTTTCAATTAGAACCCTCCGTCTATTTAACCCGTTAAATGGTAACGGCCTACTGAGTAGGATGCCAACATGACTTGGCGGGAGCAAAAACTATTTCCCTCCAATTTTATTTCATTATAAACCTTGTATAAATTTTGTAATTTCATAAAAAATTCTAAAATTTATTTTCACCAAATAAAGCCTTAAAATTTAAAATAAAGAGTTATTTATATACTCATTTCATTTTAAGAAAATAAAGTTAATTTTTTAGAAAATAGGGCTCAAAGTATGATACAAGTTCTAATGAGTATTTAATATTTAATACACATCTGATTTTAAATAATTGTCATGCTTGATTTTGCACACAAATTAAGAAAAACAAATTATCTATATTATAAATATTGGTATGAAGTGTAGTTTTTTAAAACAATTATGTATTTGTGACTTTTTTCAAAAAAAATTGGTTATAAAATTTTTAGACGTGATGTTATGGATAAATATTTCAGATATTTATCATCTTTCTAAATACTTTATCGGTTATGTTAATATATTGTAATAAATCGTGTATGATGAGCGTATTTACTTCAAATATATTTAAAAAGGAGTGATAAGCGTGTGTGAGACCATTATTAAAGTGGAAAATAAAAATCAAAAGATAATTTTTATTTTTATTTTTATGTTTAGAAATATAACACTCCATCCGTCTTAAAATTATTGTTCTACTTTCATTTTTCGTTCATCCTAAAATAATGTTTTGTTTGAAACTTTTCTTTTTAAAATAATATTTTAAATTTAAATTTAAAATATTATCAATCTGTTGATGTCATGTGAAATAGGTACTTGCTCCATTTTTAAAAGATCGTCTTGTTTGATCTGATACATTATTGATAAAATCGTAACGCAATTGACTATATTATAAATTTTATGATATTATATATCTTTTTAAGAATAATTATGTGAGAGTGAAATCATAAATTAAAGTAAAAATCAAACCAAGAATAATTTTGCCCTAAAAAGTGTCCCATTTCGCACCCTAAGCCCGACGGCCGTTAGAAAATTAACAGAATGTGATCACGAGTCAATCATCTGCAAGGGTAGTTTTATAATTTTCAATTTAAAGCGGAGGATATTTTGGTCAAATAACTTTTAAACCCACTTAATTATTAAAGAATGTAACCAAAAATAAAATTAAATATTAAAGAAAATAGATGAAGTTGATGTGAGAGGGGGAGAGAAAGTGAGAAACCAGAAGAAGACGAAGATTTCCAGCTGGGTTTCAGAGGAGAGAGGTGGCGATGGAAATTTGGAAGAAGGCTGTCGGAGAAGAGCATTTTGTGAGAGAGGGGATGGAGAAAGAGATGAAGTTGCGAAGGATGCTAAACTGCGGGAAGATGAGCGGGGAAGAGAGAGATATATCGGCTGACGGAGACTGAAATTGCAAAGGCCTTGGGTTCGACAGATCGAAGGAAGATCGCAGATAGGGGAGGCGGCGACTTTAGAAGTGGTGGTGGAGGTGGCTACGATGGAGGCGGCCGTCGTGATGGCAGTACATATGGTGGTAGTGGCGATGGGGGGTATAAAGGTGGAGGTTAACGTGACCGTGGGTATGGTGATGGTGGATCGAGGTACTCCAAGGGAGGTGGTGCTTCGGATGGCGACCGGAGGAATTAAAGATTAGTTGTGCTACTGGGTTTCCATTTTGGAATAGAATTATTATATTTACTGACTTTAGTTTTTGATTTTGTTACTTTGATCATTTGACATATCTTTTACGAAAAAAATAAACATAAAAAATAAAATAAACATGATAATATCAATAAATATCAATATTTTATTTATTAGTTGGATAATACAATTAATAGTTTATATTCTTTTGAGGTGAAAATTATTTAAATTTATTTTCTTAAAATGAAATGGGTATATAAATAACTATTTATTTTAAATTTTAAGGCTATATTTGGTGGGAAAAAAATTAGTTTTTTATAAAATTACAAATTTTATACAAGGTTTATAATGAAATAAAATTGAAGGGAAAGTAGTTTATGCTCCCCCAAGTCCACGTAGGATGCCATATTGGCATCCTAATCAGTAGACCGTTACCATTTAACGTGTCAAATAAACGGAGGGTTCTAATTGAAATATAAAAAATAGGCTGAGTTTCAATAAGTCAATAAACAATTGTCGAACCCATATTATCAACTGATATTAGCATTGACCTGGGAAAACCCGAAATCAAGTTGATTACAAAGGGATAAGTAAACTGCAAATATCTGAGCATATCCATTGCAGCATTGGCCTTGTTGAGAAGGTATATGAAGGCAAATAAAACTCACTCCTGAGAGAAAGATTGCTGAGAAACTGGACAGAGAACCATTGCAATTAGATTCTATATCGAATACTGATTTCTATGCATATCAGGTATTGCATATACGCACAATAGATTACATGTTGGACCAAAAAAATAAAAACTTTTTATAAAAAATATATGAAAAAAGACAAAAGAAGAGCAAACTAGATTTGGAAAACACGAAGCGCCTCAACTCTATTCTTCATAGGAGATTAGAAAGTAAACAGGGTAAGCTTGATACAGATCTTTCAGTCTGATAATTCTGCATCACTGCAACATGTATTCGCCCAAGCATTTTGTAACGGCTTCACTCGCCTTCTGAGTTTCCGTCCTCTCTTCTCTTTTCTTCTTTTCCCTGATGTCAAAACAGTTGAAAAGATTTTCTAACTATATGAGAAACGAAAAAGAAAGAAAAAAAAGGCCGCTGCTCAAAGAGGAGAAAATGAAATGAGAATATGAGGAGAGAACATCCAACTAATTATTCCTATCTTTCATGAAGATGAAGTGATAAACCATAAAATAGATCTGAGAGTAAAAGAAAAACTAAAACATTTCCTGCAGAATAGGGTTAAGTTGAAAGGGAAAGTAAACAAAAAGAACTTCTAAGGCAGCAAAGAGATGGGCAATATATAAAATGATTTGATCCACAAGTGCACACTCATGCTGCTGTTGCGTGGAACAGAGAATTCATGGCAGGAAAACTCGGTCCTTTTAAGGGAATTCATCACGTTCTTCAATTTTGCCTTGTACAAATAGGAAAAATTACATACAGATGGCAGTTGAGAGGATATTTATTTTACCTGGCCACATATTCCTTTAAGAGCTCCTTAGCTTGAACCAGCTTCGAGAGCAGATTGCGATAAACATCAAGGTCTCGGTCCACACTTCTCTTGGGTATATTCAGCGAGGCACAAAGCTACATACAAGCAAGGAAGTCAACAATAGAATCAATAGTTGACACTTAATAATATTCTAGTACTTAATATATTCTACTTGTTAACAATTTTTTAAGAATCAATTTTCATTACGCGGTAGATGATTCATACTCCCTTCATCCCTAAAAAGAGTCCAAATTTCTGTTAAACCGTTCCAAAAAAAATGTTCACTTTCTAATCTTGCCATTTTTGCAAGTTATCTTTACCATTTTACCCTTGACTTGACTCTGACTTTAATTGATGAGCCTCACCTCAGATGGGCATACTACTTTAATATTTCCTCCCTCCGTACCACCCTAAGAGTCCATGTTTAGAGTTGGTCATAATTACAATAATGTTTGAGCATAATCAATATGTTAATATCAAATGTAGAGGGTCATAATTACAATAATGTTTGAGAATAATCAATATTTTAATATCAAATGTAGAGGTTAATGTTGAAATGTTATTGAGATTGTAGACATATTTTTAAAAAAAATTGGACTCTTAAAGTGAAACATTTCAATATAATATAGTAAACTTTTTGCCTGGAACGGAGGGAGTATAATGGAGTCAATTATATTTTTTTAATGTGTGGCGGTCAAACAAGACACTCTTTTAAAACAGATAGAGTAATTCTTTTACTTTGTATTTAAGAGTTTTTTTAGAGAAAATCATGAGGTAGTATTAATTATTAGAAAGAAAATGTAGATACATTCTGCATATAAACTGTAGCTACAATTAATTGTCAAACTTTCTTAAATTCTACCAACGTCTAATGTTGAAAGTTTTGGGCTCAACGCTAACTTAAGCTATAACATGCTTCTTAGTACAAGAACACGTCTACTTCACCACAATTTTTTTTATTTTTTCATAATAGCTATAGGAGAAATTAAGATTTAAGCAAGCTTAATATTCAAGCTGTAAGTTTGTCAAAAGAATATAACAAAGTATGTATATCCAAAATTCATTCGAAAAAGGTCTTCAGATATTTTTGATTTACATGTATGAATATAATCTCTAAAGAACTCTTTTAGGTTGTTAAATATATGCAATCCTTAGCACATGACATAATGCATAAATTAATAAAATTTCTATCTCCCTTAATTATAATTATAACGAAATAACTAAAACTTGTCGTGTTGTATACATGGAGTAAATGGGAGAGCTGGTGAGAGCAAAAGGACTAGGCACATCATTATTCCTTCCTCCATTGAAAAGAAGAGGTCATTTTCCTCTTTAGTGTCCAAAAGGACAGGTACGCTTTTGGGAAAGTTTTCTTTAGCATAATGACTTTAATACCCTATGAGTTTGTGGACTAGAATAACCAAATCAAACCTACTAAAAGTAAGTTGAAATTGCAGACACACGATGACATGGGTTTTCTATGGATTTTCAACCATTTACTTGATTTGTGCAATAAGTCAAAGCGTACATTTTCTTTGGGACTGAGGGAGTAGTTGAAATAAGGGATAGAACATTCGATACCAAAAAATAAGAGGGGGTACTACACCTTACATTGTATAACACTACAGAAAAGTATCTGCTTAGGTTCACACACATTCTTTTCGTCTAATGACACCTGGAAACTTTATAATATCAATAATGCCAGAGGCAGAAGTCAAAATGAAACAAGAAATATGCACACTTTTTCTATGCTTTCAAGCAAGTAAAATTACTAAACATTGGGCAGCATAAAAACATATACAAATTGAGAGAGAAGGATGGGGTTGGCAGGGGGGAACTGAATAAAAAGTTGCCTTTAAACTCTATTCAGCACTCTGAGACTGTCAGGCATAGGATCAAAGTTTCCCAGTTGTATATTGGGGTTTGAGTGGAGATTTCCAACATTCTAGAGCTAAAACTTGACAATCACAAAAAAGAACTTTGAGACTTCATCATTCTGTATTTTCAAACTAACATCGTCTCTTCAACATTGTTCTTATTTAGTTTCTATCAAAATAAAATAGATGCTATTAAAGGATTTGAAGCATACAGAGAAAAAAATGATCAGTAGTCTATTAAGCCCAAGAAAAGCACAACACACTACCAGCAGAAAACTATCAACAGCCCCACAGCACGTCTGGGCCCAGGAGCCCACTCTCCCAGTCTAACCAGGGGATGAAAGAGATTGCTAACCAGTTACGTTGACAGCTAAATTCTTGACTAGGAAACCATTAGTATATGAAGGACGCATTGGATAACTTGCATCTAAGGCCACGAAGGGACATATATTTACATAGCATCATTGACTGTGTTGGGAAATGACATCTAAACCAACAACAATAAACTGTCACTTCCAATCAAAAGAATCGATTAACTATATGGACCTAAATCTATGAGAGGGCTTGTCCATAGCCCATCCTAACCTGTTATCTAATCAAAGCAAAGCAACAACGATAGAAATATGCTTTCAGCAATGGAAGTAGAAGGAATTGGAAACTTACATCAATCATTTTAGTTCCATGATTGCACTTCAAGTAGTAATATGGTTTGCTTTCCGATTGTCTTTTCAAGAGATATCCAATCACAGTAGCATTTGGACTTCGAACTAAGGATTGGAGATCCACAAATTTATATGTACAACACAAGACCTCAACAATCTGTTGGAAACTTTCACTTCTTCATATAATTCATTTAAAGTATAATACTTGTGGTTTTATGTTTGATGTGACCCGAAGTGTTTCAAGGAGTCAAATCTCAAACAAAAAAGCAAGAGTATCATTCTTGGACTAGCCACTAGAAGCTTCACTCATGATCAGCTCTAAGAAGTTCACTGCTCAAACCTTTTGAAAAAGTAAGTGCATAGTGCAGGCCTCAGTGAGCCTAAAAACAAAACATAGAATTCCCAAGCACTAAACGAACTTCTGGAATTCCTAATAAGAGGAATATATCTCGGTCCATTGACACTAAAACTGCTTTGAATTCAAGCTGTGGAATAGGACCTCGCAGTTAACTTGCCACGACAGTGTGCAAGGGAACGGTGACCTTAGGGAAGCTTTCTTCAAGAAAAACTAACTCAAGTTCCAGGGAACTCAAGGATGCAGGGAGACATTTTATCTAAAGTGATAATCATTGGGAAGCCTGCCACCCTTAAGCTAGCTACGCAAAGCATCGACACTGGAATCCCTTGCAATATCCCAGAGAGGCCCGTGTCTTGTGTTCCCCTTGGGAACTCCACGGGAACTTCTCCTTTGGCTTCCACCTTAAAGGGGTGGTCCTGTTAGGGCATTACCCGGAGACACAAGCCTTTACGAGAACTCCCACATAACATCCCAGGCATGCTGTGAACTTCACCGCCCATAGGACCATTGAAGGTTTTTGATTGGAAGCTATGTGAAGTGATTTACACACGGACCCTTCTCAGGGGGACATGTGTAGCTTGGCTGTGAAGAGAAAGAGAGAGAGCTGCAACGGTCTCCTCAAGTGTGATAAGTGGCTGGAGCACAAGCTCAAGCACTAACCTCCCAAATGGATAGGATAACTCCTTATATGTGCTCTGGCATAAGAAGAGGTCATCATTCTTCACTATAAAACCCCTTTATATCATTTTGCGACATAAGATGACAATAGTAGGATTTTGGGATTTGAGCTCTCTACTTACTTCAATCTATTGTTCACTGTTCACTCCAGTCTCTTAGCTTATCAGGACTTTCACTCTCTTTCCCTTCCTTCAAGCAGTCAATAGAGTGTAATGCCAAGCTCTTATCCTATCACTTACCAATAAGCCCAGTCTGTTACATCATCGAGGATGTTAATAATTTCCTTGTTCCATTGATTTTGCTGATTCCACTGATTTACTAATTGTACACAATCCGTTAAGCACGTAATATGCTTATATCCTTCGCTAATCGCCCAAGCAACAGTCAATCTTAAACATTAAGCCTTTGCTTGAATCTCATTTCCTGCTTTAGCTTGCCAGGGCATGTTGGTCCCTTCAGTCATAAATTAGCCATGTCGTTCCAGCCTCTATGTCCTAATCCATATGTCCTTGCTCGTCCATGCTCCATCCATCCAGATCAGCATTTTCTCCTGTTCAAAACTTTGATTCTCTGTTCTACTCATTTAATCACAAACACACATCCCCCCCCCTTCCTCATGGTTCCAACTTTCCCCTCTATTTCCATTATCATCTTTATCTTCTGTCTGTGACTCATAATATTATCTTGAAAGCTAGGCCAATTTCCTTCCTCACCTCGTAGTAACCTTTAGGCATGTGCAAGTTATCCTCAAAGAACCATTTCCTTCGTTCTTTTCACATAATAATCGAGTTTGACAAAAATTTCTTCGCCCTTCGTCACCTCCTCCCACAATGAGAACCAATCTGCAAAAAGTCATCTCTTGGCCTTTGTTACAATATTATCCTAAATCACTAGCCCACCAGATTCTCTATGCAAAGTCACGTTTGAAGAAACTATGTTACATGGTTTCCACCTCCCACATCCTCTCGGGCACCACCCTATCCACATTTCCTCAAAAGAAGGTTACTACTTGTTGGTAGTATATTGAAGATACACCTCCACAGAAAGAATATCATCTTTTGAGGGATTTTGAGTTTCAAAACTCTTCCAGATTTGTGACACTTAAGATGTTCTAAAAGCATGTCAAGATAATATATTATACAAATATATCTATTGAAATTCTTCATTTGACACCCAATGATTGATTGTTCATTAATAAATTTTAGTAATATGGTACCTACATGCTCCATTTGTGAGCCCTAAAATCCATGCCACATTTACTGAAAAATGTGAACACTTAATTGCAATGGGGGACGTAGAAAACTAACACAAAAATCAGAAAATGACAGCAAGCTAGTCCCTACTAAGATTTGTAGGATTCCCTAAAGGCCCCAAAAATCTGTCAAAAAAAAAAACAAAAACAGTATTGTGCTTTATCCATGCTTCATAAATCATAATGTAGCGGGTAGCCTATGTAATGTGAAGCACTGTCTCCCAGTTGCGTCACCTATTTGGCACAAGTTAATATTACTTTCATTACTTCTAAAAAAAATGTGAAGCACTGATGTTGATCAAGGAGTTGAACCGAGTTCAACTTGATTAGGTAGCGTGGAAATGGTTGGTTTGGGATGGGTTGGGATCAGATGCTAACTTGGAACCCACAATAACAAGATATTTTTCTGGGAACTAGTGAAACAATATCAGAAAATCAAGTTAGTGAAGCAACCAGTCAACTTGCATTCATAAAAGCACAAGCTGTACATCCAGTCCTCCAGATTGAGTTTCTATACTGTATTTAAGGATTCAAAAAAAGAGATAGAATGAGCAGTCCCAATTTTTTGTTTATATATATTTTATTCCCTCCGTCCCAAAATTATCGTCATGTTTGACCCAGCACACGGGTTAAGAAAAACCAATTGAATTGATTATTAATATTGGTATAAGGTGTAGTTTCCAATAAAGCCTATGTGTATGTGACCCATAATTAAAATAGGAAGAATTAGTAAGGGTAAAATGGTAAAAGTGCTGTCCTAAAAAGGAAAGTTACAAACAAGACAATTATTTTGGGACGGACAAAAAAGGAAAGCAAGACAATAATTTTGGTGACGAAGGGAGTAATATTTAACAAGATTTAATATCCAATGTCTTTTTGGAGAGAACTTTTTAAGCAAAAGGAACTAAATTGAAAATAATGTAACATTGATAGACAAAGCTCATGCAGGGTAATGGTTAGTGGTAAGAGATACATGGCGAGTGCATGGTTTCAACACTTATTCATTCAAATTTTAACTACACTGGCAGAGTACTTGCAGAGCAGGAATGGGTTTGCTGGTTGTGGTTGTGGTGGTGAAATGGTGATTTTTATTTTATTTTTTTGATGGGTAAAAAACATAAAATGAAGAACAAGAGGGACATTAATGGGTCCAGGGATTCAAGTTTAACTGATATTGACTTGTAAAACTAAATGTGTCACATTGTGTAACTTGTCTCGACCCATTTATTTTCATGACCTGGTTGGCGAGTTGATTAGTAACAAGTCATAATTGCTAGGTCGAATCATAGCCTAGCCTAGGAATCATTTCCTTCCAACACCAAGATGCAGAAGTGCAAGATTCTTGTCCTGAATAGACATTGTTAATATGTTTTAACAATGGAAATTCTACCATAATATAACGTATGAGATCGAAAATTCAATCACTGGATTGGGTATGTGATTTACCTTCTGTAAAACGGATGGTTCAGTCGCATTTGACAACTCAAGAATACGAAACAGACCAATGGCAAAGAATCGGCTGTAGCTAAAACTCCCTTTACCCCCAGCTCTTTCTGCAATGTCTTTTAAAATGCCTTCAACTTCTCCATCCTTGGATAAGAAATCAACTAATGTTCTGACATTCTGAGCACGAGCCCACTCTTCCAATTTTTGTGCGTCATCCCTTAAGTGAACAAAATTTAATCATTCAGTATAAAAGTAGACATTCAGCAATAATATAGCATGAAATGCGATACAGCCATACAGAATATTCAACTGCGGAGAACCTTGGATTCAATTACTCAAGATCAGTTAGAAGACCACAATGACACAATATAGAGTTCAAAACCCAAAAAAAATATTGGTAATATTCCCACACAAGCACACCAGAAAACGACAGGCTGGTACTAAGAATTAACTTCCTCTTCACTGAGAGGCCAAGAAGACCCGTTTTCGGGTCCCCTTGGCCAAATGACGAATCAACTATTCAATTCAAGCGCCACAGGTAAGACATCGTATCCTTTTCTTGTTTTCTCAGCTATTAGTTCTGGTGATGCATGTTTACAAAGCAAAACAACAATAGATATTATAAAGCCTAAAGGAGCCTCAAAGTACAACAGCAGAAGCCAAATAGAAAAGGAAATAGTTAAGGCCATTGTAGACAGGCCTGTACTGCTGTGGGTCCTCATTTAGTGCGTTAATATATGCTTTGAAGATAGCTTCTCGATCTTCGTCACTTGGATAGCCATCCATAAGTTGATCATACACAGTAACAAAGCCAAGGGCAAAGACAGCATCATAACTGTATGTCTTCTTGTATCTAATTAGATGCTGTTGAACAATTAGCTCTAGCAGCACAGTGTTGTACACACTTGGTATCGGTCGCTTGTAAGCCTTGAGGAAATTCAATTTTGTCTCAGACACAGTTGGCGGCACTGAAAATGAATTGCAATAAATAATCAGCAACCTCACAAAGTAAGAACCCTCTATACTACCAGAGAAAAATAACTCTCCTTCCTACTTCCTTTTCTTTTCTTTTTTTGGAGGGGGAGGGGGAGAGGTTCTTAAACCAAGTATACTTATTGCAAAAAAATTAGCTGTCTATGAGAAAACTAACCCCTTCAATTTTCCACTACCAAAAGGTCCAAAACTAGGGATGGCAGTTTCAAACCGAACCGTGGATACCCGAACTGAACAGGACCGAAATTGTCGGTTAAAAACTGGTTTGACCGAATATGGGGCGGGTAACAGGGAATAACCAAAATGAAAAATTGGGGAATGGTTAGACTTTGGTATTAGAAGTAACCGCCCCATTCCCTGAACCGTTACCCAAACTGCTAATAATATAGACATAATCTTTATTCATACAAATATTTACCAACTAACCTAGGGATATATATATTTGTATGTGAGTATATTTTATATACAAAACAAAAAACCCCTAACATTATTATCAACTATGCAAATTTGTCTGTGCGTTTAATCGTTCACTCCTCTTTATCACTTCAAAGTGTGCTTCTCCGGCAATCAGTTAGAAATTTCTATCAATCAAACAAATTTATAGACATTGATAACAATTGATCAACCAAACATTGCTGACATCTCAATAATGTTCGTTTCTCTCTCTCTCTCTCACACACACACACACAATGTCTATTATGTTGACAAACAAGTTTGGGGTAAAAATATTAGATACTTCAATCCATGGAATGAGTTTGTTTCTCATCTACCATGAAAGATTGTACTCTTGTAATATTGCCTCTTGTTTTGAAATATTGATCAATTTCAGAAAAATTGATTGCATTTTATTCAATAATTTTCTCAATTAGACAAGTGTTAATTTATAAATGCCTAAAACATTTTTCATTTGAAACACTAAGCAATGCTTCAAGATTCTTCTATAATTTATGAAATTAAAAAGGTAATAGACAAGAATTTGCTGATTCGTACTATTCAGTTTTGGAGTTCTGTGGATGATTACTTTCTTCCTAGATTATAGCTTTTGTAGATCTTGTATATACATTTGGTTAATCTTTTGGTTGGTATACAACTCACCTCATTTGATGCTTGTTATTTAATATATTATTTACTTATCAAAAAAAAAAAAAAAAGGTAATAGACAAATTTACATATTTTCTCTCGGCATCCATATATACAACTATAATGTTGAACTAAAACTAAGTTTATATATTATTGTAAAACATAGCAAAAAGAAATTTGCATTCGCATCAATGTTTACTACTAATATTACATATTATTACGAAACTGTGATTGCATCCTTATACTGAATGTTTCCTTGTTAAATAATTATTCTGTAATTTTCTGAACCATCCGTGACTCAATTTATCTATGTAATAGATACTTCGTATATGTAATTTTGTAAGAATTTTTGTAGGTATTGAATAAATTTAAATTGAAAGTTTTGTAATTAGATGTTACATTGTTACCTATAATTTTATTATTGTAATTTAATAAAGCTTTTTTTAATATTTGGTGAATTTGTGTTGTGGCGTACGTGCACAACATAATTAGACTCTTTAGTTTTTATAGACAATATTATGATGAGTTATAAGTACAAATAATATCATTTATCAAGTTTTATTAACTCGATTATATAGTATGTTTTTTGAAAGTTAATTTCTGAAAGTAACTTTAAATCTTTAAAGTGTTTTAACTAAATTGTTAATTTGACCAATTCCTCGTGGGTAATCCATGATTAACCATTACCCATGGGGAATGGATATGGTAGGACAGATTGATTACCCCGCTAGGGAATGGGGCGGTTATGGAGCATCAAACTAAAATTGGGGAATGGGGATGGTATGATCTATAACCGCCCCCGAACTGCCCCGTTGCCATTCCTATCCAAAACCATAAACAAGACAAACATTTCGTGCACATCCATGCATCTTCAGGTGCCAATGTGGCTAGTTACCCAAAAAAATTTCATTATCTATCTATTGTCACAAAATAGTACTTATTTGAGTCATAAACAGGGCACCACCAAGGAACCATGATAGGAGTCAACTTATAGGGCACCAATAGTTTGAAATCTAGCTACATATGGTGAGAGGGGACAAAGTTTTGGTTTCCTTTAAGCATAAGGGGGGAAAGTTTCAATATCATTAATTTTGAGCCCCATTTGGGAAAGAAAAAAGTAACCGACCTTCTATAGATATATGGTTCAAATGGTCCTCCCAATCGTCAAGGTGCACAACTACTCTCTTAACATACACCTAGCTCCACCCAATGCATTACCATGTACTATACTACTATCCCCAGATAACCTTTGGCATTATTTACACCACTTATTCAACCTGCAAGCCATGTCTTTTACCATTTCACTATGCAATATCCCCTACTTCCCACCAGCATCATTCCCTGAATAGTTTCATTTTCCCAATTAGTCAACCTCTTCCAAGCTCAGTTTCAAGTAAGCCAACATGTATATATATGCTTCCAAGCAAAGTAGTTATCTTGGTTGATTAAATTGGTCACAATTGTTTCCTCTTATTCACTATGCATTGTATATTGACACTGCAATAAAGAGCAAATCATCTCTCTCTCTCTCTCTCTCTCTCTCTATACCAAGCAATATTTGCTGAATGGAAGACACTTAATCCCCAAATGAAAACTAATTCAAAAACAAAAAATCAAACCTCTCTAGATGAATCATTGAAGAGGCCAGCTGTTCACTGATTTCAATTTTCTCCCGAATTAATCTATTAATTTAATAACCCCACAATATTTAAGTAGCTAAAATAGAGCATCATCGATTAAGTAACCAAACAGAGCACAATAACTAAACATAATCTCAAAAAATGATTAAGTTAATTAACAAAATAACTACCAAATTAAGTTGACTGAAGATAAAAACACCTGCCTGATGAAGTAGACATGCAATGAACGACTAAACTAGAAGTAGAATTCGAAGCCCGAACGCCAATAGAATCGCAAGGGAAGTTGGAACGGAGCCGGAAGGTACAGAAATCGGAGCTTAAAAACCGAGCCGACGGAACAGTTACTTTCCTTTCAGTTGATTGACCTCTTGCTGAGAATGATAGGGAAGTGACGGCCGCCATTGTGATGGATAGAGAATGTTCGGTGAGAGGGAGGTTTTTAAAATTTTCCCGGAAAATTGTTGTTTTACAAACGGATTTATTTAGGTATTGTCCATAGTTTGGATAATAGAGATAAGGGGGAAAAAACAACACTGGAGCCTGGAAGTAGAAAACAATTGAGTATATTTTCTCGGGAAAATAGAAAAAGAAAATGAAGGAAAGTTGTAAATGAGGTTGGAAATTGTAGGCTTATCCAGGAAATGAAATGGATGTAATCTTAAAATGTAGCCGGTACGAATTTGACACGTCAGTTTGCATTCGATGCTGACCTCTCTTCAAATGATTATGGTTTTTCTGTTTTTTTCTCCTACCCAAAAATATCTCGTTGATCAACGTCTTATTCTAATTTTGTATATTTCATTCAGCAATGATTATCCATCTAAAAGTCAATGTTTTAAAAAAAATGATAATTTTAATAGCTTATCAGTAAATCGGCCCAATCACCCCTTGGCAATTATTTGGATGTTGCAAAAAGGAGCATGAAGAGTCGTTTTGCTGGAAGAACCTGCCCGATCATCTAAAATTATGCATCACAATTTATAGAAGTCATTGCAGGAAAAAAAGAAGCAAAAGGAGGACACTATAATAGAAAAAAAATACAATTTCTTATTCAGAAAGTTGGAAACCATGGATTCAAAACATGTTGGCTCGCAAGCTCAACAAAAGAAGTAACAAAAAATTTATCTCAGCCTGATCGGCACCAACCCTCGAGGTCTCTAGCTCTGCAAAAATTTGATCCATTTCAGTTGAGCCTCGGTACGAGGAGGATGATGAGGCAAGGTCTCTGTAATACCCCGATTCCTGGTTAGCTTGATTTACGTGCGATGCTCGCATTTCTTCCTTTGAACTTGCATGATTTGGGTTGTGAGAGAGTCTAGATGTACGTGAGTAGCCACATTATGACCAATACACTATTATATATGTTTTATAGTTGTTGACTTGCTAAAGTCACAAGTCGTAACTCGATGTTAGTCAGAATGCAACTCGATTGAGAGTTTGCTTGCGTTGTTCGTATTCATGACCTCGGTCAGGCCCTAGGTCTTTACATGGTTGTTATGAACTTGTTTAGATATATTAGACTTTAAGTTGGAGGTGTCCCTTGAGTCCATTGATGATTTGGATGCTTTGAAGATAGTGTTCGTCTTTATCACGTAGATTGAGATTTAGTCGTGTGATTGTCTCGTCTTTTGGAGTTCTTATTCTCCTAGTTGTTGTTTAACTTCTTAGAAGTATTCAAGCCTATTCATTGGCCTCTTGACTTGCTTTAAGTCTCTTGATCTTGCTCGTTTGATCACTAGTTCATTCGTCGTTTCGTTAGCAAGTTATTGTGCTTTGATTTGGTTTCATTTTTGGTTGTTTCGGGAGTTGTTCGAGTGTGTTTCGGGTGAATTTTGGACTTGATTTGAGTGTGGTTTCATCCTAGGTTGTTTGGGGTTGAGTTGGGGACCCTTTGGGATTGATTTCAAGCCATTTTCTTCCCCCCATACAAGGCACTCGCCTAGTGTTTGGACTAGGCGACCACCTAGTCTCCAGAAACATGGGTGGCTGAATTTTTCATCAGGCGCTCGCCTAGAGGAGGGACTAGGCGACCTCCTAGTTCCGTGTGCTGCTACGATCCATTTTCTGATTTTTGAAGAATTTACCCCCATACCCTTAATGAAACCCCTCCTAAACACTCCTTAAACCTTCCTAATTAATCCTAATCATATCCTAACATGTCTTAGTTAGTTTTGATTGAGTTTAAGTGGGAGTAATGAGGAGATTAAAAACCACAAAATCATATTTTTATACTCCACATTGTTTGGACACTTATCCCACTCAATTTTTTACTCCATTTAAGCCACAACCAGCCCTTGGAGACCTCATTTTAATGCTTTCCTTCTTCAAAAACGTGAGAGAGAGCTCTTCCATGGAGATAGCTATGGTTCTTGAAGAGTTTTATTAGATTGCCTTAGCTCTTCTTCTCTGTTTTTCAAGCCGAGACCATTGAATCGAAGCCCTTCTCGCCTACTTCATTTCTATCTAATTGTATTTTCATTTTGTTTGGTTGTGTGAAGGTTACAAGTAAGCTACTACTTCTCTTTCTTTTGGATTTTTGGCTCATTGACCCTAAGGAAAACAAAATGCTTGCTATGTGAGGTCAATGAGTACTTATGTGCTATGTATGCCTACATTTTGGATTTTTTGGAAATGTGAACTTGCTAGAATCATGAGTAGGTTGATTTCCATGTATATTGAAGTATGTTATTAAGCTTCATCTTGTATATTTAGACCTTTGAGCATGATAGTTAAGTGGTTACCTAGAAATCTACGTTTTAAACATGATTCTTATACTCTAAATGATATTACTTGTGTTATGAAACATTGTGGGGGTTTCAATTATGTATTTATGAATTATTAGAGTTACATATTGTTGTATGTTTAAGGCTTGTGAGCATGCTAGATGAATTTCCATTTTGGTTGTGAGTATGCTAAATGAATTGTTATCTTGGATTACATGCTTGAAATGTAATGATTGGCTCTAAATGATTAGGTTGATCTTCATGTGTATTAAAGTAAGTTACTAATTCTTCTTCCTTTTGATTTTGACTCATTGACCTTAAGGAAAACAAACTACTTGCTAGGTGTGGTCAATGAGCACTTGAGATGCTATTTTTGCTTACAATTGTATCTGGGTTAATAAATTAGTTTATATGAGAAGTAAACGAGGTTACTAAAATTATATTTGAATGCTTAGTGTCTTTTACATGCTTACTATGAAAGGAGTTGGAAACTCAAGCTAGAATTGATGTCTATATGTTTATTTGAGGTCGTGATATATGGAAGTATGCTATATGTGACTTGCTTGGAATGTAGTAAGTTATTAGGTGTTATAGTCTTTAATTGAACTCTATTATGAAGAAGAATTACAATATAGTATCTTGGTGAGCTTATAACCTAGTTAGGCTTAGTAATGAACTTAGAATGGTTAGTGAAGCACATAGCTTCTAAACTCTAAATTGGAAACGTGTAGTAAAGACTCAACGGAGTCGACTCTAGGGAAGGTCGGAACATGATGAATACTATATTTAATCCCTACGAGATTTGGAAACCGTATGGTCATGACTACTAACTAATAAACTTGGTCTAATTATGGGTACTTGAGGTCACTTACGATTATTTGGTTGTGAGCAATTTATTCGCCTTGACTTGACTTATGGTAGAGATTGATAACCTACTTGGTCGAACGAGTTCGCTCTTGTCGAATTCGATCCTTATTTGTTTATGTCGAGTAAATACCTACTTGTGCATCACATTGAGTCCAACTGGCATTATTTGGTTTGGTTTTTGTCAATGGTGGGACAATACATCGCTTACACGAATCGTAAGATTCGTGCTCGCTATAGATTGTCATACCAAAGACTACACACACCCGTCCACTGTGGGTCGTAGTGGGGACGTAGCCCCCTTGTCGTATCAATATGTGTGTCATTGGTTGTTATTAGCCGACGGAGTTCGATATATTGATGCAATGCCACGAGCATCGTAGTCACGATATTGGGTTAACAATGTTGTTACAGGAGCTATGTCGCGGCCCAGCCTATAACATATCCAACTTGTATGGTTTATTTGTATGGTTTATTACTCGCATATATGTGAACAATTGCTAAGTGATGTATGATAATTATGTACCATAATTATGATGAATGGTATACTACAATGACGTTGTGTTGCAATTAGAGGAGTGCTGTCTATGTTAGCACGTTGGAATGTGCATCGGTTGCCTTGAGTGGATTTTGTATCAAATATGGGAACTGATGGTTTCCCGCATCAAGTTATCCCTTTTTTAGGGGATACCAGGATATGGGAATGCATTACCCTTTCATTCCCATTTTCCCTTTTTTAGGGAAAAACGGAAAAGTGAAAAAAATGATATTGCGACGCCCCCACTATGGATTTTATTAAAAATAGCCTTATGGCCCATTCAGATTACTATGGGAGCTTTGGGTTTCCCGCATCAAGTTATCCCTTGTTTAGGGGATACTAGGATATGGGAATGCATCACCCCTCCATTCCCATATCTCCCTTTTTTAGGGAGAGCGGAAAGTGCAAAGAGGGAATGTTGCGAGGCCCACTGAATCGAAAGTTTTAGAGTCGCCATCTTTATTTTAAGGCAAATAAAGCAAAACCAGAGAAAAAGAAAACGGGTTCGGAGGCTAAGTTACGAGTTGGGAAGGTGCTAGGCACCCAACTCGCCCTTTCGGTCTCAAAAACGTTTTTGGCTGAAGTATGCTTATTGTCACATTTATTTAGCAAATAAATAAGGTATTAAAATGACAGGGAAATTTAAACAAATACATTCGTGGCCACATTATTTACGGACTCGCAGCCGTTTCCTTCCAATAATTACAGACACATTTAAGAATATTTGGCCATTATAACGACTCTTTTACATAATATTTCCTATTCTAATCCGGGCAGCACAACGGCTTATATTGGCTACATTGCACCGGATTTAAATAAAAACTTTTGAAAATAAATGAAAGGCAGAAAATACAAAATAAATAAGACGGCGCTCTTAAAGGTATTACCTTTTAGAGCGGCGGTGTGCTCGCTCTGTCCTTCAGGAAGAGGGAGTCTTTTTGTTGTTTGTGTGTGTTGTTGTGTTGATTTGGGCAGAATGACTGCCTTATTTCTGAGGGTTTGGGCTTATCAACTCGGGCAGAGTGACAGCTTATTTGGGTAGATTTTGGCCTTTTTGGTTGGGCGGAACCTAGACTTAATTTATTGATTTTTCAGCTCGTTACTCGGGCAGAGTAACGGCTTACTTTGAGATTTTTGGACTGGGGAAGTGAGGTGGACACCTAACAACTAGGCTAGGGATCACTTATAACCTATGGGTTTTGACTTTGGCAGAGTTTGGACGGGGTTTGGAGACTATATGGGCTTCCACTCACCTATCTCGCACCTCTCGTACTAATAATATCGAAGGAAGCGAGCGAGCCGCGCGATCTAAAATCGCGGAGGAAATTGTGTCGAAAATGAGGCCGGGGTCTCTATTTATAAGGGGAGAGGGACACGGAATTATTGAGTTTTTCTCAGGTGCATCAACAGCTTGTACCTTGCGCTTCAAGACTTGTACCATTTGATCTCTGAGACAACGCACAGTAATGTGCATGGTGCGGCCAAGACATCCTTGGTGCGGCACCATGCTCCTTTAAATCTTTCACATTTTTGCACTTTACCCCCTGCAGTTCACTGTTCATGCATCCTACTTTTCCTTTTGCATTTTCGACCCTGTAACTTGACATTTGTTAATGTTTCAACAGCTTCTTGATATTTTATGTCATGTCACATATCAGAGTGCGAAATTGGGGTGTCTACAGAGCCTCAGCGATGGAGTCTACTGCAACCCAAGGCTTCTTGAGTAGGCGAACATCGTTGATAAACAATAGACCTCCAATTTCGTTCAATTATAAACGAATGAGATGCAGCAGAAGTAGTTATAATGCAACAAGATATGACACGCACCAAACTCCATAGCCTAGACATATTTAGTCGGTTATAGCAAGTTATCGTAATTTTTAAGCGGATATGAATTTAATGTGCTCGATGGTCGGACCTACTAATGTAGGGCGCCTACGTATTCCTTAATAAAGGAACTCGGACTAAACGTAGTTCAAAGGGCCAAAACCTAAACTATCACTCGTGACAACGGCCGTGCACCGGTGATAGGTCGCTTACGTATCCTTAAACAAGGAATCGAGGCACCAAACGTAGTTCACTCGGTTGGGGACTAAATGTGGCGGTGTAAGTGTTGTGGGTGCAAGTGCGAATACTAAATGAGCAAGTGTGGCAAAGCTTTATCAAATAAGTACGACAAGGGTAAATATGTGATGTGATGGTCGCGTCTACCGTGATGAAGCGCCTCACGTATCCTTAGTCAAGGAATCGACCAAACGTAGTTCGTCTTGTGCTATCTTGCGGAGTGAATTGTTTCCTAGGAACTCAACCTCTACTCGGAGAACAAGACCTTTCCCTATAAATCCGGGTTGTGTACCCTTTAAAGGAAAGTTTCCACATAGCCAAAATGCAAAATGGAATGATTGCCTCCTCAGAACTCGCCTTCAACGGAGAACAAAACCTTTCCCTATCAATCCGTTTGTGTCACAGACTCTTTAAAGGAAAGTTTCCAAACATCAAACAAATGCACTTGTTAATCGTTAAAAAGGAAAATACCTTTCTTTCCTTTATTAAGTGTCCATGCAAAGAAATTGTCGCCGATGTTGCTATTGCCGCTTGCCGCTTTATGTTGTTCGTTGTTGCACTTTCCGATTTGGGATTTTTCTTTTATCATCGCTCCGCCTTCTCAAAATCTTTTCCGTCCCCGCTTTGTTTTCGGCTTTAGCTGGAAAATTTTCCTCGATGCTGCCGCATTTTCTTTACTGCTCCTTCTATCCTTGGTCAGAAGCTTCCTTTTTCTTGCTGTAGCATCTTTTGGTATCAGCTGATATCATCTTTTCTTTGCTGTCGTTTTTTTTTCGCTCCATTTTCCAGCTTTAGCTGACAATTTCTTCTTCTACCGCCGCATTTTTCCTTGTTGCATGTACCTGAAAATTTTTCCCTCTTGTACATGCATTTTCCTCTCTCCCGATTTTTTTT
The DNA here is from genome assembly GCA_013146195.2 of Codonopsis lanceolata. Taxonomy (NCBI): domain Eukaryota; kingdom Viridiplantae; phylum Streptophyta; class Magnoliopsida; order Asterales; family Campanulaceae; genus Codonopsis; species Codonopsis lanceolata. The sequence continues at coordinate 56,120,406 of CM028381.1, forward strand.
TGTTTTTTTTGTTTTTTGTTTTTTTTTTGTTTTGCATGCTTGCCGCTTTTCTTTATTTGCATGCTTATTACCTCTTTTTTTTCTTTTCTCTCTTTCTTTTTGTTTTTTGTCCTTTTTTTTTTATCCGCTTGGAAATACTTCTGATTTGCTAGATTTTGGCACTGTTTGACACTTTTGAAGCATTCCTGACTTTATTAATGATGCTTATGCATGTCCTATTTATGCCTAAATGATGCAATTATGTAATGAAACATGAAATTTATATGATTTATTTTTACGATGCATGATTGAACTAATGGTCACTATTTGACCTTATTATGCATGATTTATATTACAAATGCAAATGGGGCTAAATGATGCATGCTTATGTTGCAGGGACATAGTGAATGCCATAAGAATATTTATTTTCATGTTTGGTGGCATTTTATTTTCTTTTTAGCACACCCCTAATGCAGCTTGTTGGATAATAAATGTAAATGTTGGATGCATGTACTACCTTATTTAATGCAAATGTAATGCCTAGAGATTATAGGATGCTTATTAACATGATGCATGGGTATTATTTATTCTAACATGCATGCAATAATGCAGAATGCAATACATATCTTTTTAAAATACAAAATGCATTTTTATAATGCCTATAATGCCAAAACATTTATTTATATGCAAGACAATATATATAAAAAAAATTGTTTTTGTTTTTGTTTTTGTTTTTGTTTTGTTTTGTTTTTGTTTTTGTTTTGCTTTGTTTTTTTTTTTTGTTTTGTTTTTGTTAAAACCTGTACAAATATTTACAATGCAATGTAATTTTATATGATACAAAATAAAAATATGCAGACTCAAAACACACGCACAAAGCAAAACTATACCGACCTAACGGGTAATGGCACGCTGTATCCCCAAAATGGATTTTTAAAGGAAAATACCTTCGGGTTTGAGCAGGCTTTCCATTTTTCTCTTTTTTTTTATGAGTATATGTGGGGAAAGGAAAAGGCAGCCATTTCCTGTTGTTCTTGGTCATATATTTGTTGCAGGGCTACACTTGGCATAAGTCTATTCTCACAACCTCGCATCGCATGGCGTGAATGATCGGATCCAGTCATCTGTTTCGAATGGCAACGCAGATGATGAATAGGACGAGGACACTTCTGGTGTTTCTTATCCTGATGAGACTGAGCTTTTTTCTGTGCCTTGCAAAAGAAGTACATGGGACCGGCCAGGCGGACGCCGCAGCATCGATGGATCAGCCCGGCTTAAGCTGCAAATGAAGGATAGTTTTGGGGGAAACAAAGGGGGTAGAGGCAGTAATAGATATGTACATGCAATTAATGTATAATCTAAATTTCTTTAGCAATTATTCCTAAGTTGCATCTTAGGACCCGTAATATTATATTTTAGTGTTTTATTGCGAGCTTATGTCGTGGTTTTTCTTTTTCTTTTGTCAGACGAGCCCTCTTGCATGCCGAAGACTGGAGGTAAGATGTCGAGGTTTCAAAGAGTGCCTTCCCTCTCCTTATTCTCTTGATATATATTTTTTTGTTTTTTTTTTGTTTTTTTCATCATTTTTTTTTATTTGCTCTAATTTTTGCCAAGGCCGCCCTTTCGGGTTTTCAGCCTAGCGAGCCTTTATTTCACCTTTTTATTATTATTTTTTTTTAATGTCATAACTTTTGCCTAGACCGCCCTTTCGGGTTTTCAGCCTAACGGGCTGGAGAGGGAAGCACTTGTTGGATAGAATGGATCGAGCACCATACCTTTTGAGCTCGTTGAAATTGGAGGGCTGAACAAGGCCTTCTTTCCTAGCTTGTGGGGAGTACGGCATCTCCTGACCGGATCCTTTTGACAATATACGACACATCGTGCAAGATAGGGGTATCAGCCTTTGATAAGTAGCCCCCAACATTTTTTAGCCCAGACGGCATGACATGATAGCAGTAGGTCCCCCAAGGGGTGGTGAATGGGGTCTTTTCTTGGTCTCCTGCTGCCTTTGCTTTGACTATAGCCTAGCATGTCGTCGATAAAAACTTGTTGGGCTTGGGAACGGTCACTACATTGGACAGCCAGATCGGGTTTTTTTTTTTTTTTTTTAATTTTTTTTTACTCGAATGAAGTTGACGCGCGGCCGTTTCATGCTTTCTCTTTCAACTTGTAGTGACCGTTTTGGCTTGATGCAGCGGAACTTTTGTCTGATTGGCTGAGCATCCGGATATATGGGGATCCGGTGTTTGACTATGGCTGGGTCTACCCCTGACACATCTTCAAGTAAGCATGTCCACGAACTCTTTGAGGAGATCCATGAGTGTTATCCTTTTCAGAACCTTGCAGGGAGTTGCCGATTTTGATTCCTTTGATTTCATTGTCCAGCCCCAGATTGATAGTGGATCAGTCTTCGGTTGCTGCTGATGAATGGTGTTGTTCCTGGTGCTCAACTGATTTTACAAGCTCAAGCAAATATATATATATATTTTTATCTTTTGGGTCCTATTAAATGACTCATCATTATAATGATTTAATGTGTCTTTTAATATAGGTGCAACTAAGAAATAAGTAAAGACATTTAGATTATTTATTAAAAGCAAACCGTACAGGGTTTATTACATTATTGAGGACCTGGGGTTTGAGATCCTCAATTTTAGGGAGCAGATTGGTAGATGACCAAACTGTAAGGCTAGTGGAAAGGAATAGGTAATATATCCGAAGCGGTCCATCGATATGCGGTGTCAAAGTGGGCCTGGTCGCAGATACTAGTTCTCAGCAGACTTATTAGGAATGGACTCAAACTCAGCAGGGAGCGTTTTTTTTTTTATTTTATTTTATTTTTTTTTTTTTTTTGGAGAAGTGCCTTTATCCATCATACCCAAGAAGCTGTTCCCCAAATTTTCATTAGAAACTTCTCGGATTAGAATTCTAAGCATCATGGTTTTCAAATTTTCGATGTCGCCTCCATTTCAGGCGGGCGGAGTTGGGTTTTGGTAGATGCCGGCGTGGTTAGGGAAGGCTGGGTTAATTTCTGGCTGTGGTACCTGGTAAGGATTTCGGGCTGGATATGGATATTGGGCTGGATATGGACATTGGACTGGATATGGATATCGGGTAGGATAAGGAGGGTATAATGAAAAAGGGTTAAGATTTTGGTAATAATAGGTATTTGGTGGGATGGTGTTTGGCTGGGAAATTGGATTTGGAGGAACATGGAAGGTTGATGCTTCTTGGGGGACTGCGGGGGACTGTTCATTTTCTGCTGCCATACCGCCATATCGCTCGATTTGTACTGCCTGATTTGATCGCCTTATTCGATTCGATATTGATACCTCTGCTTCGATTTTTGCACTATTCCTCAGTATCAACCGCCAGATTATCTCTTTTCCAAGTTCGGGCCAGGTTTCTGAGGAAAATGGGTTATGGAGGTATCAGGAGGCTGGCTGAAGGCTTTCTGGGTTTGGAGTACAGCGTGCCTTTATTAGTGTATTTTATTATTGTTTGTTTGTTCCCTACAATTGACCGGATAAGCACCTGCTTTATTTTGACGGTCTCAGGACTTTCCTGGAACAGTAGATTCTTTCTCCCGAGTATAAGACCAACGTATTCCACCTGCCTTTCGACTCCCCAGGACTGGACTGGTCCTAGGCGAAGGGCCTATACTCTTTCCAGGATCCACAATTCGAAATGGTCTAGGTCGAGCATCAGAAAATAATAAACCAACCCCTGTTTATTATTTATTTGTTATTATTATTATTATTATTATTATTTGAAATATTTTTTTTGTTGCGCAATTTATTTTCATGATGATTTTTTTTTTACTTGCGCATATTTTTTTTGTATATTCTTTTTTTTTGTATTTTTTTACAGGGCCGATTCACACCGGAGATGCAAAACCGGCTGGTCTGGCCAATGAAGTGTCCTGAGAATCTATATGCATTCTAACGTTGGCTTATGCAGGGGTAGGCCTTGGCCATGGTGTAGGGTAACAGTTCGGAATATAGCTATATGCATGTGCGTGTGTGTGGTATCTAGAAAGCAATAAAATCTTTATTTATTTACAGATATATAAATAGAAAAATAAAACATATATGGCCTGTCTTACTGTTTGTGTGGATTTTCTCGGCTTTTTTAGTTTGAGCGTAAGCAAGCAAGCACATCACATTTTAAGAAATAGAAAGAAAAGTGGGGAAACTATCTATCCCTATTAATTACAAATTTTGGTCCTATGTCCCCAAAATAAAATGACAGAATAAATGCAGAAATGTATAAATGTACAGAGTAAAATAAAAAAGAAAATGAACTGAAATAAATAATAATATAGAGCCGGAAGTAAAGTAAAGCCCCGGTTCTTTTTGTTGTGCTGCCCGGAATTTATTGTAACATATATAGTATTTTTTTTTTGATAAATATATATATATATATATATATATATATATATATATATATATATATATATATATATATATATTTGAGTTTTTTTTATACTCTTAAACATGCCTGTAACAGTTATCGGAACGAAACTACTGCAAGATGGAGGATCATATCCACAAATATAGCCACGGCCGTATGGGAACACTTTATTCAAATGCGTAAATTAATATGACAAACATACTGCAGCCAGAAACAAATAAAAAAAAAGGTTTTATTTTACGAGTCTAGCCCTCCATTTTATTTAAAATAAAAACAACTCCCCAGCAGAGTCGCCACTGTGAGGTTCCCGGTGTGCCTCGCGCCCGCGCTCTTGATAGGGGCGCGCGTGACGGCGGATGCGGACACCACCGCTCGCTCCACCCTCCCTTGTTTAGGGGAAGACGAAATCAAAAGTGCGAGAGGAGTTCTGTCTATGTTAGCACGTTGGAATGTGCCTCTGCTGTTTGAGTGGATTTTGTATCCAATATGGAACCGATGGTTTCCCCGCATCAAGTTATCCCTTTTTAGAGGATACCAGATATGGGAATGCATTACCCTTTCATTCCCACTTTCCCTTTTTTAGGGGAAAACGGAAAAGTGCAAAAAATGATATTGCGACGCCCCCACTATGGATTTTATTAAAAATGGTCTTATGGCCCATTCAGATTACTATGGGAGCTTTGGGTTTCCCGCATCAAGTTATCCCTTGTTTAGAGGATACCAGGATATGGGAATGCATCACCCCTCTATTCTCATATCTCCCTTTTTTAAGGGAGAACGGGAAAGTGTAAAGAGGGAATGTTGCGAGGCCCCACCGAATCCGAAAGTTTTAGAGTCGCCATCTTTATTTTAAGGCAAATAAAGCAAAACCAAAGAAAAGAAAAAATAAACCGAGAAAAAGAAAACGGGTTCGGAGGCTAAGTTACGAGTCGGGAAGGTGCTAGGCACCCAACTCGCCTTTCGGTCTCAAAAACGTTTTTGGCTGAAGTATGCTTATTATCACATTTATTTAGCAAATAAATAAGGTATTAAAATGACAGGAAATTTAAACAAATACATTCGTGGCCACATTATTTACGGACTCGCAAATGCTTTTTTTTTCCAATAATTACAGTAACATTTAAGAATATTTGGCCATTATAACGGCTTTTTACATAATATTTCCTATTCTAATCCGGCAGACAACGCTTATATTGGCTACATTGCGCCGGATTTAAATAACAACTTTTGAAAATAAATGAAAGGCGTAAAATACAAAATAAATAAAATGCGCCTTAAAGGTATTACCTTTTAGAGCGGCGGTGTGCTCGCTCTGTCCTTCAGGGAGAGGGAGTCTTTTTGTTGTTTGTGTGTGTTGTTGTGTTGATTTGGGCAGAATGACTGCCTTATTTCTGAGGGTTTGGGCTTATCAACTCAAGCAGTGACAAATTATTTGGGTAGATTTTGGCCTTTTGGTTGGGCGGAACCTAGACTTAATTTATTGATTTTTCACTGCTACTCAAGCAGTAACGGCTTACTTTGAGATTTTGGACGGGAAGTGAGGTGGACACCTAACAACTAGGCTAGGGATCACTTATAACCTATGGGTTTTGACTTTGGCAGAGTTTGGACGGGGTTTGGAGACTATATGGGCTTCCACTCACCTATCTCGCACCTCTCGTACTAATAATATCGAAGGAAACGAAGCAGAGCTTCGCTGCGATCTAAAAATCGCGGAAGAAATTGTGTGTCGAAAATGAGAGGCCGGGGGTCTCTATTTATAGCAGGGGAGAGGGACACGCCGGGAATTATTGAGTTTCTTCTCCGTGCATCAACAGCTTGTACCTTGCGCTTCAAGACTTGTACCATTTGATCTCTGAGACAACGCACAGTAATGTGCATGGCGCAAGACATCTCCGTGCGGCACTGCCTTGGTGCACCATGCTCCTTTAAATCTTTCACATTTTTGCACTTTACCCCCCTGCAGTTCACTGTTCATGCATCCTACTTTTCCTTTTGCATTTTCGACCCTGTAACTTGACATTTGTTAATGTTTCAACAGTTCTTGATATTTTATGTCATGTCACATATCAGGGGTACGAAATTGGGGTGTCTACAAGTAGTCTTCTATTTCCCTCTTTACTTAAGAATTTGTTTACAAATAATTAAGTTAAGATTAAGGCTTGAAAGGATGAGGACAAAAACTGTACATAGAGTGTCTAGGCTGATGTAATCTGTAATTTATCCTTGAATAAATTCAAATGTTCTTTCAAATAATTTACCTTTCAGTCTTTACCTTTCTATGAGCTTTTATAAAATGATTTATACTTTGAAAAGTTATTCTCTAATGATTCCTTAATTCAGCATTTGGAAGAAGGATTAAGTGTGCTGTTGTTCTGATCATATATTCGTGTACAGCCACTTAAGACTTCTCTAAATATAAGCCTTTCTATTTCCGCTGCTTAAATTCTTCGAAACAGGCTTTTCATTTTCATGTAGTTCACCAGCAGGGTTGACAACTCTGCTAAGAACAAGTCTGCTGTTCAGTACTACCAGCAGACATGTTCAACACGTTAACTGTCTATGCCATTAAAACCCACGCTTTAACCGTAACTAAAAGAAAAATTTTAAAATGGCATCATAGGCTATTCACCCCCCACCCTCTAAGCTATTTGAGCATCATTGTGGACCAACAATTGGTATCAGAGCTAAACTCTTTAAGCTATATGTCATGACTAACCACCTGAGAGTTGTATCCTCGAATGCTCATCCCAAATGCATGTCAAAAGAAAATTTTGTTTTGATCTTTAAAAACTTTTGACAAGGATTTCATTTGAGATAAATTTTGAAAACCATACTTATTTTGAAAAATTATTTTGTTTTCAAAAATTTCATGAGATAGAAAATTACCATGATGATTATGGGATAATTATTCATATGACAGATATACATATCAATTGGCACTATGAATAACTATTCCACAGATGTATAACACTCTAATAGATGCATCAATTAAAAGGATTTCTGATTCGAACTCTCTTGACATAAGGCTAACGATTGTAATCAATCCAACACCTTCTCGAGAGAAAATTTTCTTAGTTAAAAATTATGGAACTTCACTGCAAAAGAATTTTAAAATGATTCCTATTTATTCTCTTGAAAAAGGTTAAGAGTCAAAAACTATATATCATGAAACATTGATTGATCCCTCTGTTATATGATATTTAGTTTCTGGGAACTTGGCCTATATTTCAAAGAATTAAAAAAATACTAAGAAATATGAATCAAATATCTCACAAGTTGTTGCAAATGAAATCTACTCTTTAGGCAACATCTACTACGTACAGACCTACTAGCTTAGATTCCAAAAGGCATCTTCTGAAGAACATCTACCCTGATCCAAGCATGACTGTCATCAAAGGTACATCCCTTGTCTTGTAATATCCCTAATTTTGATAGTATTATTATTTGTTTAATTAGAATAAATATACTTGGGCTTATATTGATTTAGTTATCTTGGGCTGGTATTTATGTTTTAGCCTAATTTGAATGAAATCGATAATTGGGCATATTTTAATTTAAGAGCGAGCCCACTTAGTTTTGATACACAATTGGGTTATTTATTTGAGATTGGGCTTGAGCCCAATCGATAGTCCAATAATAATAATAGCAATAATAATAATAACAATAATAATAATAACAATAATAATCATAATAATAATAATAGTAATAATAATACTAATAATAATGGTGATAATAAAAACAACACTTATAGCAAATTAATTGCTACTGTAATTGGAGGTTGTGAAGGGCGGTTCAAGGTGCCGTGGAGATGGAAAATGGAGGAGGCTTTTACACCACAATCATGGTGGGAACTCAAGGGTTTTTTTACGGTGACTATTTAAGGGGGTGATTTCCCTCAGCTGAATCAATCACAAGAGTAAGAACAAAATGTAAGAGAGGTTGAGAGACGAACGTCACGACGGGAGTCTTTTGGCAAAGTCGCAAAGTGGGCGGAACCGAAGACACATAGAAACTCGGGTGGACGAGATCAAGAGTCTTGATTCGAGGTACAACATTGATCCTTCCTCTTCGAATTTCAGTTGGATGATTTTTCTGTTGAGGTAGTTGATGGGTTGGGTTCTTTTGGTTTGTGGGTTTTGCTATTTAGGGTGTAAGAACTGGAAAAAAAAAAGGGGGGGGAGCTTTTGGGGTGATGATTATGTGTGCCGGAGTAGCAGGATGTTAGGAAGAGATGAAAAAAAGAAGGGAAGAAACAGGAGCAGTGTAGTTTAAAAGGAAGGAGAAGGTAAGAAAGAAGGAGTATATGGGTGTGGGTGTGGGTGTAGTGATGAGATAGGAAAGAATGAATAGAAAAAAAAAAATCATAAAAAAGAAAAGAAAGAAAGAGGGTTGTACGGGTAGTGGGGGAAGGTCACCAAAAGGTTTTTTTTTTTTTTTTTTAAAGAAAGTTTTGATGGGTGATGTTTGATGAAAATTGGGAAGAGGGAGAAGTCTTATCAATGTCAAAAAAAAAAAGGGGGGGGGGGAATGGAGGTAACGGGTAAAAAGGAAAAAAAATTAAGAAAAAAAAGGAGTTTGTGATTTAAGTTAAATTGGTGGTTGGAGTATGTTTTGGGTATTGTTTTGACCAAATTTCAAATTGGTTCCTAAACGGAAAAATAAAATTAAATTAAATTAAATAAAAAGAAGTTATAAAAATAAAATTAGTTTAATTATTTAGATGCGGGTAAAATGTTGTTTAAAATAATTTAATGTCTTTTCTGTATTTGTTGTTAGATTTGGGCCAGTACGAGCATTGGTGCCTTACACTTACAAGCCAATTGTCCACTACTTTTTGGTAAGGGATTATACTTCTTTAAAGTTATTTGATCGTCCTATTTTATTCGGTAGGTTTCCGTTATAACTTTATTGGCTTAACATTTTCTTTGTAAACTCATGCTCGGCATTCGCCGATATTTGCTTTGAACTCCGTCGAACCTATTTTGTTCATACTATGAATTTTGAAATTTTTGTAACCCAAGTTTGACTTTTTGAAATATCAACTCATTGGAAAATGGGTTACACATACTTTTTGGACGTTTGGCTTTGTTTGGAATTTCCCCATGATCACTAAGTAAATAAATGGTTACATGGAATATGTAACATTAGTGAAACGATGAAATTGTTTAGCACCACTGGACATGTGGTGAGGTTATCTGGATATACCTTCAGGCCCATTGCGGGTTTAGGCCTGTTGGGCTCAGGCCCATTGGGGCAGTTAGTCAGATCGAATTGACCACTTAAGTGATCATGGAATCTACGGGTGTTCCTTGTTTCCAACTGGTATGGGACGGTTGGCGGCAATTGAATATCTCGTATTTGTTTGAGCTTCATCTTTCACTTGGAATTCCTAATTAGTGTTGTATTCGATTTTATTATTTCTATATCTGATTGATGCAGTTATTGGTCTTGTTAAATTTATTTGACTTTTGGCGAGGCGCATGATGAGATGGAAGAAAGCAAATCCGAGGACTCCGAGTCCGACGAGGAAGAGGGGGCGATAGTCGAGAGAGCGCACACTAATGGTTGGATATAGTGACTTGTAGTACCTTAAGATAATCGTTTTCTTTTGTGTTTAAGGACGTTATCAGCTCTTTTTGTTTTCCACTTGGTTGTGGGTTAAAGTCCCATGTTTTCGAACTTATTTTTGGATGTAATGGAAATCTCTCAAGGTTAATATAAATGTCTTATTTGAATGCGTAACGTTGATTTTTTTTTTTTTGGGTACCCTTAATCCTCTCAGTTGATGTCAAGAAATTTTTGTGAATAACCATGGCGTAATAACCATTTAAGCCTTAAGGGTTTAACATTAAAAAAAAAAAATTAGAAATGTGTCTCTACTTTATGTGTGTGTGACACTTTTGCTATCCATGAAACAGTAATAGATGGCTCGTGGAGGTCGTTCGGGCGCAAGAGGGTGTGGTCGTGGTCGCGACATACTAATCGTGGGGGAAGGGTCGGCGAAAACTCTACCTCCGGGGTTGCGGGTAAGGAGCAATCGGAGTCAATGTTAATGGTCCCGGTCCCTTGGACCCAACATTTATGGCTCTCTTTCAAACTCTCACTCAGGCCGTCTTAGCAAATATGGGTCAGGCAAACACTCCACCACCACCACAACCAAAACAACAACCACCACCACCACCCCAATTCCACATCCACAACCCCAAAACCAGGCATCCACTAAGGACCCCCTTGAAGCTTTCTAGAGGCGGAAACCTAAAACCTTCACTGGTGCGCCGGGCACCGAGAAACCGGAAGAATGGTTGAAAAATATGGAAAAAATATTTGGAACCATGACTTGTACCGATGAGCAGAAGGTTCGATTTGCCACATTTATGCTGGAAGGTGAGGCTGGTGAATGGTGGGAGTCAGAGGAGAGGACTGCCCAGGCAAGCGGTGTGGCCACTTATACTTGAGAAATGTTTCGTGAAGCTTTTAACAAGAAATATTTCCCTCGTAGTGTGCGAGAACGGAGACTGGTAGAGTTTCTCAACCTAGAGCAAGGGACAATGAGTGTGGATGAGTACAATGCTAAGTTTACGGAGTTGTCGAAATATGCTCCTAATTTCTTTGAGGATGAGGACCAGAAGGCAAGGAAATTTGAGAGAGGACTTAACAGCCAAGTTTCAGGTTAATAGCTTTGAAGTTGCCAACTCATGCAAAGGTTCTAGATCGGGCTCGGGTGGTCGAGCAGGAGTCGACTGAGTACCGTAGGAAAAAGGAGGATAAGAAGAGGACATCTCAGGGAGGTACCGAGGCCAATCCGGTGGTCAAGGAAGTGGTGGTTGCGGTAATAAGAGAAGGGCCACTGCGGATAACCGTTTCAAGGGGGGAGCTCAGCCGTCAAGGAATCAGTCTCAGAGTCAGTACCAGGGACCAAATTTTAACCAGAGAACAGACGACACGTGCCGCACTTGTGGGGGTTGGCATCCAAACAAGCCTTGCTACCGAGGGACAGGGGCATGTTTTAACTGTGGTAAGGTGGGGCACATGATCAGGAACTGCCCGGAGCCGCTCAAAAATACTTTCAACAAAGGCTCGGGGAGTGGGGACAAAGACAAACCCAAGGCACAAGGAAGAATTTTTGTTATGACAACCAGAAATGCTCGGGCAACCAATGATGTGGTGGCAGGTACTGTACATATCTATACCTGCAACGTGTATGCTTTAATTGATCCTGGTGCCATCCACTCTATCATTTCTGCTGCTCTTGCGCGTTGCATGAAATTATCTCCCCAAGATCTAGATGTCGAGTTGGTCATAGATACCCCAATCAAGGAATATATTCCAGTAACTACAGTGTTTAGGTCTTGCCCTCTGAAAATCGAGGATAGAGAGTTGCCTGTTGACTTAATACCCTTAGACATTCAAGATTTCGATATTATACTTGGTATGGACTGGTTAGCTACTTTCCATGCTAGGGTGAATTGTTTTGAAAAAGAGGTGGTGTTTTGCATTCCGGGTGAGCCAGAGTTTAGGTTTAATGGTTCCAAACCAATGGGCGTGTCGGGTCTTATTTCTTTCCTAAAGGCAAGGAGACTTTTGAGAAAGGGTTGCCAGGGATATCTAGCTTCCATCACCGACACACGTAAGAAAGGAGTTAGCCTTGAATCACTTCCTGTAGTTAATGAGTTTGGGGATGTGTTTCCAGAGGACTTACCCAGTCTACCACCAGAGCGAGAGGTAGAATTTATGATTGACCTAGTGCCTAGGACGCCACCCATTTCGAAGGCACCATATAGGATGGCGCCGGCAAAACTTAAGGAATTGAAGAACAGTTGCAAGAACTGTTGGAAAAGGGGTTAATTAGGCCGAGCGTTTCACCTTGGGGTGCTTCCGGTGTTGTTTGTAAAGAAGAATGACGGGTCTATGAGGTTATGCATTGATTATCGGGAGTTGAATCGGGTTACAGTAAAGAATAGGTACCCTCTACCAAAGATTGATGATTTGTTTGACCAATTGCAAGGTGCTCATTACTTCTCCAAGATCGATCTCCGATCAGGTTACCACCAGTTAAGAGTTAGGAATGAAGATATTTCTAAAACGACGTTTAGAACCATATATGGCCACTATGAGTTTCGGGTTATGCCATTCGGGTTGACCAATGCTCCAGCCGCATTTATGGACCTGATGCATAGGGTATTCAAGAAGTTTCTTGACCGCTGTGTGATTGTGTTCATTGATGATATCTTAGTCTACTCTAAGACCAGGGAAGAGCATGAAGAACATTTGAGAGCTGTGCTGCAGATCTTAAGAGAAAAGAAATTATATGCCAAATTTAAGAAGTGTGAATTCTGGCTGGAGAAGGTAGCTTTCTTGGGGCACATAGTATCGAAGAATGGAATCTCTGTGGACCCAGCTAAGATTGAGACGGTAGTAAATTGGGAGAGACCAACAACTGTCACGGAGGTTAGAAGTTTCCTGGGGTTGGCCGGTTATTATCGCCGATTTGTGGAGGGGTTCTCAAAGATAGCAGTACCCTTATCTAGATTGACCCAGAAGAATGTTAAGTTTGTATGGATAGATGAATGTGAGGCTAGTTTTCAAGAATTGAAGAATCGGTTGGTATCGGCTCCGATCCTTACCTTACCATCTGGGTCTGAAGGATTCGTGATCTACAGTGATGCATTGTTAAAAGGATTAGGTTGCGTCTTGATGCAGAACGACAAGGTAATTGCCTATGCTTCCCGAACACTTAAGAACTATGAGAAGAACTATCCAACTCATGATTTGGAGTTGGCAGCTGTGGTGTTCGCTTTGAAAATTTGGAGGCATTATCTGTATGGGGAGAAAAGTGAGATTTATACCGACCATAAAAGTCTTAAGTATATATTCACTCAAAAAGAGTTAAACATGCGACAGCGAAGATGGTTAGAACTACTTAAGGATTATGATTGTACGATACTATACCACCTTGGGAAGGCCAACGTTGTGGCTGACGAGTTGAGTCGGAAGAACAAAGGGAGCTTGGCAGCTATGATCACTAAGGAAAGGAAAATTTTAGACGACCTTGAATCCTTGGGAATTGAAGTCAGGGTTCCAGGCGGTAAGGGACTTTTGGCCGCAATGAGTGTGTAACCATCACTGTTAGAAAGGATTAAGGCAGGACAGGCTGTGGACCCAAAGTTGATGAAAGTCTCGAAGGGCCTCGAAGATGGTCGTCATTCAGATTTCCGGATTAGTAGTGATGGAATTCTACGTTTTGGATCCAAAGTTTGTGTCCCCTCAGACCCAGAATTGAAGAGGGAAATCTTGAAGGAAACACATAACTCGAGGTTCGCGGTACACCCCGGTAGTACTAAGATGTACCAAGATGTGTGTGATACCTTTTGGTGGGACAACATGAAAAGGGAGATCGCAGAGTTCGTCTCCAAGTGTTTGGTATGTCAGCAGGTGAAGATCGAGCATCAGAAGCCAGGAGGGTTTTTGCAATCATTGTCGGTGCCCGAGTGGAAGTGGGAACATATCACCATGGACTTTGTGATAGGGTTGCCTAGGACCTTGAAGGGTCACAATGCTATATGGGTTATTGTGGACCGGTTAACCAAGTCTGCAAGGTTGGCAAGGTTGTACATTAACGAGGTTGTCAGATTGTATGGGGTTTCAGTCTCGATTGTGTCAGATCGTGATGCAAGGTTCACCTCCAAGTTTTGGGCAAGTTTACAGAAGGCTACAAGGTTGAACATGAGTACGACCTTTCATCCACAAACAGATGGTCAGTCAGAACGGACCATACATACACTAGAGGACATGTTGCGAACATGTGCTTTGGATTTGCAGGGCAGTTGGGACAACACTACAAGAAAACAGAGCAATTGAAATGGAAAATTCTGTTGCAAAAAATGAAAATCTGTTACAATTAGATGATTGAAACGGAAAAAAGTTTGTTGCAAATTCGGTTTGGAAAACACTCGTTGCAAAATTTGTGCAACCGTATGTATTCCGTTGCATGATATTGCAACGAAAACCGAGCGTTGCAATTTCAAATATTTCGGTTGCATGTGTTTCCAACTATGTCTTGCAAATAGCAACTTCTTGCAACTTGCAACGTTGCATTCTTGCAACTCTTTTTTGTTGCATTTTGCAACATTTTTACATATTTTGTTGCATATTTTGTTGCATTGTTGCATTTTTGTTACTTTTTCGTTGCAACATTCTTGCATTTTCCATTACAATGTTTATATATTTATATTGCTAGTTCGTAATTGAATTATATATATATATATATATATATATATATATATATATATATATATATATATATATATATATATATATATTATCGTACCTGATTGAATATTTCATATTTCACATTTTACAAAAAAAAATTAAATCTAAAATCAAACATTTAAAACAACTCAAGTTAAAACATTTCATTCAAAAGTCATTGTCGAATTGTCGAATTACATGAAAGTGTGGAGAATGTTGAGAGCCTCCAAGTGACTAACAAAAGACATTGTCTATCTGTCAAACTACATAAACGTTGGTGGAGGTTGTTAGGCTCTAAGTGACCTAATCTCCTCTTGCATTAGATTGAAATCAACTTTGATTTGCTCCATTTCCGCAGGTTCCCTGGCAGAATCTCTAACTTCGGGCTTCACAGTTCTTTTTAGCCGGTTGTGGGAGTACCTTATGCATTTCGAATTGGCAACCCCGTCCCAAGGTATATTTCTTGCCCACTAAAACGACAAAGCTCTGTCCTCATGTGGAACAACAAAATTTAATTTAGATTTGACAGAACACGGCCGTATAACTTGCAAAATTCAATAACAATGAAGATTCAAGGACTCAAGTTTGGACATATATCAACATTATCTAGGTGACTTTGTTTACATGGAAGCTTTCTTTGAGAGAGAGAGCGCGAGAGAGAGGCTTACCATGAGACTGAGAGAAATCATTGAAACCATTGACAACTTGCTCTTTCTCTGCAACAATAACAAATACGGTCCAACGCTTAACTCACATAAATTAGAAAATATTTAAATATTGTACACTACAACTATTAATGCACAAGTAAGTAAAACATCGTACAACAGTGAGCTTCTTTCAGTTTGTCTGTTTTCCAAGTATATCATTTTCCTTTTCAGTGAAGTGGAGACTATGAGTTAATGACCCTGCAATTCCTACAAATCTCTCCAACCAAGACAGTGAGTGGACTGATATTCCCCATCTTGATCATGGAGTTAACAAAGTCATTAAAGAAAATGGTTAAGTTATTGCTATAGAGCTCAACAAGACTTTTTGTGGTGGCGGCTACGGCTTCGCTGCTAGAAAAAAGATTTTGATCAGATGAATGAAGTCCCTAAGCTCATGAATCCTTCCAACCAACATCACTGAACTAAGCTCATGTGCATGTACTACTAAAAATGGCTAAAAAGTAATTTTCCTTCATTTTTTTTGCAAAAAAAAAAAACCTATAAAGGGACACTTAACTAGGGACAGAGGGAGTAATGCAGATCTTCTTTTTCTTCATCACCAACTTTGGCCAGCCCCATGTGCCCTCAAAAGAAAGGAACAAAAGATTTTTACAGTTGAGATTGCTGGCTTCAGGTATTATAAACCAAAGATTCTCCACAATTTTCCATTTCTTTAGGAAATTCGAGTTTACTGAGCTTAATTATTTGTGCGCACCAACAGAAGGCGGAAAAACTAGATGTAAAATTATAAGCAATTTATGGATGGACATACAGTTCATTTGTTGCATACATGTGGGCCTTGTCTTTTGGCATGCTGTAAAGGAAACAAAATCATCGTCAGAAAGCATACTAATCAAAAAATGTACAGGACAAGACAGAAGCGATCATCTGTAGAAAATATAAAATAACGTCTCTAGACGGAATCTCGAAAAGCAATCTTGCTACAACGATCACAAGAAACATTAGAATTCGCCATCGCATATAGGGCTTCTTAGCAAACAGATATCAATAAAGTGCTCACATTTAGTCTAGGGGGTGGTTTGCATTCGAGATTCCTGTAAGCACACTTACAACATATGGTGCTTGAAAGGCTGGGCAACTGTACTTAAGAATATTCCCGGCTCGAGAATGTGCATGACTAAGCCATACTTTTTTTTTTGTCATTTTTCCCTCTTCTTATAGGGTTGTTAATAGTGTGAGCTTCAAAGGAAAGAAAGTTCATTCAATGCTTGACAACATCCAAACCAGACTATAAAGAAAGGAAATGGAAACGAAACAAACAAGCCATATATCAGTCACGAATTGGAAGATCAAATCAATTTGCTTATAGTAAATAAGAAGGCCTACCTACCGATGTTACCCAACAATCAATTAAAGTGGTGAAAAAGCCCTCGGAAAAGTTCACTGAAGCAACAACCAACAAATTCTCCTCCTGTCAGAACATAATTATTTTTATTTTTGAAAGAGCCAATTCTTAAAATTGAACAAGAAAAATAAATTGTCTATCAACAGGGGTATCAAAATGCAGCCTGTTATTATTGTAATTCGAAGTTAAAGAGAACTCCAATTTCCTTTGAACATATAGTGGATTGCGGTATCATCAACTAAAATGGCATAGTGTTGAATTATCTTGCAAAAGACAATCAAAGGGAAATAAAGCACGATGCTTGAAAGAATCAAGTAATTGGTAGTCGTACGTGTACCTTGGCTTAAATCTTGGTTTCGGACATAGAGGTCACACCACTTTGCATGCTTACTAAGTAACAGAAGCTAGAAAGAATCAAGTAATAAATCCATCCAATTTGACTAATTTTATTCTTGACACTATACATGTGAATTGGTTGGTCATTGCTCCAACATTCTTGGTGAGGCTTGGGCTTCACTAGCATTTTAGGTTTTACATGTGAAATGGAGTATCCCAAGAAGGGGAAGTAGTAGCACTTGACTTGCATAAGGTACTAACAATGATATGGGCTTCTCTATCTTCTTTTTTTATGATGGGAGTAGTTTTTTTGTTATAAAAGCCAAATGAGAACCAAGCTAAAACTGATAGATCTTCTGGCAAATCTAGGATAGTTTCCTTCCGAGTTTTATCAATTTAAATCATCAAGAAGGGATGTTCATTAAAAAAATGTGAAAGCTTGATGCGGTTTGTAAAAGATTTATGACCCACAGCCCAAATGGTTGCCAAACGAAAGCTACAAGGTCTGTCCGGAGATTCTTCCACCATTAATGAAACACCAACATCAGATTGTAGGACTCAGCCGCCTCCAACAGTTCAAACTGCTTCTCTATTTCCTTTTCTCCAAACAAGGCCTAGTACTCAAGATTTCATCCCATCACAAAAGTCACACAATCTACCTCTAGCAAGTCCTACTGTCCCAAAACAAACTGGAAACGTAATTGACTTGACCAATGTTGATGAGGAAGAGAATAATGTGTACAATGAGAGCTTCAGTACTCAAGGAAGAATTTTGAAGATTATTCCAGAAGAGACAAGGTTACACAGAAACGATGGAGTGGAATATAATGTATCTTAGACCTCACTTTTACTGAAGAAAAGTTACCCATCCAATTTATTTTGGCAGACTAGTGCATCATTGAAATTCACTGTCTTGAACCCAAAAGGACGCATCTGGACCATGGTGGCTGGAGGTGGTGCTAGTGTAATATATGCAGACACGGTAAGGATCGTATGGTTCATTCGAGGTAAATCATGGTCAGGAACAAGGTAATTTAATTACGGTAATTGGCAATACTAATTGAATAGCATGTAGAGAAGAATATTCACAACAGTCAAAGACATTTAGAAGAACGACTATAAGGTGAGCCATCAAAAGATTCAAAACCTGGGAACTAGAATAGTACAACTATCTGGCTTACGGTTAATCTACATGAATAGAACGATGGTGGACCTTTTCCTCTAAACCCATTAAGATATGGTCATAGAGTGAGAATCCTTAGAATCTTTCTCATCTATCAATCAATTGCCGAAACAGAGAAATCAAGAACCCTAAGAGAGTTTTAATTTAACAGATGAGGAAAAATAATCAAAAGACCAACAATTGCAATAATTTCATACATGGTGGGAGTTCATATTCAAGTATATAAGCATATTAAATAAGTATATCAATTGAGTACCTTGTTCAATTCGGCGGAGAGGGAAGGAGATGGTATTTGGGCGTCGAAGGAGACACCGGCACCACGAATTTCGCCGGAAGCACTGAAGCAAACGCAGCACGCAACACTGGAGAGAGATTGAGAGCGAGAGACGAGAAGGGGGAAACAACGATTACAAAATGACACTGCCTTTGTTGGTTTAGCTAGGTTTGGTTGTGAACTAAGTAAATACAGCGTCGTTTTAGACTTAGTTTTTTCAATTTAATAAAATAAAAATCATATATGATTAATTGCAACGGAAATTAAAAGAGGAATTGGAAACAGAAGTTTATCTGTTTCAAAATTCCTTAAAAATTAGGCGCGCTTCTTCCCTCTAACTTTTTGCCCAAAGCAGAACGCCAATTTTTTTAACTTCAAAACATAAAATTCTTATATTAATAAATGCAACTGAAATTGAAACAAAAAATTGAAAGGGAAGTTCGTCTGTTTCAGAAACCATTGCAAAATTAGGTGGCATTCTACCCTCTAATTTTTTCCCCGAAACAGGATGCAACTGAAATAGTTTTCCATTGCAATATGAGTTGCAATATTAATTATACACTAAATTTTCGTTGAACACTTTTCACGCTGAAACAGATTTCAATTCAGTTGCAAAATCTCGTTTCAATTGCCCTGTTTTCTTGTAGTGCGATCACTTGCCGTTGGTGGAGTTCACTTACAACAATAGTTATCACGCAAGTATTGTAATGGCACCGTATGAGGCTTTGTATGGGCGGAAGTGTCGATCACCTACCTGTTGGGATGAAGTGGGTGAAAGGAAGCTTACGGGACCCGAGTTAGTGCAAGCTACATCAGAGAAGGTGCAGTTGATTAGAAAGCGACTTCTTATGGCATAGAGCAAGCAGAAGTCGTATGCCGACAACCATCGTCGTGGACTTGAATTCGAAGTGGGGGATCACGTGTTTCTAAAGATCTCACCCACGAGAGGAGTTATGAGATTTGGTATTAAAGGAAAGTTGAGTCCGAGGTTTGTTGGACCGTTTGAAATACTCGAGCGGGTGGGAGAAGTCGCCTACCGACTTGCTCTACCACCTACACTCTCCGGAGTTCACAATGTGTTCCATGTGTCGATGCTAAGAAAGTACATGTCAGACCCTAGTCACGTGATCGCGTATGAACCCTTGCAACTACGAGAAGATTTGAGCTATGATGAACAACCTGTCCGAATTATGGATCGGAAGGACCAGGTTTTGAGGAGGCGAACTATTCCCTATGTCAAAGTTCATTGGAGTAACCATACCGAAAGGGAAGCCACTTGGGAGCTCAAGGAAGAGGTGAGAGAGAAATACCCTGAGCTATTTGTTTGACCAGGTACGTCAAGTTTAGAGGACTAAACTTATTTTAAGTGGGTGAGAGTGTAATATCCCTAATTTTGATAGTATTATTATTTGTTTAATTAGAATAAATATACTTGGGCCTATATTGATTTAGTTATCTTGGGCCGGTATTTATGTTTTGGCCTAATTTGAATGAAATCGATAATTGGGCCTATTTTAATTTAAGAGCAAGCCCACTTAGTTTTGATACACAATTGGGTTATTTATTTGAGATTGGGCTTGAGCCCAATCGATGGTCCAATAATAATAATAACAATAATAATAATAACAATAATAATCATAATAATAATAATAATAATAATAATAGTAATAATAATACTAATAAGAATGGTGATAATAAAAACAACACTTATAGCAAATTAATTGCTACAGTAATTGGGGGTTGTGAAGGGCGGTTCAAGGTGCCGTGGAGAAGGAAAACGAAGGGGGCTTTTACACCGCAATCATGGTGGGAACTCAAGGGTTTTTTTTACGGTGACTATTTAAGGGGGGCGATTTCCCTCAGCTGAATCAATCGCAAGAGTAAGAACAAAGTGTGAGAGAGGTTGAGAGACGAACGTCACGACGGGAGTCTTTTGGAAAAGTCGCAAAGTGGGCGGAACCAACGACGCATAGAAACTTGGGTGGATGAGATCAAGAGTCTTGATTCGAGGTACAACATTGATCCTTCCTCTTCGAATTTTAGTTGGATGATTTTTCTATTGAGGTACTTGATGGGTTGGGTTCTTTTGGTTTGTGGGTTTTGCTATTTGGGGTGTAAGAACTGAAAAGAAAAAAAAAGGGAAGCTTTTGGGGTGATGATCGTGTGTGCCGGAGTAGCAGGATGTTAGGAAGAGATGAAAAAAAAAGGGGGAAGAAGCAGGGGCAGTGTAGTTTAGAAAGAAGGAGAAGGTAAGAAAGAAGGAGTATGTGGGTGTGGGTGTAGTGAGGAGATAGGAAAGAATGAATAGGAAAAAATCATAAAAAAGAAAAGAAAGAAAGAGGGTTGTACGGGTAGTGGGGGAAGGTCACCAAAAGGGATTTTTTTTTTTTTTTTTAAAGAAAGTTTTGATGGGTGAAGTTTGATGAAAATTGGGAAGAGGGAGAAGTCTTATGAATGTAAAAAAAAAGGGGGGGTGGAGGTAACAGGTAAAAAAGAAAAAAATTAAGAAAAAAGGAGTTTGTGATTTAAGTTAAATTGGTGGTTGGAGTATGTTTTGGGTATTGTTTTGACCCAATTTCAAATTGGTTCCTAAACGGAAAAATAAATTAAAATTAAATTAAATTAAATAAAAAGAAGTTATAAAAATAAAATTAGTTTAATTATTTAGATGCGGGTAAAATGTTGTTTAAAATAATTTAATGTCTTTTATGTATTTGTTGTTAGATTTGGGCCAGTACGAGCATTGGTGCCTTACATGTACTAGCTAATTGTCCTCTACTTTTTGGTAAGAGATTATACTTCTTTAAAGTTATTTGATCGTCCTATTTTATTCGATAGGTTTCCGTTATAACTTTATTGGCTTAACATTTTCTTTGTAAACTCATGCTCTGCATTCGCCGATATTTGCTTTGAACTCCGTCGAACCTATTTTGTTCATACTCTGAATTTTGAAATTTTTGTAACCCAAGTTTGACTTTTTGAAGTATCAACTCATTGGAAAATGGGTTACACATACTTTTTGGACGTTTGGCTTTGTTTGGAATTTTCTCGTGATCACTAAGTAAATAAATGGTTACATGAAATATGTAACATTAGTGAAACGATGAAATTATTTAGCACCACTGGACATGTGGTGAGGTTATCCGGATATACCTTCAGGCCCGTTACGAGTTTAGGCCCGTTGGGCTCAGGCCCATTGGGGCAGTTAGTCAGGTCGAATTGACCACTTAAGTGATCATGGAATCTACGGGTGTTCATTGTTTCAATTGGTATGGGACGGTTGACGACAATTGAATATCTCGTATTTGTTTGAGCTTCATCTTTCACTTGGAATTCATAACTAGCGTTGTATTCGATTTTATTATTTCTATATCTGATTGATGCAGTTATTGGTCTTGTTAAATTTATTTGACTTTTGGCGAGATATTTTTCTTGTGGTCAACTCCTACTTAGAAACCGGAGGGGTTGTGTATGAACTTGCCGGGGATTATTTGCTCACCATTTTCTACTTTTCTTCAGGTCGTAAGTAAATTTGAGATTCTTTTGGGCTCGTGTGGACCATTTGAAGGGTGACTCGGGCGAGAATAATTTCCTTAGCTTTGACGGTTATTTTAAAGGAACAGACATTTGTTTGGGATTAGTGGTGTTAATTACATCTTGGAATTTGTATTAGACAGTAATGTATTTGGTTAGAAAAATTGTAATGTTTTATTTTGGATATTTCGTGGTTTGTTATTTAGTAATGGTGACGTGGCCAAATTGTGGGACTGTGGTGTCGGTACCGAGTTTGGAGCGTTACATGTCTAGTGTTCCTTCCTTAAATTTTTAAATCCTTCTCTTTGCTCATAAGACCAAGGGAGAATAAGAGATTCAAGATCCAGTCTTTCTTCTCATTCTCTCAGATTTTCTTGAAATACTTGTTCTAGTATCTAGATTTTTCTGGAGCTTTCAAAAGCTCATAAAATGTTGTTAATGATCTTCTTGATTCTCATTCAGGAATACACATTTTCTCAAGATCATCAAAGCAAATTTTATTATCTCTCTAACAATATAAAATGATATGCTTGACTGACAAACAGGACTCTATTCACTTGCTTCAGTCAAAACTTCTGCCTTCTGGGTTATGATATATGATTGACATCTGCTTATGATTCCCTGCTAATCATGATCACGAATATATCAACACTGCACAGACTTATATTTGCATGCTCTGTTTGTCTATGTTTATTCTCAACAAATATAGAGCTTGAGTAATTGCTTATCATACTTTGCTCTTTGATTTTTTTTAAAGTATGATTTTCATTACTCAACTGGTTTGATGTCTTCTTATCAAGTATTTATTTGAATACCTTTGATCTACTTTGATTGTGTCATCTTCAAACCATCTTCTTTGTCGAACATTCTTGTTGCTCTGTACTTCATAAGCTCAGTTCCGTGTGCTGACTTATAGGAGTTTTCACCTTAGTAGATAATATGCAAACTACATGGGTATCTTTGCAATTTCTACAAAGGTTGAGGTTAAACTTTTTGAAATTGACTACCTCTTGAAGTAAAAGACAAATTTCATATAATCTCGGTAAAGCCAAAAATGTTTTTTAAAAGAAAGAAATGTATCTCTCAAAACATTTTTCTGAAAAAGGTTGTTTTGTCAAATCAACTGAAAAAAGTGTTTTGTCTTTATGAAAACCTTTTTATTTTCTCAAGAAAGTTGTTCAGTCTTTTCAAAATCTTTTAAGCTTTCAAGGAGAATACTCTACCGGATATCTAGGAATTTCAACTATCTCTCACTTTACCCGATATAACTTTAAATAAGAGTAGTTGACTGGACCCCTCATACTTAATGAATTCATTTCATTAACCGGTCCATTGTCTTACCTCAGCGAGTATTTATAGAGACATCCTTTCCCTCATCTCTATCACTCGCAAACTACCCCCAAACACTATGATAGACGCTGATACAAAATCCCTTCCTTCCAAAATGTTACTTAGGAGAATTCTTAGCACTAGATCAAGTTTCTCTCTTAACAACTTGGAATTACCCTTCCTATCCACCAAAAGTTGTTTGGTTAGTTTCAATGATTGCTCTTGTATGAAGATTTGCCTCAACAACCATTTAGCATATATCTCCTGTTTCTCTCTATCCTTGTTCACATTTGAATGCTCCTTCTCGTTTAGAAGATCCTCCTATCTTCAGTGTGCCAAATGTGATCCTCCTCGGATTTCCCCTCTCAAACCTCCGAGGATGAGTGCCTGCATTGGAACCGATATCTAGAAATCTAGTAGGTGTTTATGCAGTGCACCTCGGATAGAGAAAACCTGCTAAAGAGGAGAAAAGGATGAGCCCTGCTCTCTCTTTGGCTCACTTTGAGTCCCTTGATCTGGACCTATTTCGTTTGCCAACCGATTAAACGTCTGGGTCCATGGTGTTCATAAACATCTCCTTGTAACATTTTTATCTTTAGAAATGTATCAGGTGTTTAGATTAGTTGTTTAATAGGAGTAATTAAGTCACCGGAAGTTGTATTGAATCTTGTAATCTTTAGATCCTCTTTGTATTCGAGTATATTTTGATCTAAATAAGAACTTGTTCAAAGCAACTTTACTTCATGTCTATCTGTTTTTGTATGAACATTCCTTGATAGCATGAAATCTTATGTTTGCTTATGGTTTCGGTACCTGTACTTCTTGTTATGAAAATTATGTTCCGAATTCATAACAACAAACATAACTCTGATGTTAATCCAACGGAAAACCAATCCTTAACCATAAGTATTCCTATTTAACATAATAATTATGATGAGACTATCCCAGGATCTATCTTTTAAATAATAGTCTTATAAATCTAATCTTTTATTTTGAATTGATTCAGGAAGCACAAAAGACTTTAAGTTCTTTATCAAAACTTCTGGCACTCAAAAGACTATGTTGATTCTTGCTAGTGTCTTTATCAACTGAAAACTGATTTCAAATCAGCAAATCAACTTTATTTCGTTTGAAAACTTCAATGATTACTGGTAGAAATCTCATCTGAAGAATTAATGTTGGAATATGGATAACTTTAATTTTGGATTTCTTAGAAAGGATTGCTTACCTTGCAACTCCTTTCTCAGAATTGAAGATCTCATCTCAACCCATGATGTTATGGTGAATCTTAATTCCCATCCAAAATTCTGGTCTATATAGCTTCAACAGTAGACTTAATATCTGCTGTTGGAAGGATGACCTTCTGAGGAATAAGCAGTCTTTAATTTCATTATCTATCTGTTGTTTCCTCTGTTCAAGACAACCTTGCTCTAACTCTTTCTTCTTTCTTTTTTTCTTGAACAAAATGACTCCCCTTCCTTAAAAATGGTTAAGTCGTCATCTTAGTTGTTGACCATGAAGCAAAATACATTCTTTTACCTCTATGCCTTCAGCCAAACGTAGTATGAGTTACTTGCTTCTTTTTGATACAAGTGCTTTAACTACAATGGTTGTTATCTTCCGTTTTGCTTCTAAATGCTCTTATCATTTAATTGGGATTCTATTGATAAGAATCATAGTCATCAGTTAATCTATGCCAATGAAGCCTATAGTCCATCCTTCCAGAAGCCAAGGCAATCCAAAAGGATAAGTTTGCTGAAACGCTGTTCATTCAATAGGTATCAGCAGACCTCAATGCATGTTACTTGTTTCATCCCTATTCAGCAAACCCCATATCTGCTAAAGCCCATAAGATACATCCTATATCAGCAGACTATATTCTCGATCAACCTCCATTCTCAGCCACCTCAAGCTACGGAATGAAATGCAAGAATAGTAAGCATTTCCCCTTCTCTACGTTTGACCCTTGCTCTCAACCCTGCTCCACTGGTAATCCTCAAAGATCATACCTAACACAACAGTGGATATCTTCATGACAAAGGAACTAAACAAAAAGTTATAGAAGGAAGCTACTTGAGAAGGCGACTCAAGCAAGTCTGATAACGAGCCTTCTGTTCCAGACGCGCCTGCAGACCCTGCTCTCTCTCCAAAAGATTGAAACGCAAGCACTCTATTAATGAGGAGGAGCCGATTGCAAAGAAGAAGAAGAAGAAGTCTTCTTCAAGCACTTATGATGCTGTTGCTGCTAACACTGCTGCAGCTCCCAAAAGGAAGAAGCGTTCAGCTCCCACTACTTCTGTTTCAGCATTCGTGCCAGATGAGCCCAAGCCTATTTCCCACCTCTTTCTTCTTCATCTGCCCCTGATGTTGTTAGAAATAAGTCGGCTATTTCTTTTTAAGAAATCTGTGGCTCTACACCATCTTCAATCTTACCATGCATACCTCAATCATTGCTGATCAACATTCGTTTCTAATCATAACTTTTGGTATCAGCAATCTCTATAGTCTACTAATCATCCCCTTAACATCAGTATCGGTAGACTTCCATCTCTGCAGTTCATAATCTCATAACAGCAGCTTTCAATCTCTGCTGTTCTTCCCCTTATGAAGATATCTATGACTTACAATAACCTTTGGAATTACTGATTGATTTTCAAAATGTTTTACAACAAGTAGTATTTCAAACATTCGATATCAATTCCAGAAATGTTCTCATAATTGATATCAATTCCAAAAATGTCTTCTATTGTTCTAAGTTTTTAAAAGAAATTTGAGAGATTGATGAGGATTGTGTAGATGATTCGGATGTAGGTTGGGGCTTTAACCTCAAATGGGGTCGGGGCAATGGGCCATCCTACCCTGGACTCCACGATCACTATCTTTTTATTCCTCTTCTCAACCTTGTAGGGGAATTCAGTAAAGAGCTTCAAGACTCCAGCCTTCGAGCGACGAGTGATCTTGCCCGATCGTCTATCATGGGTAAATTGAAAGTTTTCGGAGTGGGATCATGTTTGGCTCAAATCTGATCAACCGACAAGTTACGGCAAAAGAAGCCAGAATGAGCATCGTCGTAAGCTGGAGGTCGCAGGGGAGAGCATTAGTCTCCATAAAAAATCAACTATAAAGGGGTCCAGAGGGAGACACATTCCAATGCGGAAAAAAATCATAAAAGAAAACCAACTTTTTCTTTTTTTCTCCTCATTCCCTCTAGAGTCATTTCGGATTCGTAAGGAACACCTCAATAATGTTGCTCGGAAATACGAATCGAGTTGAACCACGCATAAACTTTTGCTACAGAGTCCAAGGATTCCCAATGAGTAAGATAGTTAAGGTTATAGTAATCCTCGTTACAACTTCTTCTCCTTGCTAGGGAACGGACAACCAATGCTCTTGGCAGACACCATCATTGGTCTTTCCTCATTACTTGACTACATACTTTCGAAATGACATGAATATGCTCTCGATCTCACATCGATCGTTGTCCTCGTCATCTCTTAGCTTGTCGAGCCCAATGGTCCATGCAGTGGTTGCTAAGCGTTGTACTTATGCTAGAGCAAGGATGTACTTTCTCCCACCAAACCCTCCTTGCATTATATACCGGTATGGAGATCCCACCAACTGATTGTAGTCCTAAAATTGACCTGTGAATGACATTTTTGTCCTATTTCGTAGTCAATCTCAAATGGTCACGTCACCAGTATTTTCAGGTATAAATAGGGCATATTCCCCTTCATTTATTTCTTTAGCAACTCTATACTCACAATCATATAACAACATTTATTCCTTAGCAATTACTCCCTTATTCATCGTCATGTTTAACACTCTTTACCACCAGAGTACTTAGTTTCACACCAGATGGTTTTAGTTGGGCCAAACCCCGACACCTTAACGATGCCTTTTTTCTTAGCAGGGCACAGTCGGATCATCCGAACACTTCACCATCCAGCGTCACACGTGGATAGTTGACCTATCTACTTATAATTGACGTGATCATCACCATGTATTTACCCCCATAAACCATGCATATAAACAACATGAATACTGGAGAAAGTATATGAAGAAAAATGGGTTTAAAAGGTTATATCCCTACCAATGGAGGGAAGAGAAGAAGATATTGTAAAAGGATTAACGATGAAGAAAATATTGATGTAATAAAATGTGGCTCTAACTCTAGAGTATATAATTTGGCTCCTCTTCTCTTAACCCTTCTTGATCTATGTTGTTGGAACTTTCTATGTGTGTGTGTATTAAAGATGAAGCGAAATCGGTAGTAGTATATGAATTGAAAAAGAAACTAATCTATCGTTGGTCCCCCCCCCCTCACCCCTTTCTCTGTGTAAATCTCCAAAATAGGAAGTCAGAAATCTCACCAAGTAGAGATGGCAAACGAGGGGCGCATTAATGCCCAAGCATAAATAGGTGGGATGGGTGCTCATTTACCCATTAACAAAAAAATTAAAATTTTCATCCACCGACGATGTAGAATCTTTTTTACACAAGCAACCTTTGTTATGATTAATTTTTTTACTAAAGCATAAATTAATGTTGTTATATTCTTGGTAACCTTAGTACTTCGCGCCGAATTAAAGTATTGATTACCTAAACCTTGACTATTTAGTTATTATTATCATTCTTTTTTGTCAAATTTTTCTAGTCATCTTCACGTATGGTTATTGATCTGCCAATTTTTTCTTTCTTTTCATAACATGTTGTTAAATATCATAAGGACATTTTTTGTTTACCAAACTTTGAGAAAATGTGGTCTTTGGTTATTGAAATAAATAATTAAAAGTGAGATTTACTGGGATATATTTATAAAAAAAATATTCAATAGTAAAATCATAGTGTGAAATGCTATTGTAAAATTTAAAACCTTTTGTCTACCTTAATATTTTAATTCTTGACTTGATTAAAACCAATTTTCAATATAACACCTACCATGTTGCAACAATTGAATTGAATTTTAAAAATAATATTCTTTGATTTAAATAATATTATTTCATCGTGATTTTGAAATGTCTAGCATTTTCTAAAACTTTGGTACGTAGACAAATGCCTTACTTATATTAATTTTATGTTAATATGAGACATAAGTCGTAGTAAAATTGATTAAACATATTTATTACAAAAAAAATGAAGGGTAAATATGTCCAAAAGTGTAATTATTTAATCTAATAACTAATGATGTATAATCAAAAAACATAGTGGGAATAACCACACACACACACACACACACACACATATATATATATATATATATATATATATATATATATATATATATAATAATAATAAAACAACTAGGTAATTGACTAGGGCTATTAAGAGGTTGAAATTAAATTATCTTAAAAAATTTAATGGTTGAAATTCACGCTCACATTCACATGTGTGAGTAGTTATCTATTTTAAACTCCCTATTTATTTCTTTCCCTATTACAAGTCACCCCTTACAATTAATATTATGAGCAGTCACCTATTTTTCTTCTCCCTGCGTTTTATCTTCAAATTACAAAGTCACACCCTGCGATTAATCTTTTGAACAATCAGCCCTTATAAAACATCAGTCCCTCAACTATCACGTGAAGCAATGTACCCCTCAATTGTATAAATTGCACATTCTATTTAGACACTATCATTGCAATTGACTTTCAAACGGGGACTTTTTGCCTGAAACGGAGGGAGTATTTTTTTCCTTTTCCATAATTAATGAAGTTTTTTCCTTTCCATTAAGGAATATGCTAGCAACGCATGCCATGATTAGTCAACAAATAAAACAAAAAATAAGTTAGTAATGTCGTACAAACTTTCAAGTCATAATATATACACTATAGCAGTTAACAACTCAACATACAAATGTGAAACTTTTACGTGAATTTCAAATTTTCTCATTATGTTAAAACAAATCAATTTAAATAATAACAAAAATATCTTGAATAATGAATTAATATTTATAATTTTCACAATATTTGAAACAACAATTGTAAATTTCAACTAAAATTTACAATTATTTTCTCTAAATTATTATATAAAAATATACATGTTTTATTCTGTAAAATAAAAAAACTTCATTGTCGTCGTCCCATGGTCCGCATCCCTCATGGTCTGCATCCCTCATTAACACCAGCACTGTCTTCTACCTACATTTGGGATTTAAGGCGGCGACGAGGAGGTGATGTGCTTACGAAGAGGGAAAAGGAAGGTAAATGTCAAGTAATCCCAACTTACTAATAAAAGACTCAAAAACTGGCTTGAAGCCTTGAACATCCCCTTAGTTAGAATATCAACCGTTTGTTCTGTTGTTGGAATAAACGGTATGTAGACCACACCATTCTCGAAATGTCTATTGGTTATCAAACAATTATAGATTGGGGCCATTGGGTTAAGGGCATCGATAAATAACAATTTTTAGTCTTTTAGTGGATTCCAATTAAAGCCTAACTTTATTCTTTCCTTCTCTCTTTGGTTTTTGATTTCTTAATTGAAATGTCGTGTATATAAAAAATGTTATGGTCAACATTTTTTATTTAAGTTTTAGTTTCTTTTTTTGTTTGATTTAATTGTTGATTTTCAACAATGTATGGTTGAAGGTTCTACAAAAAAATATTAGGTATCGTATTATTTAATAATTAAATTAATTTTTATTAATTTTATCGTTTTGCTTGAGTATAATATAATTAAAAAAGTTTTGTTTACGTGTGTTAAACACACGGGTGTAAAACTAGTATATATTATAAAAACATCTAGATAATTAACTAGGACTATTCAGAGGTTGAGATTAAATTATCTTAAAAAAATTAACGGTTGAGATTCACCTTCACATTCACATGTGTGAGTAGTTATTCATTTTTAACTCCCTATTTTTTCTTTCTCTATTACAAGTCACCCCCTACAATTAATATTATGAGCAGTCACCCATATTTCTTTCCCATGTGTTTTATCTTCACATTACAAAGTCACATCCTGCGATTAATCTTCTGAACAATCACCCCTTATAATACATCAACCCATCAACTATCACTTGAAGCTATGTACCCCTCAACTGTAACATTTTTTTTTAAAATCACACCTTCTATTTAAGCATTGTTATTTCAATTGACGAAATCAGATATAATGACATCGTGTCATAAGCACGAACATGAAGATCTAGTGTGTGTGTGTGTATACACACACTATGCATCTTGTTAGAAACAAAACAATAACATTATAATGAATAAAATGAATAATTGTTAATTACCCTTACTTTTAAGTTGGAGTAAGAGCAGGAAGTTACCTAAACTTTTATTCTTGGAGTACTATACTAGAGTCTAATTAACTATGTGATTAAATTAATTTGAAGATAATGTAAGGGATACCACAAGAAAGTTACAAAATGGTGTGAAGAAACAAAGACTAAAGCTAACATATAAAATGAAACATGTAAGGTACGACGAACGTGATACAACAGAAAAACTAAAAAAAATAAAAATTAAAAGATATTAAGAAACAAAAGAGTATTGCTAGCAGCTTAATTGGTCGATGGTAAATCACAACTTAGACTTATTGTTTCACTCTATATTGTGTGCGATTCGAACTTTCGAGTTCAAAGGTGTGATTCAGACCATCGACCAATTGTGCTACATGCGCAACTCTGCTCGATTATGAAGTATTAAATACATGTATAATTATTAATTAATACAGTTTCACATTCGAAATTGATTTAAAGTAAAATAATGAATGCAGACAAGATGTCTTACCTAAATAAGAGGCATATGAGAGAAAATTTGAATTTGTGAAAATAAAATGCAAACTATAGTATATTATTGTGAAAAAGCTTTTTGGTTTAATTATTTTTTCAACAATTCGACGAATAAAAGGATTATATATAGAATCTTATATGTGTTGCAATCATAAAATTGAATCAAAGATACTACTAAGATATAGATGGCAATTTATTCAACTCCTAGAAAAAAAAGTAGAATAGCTCTTCAAATTCTAAACATACACACTCATAGTAAAGAGGGAGTACAAGAAGAAAGAATTAAGCCATATTAGAATTTGGAACATAGAGTCTAAGCCAATCTTCACTTAACCATTGAATTTATTTAACCATGTATATACCCCCATAAACCATTCATATAAACAACATGAATCCTTGGAGAAAGTAGATGAAAAAGAGTGAGTTTAGAAGGTTATCTCCCCACCAGTGGAGGGAAGAGAAGAAGATATTGAAGGACTACTGATGAAGAAACAATTGACATAATAAAATGTGGCTTTAACTCTAAATTATGGGATTGGACTCCTTTTGTCTTAACCCTTCTTGATCTATGTTGTTGGAACTTTCTATGTGTGTGTGTGCCCCTAAGGGGGTGGCCAGGGCCGTTCCTGACATTTTATAGGCCTGGGGCGAATGAACAAATAAGGGCCCCAAAAAATTTATAATACCCAAATATGAATACCTATAATATAAATTTCATACTTCAAAAGACACGTTTAATTGCATTTAACAAAAATTAGTGTGTTTTTGTTACAAATCTCAAAAATACGTCGAATTTCAAATAAAAATTTCCATCGACTTGCAAAAGCCTTCCATCATCTTGAAATTATCTTGTATGTTGCAATGTCATCACATATCACCTACAAAAACAAAGAAGCACACAAGTAATCATAGAAAACAATTTCGTCGAGCATTTTTAGAAGCAAAATCATCAATAATAGTATCATAATCAACTTTATCAAGCATATCCTTCTCAATACATAAAATTGCCAAACCATTTAACCTTTCTTGTGCCATTGATGATCTCAAGTAGTTTTTCAATAACTTCAACTTTGAAAAACTTCTTTCCGTTGATGCTACTGTTACAGGCACACTTAACATGATTCGATAAGCAATTAAAACATTTGGATAACAATCTGCAGCCTTAACAAACTCAAGAATTTCAAGTGCGGACATTAATGCATTTGGCAGTGTCATTTGCAATACTCTTAATTCAGAAAAAAGATCTTCTAAATCAACATCTGACGAACTATCATGAGAAAAAGTTGTATGAAAACTAGTGCAACATTCCTTTAATTTATTTTCATCCAATGCTTTCAAATGATTTGAATCAAATAAGAACCCAAAGATACTTTCAAATGTCTTTAGTTGCTCAAATCTTTTTTGCAAAGAAGTAGTTGTCATATCAACAAGAACTAAAAAGTAGCCAACTCTAAATGACTCCTCAGGCGATTGTATTTCTTCATCATGATCATTTTCATCAAATTGTTTTCTCCTTACAATACGACGTCTAGTTGGGAATATAGGTTCAACGTTCATGTCTAATGCAAGGTTTTTAGCAGTACTCATGCTCGAGCAAAACCCTTCATTTCTATAATTTTCAAAAAATGACATTACTCCTTCCAAATGCTTCAAGGTAGCATCGATGCACATAGATTTAGATTGCAACTTCTTACTCACCATGTTAATAGCAAATAAAATATCATACCAAATAACCATACCAAGTAAAAACTCAAAACTTTCTAGTGCACTTGCCAAGCTTTCCGCTTCACTCTTTGACTTGGCATCATCACAAGAATTATTTAGTTCCAACAATTATTCAGTCCAACAAAGCCTTTACTTGAGGAGCTTGAAATCTAATAGCTTTAACACTTTTGATTCGACTCTCCCAACGAGTATTACACAATGATTTAACTGTTAAGCTTGAAACATTATCAAGTAAAACTTTCCATCTTTTAGAACTCGAAAATAATGTATATATACGTTGCACAACTCCAAAAAATGAAACAGCTTTAACACAAGAATGAGTCATATCACTAAGAGTAAGATTAAGGCTATGACAAGCACATGGCATATATAAAGCTCTTGGATTTATTTCTAGCAATCGCTTTTGAACTCCTTGGTGTTTTCCTTTCATATTAGAACCGTTGTCATAACCTTGACCCCTCACATCATCAACATTAAGATCAAGAGACTTAAATGCTTCTAATAATTCATTAAAAGTCCCAAACCCGATGTATCATCCACCTTCAAAAACTCTAAAAGTACTCTTCTATTTTTATTTTGTTACTCGACACATTCACACATCGTACAAGTAAAGTCATTTGTTCTTGATGGCTCACATACAGATCAAGAATTATAGAAAAATATTTTGCTTCTTTAATCAACCCAATGATTGAACTTCTAACACTATTAACCAAAAGAGAAATCAGCTCATTTTGAATTTTGTGACCAAGGTAATGATAATGAATCTCTTGATTTTGAATACGTCTAACATGATCTTACATTGTCACATCAAATTCAGCAATCATCTCAATTAGTCCTAAAAAATTACCATTGTTGTCTTGGTAGAGTTTCTCATTTGATCCTCGAAAAGCCAAGCTATGTTTAGAAAGACATTTAACAACAGAAACTATTCTCATTAGAACTTGCCTCCAACGTTGTTTCTCCTTTGCAATTTCTTGTTGCAATTCTTGGTCAATTGTTTGATTTTTCTTTAATCTTACTCTTAGTTCAAACCAAGTGTTCATGGTGGTCATATGGTCAGTACTATTCTCATGTTGTCTAAGCCTTTCACTAAGATGCTTCCAATCCCTCATTCCATCATTAGCTAACAAAGTTTTGTTGCCATCGATTTGAACAAACTTACAACAAAAACAATACACTTTATCAACATGTTTAGAGTAAATCAACCATTTTCTATCACTAATCTCCCCATTACTCAACTTTCTAGAATAATAAGAATATGAAAAATGTCTAGAAGTAATATCCATAGGAAACACAAGATTCAATTCCCTTATAGGCTCTTTTTCAACCAAAATATCCTTTGTTTTACTGTCAAGATTATCCCAATTTCTAGGATCATAAATATCCAAAGAGGAACGGTTGATCATCAACGCCTAAATTCCTAGTATCCGAGGCATTTGTTACAAAGAATAGGCTCATTCAAATTAACATCATTCGATTAATATGATTTTCATCGTTTAAATTCTCATTCAAATTAACATCATTCAAATTAACATCATTCTCAGTAGATGGTTCAGAATTACCATCATCCAATCCGTCAACAGAAGGACCTACTTTTTTTAAAACAAATTTATGAATAGCCCCTCTTTGCGATTCTACAAGCTGTTCTTCCCGTTTTCGCTTTTTTCTTTTTTCACTTCCAGAAAGATGCTTTTTAGGCAACATATTAAAAAAAAAAGGATTTCGATAACACCTGGAAATTGGAATATGGAAAAAAAGAGTTGTAACTTGTAACCAGTTTATGATGTTGGTGCCTGCAGCCTGCATTCAAAGATTCAAACATTCAAAATCTCAAACATTCAAACCAATAAATCGATAATATTCATTAATTCATACAAAATCTCGATAACTCGATTTATCCCCAAATTGAATGGTTAAAACCTAAAAATTGAATAGATTAATACTGGAAATCTGGAATTGGAAATAAGGAAATTATTACAATATTACATTAATAGTTTCGAAGAAATCAAACAAATTAAGAATCGAAATTGAAACAAACAAATTACAATTTACAAATTACAAAAATTACGTGCACGAACAACGAGTGAAGAGGCGAAGGCGAAGTGGGCGAATAGAGTGAAGTGGATGAATCGAGAGAGACCGAGATTCGATTTACGAAAAACAGTAGAGCCGAGGGAGCGGGTTGGCGGCATCGTAAGTCCCGTTAAAGTAACTTCCGTTGAGTCGTTGTTGTCTACTTGTCTGGTTGAGTCGTTGACACTTGACTATAGAAGGAGAATTAGGGAAAGAGAGACTGAGAGAGACTGAGAGAGTGAGAGTCTGAGAGAGAGAGTGTGAGTTTACCGTTTTGAATCTTTTGATGGTTGAGCGGCTTCGATCTTCACGCCATCATCAAGATTCAAGATCCTCAAAGGAGCGGAAGGGTCGGGGCCTCGGGGGCGAGACGGCGAGTGGGCGAGTGGCGGCCCGATGTCTCGCAATTGGAAGTGGAATTGCCTAAATCTAATGCCTATTAAGAAGTAGAATTGGGTTTGCCTGGTTTGGGTCTCTGACTTGGCTGCCTCACAAATGGGCTGGCCCATTCTCCAAAATTAATAAATGCTATATATATATACTGGAGATGGATTAAACTTTGGGCCCCTAATTAGTGAAGGCCCAGGGCGGTTGCCCCTCATGCCTTAGCCCAGGGTCGGCGCTGGGGGTGGCCCAGTGGTAGACATGGGGCTTCACAAAGAGTGAGGTTTCAGGTTCGATCCCTTCCCATGCCCCCTTAGGAAGGGAAAAAAAAGTCTATGTGTGTGTGTTTATTGAAGAAGAAGCTAGAGGGGTAATAGAATATGAATTTAAAAAAAAAAGATTAATCTATCACTAGTCCCCCCCCCCTTCTCTCAATCTTCAAAATAGGAAGCTAGAAATTTCTTCAAGTGGAGATGGCATTTGGCAACAAAGGGCCAGATGGGTGTGGGCGGAGCCCATATGGGCTGCGTGAATGCCCAAGCATAAATAGGTGGGATGGGCGCTCATTTACCCATTATCATACAATCATAAAATAAAATAAAAATATTACAAAAATTCATTTCAAGTAAAACTTTGTATTTTTTTTACTAAAGCATAAACTAATGTTGTTATATTCGTGGCAAGCTTATTACTTGTAGCCGAGAATAGAGTACTAATTATCTAAACCTTGACTATTCAGTTATTATGACCATTATTTTTTGTCAGTTTTTCTAGTGTTGTTCATTTGTATGGTTATTGGCTTATTGCTATGCCAATTTTCCTTTCTTTTCATAACATGCTATTATATATTAATAGGAGTGATTTGAGGGAGTTGTGTTGGTTATGGTTGAACCTTAGGGAAAAATATTTGGACAACGAAACACAGCTTGGTAGAGACGCTTTACCCATACCTAATAGGTCGTGAGTTCGAGTCACCAAGGGGGTAAGTAGGGAACCACTATTGATTTTCTTTGAAAGAGGAAAGAAAAAAAAAGTGAAAATATTTGAGCTCGTACATGTATGTTAATGGTATTTACATTTGCGAGTTTCTAATGATTCACTAACTTCAGTTTGATGCATGCATGCGATTCCGTTAATGTTGTGTCCCTATTGCAAGCTCCAAGAGTAGGAACTTGGGTCTCCTTAGAGATGGCAAATAGATGGGCTGCGCGGGTTTGGGCAATGCTCAATTGGGTCAAAATGGTTTTTTTAATCCCTCGTTATTTTTCAAAATGTAAACCCACCACCGCTACCGTCACTCTTCCATTACTTACCATCACTAGAGTCATCATCAATATATGTCAATCAACATACAAAAACGAAAAAAAAAGAAAAAATATAATGAACGAAGCTCGACTAATTACAATTCTAAAAACTTGACTAATAAATAAAGCTCACTTATTCTTTTTCAAACAAAAAGAACAAAGTAGAAAGAAACATGTTACTCTCATTTTGGAGTACAAAACATCAAATAAAAAAATAAATTTTGAAGTTTTTTATGCCCATGGGTGCCCATTTTCGTTCGTGAACGAAATTGGGTTTTTATGGGTATTGTCCATTTATATCAATTGAAAATTTGTTGATGCTCATACCCATTGAAATGCAAGTGGTATGTTACGAATAAAAAAAATGCTAGTGGTATGGGTGGGTAAATGTGCATGACACAGATTGCAATCGGGGAATTTTTTTAAAAGGCCTAGTTAAAGCCCCCTATTCGAAAACAACCTCATTTACTCAAACATTTCAAAAAAGTTTTTTTTCATGAAAACCCCAAAATACCCTTATTGAGACGAAACACCTTAATTGAATCAATCAATTGACTCACCTACCCGATCAACAAACTCACCTACTCGATCAATCGGCCCACCTACTCGATCAACTGAGTCGATTGATTGACTTAAACCCTGAAGCTGATTCATGGGGGAATTGACGAGGCGAGAGAGATGAAGACAAATGACGGAAGATGGAGGGTCAAGGGCAAGTTTCATGGCTACGATGCAGGGAGACAGAGGGTGAATTATGAATTTCATGCGACTAGAGATGGAGGTGGAGAAGGAGGGGAAAGAGGGACGAATCTTGACGAAGTGGGGAGAGAGACGAAGGCAGGAGAACTGGCTATGATGGATGATCGGAGAGAGATAGGGATGATGGTGGCGAAGGACACGAAGGTTTATTGTGTCATCAAAGGAGGTTGGGGGTAGTTTGGGAAGTTCATCAATTTTTTTTGTCAAAAGGCCTCTTTGGGAATGTTTCAGATATTAAGGTTGTACTTGATAAATAACACAATTGCAACCACTAGCTCCAAGTTAGTTGGAAAATAGGGGTATAAATAGCCCAAGGATGGTGCATATTATGTCACGAGATTCAACTGCAATTCATAGGCATCCTCCTCCTCCACTTAACACTCTAGAACCCGATCGTTTGAAACATCGACGGTTTTTAAGTGAAAAACAATGACAAAATTTAGCACGAGGACGTAAAATGTAATTAGGCCTCATAATGGACTTTTAAAAATAATAAAACAAGAGTTGCCCCCTCTATTTATCAGCAAAATAGAAAAAGGAAACTTAATTATTAATGTTCGAGGACTAAGTTACATGTAAGGAAGATTTTAGGTATCCAAGTTACCCTTTTAATCTCAAGGTTGCTAACATGCTTAAAGTCGTATGGTCAATTTATTAATTGTCACACCTCAAACTTACCCTACCTGCCCATTCAGGACGTGAGATACCGAATGTTAAACACAATACTAAACCACAACAACATACTTAAAAAGGATAACTCAAAAGATTTCCATCGTATTTACATAGAGTCTCAAAAGGACTCCGAAGGTTTAATAAAGATAATATACACAAAACTAAAAAAAAAAACTACAGGTCTTCATATGCAACTCAAGTGCTAGCAAAGACAACAAGAACGCTATCCAGAATAATACCACCACTAGCGCTTAGGTGTCACAGCTATCACACTCAACATCTCTCCTAGCTGGGATCTAAGGAAAACAAATAAGGAAGGGGTGAGTCAAAACCTCAGAGGACTTAGCCCATTGTCTGGGTAATCGAGCCATACCGTTCACAACACCCGGGCACCAGGAATGACATTTTGGATTGGGGGAATCTAGTATAGTATCGACCATATCGGGTTATAGTGGTTCAGCTCCTTTTGAAAAGTGTGCAGGATATTTTCTATCATCATGGTCGATATGATGATCAATTTGCTAGTCAGTTTAAGGATATGAGACTCTAAGGGCAACCTTGACTGCTCTAAGAAAACTAATCTATGACAGTGATGATTTGGTGATTGATTGTCTGATTTATCTGAAGACGCAAAAAAATCTTTATATTACTTGTTTTCTCCTCCTCGTCACTTTTTTCAATAATTTGAGCAGGAAAGAAGTTCACTGGAATAAAAAGAATGCTTAAAATGCAAAAAAGTTTGAGTGAGTGCCTTTCCACCATTGCGAGAAGCCCAACAATAAATTGAAGGTAGTAGCGACACAACACAGTGGTGTTTGTCAGTTGTCACGGGTTTTCTTGGGAGGATTCCAAAGGAAAGGAGAAGCCAATTTGTTTATTTATCATTCAGTAATGCGTAAATGTTTGTTTGAGTCTACTTGGAAGGCTTCTTTTCTTTTCCGTATTTCTGTTTGCAGACAATACACCTTACCTCCAATGTGTTTTTTGTGATAAATTTCTTTTCTTTGTTTGGCTTTGAAATATGTTCTATGTAATGTGGTGTGCAAAACTTTAATAATTGGAAAACAATGAAAGTCTAGCACGTTCTAGGGTGTGAAGTTCCTTCCTCTCCCTTTTGCTCTTTAGGAGTCCATGTCCCTAATTTAGTAGTACTTCAAAGTCTAATCTTGCAATTTCATTTCAGGCAAGGGTCTACTTAGATACGCATCATCACAATTTTTTGGATGGAATTTTATCACACGTCGAGAACATTCTAAGGGTGATTATATCATTTTGTTAACTAGCATTCGTGACATTGTGTTCTCCGAAGCTAAGCTAAGTTTCTAAATGACATTTTATATCAAACATGAGAAAAATATATGAATGTTGGGAACAAATGGCTCAATTATCTTGGCAACAGTCCAAGTCCTCTAAGGACTTGGCCGGTCATGTGTGTAGGGCTTGGTTGGACCTCAAAGGGGGTGCGGGGGGCGTACCCTTGCGGTACAAACTATTGAGATTTTGACATGAATGTGGGCGCATCGTCGTTGGACAATGCAACCACATCGAGAAGCGGTCACATCTTTTGGTATTGTGAACGCATCACCAAGGGAGAAATCTAGAGAATGTTTATTTTGTCAATGCGGTCGCACTCAGGAGGGAATGCGACCGTACCCAATGGCAAAGCGATCGCATCCCGTGGAACAATACGACTTCATCGATGCAACAGAATTGTTTCTGAGTTTCCTTATTTAGACAGTTTAGGGTTTGGTATTTGTATTCATATATAATTGTAACCCTAAAACATATTTAAGGTTGGCATAATAAAATTTCAAAAATCTGTTTGCCCTAATCTCTTTTTCTTCTTTGTGATTGTTCTTGTTATACTCTGTTAATTGTTTGCAAAATCTTCCGCTGTGCACAATAATGAATATATGAAAGTAAAAGACAAACTATTACTATGATTGTAAAGGGGCTATTTGGACCCCCAATTCCTATAAGTGTACCCCTCAAACACTTAAACTTCATATTTTACCCATCTCTACTAACTATACATCCTCTCATCCTCATTCCTTGTTTCTCCTTCTCCTCACTCTTCTAATTTTCTTCTTCCATCCTCCCTCCTCCGACTGCAATGCACCCCCCTTCGCCCTCCCTCCAGTACTCTATATTTCTTCTTCTTCTTTTCTCTCCCTTCTCCTCCCTTCCCATCACAAATCACTCATTCCCTCCCTTTTTCTTCCTCTGTTTTCTTTCCTCCCTTTTTCCATCCCACGAACTATCCCCCTCATTTCCCATCACTCCTCACTCTATTTTCTTTTCAATCTTTCTTTCAATCACACGGGTAAAATAACAACAAAAACATATTTTTTGATTTTGAATGTTCGACCATGGTTCGTCGAACAATAATGATTTTGTTCGGCTAACCATGGCCGAACATTAAATTTATTTATTTTTTCGAATGTTGAACATTCAAAAAAAAATTTACTCCAGAGTTGATTTATCAATGGAGTTTGGGAATTGTTCATGGAAGGAAGAGAAGGAGGAAAGAAAGAAGGAAGGGACTGATGGGAAAAGAAGGGAAGGAGTGTTGGTAAGAAAAAGAAGAAGAAGAAAGGATGATGAGTTGGAAGGAGGCAGAGGAAGAAGAAGGGGGAGGGAGGAAGGTTACACACAGAGGGAAAGAGTGAGGATGGAGGGGAGTATGTTTAGACAAGTAGGGTAAAATAAGAAGTTCGGATTTTTAGGGGGTACACTTATAGGAATTGGGGGTCTATATAGTGCCACCAATACTTTTTTTGTTGGTAAATTACAAATAGCCCCCCAATTATGGGTTAGGTTCAAATTACTTCCTTTAACTATTAATTAAAGCAATGTGCCCCCTTCAATTATATCATTTTCTTTAACTAGTTTTTTTAACACGCGCGTTAAACGCACGTCAACTAAATCGTACATAAACAAAATAAGGAGGATCGGTTTATTAACAATTACACATAAATATATCAATAATCATTATAGATTCTAAAAAATTTCCTCATATACAACATTTGTTGTCTTATTAAGTTAGGTTTTCATCTTCACCGCATATCAATATCTTCAAACTAAAATAATTTATTACTCTAAAAACTACGACATATAACTATCCATGGCTAAATACTGGTTTTTTTTAAAAAGAGACATACGTGCAATTATTGGCTTTAGCACATGTTAATTGTCATTGCATATGATATCAGCAATGAAAATTGTCTTCTCTGTAACTTGAAAGACGACTAGTCTTACATCCAGGGCCGACCTTGTAAAATATGGGGCCCAAGATCGATTAAATCGAAGGGGCCCTTTGTTTGTAACATTTTTTTATTTTTAAAAAAATTAAAGAAACAAATATAGAATATTAAAAAAACATTTCATTACAAAGTCATGTGAATAACACACGAAAAAAAAACACTCAAGTTTCATTGTCACTCAAAAAACAAACAAACAACTTTCTTAGTTACCAAGTATATTTTCTCTATTTTAGTATATAGTATACATTGTTGTTTTATAAATTAGACTTGCACAGATTTAAAAAATATTATACTTAAAAAAAAATCCATTATTTGTGTCTAAGTCGGTAAAAATACAAGTTTCGAGTCTTAATTTACAAATATAATGGTTCTAATTATTATAATTTTGTCAAAAATTAACTCAACACAATTACACCTACCTATAGTTGCTCTTCTTAAATATCGATTTTAAAATTGTGTATTTTTATATATATAGCGTACCTACGATACACATAGCTTTTCCCAATATGTATCATAAAATTAAAATTTCAATATACGATACATATCTATGATTTATCAACTATATAATAAATCATAGAATCCAAATTTCCAAATTCCAAAATGGGCACAATTACTAGGTTAAATGTGAGAAAAACAAAAAAATAGAATAAATAGTTCACATAACATACTTTAATAATTAAAGCAATTAAGAAAAATTGAAGAAAAAAGTCATTCCCGCTGGATAGGTAGTTTAGGGCTTATTATTATTATTATTATTTAATAATACGAAGGGTAATTTTCAAATTTGGGGCCCAAAAAATTGGGTATTTTTTGGGGGACCAAGGCCATGGTCTCACATGTCTTGCAGCTGGGTCGACCTTGCTTCCATCAGATAAAGTTAATGACAATCATGAGATAAAAATATTTTCTCTAACATTACTTCGTTTCAAAAAATTTGTTTCAACTTTCAACAATGTGATCTCTAAGATTTATAATGATTAGTCTTGTTCCATTGCACAACCCCGCAGCATGGTTAATGTTTCTCAATAGCATTACTGAAACACTAATTTTAAGTGTCAATTCATGGTCTGCCAACCCCCGAACACTTTATACTATTAAAAAAAAATTGTAAAATGAATGTTTTCGAAACAAACTTGAATTTTTTCCGTCTTGCAAATAGAATCTGAACTCAAATAAGTTTTTCCTTTGGAGTGATTACTTTTATTAAATTGTATTTGTATTTTTTGAATAAAAAAATTTCTGAGAAGAAAATAAGCTAAAATCAAAATAACGAAATTATTTTTACTGTTAACTATTATTTTTGTTTTGTAAAGTATTTTGATTTTAATAACTTCCATTATATATATTTTTTTGTTTTATTGACTTCATAACTATTATTTTTGTTTTATTTTTAAGAATTAGTTTTACTGAAAAATTTTGTTCCGTAATTTTTTTTTATTTTGCTAACCTTATTTAAATTTTTTTTGTTTTACTAATTCTGTAACTATTATTTTTGTTCCATCAAATATTTTTATTTTACTAACATATTTTTGTTTTACATAACTATTTTTAAGAATTTTTTTAAAACTTTTGTTCCATAAATTATTTTTATAATTTTACTAACCTCAGTTTAAATTATTTTTGTTTTATTGACTCCATAACTATTATTTTTATTCCATCAAATATTTCTATTTAACTAATGCATTTTTGTTTTACATAGCTATTTTTAAGAATTCGTTTTAAACTTTTGTTCCATAAATTATTTTTATTATTTTAGTAACCTCAATTTAAATTGTTTTTGTTTTTATTGACTTTGTAACTATTATTTGTGTTTTAAACTTTTGTTTCGTAAATTATTTTATTTTACTAACCTCTGCATTAAATTATTTTTATTTTACTAACCTCTTATATTTTTGTTTTCTTGACTCTGGAACTATTATTTTTGTTTTAGTTACTATTTTTTATGTTTAAATAGAGAAAAATATTTAAACATAATTAAAAGAGAGGAGATGGTGGTGATGAGAGAGAAAATAAGGAGTAGACATGAGAGAGAAAGAGAAATACAACCGGAGAAGATAGAAGAGAGAAATAATGAAATGATAACTCAAAAGTCAAAAACTCAAAAGTGAGATTTTGGAGGGAGAAATCTACCCTTACCACTATATATATGTACACACATTGCAGCTTCTGTTTAGGCACTGCAATTTGAGTTGACGTAAAATGTCCACCTGAGACTTATGTGACTATCTTTAGGTTTTTTTTTTTACCATAATACTCTTTTGGTGTTTCAATCGACTAATTAATTTAAAACTCTCTTTGTACTTAAAAATGGTCAATATTAATAATTTCTTATTTTGAATATTATGGTAAAAATAATACACAAATATGGTCATATGAGTTTTAGGTAGGGAAGATTCTGTCAATTCAAACGATGGTGCTTAAACAAAAGCTGCAATTAAGAAATTAAAAAAATATTATTGTTAAAGGGAGCACATTGTTTCAACTAATAGTTAAAAGGGGAAAGTCAAACTCAACCCAGAAAGATTGTATTTATAATCATATATGTGTTTGACTTAGTTAGGGATATTATTGGTAATAATGGCAATCGTAAGATTGAATCAAATTTGATACTACTAATTAAGATATAGATGACAATTTATTCAACCCCTAGAAAAAAAACAAGTAGAAGAGCTCTACAAATTCTACACACACACACACACACGATATATATAGAGGGAGTGTAAGAAGAAAAAATTAAGCCAAATTATAACATAGAGTCTAAGCCAATCTTCACTTAACCATTGAATTTACTTAACATTCTACTTAAATGTAACACCTATTTTACTAAACCTAACACCATTTAAAGTGTAAATTTATCTAATTACCCCTCTAACATTTAAACTCATTTAGTCCCCCAACATTTATTGATATCAACTAACCTCCCTCAACCAACCACCCTCCCTCCACTTACTCTCATTAACTCCCTCTCTCTCCTTCATTCAACCTCGGCATACCCCATTTTTCTTCTCTCTCTCTCACCCTTTTAACTCCCTCAAACTCCTCGGCAAACCCTTATTTCTTCTCTCTATCTATTTCTCTTTCTCCTTCATTCAAACCCCAATCCCTCAACTGACTTTCTCTCTCTCACTCACCTCTATCTCTTTCTATCTCTCTGTCCGCCCACCCACCTTCACTGCCGAAAACTCCATCATTCGAAACCTTCATTGCCTGCGCAATGAAGCCTTCACTGTTGTCCTACCCGTTGGTTATCAAACTCAATAACGAAAGTTTCGTAAGGGATCAAGGAACGACTTTACTTTTCATCTTATTTTTTTGGGCAAACATTTGTTAAGAAGTAGTGAATCTCTATCACAATAGCCGCTACAACACAACGGCAATCCATCGAAACTTTCGCTAAACAGTTGTGGATCTTTCGTGTTGTTTTCACTTGATTTTGGCAGATATTTCAAATGTGGCAGATGTTTGGCTAAACATTCGCTCGATATTGGCAGATTTTTAGCAAAACATCTGCTTGGTTCAAACATCCTCTAGTTTTTGTCGACTGTTATTTTTAATTATTGAATAATTGATTTTTTAATTTTTTTATGAATAATAACATAGGGTGGGGATATTCACACCCCAAAA
The DNA here is from genome assembly GCA_013146195.2 of Codonopsis lanceolata. Lineage (NCBI taxonomy): Eukaryota > Viridiplantae > Streptophyta > Magnoliopsida > Asterales > Campanulaceae > Codonopsis > Codonopsis lanceolata. The sequence goes on from CM028381.1 coordinate 56,165,317, forward strand.
AGCTATCTTTACACCCCACTTAAAATAATTACACAAATGCCATTGAGTGAAATGACCTAAAAGGCCCCTTTAAACATTACACCTCATTAATTAATCTCTACACCCCATTGAAATAACTATAATACCCTTATACTAAAATACAAATAATACTCCCTACACCCCATTGTTTTATATTTACACCCCAAATTTTAAAAATCACAAATATTATACTAAAAACAAATAATACTCTTTACACCACATTATTTTATATCTACACCCCAAATCTCAAAACCACCAATACATGTTTTACGGGGGGACCTCATTTTGCGTTCTTCTCTCAATTTTTTTTCAAAAAACTCTCTCAAAACCAACACCAAACATAATCACATTGTCAAAAATAACATTATAAGGAGCTTAAAGAAGTCATGGGGTCGGGTAATGTAAGTATTTCTTTGACTTTCTTCCATTAAAATTTGATTTTTTGCCCAAAAATTCGTGGGGTTTTACGTGCTTCGGCTCGGTGTGATGAACATCCTTAAGGATGTTCGGCCGAACACCCTTAAGGTGTTCATCACACTCGTCGAACACCAAATGTTGTGTTCATCACGGCCGAACACCCTCAATGCTTGTTCATCTCGGCTGGCCGAACACTCTCTCTTCTATTCGGCTCATCCCGGCCGAGCCTATGAGCAATCGAGTAATCATGAATTTTTAACATGTTTTTTGCTTAATTTCGTGAAGCAAACACGTATCCTATTGAGCATAGTGTCGTTGGTCACGTAGATGATGCGATCATTCCTCTTGAACAAAGAGATTGTTATAGATTACAAAGAATGTGTTTGTAAATCACGCATATTTTTCATCCCTGGATGACTTATTTGATTGGGTTAAATGCGCAAAGGGAGAATGGACTTGTGATAGTAATTACTAGGTCGATAGTGGTACGGCAAATAGAGGACCTCGGTTGACTTTAGGTTGTGAACGTGGTGGGCAACCTCGTCAAAAAAAGGGATGATTCGAGTAAAGTAACAAAGAATAGCAAGAGAGAACGTGGATCGAAAAAATGTGGGTGTCCATTTCGTTTGAAGGGTATACAATTATGTGAAGGAGTATGGGAACTTCAGGTTGAATGTGGGTTGCATAACCATGCCGAGGCCCCTCACATGCATGGCCACTCATTTGTTGGCCGATTATCAGAGCCGGAGAAGGCTTATGTTCTTGACATGTCGCATGCCAATTCGAGGCCTAAGGATATTTTGCAAGGTTTACACGAGAAGTTTCAAAGTAATAAGTCTTCAATACGGACTATTTACAATGCTCGTAGCAAGAATAAAATTATCGGCGTGATGGTCGATCGCAAATGCAGGCGACTTGTAGCAAAATTGATAGAGCATGGATATTACTACCATCACAGGAGATGTGAGAAAACCAACACTGTCCAAGATTTGTTCTTGGCTCATCCAATGAGCGTTGAGCTATTACGTTCTTTTCCCAAGGTTCTCTTCATGGATTGCACTTACAAGACAAACAGATATAAGTTACCCTTGTTGGAGATTGTTGGTGTGACGTCGACAAATATGACATTTTTGGTTGGAGCTGCATATATGGGGTCGGAGTCACAAGATAACTACATTTGGGCGCTTGGTATCTTGAAAGCTTTGATGAATCAATCATCCTTGCCAACTGTGATAGTAACTGACAGAGATCTTGCGTTAATGAATGCAATTGAGGTAACTTTTCCTACCTCCCAACATTTACTTTGTCGATGGCATATCAACAAAAACATCCTTGCGAATTGTAAGAAATACTTTCGCACAAAAGTGCAATGGGATCAATTTTCCATCTGTTGGAATTTTTTGGTGGATGCAAAAAATGAGCACATATATGAAGAATACCTGAAGAGGTTTCGATGGATTTTATTGATTATCTGCTGCGGTTGAGTACGCCATGAAGCAATGGATACGGTAAGGAAAGGTTTGTGTCGGTTTGGACGAATAATGTAATGCACTTCGACAACAACACAACAAGCAGGTATTTAAATGTTTTCAACATTTCATTGTTTTCCATAAATTTTGTCATGTAATAGAAATATTAATTGTATCTTATTTTAGGGTGGAGAGTCAACATGCAGCTTTAAAAGGCAGTTGAAATCAAGTCAAGGTGACTTTGAGACATGTTGGAGACAGTTGCACACCACGATTGAGACATCTCACATTGCAATCAAGGTGTCATTCACGAAAAGCCTTACTGATCGTTCTTAGAAATACAAATCGGTTATATTTCAACAACTTCGAGGTTTGGTGTCTACTCATGCATTGAGTCGATATACAATGAGATGACTAATATACCGAAGATGGTTATATAGACCCGTTGTTGTGTGGTTGTGTACTTGAAAAACATGCGGGTGCCTTGTCGTCATGAGATTCTTGAGTATATAAGAAATGATTGTCCAATTCCCTTGATCGGGTTGATTCATTTTGGAGGAAATTAGATATGTTACCTACTCACGAGAATGTTGAAGTTTCGGTGAAGGATATGGACAATCGATTCAATAGCACGTATGATGAGATTCGTGAATATTATGAGAACGCTCACGAGGCGAAAAGTTGTTAATCATTAAAAGAATGATGGAGGTGAAAGGCGAGAACAAACTCCTTGATTGTTCCACGGGATGAAGTCGCACTCGTGGTCGTCAGAAACTGCGAAGGTAAAAAGATAAATCAACCAAGCGTGATCCTAGTTTGTTTGAGCATGTGGAGTCGATGATAGATAGTTGCTCCCCTTGTGATCAAGGATTGTTATACGAGGTTGGTCCATCGCGGCAACCTCCCACGTTCACTACTGGTTGCCCGGCTTAACGAAAAGATTCGGTATTAATCTTCTTATATTTCAAGGATTGCTATATAAGGTTTGCTATATATATACATTATGAATTTAATCTGTTTTAACTTTCAATAGGTTGTGCGACCACGTGCGAGGGAAAGCTAGTGGTAATTACGTCAAACAATTCCCGAAGGAATTTCAGCCTTTCATATTGGGCACAGCGAATATCATTGGTGACGGTCATTGTGGTTTTCGTGCCGTAGCTGGGTTTATGTATAGAAATGAAGAGTCATGGAGCAGGGTTCGAGCGGACTTGTCGATGGAGTTGATGTCAAACCAGGAATTATACACACGTATCTTAATTGAGCGTAATCGTGTGCCTAAAGTGAGCAGCGAGTCTACAATATAACGACATTAGTGCTCCCAAGGCATATTGGTTTGATGCAAATGATATGGGACATTTGGTGGCATCATATTACAACATTGCTTTCATGGTATTAGATAGAAAACAACGCTTCACTTACTTACCATTGAGGACCGCACCCCAAATGATCCACATATTATTTGTATCGGAAGAGTAAGCGGTGATCACTTTATTCAGGTTTGATCACTTTCGATTGCTTTACTTCACTTATTTACAATTGGTTGACATATTATTTAGTTTAAATTATTTATTGACAATCTCAATTTATTTGTAGGTTTTTTACGTGATGGTTACCCTTTGCTTTTGTGCCATGGGTTTGGGACCAGAATTGCTCGTCGGTTGCTAATGCGTGGAAATTACTATATATTAATCGACAACTTTCATATAGTGAATCTGTAGGATCAGCTAGAGTTGTTGGTAGTAGTTCTGATAGTATACATTTGGAGTAGTTCTGATTGTATTATATTAAAAACATGTATTTGAGCGTGCCATTTAAATTATGTATGATATTAGTGCGCTAATGCTTCTTTTATGTTGCTATGAAATGTCCTATGTTATACAAAGTTGCAATAAGAAAATAACATGAAAACCAAGCCACACAAAAAACATAGTCTGCTATACAAAGTTTGCTACAAATTTCATTACCACAAAAATACTAAAAGCGTTTTACAATTCATAACATTAAAAAACATAAACATAGTCCACATCACTATTCCTCCTATGAGGCGGTCCGTGTCATCAATTTGGACCGTTGATAGCGTGTGCACTCTATCAAGCAATGAGCCCAAGTCCACATATGGTATAGATCGGTCACCGGATCTCGGTATTGCGTGGGATCAATCATAGTCCTCACAACTCCCAATATCTGTCATCGAGTCGGCTGCGGCATCGATCGTAGTGGTGTTAACGTATGCGGATCGTCTACCACGGGGTGCGACTACATGTGAGCGCTCCGCAGTCTAAATAACCGAGGAGCACAATCCCAAGCACGTAAGGCACGCTGCCGAGCCGTTCTTGAATAGGAGATGGCTATCGGCGTCAACCAGCAAAAAAAACCTAGCCACGATGCAAGGCCTTGAGTTATCTCGAGGGCCGCGATTGAGCAATGATTGTCCTCGGAATCGTTTGAACATGCCCGAGCTGTCGAAGGACTCTATCACGGATGGTATGGCTCGACAACATAGCCCATCTGTATGCATCCTAGATGCGTGGCAATCGATGCCATGGAAGCAGGTCCACGACCTTCTTGTCGTAAGGAAGCCAGTCAACCTAAAACAATAGACCAACAAAAAGTCAAAAACTTTCAATACGAAACCTAATATTAAAAAGTTGTTGAAATTGATAGAAAAATACGTATACTCACGTCACGGCTCGTCAATCTATCTAATTGCTCACGTGATGCTAATAAACGGTCAGCGCGTCGTCCCTGGTTCCCTTGCGGGATCCACCTACGTGCAAGCGGGTATCTAGACTTGTAATCAACATTATGTGGTGGCCTCAGATATGGAAACCGCAAGTAGATCCACGCCTGAAAGCAATAAAATATACATTTTTAAAGATTCAAGTATCAAATAAAACATTTTAACTTTACTAGTAAATACACAACATAAAACTATAGAATAATTATAATTATTACCTCAAGTAATGCCATGGAACCATATACGCCGTGTTATACCTAGATGCTTGTCTAGGTCTATATAAATATCTGAAGGGTGGCGGTTCCCAGCATAAGTATCTAGATTTTCAAGATCCTCAAGCCACTCTAAGTATGCAATAGGTACACGGGTCCCGCTCTTATCAGCAAATATCGTGCAACCCAAGATCAATAAGAAGTATGCCCTCACAGCACAACCCACCCTAAACTCATCCTCAGACGTGACATCATCATTAAACCTCACACGTAGCCACTCCAATGTCACCGAAGCCCCCCTCTTATTTCCCATGCCCTCAAAAACCTCCTCAAGTGACACTCCCAACATCTCACTCACATATGAGGCATCAACATCCCTAGCACAAGCTAATGGATCACCCACAATAGGAAGACCGAGCAGAAAAAACACCATCGTCTAAACTAATGGTCATCTCCCGAAAGGCATATGGAAACTGTTAGTCTCTGGATGCCATCGTTCCTGCGAAACTAAGACCTTGTTCACATCAGCATAACATACATGCCTTAGTCTACTAAGCGCGCCCACGACCATATCAGAAATACCCTCGAATCTTCGCCAGTAGGAATGACCCAATTAAGCAACTTCTGTGTATGATTGTGGCATTTTAGAATACCACGTTCTTCTTTACCAGCCCAAATATATGCAGCTACGTGTGACTCATATGAAGTCAGTAACGATGTATCACGTGGACCACCAGGAAATCCGAGCTCAATCTGAGGCTCATAAGTCTGCTGAAACTGCCCCTGCGACTGCTCGAACTGAAATGGCTCCTCATCTTGCTCAAAGTCTGGAAAGTCCTTGCCCATGCGATACTCAAAAGTCTGCTGAGGCTCAAAAGTATGCCCCCATGCTCATACTCAAAAGTCTGCTGAGGCTCAAAAGTATGCCCCTGTCCATGATCATACTCAATATGAGGCTCAAAAGTATGCCCCTGCTCAATCTGAGGCTCAAAAGTGCCCAATCGAGGCTCAAAACTCGCCTTGCCCAATCGAGGCTCAAAACTGCCTTGCCCATGCTCATCTTCACGCCTGCTTCGTGTTCTTGTTGGCGTGCGCGTTCCATTTCTTTCTAGCGATGTCGTCACCTTTTTCCTTGTATAAACGTTTTTAAACAATTTTCCTGTAAACACCAAACAAAATAAATCATAATTAAGGTTATAGTACCAATAAAACAAAATCAAAGTCTGAAAAGTGTGCCCAATCTGAGTTTCAGCCAGTGTGAGATGAACAACCCATGGGCTGTTCGGCCAGAGTGAAAGGAACAACCTATGGGTTGTTCGGCTAATGTGAGATGAACGGCCTATGTAGTGTTCGGCCAATGTGAGATGAACGGCCTGTGTAGTGTTCGGCCAATGTGAGATGAACGGCCTGTGTAGTGTTCGGCCACCTTGAGATGAGCGAGTGTTCGACCAATGTGAGATGTAGTGTTCGGCCAATGTGAGATGAACGGCCTGTGTAGTGTTCGGCTAACCAGGGCCGAACAGCGTATTTTTGCCAGTCCACCGAAATTCAATTTTTTTTTATATTTTTTAAAGAAAATTCAACACAAATGAATGCATTTCATACATTTGATAGTGGCTGAGATAATGTAGAAGAGGATGAAAAATTATACCAATAGATGAAGACATTGTTGATGACTTTCAAAACGTGAAAGAATCAAATTCCTTTGCACACAATGTTGATGATGATGTTGTTGATGTTTTGCTGTTGTTGTTGTTGCTTTGAGAGTGTGGTGAGATAATGGTTGGATTTTTTGAATTTTTGTTTGCGTAGGAGGAATTCGGCGTGCGGCGTGAATGTTGGGTGAGGGTAGAAAGAAGGGTAAGTAGGTAATTAATTTGTTGGTGGTTATTAATTAGGTTGGTTGGGGAAAAGGGTATAATAGGTTTTTAGCTGGGGTGTAGAGAAATAAGTGAGAATGAAGTGGGGTGTAGAGAATAATGGGGTGTAGAGCTATGTTTTTGGGGTGTGAATATCCCCACCCAATAACATATAGAGGATGTTTAGCCTTCTATTATATCACTGAGTTTGTTTATTGTGACGACCCGACCCGGACCCGAGATGGAATTGCGGGTCAGGACGTCCAAATAAGGGGACTAGAAATCATGTAAGGACTCAATTAAAGAAAACAACGTGATGCAACAATGTAGACGTAACACGACTCGACACCAAAAGGCCAACATTAAAAAAAAACTTTTCCTGAAATAACAGTTAATCAATTAAACCAAGTCTTCGGCGATACTACATGCCGAAACCCAAGCTAAGTAGTTAATAGGACAAGAAATAAATAAGAGCTAATGGGATGCTCAGCGGAAGACTATACGTAGTGAAATAATAACAAGATCTACAAATCTCGGCTTACACAGCTGCCGACATCAAAAAGGAATACGAGCACTACAAGTGTTGAAACTACAAGTAGCTTAATAAAATAGCATAAGTACAAATTCTCAAGCACAATCTAAATGACTTGCTTTAAAACCCATCGTCCTTGCAAAAAAATCAAAAGAATAGAAGAGGACATCTAAACCACCTCTTTAACCGCAACGTCGGACCAAAAGAGAAACCAAGGAAGCACGAATACTGCAAGCCTCAATGAGAAGGACCTGCCTTGCTAGGATCTAAAATATTAAAGGGGAATGGGTAAGTCATAAAGACTTGTAAGCTATTAGTCATGCATGTCATGACAATATGCAACATACAAGACAAGATATCATCACATAAGCATATAGATCATATATCCAAGATGCACATTGTTTTCACATAGGTGCTCGAAAGTAATTCACATAAGATAAGGATATATAGAGAACCGGTGCCCCTACGTAGTTCCTGCATACAAGCATTATCTGGAATGTGAGGTGTCAGATGGTTGTGAGTACATCGACCTTCTGAGGAGATGCTTAGGATAGACATGCCAATGCGCTCTAGTGGTTACAACAAAGAGGCTACTTCCTCACTGTAGCCACAGTGGATGTGTGTGTGATAAAGACCAAGTGTGCCAGTTGGACTCATGTAAATGCCAAGTAGGTGTTTACTCAACAAAATCTCAAGTAGAGAACGAGCTCGACAAGAGCGATCTCATTCATGACAAGTAGATATTCTCATCAATAAATCAAGTAGGGTTGAGCTCGACAAGAGCAAACTCAACATGTCAAATAGGCATTCTATTATATGACATTTAAATTCAAGCATGATGGTCAATCCAATTCAAGAGTCTATAATTAGTATTATAGTGAAACACATTTAAGAACGTCATAGGGATTGATCATTGAGCCGGTATTGTTCAATTGCTCACTAACATAGACTCCGTTGAGTCATCTCTATAAATTCATCCAATTAGAGTTAAAACACTAATTGTATTCCAAACTCTTTTCTAAGTTCTCGTATAGGTTAGACTAGGCTATTAATCCAAATAACAACCATAGTCAAGAATTATCATAAATTCCTAAATCATGGAACCCTAGAATCATAAATTCTAAAAGTTGTTAAAAGCCAATGGTTCAAGAACAATAGTTATTCCAAATAAAGCATAGAACACATTTAATTCCAGGCTTAGGACCAAAACAATCAAGATGAATATATCATTCAAAATTCTCATATTCTCAAATCATCTTAAAACATGTTATTGACATGATAGAAGCATGAGAGACATGAAAGAAAGGGGATAACATGGCATTTATAGCATACAACCTAAGGGGAATCAATAGCTTACCTCAAGCCAAGGAAAAGAGGAAAGAAAATGAAATCTAATCGGTAAGAATCATGTTCCTCGATGATCGCTTCGATTTGGATGTCTCGGATTGGAAATCAGGACTCGGAACTCAAGATAAGGAGGAAACACCTACTAATCTCCTCTCACCATTCACACACAAGAACTCAACAAGAGGGAGGAAGAAAATGGAGGAAATGGCCTCTTTGTGACAGCCACAAAGGAGGAAAAGGTTTATATACTACATGCAAAATTAGTGGAAATCCACATGTCAAGAGGTGGGTGAGAGAGATTAGGTGTCCTAACTAGAGTTCAGGATAAAGTCAACCTAGTTAGGGCATAATACAAGTAATTAGAGTCACTAATGATAGGGTTAATAATCTAATTGGGTCACCAATCAAAATTGAAGAAAATTTGTAAGATAGGAAAACAAGGGGCAAGTGGTCTCTTGCTAAGAGGACCAAGATGCCAATGTACTGGAATTTGTGCGGTCGCTTCGTCTCATGGCTGAGCGAGCGCTCAGTGCTCTGGATGAACAAAATGGCTTGAAATGAAGCCTCAAATGTGTCCAATTTAACCCTAAACCATATGGGATGTTAAACCCACTCAAACCATGTCCGAAACAGATCCGAACAACACCCGAAACAAGTAGGAATGAAAGGCGAAACTCACAATGAACATTAAGTGATTCAACGACTAGTAAAACAAAGATACAACAAACATGAATGAACGTTATTAAACATGTTAATGACTTGTATACAAGGTCTATGACTTAAACTAACAAATCATGAGTCTCAAAGACACGAAACAAGGCAAAGGAAAAGAATCCCGAGAGACCCTAAGAGTCAAAAGGTCAAACGATGCAACAATGCTTCCAAACTCTCAACCAAGCATATAATGACCAAGATTGAAGTTATAAAACAAGTAAGAAAGGTACTAAGGCTCTATTAGGACTTTGTTAAGTGCATAATACAAAGGCACGACTCATAGTAGTCAAAATAAGAGCATACGAGACATAGAAATCTCACTAGACAACTATAGCTCAACTATTGGACTACTAACAAGTCAAACACGTTAGGAATATTACTAGCATGTTAAATACACATATCAAGCATGTTAAACAAGTATAGTAGACATGTTACACAAGTAGGGTTTGGGTTCTCACATCCTCCCCCACTAAAAGGAATTTAGTCCCTAAATTCATACCAGAATCATCAAATAGGAAAGGGTATGTCTCTCTCATATCAAGCTCGGTTTCCCAAGTAGCTTCCTCGATGCTACGGTTCTTCCACAAGACTTTGACTAACGGTATCCTTTTCGTTCTCAAGACTTGTTCCTTCGTATCAAGAATCCTCACCGACTTCTCATCATAAGAAAGGTCAGGTTCAAATGTAATCTCATCATATGCAAGGACATGTGACTCATCCTCAAGTATTTGCATAGCATCGAGACATGGAATACATCATGAACATCCGATATAGAAGGTGGCAATGCTAACCGATACGCCAAATATCAAATCCTCTCTCAGATCTCAAATGGCCCAATAAATCTAGGTGAAAGTTTACCTTTTTTCCCAAATCGCTTAGTACCGCGTCGGGGCGATACTTTCAAGAATACATAATCACCAACCTGAAAATCCAAGTCACGTCTCCGGTTATCTGCGTAGCTTTTATGTCTACTTTGAGTTGTAAGCAATCCGTCTCTAATAAGTTTTACACTCTCAGCTGACTGTTGTACCATCTCTGAACCCCAAAGCTTAGCTTCACCAAATTCATCCCAGCAAATCAGTGAACGACACTTATACCCATATAAAGCCTCATACTGCACCATCTCAATACTGGACTGGTAACTATTGTTATATGCGAATTCGGCTAATAGCAAATGAAAATCCCAATGACCCTTGAAATCCATGGCACAAGCACGCAATAAATCCTCCAATACCTGAATCAATCTCTCAGACTGATCATTAGACTGTGGGTGAAAAGTCGTACTCAAGTTTAACTTTGTACCCAAGGCTTCCTGCAATGATTGCCAAAATCTAGAAGTGAATCTAGGATCCCTATCAGATACAATGCTAACTGGAATACCATGTAATCTCACAATATCTTGAATATACAACGATGCCAACTGACTCAAACTATATGTCATCGCAATAGGAATAAAGTGTGAAGATTTAGTCAACCTATCCACAACAACCCAAACTGCATCAAAACCTCAGCGAGTATGTGGCAACCCTGTCACAAAATCCATGGTGATATGCTCCCATTTCCACTTCGGTATCTCAAGTGGCTGAAGTAACCCGATAGGTCTCTGATGTTTAGCCTTAACCTGCTGGCATGTCAAACATCTAGATACATAATCTGCGATCTCTCTCTTCATTCCATTCCACCAAAACTGCCTCTTCAAGTCTCTATACATTTTGGTACTCCCAGGATGTATAGTGTACTTGGCCTTGTGAGCCTTATCAAGAACCATATGCCTTACTCCATTGGTAGAAGGAACACAAACTCTACCTTGAAAGGTTAAAATCCCATCAATGTTAATCGTGAACTCAGGTGTATTATTCTCACCCAATCCATCAATAATCTTCCACAATTCCGGATCAGTAGCTTGAGCCTCCTTGATCAACCCAAACAAAGCAGGCGTAGCACGCACACTAGCAAAGATAACGCTATGCTCACTCACAACTGGACTCCATTCACAGACATCCTCGAGTATCTTCCACTCTCTCATCATTAAGAAAGACATATACGCCTTCCTAATCAAGGCATCCGCAACAACATTAGCTTTCCCCGGATGGTATAAGATAATGCAGTCGTGATCTTTGAGCTTCTCCATCCATTGTCTCTATCGCATGTTCAACTCCTTTTGTGAAAAGAGATACTTCAAACTCTTGTGATCAATGAATACCTCGAACTTTTCCCCATAAAGATAATGGCTGCCAACTCAAGATCATGCATCGGATAATTCTGCGCATAAGGTGATAATTTCCTCGAAGCATAGGTAATGATTATCCCATTTTGTATAAGTACGCAACCCAAGCCTTCTAATGAAGCGTCACTATAAACAACAAATTTCTACGAACCACTAGACAATGTTAAGATATGAGCTATAGTCAACCTCCTTTTCAACTCCTGAAAACTTGCCTCACACTTATCACTCCATATAAAGGAAGACTTCTTCTATGTCAAATTAGTCATCGGAGTAGCAATTTTTGAGAATCCCTCGATAAACCTACGGTAATAACCTACCAAGCCCAAGAAACTACGAACTTCGGTCACCGTACTAGGCGTCTTCCACTTAGTAACCGCCTCAACCTTAGATGGATCCACCGCGACACCATCACTAGACACCACGTGCCCTAGAAAAGTAACCTGTTCGAGCTAGAAAGCACACTTACTAAACTTCGCATAAAGCTGCTTCTTACGCAAGATAGAAAGAACCTCTCTCAAATGATTCTTATGCTCCTCTCGTGACTTCGAGTACACGAGGATATCATCAATAAATACAACCATAAAGCAATCAAGATATTCATGAAACACCCTATTCATTAAATCCATAAAGATTGCATGTGCGTTCGTCAAACCAAACTGCATAACCACAAACTCATAATGTCTGTAACGCGTACAAAAGGTTGTCTTCGGGATATCCTCCGCCCAAACTCTCAACTGGTGATAGCCACTCCTCAAGTCAAACTTGGAATAGACAACTGAACCCTAAAGTTGATCAAAGAGATCATCAATGTGTGGTAAGGGATACCTGTTCTTGATAGTAACCTGGTTCAACTGTCGATAATATATATGCAGCCATAAACTATCATCTTTTTTCCTCACAAATAACACCGATGCACCCCACGGTGACACACTCGGTTTAATAAACTCCTTGTCAAGAAGTTCCTGTAACTGTTCCTTCAACTCTCGCATAGGTCCTAGGTCTTTATACGATTGTTATGGACTTGTTAGATGTGTTGGACTTCAAGTTGGAGGTGTTCCTTAAGTCTATTGATGGTTTGGAAGATTTGGTGTTAGCGTTCGTCTTTATCACGTAGTTCGAGATTGAGTTGTGTGATCGTCTCTTCTTTTGGAGTCATCATTCTCCTAGTTGTTCTTCAACTTCCTAGAAGTATTCAAGCCTCTTCATTAGCCTTTTGACTTGCTATAAGTCTTATATTATTGCTCGTTTGATCGCTAGTTCATTCGTTGTTCTGTTAGCACGTTGTTGCACCTTGTTTCGGTCTCGCCCCGGTTTGTCTCGGGAGTTGTTCGTGTGTGTTTCTTGAGAGTTCTAGACCTACTTTGAATGAGGTTTGGACCTTGTTTGGTTTGGTTAAGTGTTTGGGGTCTTTTAAGGTTGTTTTATAGGCCTTTTTGGGACTGTCGGGCTTGCGGTCGCAAGGGGTGAAGGTCTTGCCCCCGCAAGGTGTCCAGAAGGTTGGCCTGTGAAGCAGTAGAGAGCTTGCGGCTGCATACTAGGAGCCTTGCCCCCGCAAGGTCCCCCGAGACCCTTTGCCTTGTTTTGTTGTTTTGAGGATTTTGTGTATACAACCCTTTCCAAAACCCTTTCCAAAACCTTCCTAACCATCCTTACTACTAACCTAACCTTACTACCTTAATTTTAAGTGTGATTAATTGGGAGTAATGGTTGCATTATAAAGCCCAAATCATATTTTTATGAACCACAAAGGTTTGACACTTGTCCCACTACTATATTGACTCCTTTTATACCACAAAATCAGTCTTTGTGCCCTCATTTCTCACCCCTATTCTCCAAAAACGGGATTGGTCTCTCCCATGGTTCTTCCATAAGTTCTTGAAGGGTTCTTCTTGGTTTCCATAGCTCCCTTCCTCCATTGTTGAAGCCAAGCTATAGGATTGAAGAGCTTGAAGAGTATAACATTTTCAACCGATTAGTTTTTCCATTTGGTTTCTTGTGTGTGGATTACAAGTAAGCTACTTATTTTTTCTTTGATTTTGTACTCATTGACTCTAAGGAAAACAAACTTTATGCTATTTGAGGTCAATGAGTACACATATTTGCTTTGTATGCCTATAACTTAGATTTTGGATACGTGAACTTGCTAAGACCATGTGTAGGATGATTTCTATGATTGTTGAAGTATATTGTTACCTTCATCTTGTGTATCTAGGATTGTGAGCATGCCAGCAGCAATGTCTACATGTTACTTGAAAGTGTGATATATGAAAGTATCCTATAAGTGACTTATTTAGGAATTGTTGGTAAGTTGTTATATGTTCTAGCCTTTAATTGGACCTGATGTTGAGGAGGAATTACAATGTAATGCCTTTGGTAGCTCATAGCTTAATTGGACTTAGTAATGAACTTAGGAGGGTTTGTGAAGCACATAGCTTCTAAACTCTAAATAGGTTTATGTTTATGTTTATGTTTATGTTGAGTTCTTTGGGTTTTAGGGTTTGAGAATCAAGCCCGAATGATTTTGAGAATTTGTTATAAATTTGAATGGGGTGTTAATTTGGGGATTTATGAAATGTGTGAAGAATGAAATGTAGAATTAAGACTCAACGGAGTCGTTATAAGATCAATAATATATTAATGAGCCTTGGGTTGAAATCCTACGATGTTTGTGTTTTTGTTGGTTATGATAGTGAGCACCCGAGCATCTCGAATTGTGTCCAAATGAGACACCTACGTTATAGAGACTTATTGGGGATTGATTTAGAGCGTGCTCGTGAGAGCATGGAGTATTAGAGGCCAACCTATGGTCTCGAGTATCTTTAAGAAATGATTTTTTTATTGAGTTCTCTCTTTTAGGGAATTTGGTCGCGTGCACATGAAGGCACTTGCGAGGTTTTGACAACGGGGTAGTCTTGATTATATTATGATTTGAGGGTCCTTGTAGACCCAACGATATGGTTACGACTTAGACCAAAATGGTAGTCTTTGGTTTGATTTCGAGTAGAGGTCCATGGTAGACTTCATAGTATGATTTAATTTTGGTAAGCTTATATGTTATTTCTAATTGAGTTGTGTCTTGGGGATCTTGAGTATCCCGATACATGGATTCTTGAAATCAACTTGTAAGTTAGTTGTACTTGTTAAGAACGTGCAAATGTGTACATTGTTAAATTGGTGTGTAGAGCTTTATGACCCTACTTGATTTGATGAGTCCGCTCTTGTCGGACTTGGTTCCTATTTGTTCATACGAGTAAATATCTACTTATACATTGCATGTAAGTCTAGTTAGCATTATTTGGATTGATTTTTATGTCAGGGTGGGACGATACATCGTTTATACGAATTGTAAGATTCGTATTCGCTATGGATCGCCGTACTTAGGACCTTCACACACCCTTCGCTGCTGGCCCTAGTGGGAAGTTAGCCCATCTCATAATCAATAGAGCAAATGAATTACACTAAACTAGACTGAGAAAGGGCTGCCCTTGAGGCATAGTTGCTCAGTATGTCGATGTAATCACGAGCATTGATGGTACAACCTGGTTATTAATGTGTATTGCAGGAGCAACACAACGATACTATTTGTGTATCTTCTCTATCCCTTATGTGACTTACTTTGAGCACTTATATGAAATATAATGTGCTACGTGGTTTATGTAAGTTTATGTACTTTGATGACTTGATACATGTTTATTGTTAGTATATTAATATGATACCATGATTTATATATATGCTTATGCATTATGCCATGCCATGCTATACTGTTGCATTTAGTAACTTACTGGGTCATTATGACTCACTCCGTGTGTTTGTTTTCCTTAGTGTGTACAGTGAGCTCGTTGGTACGTGTGGCGGCTGCAGATTAGTGATTTCTAGCAGGTAGTCTTTCGGACATTAGATTGGATTTATTATTATTGTATTTATTCATCTTGTGAGACACGGATGTAAAGTTATGTAAACTTTATTTGTGTAGATTATGTTAGTATTTTATTGTTGTTGTTATCTTTGACAACTTTAGTCGTGAGATTTTGATTTAGTTGTTTAGCATTTGATCTCTTATTTTTATAGTTGATTTGTCCCTCCAGCATGTTTTAGCCGTTGGGTGGTTGTTTAGGTTCGTATTTTATAGTTTCGCAGGCCTTATGTTTACTGATGGTTTGTTGTTCGTGAGCAATGTTGTGTCACGTGCGTTGTAGAATTGTCGAGAGATAATTGTCTCTCAGCCTTGCATTTCACGATTTAGAATTAAAGACTTGGGTTCTACTTATGATTTGCTTTCGTAGGTTTTGATTTTTGTTGTTCCGTATTGCCGTTATGATTTTACATTCCTGTTTAGAGCTTGTTGGCTCAACTGTTGACTCGCACATTTATGCTTAGCAAGTGCTTGTCCGTCTCTTTAGATTGTCTTGACGGTACGACCTTGAGAATTTCTTATATAGATTCGGGTCGGGTCACTACATGCTTTAATTTTGGATTAATATAATGTTTGGTCCCTAGACATGTCGAAAATCAATGTTTTGGTTCCCGGACAAAAAAACAATAGAATTTGGTCCCTGGACATGTATTTTCAGACCAATTTGCCCCCTGCCACAGTTATAATTTGGTCCTTGGGAGGGGGCAAATTGGTCCGTCATGACCAAATTCTATTGTTTTGTTCGAAACATTTTTCGACATATCCAGGGACCAAATTATTATTTAATTATTTAATTTTCAAAACTTGAGGGGTGATTGCATTTAATGAATTTTAGCCTATTTAAAATGAATATGTCCATAATTAAAATCCGTAAAACGGTTATACTATAATTTTTACCATAATTTTTTAAATCTTTGAAAAATATAACTGAAACCGAAAACGAGAAAACCATGCCACACGTGCTGTAAAACTATTTTTCTCATAATGTTTCAATAGAAAAAATAAAAAAATCACAAACTGAAAAAAAGAAAAGAAAAAAAACAATGACACATCCAAAGAGAAGAAAGCCCTTCTCCTAGCTTGGCATGGGTATCCCTCTGCGCAGAAGATCTTATTCTTGGAAGCTTTTCAACCCAAATATCAAAACAGGATATATCCCAAAGATAAAGAAAACTTTTTGATTTTTCACTCATAATCACATTCCACCCTTCTCCAGAATTCAGCATTTTTTTTTCTAAGTAAAGATCCAAGCTTTTGAATTGAACTGAGCTAATCAAACCCCCAAACACTCATCCAATTATCATCTGTAATCCAATGACCCCATCACTATAAACTTTCTCTCTCCTCACCCACATGGCTGCCGTCTCAGTCGCCGCCGAATGGCAACTTCTCGGCGACAAATACTATTACCGCAAACCCGAGCTCTACCAACTCCAATGGAAGAACGTCGATCTCGCTCGCAACAAAGTCGCCTGCGCTCCCTTCGGAGGCCCAATCGCCGTCATCCGCGACGACTCCAAGATCGTCCAACTCTACTCCGAATCCGCCCTCCGCAAACTCCGCATCTTCAACTCCGCCGGCATTCAACTCTCGGAAACCGTCTGGAAAAATCCCGGTGGCCGATTAATCGGCATGTCATGGACCGACGAACATTTATTGATATGCATCACCCAAGATGGCACCGTTTACAGGTACAACATCCACGCCGAACTCATAGAACCAAATTTGTCAATGGGGAAGGAGTGCTTTGAGCACAGTGTGGTTGAGTGTGTGTTTTGGGGGAACGGTGTCGTTTGCATCAATGAGGCGTTTGAGTTGTTGTGTATACCTGATTTTAAAAATCCTAGGGCTTGTAAACTGGCTGATACTGGGGTGGAGGAGTTGCCCCTGTGTGCAGCTGTGATTGAGCCTCAGTATACAATGTCAGGGAATGTGGAGGTGTTGTTGGGAGTTGGGGATCATGTTTTGGTGGTTGAGGAGGATGGGGTTCAGCAAGTTGGCGACGGGGTAGGACCGCTGCAAAAAATGGTGGTTTCGAGGAATGGCAAATTGTTGGCAACCTTTACTCATGATGGACGCCTTTTGGTTACGCGTACTGATGACATGTCAAGTGAAATTGTCAATTACCAATGTGAGGTTGGTGTCGTAAGTCTTTTCTTTGGTTTGTGTCTTTTATGAATGTGCAATAGTTAGAATGTTGTTTTGTGTAGTTACATGATCATGGTTAGAACAATGTTTTGTGTAGTTTACATGATTGCAGAAACTATAAGTTAGTACATATTATGCTGGATTTCACTGTCAACTATAAATGTTTGTTTGGTTTATAATTGATTAAATCAGATTGGACCCTATCATGACTGTGCAGTAGTTAGAAAATTGTTTGTTATTTACGCTATACTGTATATTACATTGTTGAAGATATATTGAACTAAGACATTACATGTGGGAATTTACTGTTGACTTTCTTGGGTATGTTTGGTTATGCCTATGGATTTCAAGAAGCATAGTAAATGGAAAGGAAAACCAAACAAAAAATGTCCATGGTTTCTTTTCATTTTCATTTGTTTTACTGATAAAACTATCTATTCCATATTATCACGAAATTTGGTTCTGTTGAAACTTGAAAGGTTCTTTCTTCAGTTAATTGTGGATGCAAAACCTGCTATCTCTTAAGTTGTAAGTGCTCGCTCTTATTATGCATTTGCATGTCTTTTCAGTTTGCTGCTTAATCAATTGTACGTGCCACTAAGAATGCTTGATCAAAGCAATTCTCAACTTTTATGAACCTTAAACTAGCCTTTATCTACATGAATTTTTGATGAGGGCCTTCCACATCTAACACTGAAGAAATGGTTCGTTCCAACATGCTGTTCATCTTTAAGTAGCAAGGTGTTAAAACGATTTACCATCATTACTTTTTGTGGAGCTTATTTTTTTTCTAGCCAGTAGCATTCAATGACTGTGCATCTCTAGCCGGACAAACTAGCAGTTACATGTTTCAAATTCTGGGACTAACGATGCATATTTCAAACGAGAAGTGATTTGACTTACTTCTAAGGCCACACCCACTTATGCCTATGGGCACCCATCGTTGCTAGCCATCACTTTTTTCTAGAAATCCACATTCTCCACTCTCAACTTACGTCGCCATTACTCTACATCTACTCAGTTGCATCTGTAGTTGATGCTGGAAGCTGTGCTGTGTGTCCGCTGGTTGCAGCTCAGTAACATCTCTCTCTCTGGTCATTCATTCATTAGATGAGGACCACGCTTGACAAGCTTTGATCTCCGTGACCAGGCCAATATCCTTGGTGATCTCATGTTGGTGCGCTCAGGGGGTAGCGATGCCACCAATGCGAACCGTTGCACATAGCCTAATGTCTCAGCAATGCTATTGTCCACAGTGTCCATGTTAATGCAAGTATGTTTTGAAGATTTCCTAAGAATTATTCTGCTGGCTCTAAATGACATAACAGTGTAGAAGTATGAAAGAGGTTTCCCTTCTTTTTAATTTCTGTTATATTCTGGTCTGGCCTTCTTAATAATTGGGCGTGAATAACTTGTGTGCTGATATGGCAACTTTCACCCAATACCGTGGCCAATCAGACTAGCCTACCTCGTGTGGAGTCCGAAATGGCTGTTTTACTGCTGTCACTGTACAATGTGGACTCTCAATATTGTTTGAGAGGAGGATTGCCCCCTGGTCTGGATGTAGACCTTTGAGTCCTCTATTGCCCCTCCCATGTAATTGGAAGACAACTATACATGTTTGCATTAATTGATCGTACATGTCATAGGATGACACGTCAATCCCCCTTGGTCCTGTACCACGGCTCTTAGATCATTATTTGGAAAAGTAGATATGATAAAGCGAACCCCTGAGCCCTGGCACCTTAAAAGTTCTGGAAATATTTATATTAGGAAAGAAGTATGTCCTCTATATCCTAAAAATACTGTCTTGGTTACTATTTTGATCTGTCCCAAAATGCTTGTCTATGCATTCTTAATCTTTGTGCAAAGTCAATTAGGATAATCTTTTTGGACTGAGGGAGTAATTCAGATGTCTATGATACTAATGGATTCAAAATATCTGTAGTGAAAGTATTCGTAAGGTGAGGGTTTTAGACTGCGCTATTCTTTTAGGCTATAGCCTATTGGCACTATGCACTTCATCTCCTTTCCAACAGCGCCTTCAGGAAGCCTATAGAAACTTCACTTCCCTGATAATTAGGGGTTTCTGGGCTGAGAGGAATTTCCATATAGATATACATTTTGTGGTGTTTAAATGGAACCATATTTTTTGCAAATTGATTGGGGAAGTGGAATTCATTTGTGATGATTTACTCATATCTGTTGCTTATCATCATTCATAAGCCATATGCCCTTTCTACTTTAATGGTTTGCCTAATCCTTGGTGTTGGAGGTATTAGAAGGCTTCTAAGTCTCTAGGATCACTCAGATGAAGTCCTGTCCCATTGATCTGCATCTTGTAAATCTAGGAAAAGAGAGAAGTGTTGTGGGATGTTATAATTGAGTTTCAACTCAAGAAGGATGTCTGCTAGAGTAGGTCTTGTTTCTTTTCTTGTATTTTAACAGGTGAAAATCACTCGTATTCATAAATAACATCTATCTTACTACAAATTAAGGGAGAGGAGGGAGTTGGTCCATTCAACTCCTTTCCCTCTTGGACTCTCCTCTCTTGGCTGTTTTCTTCTACATCTCTATAAAACTATCTATAATAATAATTGTATTTTGTTTTGTAATATATATGACTTCTATAACTATTCAAAATCAAAAGAATTTCATGTACTTTCTTTTCTAATATCCATAACTTCTATAACCATTTAAAATTAAATGAAATTCATTATACTTTAAAATAACATCTATAACAAATAAGTTCAGATATTAACAGAAAATAAATATAAAAAATAATGACAAGCACATGTGTTCGATGTGCAATTGTGACATGTTGAGAATGACAAGGGAAAAATAGTTGGCAAGCTAATTTGTGTAGATCTCTGTTACCATAACATATGGATCATTTTTATAAGCGTTGGGTAAAATAGTCAAATATCTCCTACTTCATTTAGGAGTTTTACTGGATTAATGCGATAAATTAGAGTTGGGATCGTACGAAGAAACTTCTGATGCACCAAGGAAATACATTGGTGTTTTTTAATAGTTTCTGAAGGAATTTTTATAATTAATTTGTTTTCTCCGTTATAAGTTACTAAATTTCAATGAGTCTTGTTATTTTCCTTTATCAAAAGCAACATTTAGCATATTGTTTTGGAGAACTAGTAATCCCGCAATGTCAAGCTTACCACATATTACGCCTTGCATTTTCATATGTACAGTCTGCCCTTCCTCCGGAGCAGCTAGCTTGGTGTGGAATGGACAGTGTGCTTCTTTACTGGGATGATATGCTTCTGATGGTGGGGCCTGGAGATCCAATGGATCCTGAAGATCCTGTGGTGCGGTACTTTTATGATGAACCTGTGCTTCTTATCCCAGAGTGTGATGGAGCAAGGATACTGTCGAACTCAACAATGGAGTTTCTACAACGAGTTCCAAGTTCCACTGAATCAATTTTTAAAATTGGGAGCACAGAACCTGCCGCTTTACTGTATGATGCATTGGATCATTTTGATCGAAGGAGTGCCAAGGTAGGCTATGGCTAAGTAAAGAGAAATGAATCTTTGCATCAGTTTCTTATTGCTCTCAAGTATGTATATACGTATATGCCTTTTTTTTTCTTTTCTGTTTTTATTCATATGAAGCATCAGAACACATGCTCGCTTATGAATTTGATTACAAACATTTCTATTATCGGGCACTTAATTTTAATTTAAGGCTTGATCACCTGACCTTTACATCATAATATGTACTACAGAAGGAGGAATAAACATAGTAAATCCTTCCCAGAAGAGACCTGTTGCTAGGCAACAACAAAAGAACTCCAAAAGCAGAAGCAAATAAAAATAGCATCTGCCTTTGCCAAAGCACAGCCTTATGATAATTGCAGTGCTTTTGCTTCTGCGCCTTTTTTTTCCCTTTCTTTGATGAGTAAATGTTAATGTAGTTTGTAGGTTTAAATGCATTGGTTAAGCGTTGAGGAATACGGTAACAAATGTACCAAAATAAAATGGATTTATGGAGAACTTATATATTGATGTTGACTTGTTCATCAGGCTGATGAAAACTTGAGACTGATACGCTCATCACTGCCTGAGGCTGTTGAAGCATGTATAGATGCTGCTGGTCATGAATTTGATTTTTCACAACAACAGACACTACTAAGAGCAGCAAGCTATGGCCAAGCCTTTTGCAGGTTGGTTTAATGGAATTCGTGCTGCACTGCTGTGGAATCCATATATCTTGAACAATAGACCATGTGCTTCTTACAATATTGTGATTCATATTTTTGCTCACTTACCACCAGCCTCTGTCTGTGATGACTGCCTCTGATGAATGACAAACTTATAGCTAGATATAAGGCTCAATCATTAGACATGCGCGTAAATGTGTAGACTTGACAATAAGACCGATGATCACCTTTTTCTTCATTGCCTGGTAGCTTGGAGGTTGTGGTGTTTGTTGTTCGTGTTTCTGGGAGCAGTTGGTTGCCCTTATGGCTTATGTTGAGGGTTATTCAGTATGCCCAGTACCAGTTCTAGAAGGTTCCTTTTTCTCTTTGGTTTAAATGGTGTGAGGTGGGGAAGGGAGGAGCCACCAGAAAAGAAGGGGGGGGGGTGCGATGAAACATACTTTTGGGAGTTTGCTGTTTTTTTTTTTTTTTTTTGAGTACTTTGGTGCTTATGGACAGATGGCGATACTAGAATCTTGCAGCAATCAGGCCCTTTCCTTTTCACTGTTAAGGGTGAGGGTGTTGTTTCTTTCCCCCTAGTGACTTCAGCTATAGGTTCTTTTATAGGGGTACAACTTTTGGATTGATGTAGAGATTGGCAACCATGCTGTTAGTTTTTAGCGCTTTTTTCAAAAAAGATTTTTTTCTTCCTTCTTTTGTCTTGGTAGACTGCTTCACCTCATTGTATCTCCATTTTCTCACTGGTAATCCATTCCTCTTAAAGATGCCGTATGAATGTGGGCAGTGCTGGAATGTAGTAGAAGTTAATCCAAGTAACAATGGGGATTGAGTGAGAAGGTGGATGTTCACGGGTGAACTGATGCAAATGCCGTATGAATACGGGAAATGCTGGAATGTTAAAGTTAATCCAAGTAAAAACAAATATTGATTGACTAAAATCTAAGTGCTTTTTTTTGAGGTGACCTTTTTAAGTATCTAATAGTTTTCACTGACCAAAAACTAGAAAACTTTTTATTTATTTTTTGAAAATTCATGTTTCCCAGTGTACTTATCAATTTTTTTAATTTTATGTTTCCCATTGTACTTCTATCAATTTAACCATTCTGTCTATTTTTTTTAAATACTAACTAACGGTCAATGAAGGTGTGGCATTTTATAGTTAACTTTTGCTTACATGTATTTATAATTTTTTCCTTCTAAATCCACTACTCTCTCCCTGCTCCCCTTAACCTCTCTTCTCTCTCTACTCAACCATCTACCCCCAATTCTTTCCCACCTCCACCAAACCCACCACCACTCATTTGCCCTCCACCTCTACCCAAATCCACTACCATCTAAACAACTTCCAAATTCCAACTCCACCCAAATCTACTACCATCCAAACATCTTCCACCTCCACCCAAACCTGCCACTATGCATGTGATCTTCCACCTTCATGTATACTCTCTCCGTCCCAAGAAAATAGTCTTACTTTGCATTTATTTAGTCAACTTGATGGACATTGACCAAAGATTTATAGAAATCTACCTGTCCTTGCCTTCTTGGGACATTCTATAAATTGCTATTGATAGTATTCTAAATCTTGTTACAAGGATTAAATTTTATTACCTAAAACATTACAAATGTATGGTAAAGAGTGATTTGAGATCCTCCTAGATTGATTTCCCATTATAGAAAGTGAATTTTGTTTTTTTGGGAAGGAGGGAGTGTGCTCCTTGGCTACTCTGTGAGTTTCATGTTTTTAATGGCCTCTCCCCGGGTTTTCATGATACTTTCCACTTCGGTCATCAAGTTAAAGCAATACATTTATGTGAAATACTCCCTCCATTACACGCAAAGAGTCCATTATATTATTTGTGATGTTTCACTTTAAGAGTCCACTTTTATTAATTATGTCTACAATCTCCATAACAATTCAACTTTACGCTCGACATTTGATATTAACATATTGTTTATGCTCAAGCATTATTGTGATTATGACTAACTTTAATGCTATTTATATATCCTTTAATTATTATTAGACTTTTCAAATATAGATTTTTTGTTTGGAACGGAGGGAGTAATAAATAATTCAAGCCACCCAAGACTTATTTTCTTATAGGTAAGTGTGAGTCGTGTGACTCCTTGTTGGTATGGAGATTGGAACCAAGGACCTCAAGGTCTTTGCTTGAGTGCCCTTTCCATCTCTCCCACCCCTTAGGGTCAAGCCACCCAAGACTTACTCGCTTAATTATAATGCACGTGTTTTGGCGAGGAGAGGTGTATTCGCTTCTAATTTGTTAATTTACTCATAAATGTAGCAATATTTGTTGGTAGAGGTAATGTTTAACAAAAATCTTCTGAAACGAATCAAACGAAACAAGCCTAAAAATAGCTGTTTGGTTTAGTATGAGAATTGCATAAATTGATATTTGCCTTCGGTTTAACTTGGTACATAAAAAGAGAGAGGATAGATACCCGAACTAAACCAAAATCCTAATCAAGATAACTGATGTGATTGTTTATATTTGTATCACTGTTTCATCTAATGTTAATTTAGGAGTTTTGCGACCCAAACTGCAACAAGAAGGATCTGCAGTCCCTTGGAAACCCCTCCAAGAAATCGGTCATTATCACTGTAACAGCTCCATCAATTCATGGATGGGTTGTGAGATCTGGGCTACTTAATCTTAAATTTGCTTCAAAAATTGCAGGCTGGTTGTTGGATTTGGGCGGTTGTCATCTAAAAACTGATTATGTTACTAGTTCATTACTAGTAGGTTTTTATTGTCTTTTCTGTTCATGGGAACTGTTGAAATGATTGGGCGGTAACGGGTTTGGGTGTTGGTGGATTTCGGTAGAGATGGGAGATAACTGGTGGTATTGTAGAGAGAAAAAGGGTGGATGAGAGGAGTGAGAGAGAGTAGTGGATTAAAAAAAATGTATTTAAAAAGAAAATTACAAGAAAATGCCCTGTCAGCCTCGAGCATCAGGTATTTATCGGAAATTTGACAAAGTAATGACATTGACTCAAAAATATAAGTTGAATGGGAAAAAATCATAGGATAAAGAGGTTTAGTGGTCAAATTGAAAATATAATCACATTATCATGGTCATCTTGGTCGTTTAGCCATGAAAACTATCTGCCACATGGTATTGATCAAGCTCATTACTTGAGCATAATAAACACAAAGTAAAGAAATGGTTCTGTTGACCCCTCATTCTCTGTTCCTTTTACTTGCCGTATACTGTATCTTTACCTTCATAGGCTTAAGAGTTAAGAATGATTTATTGGCCTTGTGCTTGGTTTTGTCAATTCAAGGTACTGTGGGAGTTCCCTTTAGCGCAGTTGTGTCTGTATGGATTACTGGTCCTTCATATACATTATAATATCTCCTTCTAAGTAATTATCTCATTCTTGCTTCAAAATTAAAGTATTAAGCTTTTCTGATTCCTGCTCTCGGTAATGATATCCAGTTGGCTTTGGCAGCCAATTTCAACGTGAGAGTATCCAGGAGATGGGTAAAACTTTGCGTGTTCTAAATTCTGTACGCAACCAGGAGATTGGGATTCCACTCAGTATACAGCAGTATAAGGTCTTTTATTCTCACTTGTTTAGAATTTTCAGTTTCACGATTCTATGTTTGTGCTATTACTGAAATCATATCTGATATGTTTTGACTCTCAGTTACTTACACCATCAGTTCTGATTGGTCGTCTAGTAAATGCTCATCAACACTTTTTGGCACTGAGGATATCCGAATACCTTGGAATGAACCAAGTAAGTTGAACTTTGAAACCTTCAGGCTCTATTTTATCCATAATCTATATCATGCATCATATACAGTCTACGTGCAGAGTAAGATACTACCAAGATTAGACTACAATTAGTTAATGAAAGTTATAATGCCTTTTGGCCATTATGTTTTGCAGCTTTCAACAATGTTGACGTTCAAATTTCTACAATAAACCTACCGAACTCACTCCATGCATTTAATTTACCCATTCGAGCTCTTGTTGCCCTTTTTTTTCCTTTTTTTTTTCCTAATTTGAAGCAAACATACTTCTTTTATCTGACGTCATTGCGCCTACATTACAATCACTGAAATAACAGATTTCTTAATTTAAGCATCAACCTGTCTTTAATTGGTTGCGATCTTTTCAGTTATGGAAAGAACTACTTAGAAATTCTGGGTGGTAAGTTGCAGTGATCTTTTATTTATGCAACTCTGATTCAATTTGCTTTGCTTAAAGCGGATGAATAAATACTAAGCATACTTTATTTCTTTTTACTGCTTGGATAAAATGGCAGCTTTTTAAATATTTCACTGCTGAAATCCTTTTGTGGTGCTGTGCAGGAAGTGGTGATCATGCACTGGGCTTGTTCAAAGTTAACAGCATCTTCAGCAATTCCTGATGCCAGTCTCCTTGAAATCTTACTTGATAAGGTTTGTCTATTTTATATTTTATCGTATACTGTAGGTAACATGAGAAGAATTTATTTGATTTGTTATTCATCCAAGTGCGATGCCTTATACAATGTTTTTGGGGTTTCAGTTAAAATTGTGCAAAGGCATTTCTTATGCTGCAGTTGCTGCCCATGCAGATAAGATTGGCCGCCGGAAGTTAGCTGCCATGCTCGTTGAACATGAACCACATTCCTCTAAACAGGTTATTTTCTTTCTTTCTCTTTTCCTTCTTTTATTTCTAATTGTTATTTAAGAAGTTTCATGAGAATGAGGTCCTTTCAGTTCTCAACTCTTCTTTTCTAAAGTTGGCATCCTTTAATCAAAAGGCAAAGCGCATATTTGGGCCACTGCACTTTTCCAAAAAATTGCAATTAGGCCGCTGAGAGGTCAAAATTTTTGGGATGGCTACTGTACCAGACTTATCTTGCTTGTTAACCCAATTTTTGGATGGACGTTAAGTTTGGACTTTAACTTACGTTAAATACCTAATTTGCCCTCGTCTTCATCGTCATCTTTAAATACCTAAGGAGAAGAACCCAGATCAAACCCAATGAAAATCAAACCCAGATCAAACCCAATCAAACCCAGATTTGAAATGAAAATCAATGGCAAACCCAAATCAAACCTGTAGAAAAGTTAAAGAAAAATAGATAGAAGTAAAGAACTGCTTTCACTTTCTTTTCTTGAATGAGCAATGGATCCCAATTTATAGAGACGAAGGAATAAAAACTGAATCTAACTACCTAATTTACGAAACCTAGATCGTCATATATCAAACCCAGATCAAACATGGACATTCATATGCATGGAAGTGAAGCCATTAAAATAAGAGTTATTCCCAGAATAAGGAATATCTGCTATATGCTAACAGATCTGGATCTAACGGATCTGGAGATGGTGGTGGGGTTTCGAGGATTCTTCCTTGGTGTATGGCTCTGGAACGGCGGCTGATTCTTCCGCTGGAGCTGGATCCAACAACCGCTACGATTGTTTCTTCAACTGCTTCCACTGTCTTTGCGCCGTCCGCGTCAACGATAGATTCATATGAGAAGACCTCACCTTTGAAAAGAGAAAGAGAGAATGTATGTGTGTATAAGGCGAATTAGGTCGAAGAAGAACGAGAAATAGCGCATATTAACAATCGAGCGCAGACCGGATGGGAGAAGAGGGGTCGCCGGGGAACAGAGGACCAGAGGCAACGGCGGCAAATGAAACGAATTGAGAGAAGAGGAGGGCGAGAGGGGCGGAGTTAACGAAGTGAACGTCCCCAAGTTAAACTGGTGCACCAGGAGAGAACATCTTCAATGAGAACAGAGGAACTGGCAAGAGATCTTGAAAGGCTTTTTTCGTGCAACCAGCAGCAGTATCGGGGGAAGTTGATGAAGTCAGGGGAGAGGGGGAGAGAGAGAGAGAGAGAGAGAGAGAGAGAGAGGTGGGGGGCACAGACATGGGTTTTTTGGATTTGAAACCCAGATACGGGTGCTTGGACTTTAAAGAAGATGAACCTCATAAATCCATCATTAATTTATATTACATTAATTTAATTTAATCTTTTTAAAAATAATCTATCATTAATTTATATTAATTTTTTTGTCTTAGGGGTAAAATAGATATTTAACATAAGTTAACGTCCATCCAAAAATTGGGTTAACATGCAAGATAAGTCTGACCATCCCAAAAATTTTACCATCTCAGTGGCCTAATTACAATTTTTGGAAAAGTCAGTGGCCCAAATATGCGTTTTGCCTAATCAAAACTCAAAAGGAACTTTCCAGGAAAATTTTATACACGCTTGTCCACACATGCTCATGATAATTTTGATTTCTCTTTCAGGTTCCACTTTTACTAAGCATAGGAGAAGAAGATACAGCTCTGACCAAGGCAACTGAAAGCGGCGACACAGATCTTGTGTATCTTGTTCTGTTTCATATCTGGCAGAAGGTATTGCTTCTAGAAAATTTTAACTCTTTCTCCATTCCTTAATGTGTGTCTTACATTTTTAAGTTTTCCTGCAAAGAATATCATTCTTTGGAAAGTCCAAGGGTCAATCATCCAGAAGACGAAAAGTTTTGCATACCAAGAGCCAATCTTGGAAATGCTCTCTGTAGTTGTGATATCTTGGAAAAAAAACTAAACCCCGTACTTCGCATTCGAAGAGAAAGATTAACATTCATTTTGGAAGAGAGTGAGTAGTAATTAGCATATATCAGAAGCACTGACCCAGTGACACTCTCCAAAAGGCCAGGTATCAATTCCGACATGCGACATGCTGGGGCACATTCAGGACATGCACTAACGTGTCAGATTTTATATTGTTTTTGTTTTGTACTAGTCCAACACGCTAGGACACATTTGGCATTCTGGGACATGTTCGACGGGTGAAAATGTATGTTTCAAATGATTTCGGGCTCAAATTGTGAAAGTGAAAAGTTCTCATTAAATCACCACTCATAAATCTAAAGTCAAAACTAAACAAAAGAAAAGGAAAAAAAAGGAATTTTAGACATACAACTCTAACATATGGTTTTTAGTTTCCACACTAGTCGAACAATCAAATAGAAGAGATAAGACTGGTCTGAGTTGGACAAGGTAGAATCAGCATGATTCCTCCTTCAACCAGCATGGTGAATAAGTGCATTGTTGGTGAATTTATGCTGCTTTCGTGCTTCGTGTTTGCTGGTGATACAGTAAAGAGTATGTTATTAATCTGTATATGTTATCAACTATTTATTTTTGTGGTGTTATTATTTTTTAGACATATATAAAATAGATATGTTATATTTTGTATAACTTGTCCCTTTATATTCTTATAAATTGTCCCCAGTGTGTTATGTCTGAAGTGTTAGAAAAGATTCATGTTGACCTTTTGGAATTGTTCCGTGTCAGTTGTCACTTAAGTACAATGGTTTTGGTGCTTAGCTCCCTCCATTTCGCTCAAAGAGTTCTGCTACCTGTTTAGGATGTTTTAATCGAAGGGAGAATTAAGCTTGCACTTTCCATAATGCACTAACTTTACTCTTTATACATAGGGAAAACAAGTTGGATGCAACTAAACATGTTTGTTATAATGGTTTCTTCCATTAGCTGTGATGAATCTCTTTAATGTTTGACTTTTCCAATGTGGACTCTTTGAGTAGAATAGAGGGGAATCTTTTTCTAGATTATTTCAATTTATATGATGATAACGCAAATGGAAATATTGAGGCATACTTATTGTTATTCAATGTTATTTTTCGTATATACAGAGGCCAGCACTTGAGTTCTTTGGAATGATACAGGCCAAACCACTGGCACGTGATTTATTTATAACTTATGCACGGTAGGTCAGTCTATCTTAAAGTTTTGTATTTGAGTTGCTTTCTTCTAGGAACTTTAGACTGAAATGGCAAATCTCAATTAGTTTCTTCATGCGGAGACTTTTTTTTCTTTTTCTTATATAATTAATTTCATGGATCCTCATTACACTCTTTTGTTTCAGGTGCTATAGGCATGAATTTCTGAAGGATTTCTTTCTATCCACTGGTCAGCTTCATGTAGGTTTGAGTTGGGATTTTTTCGACGTGATTTGATTTTTGTTTTGTCCTGTCCCGCTGGTTGAGGATGTATTGTTTATATAGTAGGAGTATCTCCAGCTGTTGTGTTTCACATGTTCCTGGAGTGTAGGCTGCTGTAGCAAGTGCATCTGCACGCCCTATTACCTCATCTCTCGATGTTAGAGATGTCCAATGCCAAAGACTCGGAGAAATTCTCTCTTTTTCTGATAATATTGAGAAGATCAAGCTTGGCACAACTTTTGATGAAATGGACTTCTACTAGTCTGTTTTGATTATCACCTACCTGAATCCTTCCTCCCAGGGTATCTTAGCCTTTTTTAATACAGTAAAGACAAGTAAATTTTGTTTAAATCTTCAGTCAATATTGATGAAATTGACCCCCCCAAAAAAGAAATTCTCAAAGCTGGACTCTTCACATGGAATGGAGGGGAGCACTATTTAATCAGCTTGTATAAGTTGGAAGTTGAAGGAGAAGTTATACAGGGTTGGTTGGATTAGCTTTACTTTTACTTGCAAGATATTCAAACTAGGGTTGGGGGGAATGAGAATTTTAAGCTAGAGGTATGGTAAACTAGAAAGGATTCATATACAAATGGATAAATTAGACATTAAAGTTTAGAATTGGTTCTAATAGTTGATAATGAGGAAAAAAAGTAAACACGTGATGGTCTGGACTTGTACCTCTTGGATGAACAAGTGCAACAGTTGATGGTAATGCTAGATGTAAGGCAAAAAGATGGAACCTAACTTGAATAGAGATAATTTGGAAGGATATGACACCGTGGCCTTCAGGAGAGGATGTTAGTGTTGTAGACCACGAACAACGCTGGAAAATAATTAGGTTGCTGAGTCTTAATAATTTCGTCAAGGCTTCATTGAGTTGACTTATCCCTTATTAGCTTCCTCATCCTGATGAGTCGTTGAACTGTTCCATTTTTTGGGATTGACCATCTTCACCTTAACTAGGTCTTTTATACTTTATGTTTTCTGACAGATGATTATTTGATTTTGTAGGATGTTGCTTTTCTACTGTGGAAAGAATCCTGGGAATTAGCAAAGAATCCAATGGCAAGCAAAGGATCTCCACTTCATGGTCCACGAATAAAACTTATTGAAAAGTCCCATGCGTTGTTTGCAGAAACGAAGGAGCACGTGTTTGAGTCAAAGGCAGCTGAAGAGCATGCAAAATTGTTAAGGTGAGACATGTCATGCAAATTTAATTCTAGCATGTATTTTTCTAGATGAGTTAAACACATCAAAAGATACGAAACTATTACCTAGTTTTACTTGGGTATTACTCTAAATGTTTTTGGTCTATCAGGCCTTAAAGATACTTAAGGCATAGTTTGATATGTTAGAAATCAGTTTTATTTCAGAAAGTAAAGTTTTACATATTCAAGGTTTAGAATTACATAAGAAAAATCTGTTGTAGCCTATAGGCCCTTAAATGTTGAATGGAAGCTGAGACAATCTCTTCGGGCGTGGTCTGGATCACTTTGAGACGTTTAAGTGTCTTCTTCATCCGTACATCAGAGGAATATGGTGGCTAAAATTCTTTCTTCAGTTTGATGCATATAAGCTCCTTTTCCAGCGCCTGTTCTTGTAGACTTGAGGGGGGAAAAGGTGGGAAACTTGGATTGTAGAGTCTTCACTCCAAACATTCAAGTTTCCTCCATATTAGAAGCCAGTGCTTTCATATTTTTTTTTCTCGCAGTAGCATCAATCTGTAAGTATTTCTGATCATTGACTTTTCTCTTGCTTCAGGATACAGCATGAGCTAGAAGTTACTACAAAGCAGGCAATTTTTGTAGATTCTAGCATCAGTGATACAATTCGTACATGCATTGTGCTGGGAAATCACCGGGCAGCACTGAAAGTTAAAACAGAATTCAAGGTTGGAGAAGTTCCTTTTGCTGCTTTACTTTCTTGCCTATTAGTCCTTTGTAGTTAATACTCCCTCCGTTTCCGGCAAAGAGTCCCTATTTGAAAGTCAAACTTTTTTAAAAAAATGACACTTTTAATAGCCCATTAGTAATAAAATGACATTTTTATACCTTAATTTTTAAAAGTGGACTCTTTAAGTGAAGCATCCCAAAATGGAATAGTGGACTCTTTACTCGGAACGGAGGGAGTAGTATGCTACTTCTCTTACGAATAATTAAAGAGTAGGTGATTTTGGGCAGTTGCCATTTTAGGATAGTGGAGAAGTTGGGTAGTTACTAATAAAAATTGTGGATGGCCTATTGCTATTCTAAAGTGGGAAGTAAAATTTTGAGGCCATTTTTGGGATTGCCTAACATACCCCCAACCTTGAATAATACTCCCATCTGTTCCATCCAAAGAGTACATGTTTGAAAAGTCTAATTATTTTATTTTTTTGAAAAGTAGTATTAAAGTTGGTCATAATTACAAAAATGGTTAAGCATAATAAATATGTTAGTTTCAAATGTGGAGGGTAAAGTTGAAATGCTACGGAGATGATAAACATAATTTTTTGAAAGTGGACTCTTAAGGTAAAACATCCCAAAATAATATAGTTGATTCTCTACCCGGAACAGAGGGAGTAGTTATCACATGCTAACTGAAATGTTATTGACAACTATTAAGAATAACTTTCAACTAGTTCCACTCCTTAAAGTTGTGTCCTCAAAACCACCAAATTGTTAAGAAACTCAAAGAATGCACAAGACTTCAAGAAATAAAAGAAAAGAAAAAACAAGTTATAAAATAATGATTTGTAACAAATTAAATAACCATGCACACACATTGCATCTGCCCTGTTCATTGCTTTCATTTGAAAGTTGGAGTTGTTGATTGTATCTGCTCAGGGCAGTTTTGGAAAACAAAAAAGGGCTTCAACAAGATTTTCCAGCTTTATAATAGAAATAGATTATAGTACAGGTTTGCTTGCTCAGTTGTGGGGTAGATATTCATTGTTTATGGTTCTTTTGGAGCTTCTTTGTTTGTCTCTGCAAACTTCTTCAATTTTTCATGATTATGTGTTCTGCACTTGAACCAGGTTTCAGAGAAGCGATGGTATTGGCTCAAAGTTTTTGCTTTGGCAACAATCAGGGATTGGGATGCTCTAGAAAAGTTTTCAAAGGAGAAGAGGCCACCAATAGGTAGGATTTTTTACTTGACTTAAGTTCATGCATTTGCAGCCAAAGAGCTTCTGAACCCATTTTGTATGCAATTAAATGTATCATGCTTAAGGTTGATCCTTCTGTAATCTCTGTGTGTGTGTGTGTGAGAGAGAGAGAGAAAGAGCTTAAATTGTTCTCTATCTAACAATTGCATAAATTTATTAGAGGCTTTTCCCCTAAGAAATTGTTCATGGTCGTCTAATCTCTAATAATTGCATAAAAAATAAGTAAGTTGGCACTTATCTGTTCTAAGTTTACTTTTTTTTGTCATAAATAGGTTACAGGCCATTTGTGGAAGCATGCGTTGATGCAGATGAGAAAGGTGAAGCCTTAAAGTATATTCCCAAACTGTCAGATCCTCGAGAAAAAGCTGAGGTAATTCAAATATGTCAAGTATTTGGAGTGCATCAGGTTATAAGAAACTATCTTTCAAGTGCTAATTGTATATCAAAGCTCACGGCTCTGTAATTCATTTGGAAAGAAGAGGGAACATGGCCGATCTACAAATTTCACTGTCATGGAAAAATGCACATGTGAAAGAGCTTACACACAAACCCAAGCAAAAGCTTATTTGGGTCTAAAGTAAACCTTGTAGACATAAGAAAATGACATTTTCATGCAAGTATTGTGGAGAAAGTCCAGAAAAAAGGAGTATGCAATAACATGCAATTCTCTTCCAGCTGCTGTACTTACATTGTCATCTCTCTCTCTTGGAGAGTTCTTTGCATTGTTTGGTCTTGTGCCTATATTTCTAGTATTCAAGGTGTCCCGTTTGTTAACCCTGAACAGGCTTATGCTCGAATTGGTATGGCCAAGGAAGCTGCAGATGCTGCTTCACAAGCTAAAGATGGAGAACTACTTGGACGGCTCAAATTAACTTTTGCGCAGAACGCAGCAGCTTCATCTATTTTTGATACTCTTCGGGACAGACTGTCCTTCCAAGGCGTTTCGTAGAATGTCTCTCTCCATTTTGTAGTAGAGCTCTTGAGTTTGTGTTTTCTTGTGTATTATTACTTTGCAGACTGCGATCCCTTCCTACATGAGCGAGTTTACATGGTTGAAGCTACTGAACCTGCTACCCTTTCAATTCTTTGGTACCTTTGTGTATATTTATGTATATGTATGTGTAATGTAAATGCTTTCATTTCCTTTCACGTTGTAATGAATAGGAAACTGCATGTGGAAACCCCGTCAATTCCAAAATTTATTCATTTTTTATGCTCTAAATTTTTTGTTGGGTCACAAAACGTGTATTTATTTTTATTATTAAAATTATCCTGCCCTAAAATAATGAGTATTTTGTTATAGTTTTACTAATTTTACCCAGACAAAAACTTAAGAAAGATTGTGAATAAAACTTAAGAAAGATTGTTAATACTTTCTGTAAGACGGATTTTCTTGACTCGATACGTGGTTGGTTGAGGACGATTTCTACAGAGACTTATTCTAAAAATAGATAATTGCTTGTACAACTCCATTAAGTTGTATAGAGACCATGTAGTGGACCAAATGTTAACCAGGTCTAACTTGGTGGGCAGTTTTGGTAATTTCATTATTGTTATCATTTTCTGTTTTCCCTTCCATTTGTCAATTGTCATGCTTAACGATAAAATGATTAATGAAGTACCAAAAGTCACGAACGTCAACGGTGATGGTATATGCAATGAACGTGGACGCTTTGTTCGGGAATGTACATTTGGACCTTTTCCTCTTTCTTTTGAAAAATTCCTGTCACAAGGGAATATTAATAATACAAAAAAGAGGAATTGAAGGCGGGGAAAAACCAACTCTGCAAAAGGTTCTAAATCGTCTATCTCAATCTTTAATATATTTTCTGTTTCATTGAATATCATCAGTATACCTCTTTTTTTATAATGAGGTACGTAGGACTAAAATTTACTTAAACATAAGATGTGATAGAAGGTGAGATATATAATTTGAAGTCACACACAAAAGGGGGAAAGGATGTGAGATATATTGAAATAATATGATATGCTATTATGTTTGTCATTAAACGAGTTGATGAGTTTAGTATAATTATTACTTTTAAGAATTATGTCTTTATGTGTATTTATGAAGTAATATTATTTCTTAGAGTGTGGTAACGGCAGTGAGTTACATTTTTAGATATTAAGAAATACTAAAATAAGAATAAGAATTTGAATTAAAGAAGAAAGTTTTCTATACTCATGGATGAGGGCCCCCCACCCCCACTCCCCCTGCGGTGGGCAGACCACCTATTTATGTCCATACTATCAATTGTATATTTACTCGACCACCCATTTAAACTCACTGCCCCTTGGGCACTGCCCATATCGGCCAAACCCACCCATTTGCACTCACCTATATACAAATTGACCACCACCACCACCACTTACCACCCGTCTCCACCAATCACAATTGATCTCCCCGTTGAACTTGGAATCGGTTTCCGCCTTCAAACGAGAAAAAGACTCACATGAGACTATTTGTTCTAGCCTCGCTAAAGATATCATATAACCATATCAAGGTATATGACATATTCAAAATGTGTAGATACATTGGGCTTTCTTTTTTTTTTTTTTTTTAAAACTTGTTAACATTTTTTTTCCCTATGATATCGAACGAGATCTTTAATAAGATATCTTAAGATATCACGACCCAAACCGGTCAAATACTTCAAGAACACGTAAATTGGATAGGGGCTTTCCCTGCAAAAACACTCTGGTGTGAAAATTAGTCAACACACAAGTGCAACCGCAATTTGACAGAGTAAGGGCTTATAGAATTGAACGTATCTTTCTCCCAAAATTGAGAAGAGTTTATATAGCCCTCGGCCTCATAGATCGAGTAAGGTATTAACTGCCAGGGCACGGATCGTGGGGCAATAAGTAGGCCACGTCTGGGACGTGGGAACGAGTTACATGACATTAACTCCCCACGTCCAAACAATCGTCACTAAGATTGTCGGGCAAAACAAAAGTGCTCGGTAGGGTAAAACCTCCTGCTCGCTACACACTTGTCCTTCGATCGATAATGGGGCGACTGGCTAGATGATATGCCTGGATAAGAGGCCATGCGCATATCTCTGGTCGCTGCGGAAGAGGCTGGCATAGGTGCCAAGTGCATGCCTATGCTCGCTGTGGAGTACGGGCACATGTCCTGCTCATGGTAAGACGACCACATGCCTAGTACGTGCTATATATATATAAATAGTAAAATTTCATCAAAATTTGCTTTTCTAAAATAGAAAGTCAATTTTTATGTAATAAAAGTGATGTGCGATGTATTGAAAACATAAATCTGATTTAACATTAATTGATTACATGTGCCCTAATCGATCAAATATTACCTTAAAATGTGAAAATCAAATACCTCTTTGGAATATGAAACTAAATACTGCCATGGAATATGAACAAACTTCTAATGATTTGAAAATACAATTAACAAAATATTTCGACACCATCAATATCTTAATTTATCGTCCATTTTACATGTTAACAAAATCAAGATCGTAGGTTTTTATAATATTTTGTACGTTAAAAATTGGTCTTATAGAAGATAAAAGATGACGAACTTAAAATGTTTACAACCAACATATATTATAAAAATCTTAAATTTTTTACTTTTATGTAAAAGTAAGATAGTCTCTACAAAAGTGTGTTTATTCAAATATTAGAAACATAAAAAAAACCCATTATTTAAATTCAACCCGAGCATGTAGGTCAAACAAAAAAACCTTGAACATTAACCAACAAACCAAGTTCCAACAAATCCGAATTAGATTTTTTTTAAAAAATATTACTATTTATTCGGTTTGTAATGCTCAATCTTTCAAATCTAATCATTTTTGTATTTAAAAATTCAAGTAATATTTTATTGTATTTTTTTACCAACTAACCAATAAAAAGTTTGAACATCACATTGTAGGAACAAATTTTTTAATGTAATCAATGTTGGAAACAAAATCTTTATCTCAAGATTGTCATTGTTCCCATCAGTAAAAACGAGAAATCATATCAGATGACGGGAACATTAGAAAACGAAAAAAAACTTGATCACAAAAATATAATTCATATCGAAATACTACTTAACATACCTAAATCCTTATTACATTGTAGAGGCGTCTTATTGACTTATTTGAAACTAAATTACACATCTAATGAAATGGACAAAAAGTAAAAGCAATGCATTAACAAATCTATAAAAAATATAAAGAAACATAAATAGACAGATATTTTTCCATTTCCATCGAACCCGAATTTAATAAAACAAAATATTTCAACACCATCACGATCCTAATTTTATTGTTAATTTTACATATTAATAAATCGAGATCAATTTTTTTAATAATATTTTATACGTTAAAAATTTATGGTTTTATAGAAAATAAAATGTGATGAACTTAAACAACCAACTTTAACCAACATGTATTCCAAAAATCTTATAGTTTTACTTTTATATAAAAAGCAAGATAGTCTACAAAAGTGTATTTATTAAAATATTATAAACATGATAAAAGTAACAAATCATTACTTATAATTTCAACCCACAACATGTAGCTCAAACAAAAGTTAAGGCCAATTATAGGTAGTATCATATAATTGTGATTAACAAAAGTTAAGGACAATCATTATCGTATGTAGGACATATCCTCAAGTATGGTTCAGAGCAGATCATGATTTTTAAGTTAACAAATCGTTCTGATATAAAGATATTGATTGATATGAGAAAAATAACGAAAGCCAACAAAATAAACAATAAATGTTGTGTATAATGAATTCAGATTCTATCATATTACTGATACAATGATTTAATTATTTCTATTTAAGTAGTTATAATCCGTTCTTTTAATTTTAGTTGTTGTTTTTATTTTGCTTGAATAAAATTTAGTTATAAAATATATATGTCCTTATATTTGATGTGTAGTTTACTTTAAAACGCATATGTATGTAACTCATAATTAAAATATGATAAAAAATAATAATAAAGTGATAAAAATATTGTAGATAGATATTGTTTTTGGTGTGTGTGGGGGCAGAATGAGTGGTGAGGGAGCGAACAACAGGGAAGAGAGTTAGAAAGAGATGTGTATTTGTTAGAAGTTTGACTATTTTGGTGTGGGTTTTGACCATGGGCAAAGTGGAGGCCAATATGATGATTTTTTTTTCATTTCCTTATACCTTTTTTAGTCTTTATTTTTATTTTTAATAATAATAA
Source organism: Codonopsis lanceolata (assembly GCA_013146195.2). Taxonomy (NCBI): domain Eukaryota; kingdom Viridiplantae; phylum Streptophyta; class Magnoliopsida; order Asterales; family Campanulaceae; genus Codonopsis; species Codonopsis lanceolata. The sequence goes on from CM028381.1 coordinate 56,203,437, forward strand.
ATGTCAGAAAAATGCAAGTAAGAGCATTACTCGCTTTTAAATTATTGTCTACCTTTTTTTCGTTAGTTTTTAAATAATTGTTATTTTTCAAATATTTTTTTAGGAAAATATTTTACCATTTTATCCTTATTTTTTCTACCTACTTTAATTATGACCACATACTCAATGGTATTAAAGAAAATCACATATTTTATAAATATTTATAATCCAATCAATTCGTTTTTCTTAAAAAATATACCGCGTCAATTCAGACAATATTTTAAAAACGAAAGGAGTACAAAATAAGCACGTAAATAGAAATTAGGTTTGAGATTGTAGTGTGTAGTCTTTATTTACGCCAAGAAAATGTTTCCATTTTATAATCAATGTAACTAAAATTTGTACCCCTTCCGTTCGACATAAAAAATCCGTTATACTATTTTGATATGTTATCCTTAAAAAAATATTTTAAAAATATTTTCAACAATTTTCAAATCATTTCAATTTTGTTTTTCACGTTTGATATTAACCTATTGTAATTATTGTTAAAAAAAACTTAGTAAAGATCATCATACTAATATTTTTTGCAAGACGAATTTTTCTAACTTGGCGTGTGTTGATGAGCTTAACTGTGAGAGGACGATGCTCGGTCATATAAATTAAAATTCATAAGACAGTTTCACAAAAGACTTACAGATCCCTCAATCCTGTTGGTTGACTCAACAGTACGGATCCTTCAACCCTGTTGGTGGACTTGATGAACTCGAATAAGTGTGATATTTAATATTGATTTTGTATTTTAACTTGTTGTAAATGTTGCACTTTTTATGTGTATTTTGTATGTTTGGTGATTACAGGTCTATGAGAGAATGATGATGAAAACGTGAAAAAAATATCAAGTTTTAAAAAAATTTCGAATATCATGATACCGAATGGGCATTCGCTATATATATGAAGGGAGATGGCGTTGAAGTTGGAAGCAATGTCACGTTTTTAAAGGGAATTTCAGACATTAGTCACTTCAATAACTAGAGGATTATTATTTTTCTTAAAAGAAATTATTGGTTATTATTTTATTTCTCTCTTGTAATTAATGTAAAGATTATGTTGAAAGTGAGAGAGAATATGTTTAGTTAATGTTTGTGGCCAAAATCTTAATTAACATAATAGTTCATTGCTAGTTATAACCGTTGATCCGTAATTGTCATCGGGTTCTTACAAAGTAGTAAGTAACACACCGTTTAGACCTCATAAGCATTTTCGGTCCGTGTTGCGGGAATGAGTTATCTAAATTAAATGATATTGCTTCAATATGCACTATTTAGAATCGAGTCTTTCACTCTTAATGCTTTTAAAACATTAAATCATACGAGCGTCTTGGGGGTTGTCTTTTGATTAGGGAAATAGTTAATGAGCTTCTCTTAACTATCAAGACGGTAAGTAGAGATTGAGTGTTTGACGATTGTTGACAATTATAGCTGGTTTACTTGAAGCTGATTGAATTATTTTTGCATCTATGATCAGTAGTAACTTTCAGGATTACATTAAGTTCATTGACTGAATTTTTCTCTTATTGAATTCAAATATCGTTTTCTATTTTGTTTACATTTAGTCATTTAAATTCAGCTTTTAATTAATTCATTCGTTAGTAATTAGTTTAGATTAAAAACATCCTTCTTTATTTTAATTACTTTATTAAAATTTTTAAAAGAAGTAAATTTGATATTTCCTACCGTCCTATATTCGTTATTTAAAAAAATATGAAATTATTTTTGATAATTTAATATATGGTAGGACTCAACGAGACTAACTAGTGAATGCGATTCCGTTTTATAAATTATAAACGATGAGGCTTCTTTTAGAGTTATAGGCATCTCACAGGATGCCTCCCTTGTCTGTATTATTGGCGGTCAAAATTGCAAAATGCAAAACGCAAAAAGATGCCCATGGACGCCATGGACGTCGGCGCTCACGTCAGCCGGCCCAGTTTCCGACCGTCATAAACAATCGCGAACCTATCCATGGACGCCATGGACGTCGGCGCTCACGTCAGCCGGCCAGTTGCCGACCGTCATAAACAATCGCGAACCTATAAGAGCTCACTCAACCAACCCATTAGCACAGCTCAATCTTTCACTCATTCAAATTGAAAAGATTTCGAGGGAGAAATGGAAAATGGGGAAAGACAAGTTGAAGAAGCCCAAATTCCACTTCTGACCCCCTACAAAATGGGAAACTTTCAGCTCTCTCACAGGTATTTATACATTTCAATTCTTTTTTCTTGTCAATTTCCTTTCCATTTTGTGGTTTCATTATATTTATTTCAGCGATTTGATCCAGAATTCTTGTAATTGAAATTCCTGCAAAGTTCCCTTAACCGTTCATTTGTGTAATCTATTTTTAATTATTTTATGAACACTGAATTTTTCGATATTTGTGGTAAAAGTTGGTATAAATAAAGACTTGACTTCATGTTTCGAAATGTTCTACTTCATTCGTTCCTAAGTAATTCGTCATGTTTTGATTTTGTAAAATCAAACAGATTGTTTTTCAAATGAGAATTCGACATGTGTATATATATATATATATATATTTGTAAGAAAATCATAAAATGTACTATGAATTAAGTGTTTTATGATTTTTAAAAATAAAAATTATATGTCAAATTTATTTGTAATAATCAGTTTGACTAAAATTTCAAAACATGACAAATAATTTAAGAACGGGAGTATGTAAGGTGACTTATAGGTGACCTAACCACAGTGGCCGATCCATGTTGGTACTGGTAGATACTATTGGGTCATTTTAGATACTCCCTCCGTTCCGGACAAAGAATCTATCATACTATTTTGGTATGTTTCAATTGAAGAGTCCACTTTCAAAAAAATATGTTTATCGTTATTATCTTCATAACATTTCAACTTTACCCTTCACATTTGAGATTAACACATAGAGTATGTTATAACATTTTTGTAATTATGACCAACTTTAATGCTAATTATATATTCCTTAGTAATTAGACTTTTTAGATAGAGACTCTTTGAGGAACGTAGGGAGTATTAATTACAGGCTTACAGTAGGAGGTGCCAAAATTGGCGGTTAATTGAACTTTGCAGGGTTAGGTGAAACTATTTAGAACTATTTAATTGTGCGGGTAACACATGGGGATTTTCCATCGAAAAATTATTGTAAACCCCTTTTGACCTCTAATTGCAACAAAATTTCAACCTTAGACCCTAACGTGTAAAAATTGAAAACACAAAGTGTGACAATGTGCAAACCACATGGTAGACTTGCGTTAACCCAAAGTTAAATGTAGGAAAACATTTTTTTTTGATAGGTAAGTGTGACCCCTTGTTGGTATGTGGATTAGAATCAAGAACCTCAAGGTGTTAGCCTGAGTGACATTGTATGTTGAAGTGTTCCCTTTTTTTGGGCGGCTAAGCCATTGTAATGCCAAATTATAGTCTTAATATTTTGATCGACTAACGATGAAAGCTAGACCTAATTTTTTTATGTAAAATGACACAAATGTCCACCTAAAATATATATTTTTAATTATTAAATACCTTGATTTCAATTTGGTACCCACTAGAATTTCTTTTGGGTTTGCCACTGCCTAAGCGCAATTGTGAAATTTATGAAATAAATAAATAAAATTTAAAATAAGGGTGTTTAACATGTGCACACAAGTTAGCTTTTGTCAAATTCTATTTTAAGTCGAGCATTTATTGATTAATTAGGCTGACTTCAACACCTCACTTCTCCATGAGCGATGGAACCTGAATTTTTTTGGCGAGGGGGCAGAACTTATTTAACACCTTCACCAAAATATAATGTCTGTGGATCATTTTGTATGAAATAGTGATACTGCATTACTAAAAAATTCCACAGACATTACATTTTGATAAAGGAGTACACATTGAGGGGGAAAGTAAATCAGAAGGATGACAGTTATCTAGAGACGAAGATGGTATGAACTCTATCTGTCTATCTCCAAAATAATCTTGGGAGTGGTGGTGTTCAGGTGTTTGAGTTTGGGGTAAGGGTGGAAAAATTACTAGCTAGTGCTAATTTTTCATCTTATACGGGGGGAAAAGTACCCCCAAATTCTGAAAGTACTCTGTATATTTTGAAAATTGTAAATACTCATAGTAGAAATTTGCACGTTTTACAGCAGTAAAGGGTGACAATTATACTTGAAGTGGCTGTGTCAATGCTCTCCTTTACGTTGTTGTTGGGGGATTTTAAGGGTTTTTCATGTGTAGTTCGGATTTTCATATATAACCGGGTGTGATTTCGTATTAACTAATATACTAAATTTGGTTGATAGTATGAACCTAGTTATAGCTTCTTGTTGATCATTGAATCATAAATTGAGGCTCAGAGGGTGACCTTTTTTTTTTCCTTTTTTTCTTGTTCTCAGTAATTTTTGAAGCACTTTGAAGTGCTTAATGGTCTATGGTGTGTAAAATAATTGGTATTTAATTATTTATGAACTTGTTTGGATGTTGCTGTTAAGATTTCTCAGTGGCATGACACTTCTTTGTCAATTATGACTCTGAAATGTTTTTTATTGGCTTAGAAGGGATAATATTTCTTAAATAAAGAAATTTATAATTTTTAGTACATAGTATGTTAAGTAACCAACTCATCTTAAAACTTAAAGTGTTAGAGAGAGGCCCAAGTATATCAAACTAAATACAGTATAAATTGATTAATATTTATAGGTGCAAAATTCCTTTTCCTTGCAACTCCTAGATGCGAGAAACATTCCATGTGGCAGCCACTCCCCACATTCATGTAGTTAAAGGTCTGTCAAACTGAATAGCTAGATCCAAGTTGAGTTGACTACAAAGGTTAGAGATGATTTAGCTCTGTTATTTTCAATATTTGATGCTCTTAAGCTTTGGCACCACGTGGTTTTAGGTGTCAAGAATTGAACGAGGTACCTAATCCTTATCTATATGAGCAATTTCATTAGTAGTTTAATACTATAATTTAACAAAAGGACGTCTAGGATTTAAGTGGGGAGATTGTAATACCCCCATCCTACATGAGGTAGGTAGATGTGGGACTGGTGTATGCTTTATAAGGTGGCCACCCACTATCACTGGGCACTAACATCGTTCATGGACTTTTGGGTCGGCTTGTAGCAGGTCTGGGTGACCCAAGATGACGGTGCTTAGTGAGCCAGTATGTGGGCTACATGTAGCGAACCGGGCTTTCAGGTTCGGGTCGTTACAGGGTAGGTGTTCGCCTGTTCGGTTTGCAAATTCAAAGGGATGATTTTGATCTTTCTCTATAGTTCACTCCCTTCTCACTTGTTTCAATATATTCCACCACCAACTCATCAAGTAAATTTGTTTTGTTTAATAGATTTGTCTAAAGATGTGTCCACTGCTTTTGTTGTCTATGCTTTTACAGAATTGTTTTGGCACCACTTACAAGGCTGAGATCGTACAACAATGTTCCTCAGCCACATGCTATCTTGTATTACTCTCAGAGAACCACTAAAGGGGGCCTCCTCATTTCGGAAGCCACTGGGGTTTCTGATACTGCGCAAGGGTAAAGATTATGCCGTACTCGTTATAGTTCATGATTATAAGAACTATTTTCACATTTTAGTGTATATATATCTCCTTCAATACCTTGTGGTTTGTTTTCTTATTAAAGGTATCCACTTACACCAGGCATATGGACAAAGGAACAAGTTGAAGCCTGGAAACCTATTGTGGATGCTGTTCATGCAAAAGGCGGTATCTTCTTTTGTCAAATTGGGCATGTTGGAAGGGTTTCAAATACCGGTATGTTCTTCCATTATCATCATCTAAAAGTCTTCTTTCATTGTCGGTAACTTCTAGTTGAGCACAATTCAAGATTGTATGAGTCCAAGACCATGTGCCAAGGGGTAATTAAGTGAACCTTCGATGACAACAAATGTAGATAGGTCTTGATTGACGTTTTCTTTATTGAAAATCGGAAGCGTGCCAACTGTGACTTTTTCTTCTTCTTTGCTAAACAGCATGAATAAGAAGTACTCCAATTGAGCTGACTGATGATTTCTAAACGCAGAGCTGTATGTAAAAATTACCTATTTTTGAAAAATTTATCTTAAAATATCCTTTCTCATGTCAATGACTTCTACAGTGTGGCATACACAGTTCCTCTTTTGTATTTTCTTATCAAATCTATGTAATGCATATTTGCAGTACTTTTTTTCCCACATTATGGGCTGTGATATTCGACCTCCTTTTTTTTGGTAGTGAGATCATTCATTGTGACCTTGTCTATTTTACTGCAAAACTGTGTGTGATCTCTTCTCCAGTCAGTTTCAATTTTTTCAGCCATTAATCCATTCTTATTGAACAGGTTTTCAGCCAAATGGCCAGGCTCCAATTTCTTGCACAGACAAACCATTAACTCCTCAGCTTCGTAGCAATGGCATTGACGTTGCACAAGTTTCACCTCCACGAAGGTTAAGTACAGAGGAGGTTCGTCTTGTTGTCAACGATTTTAGAGTTGCTGCTAGAAATGCAATGGAAGCTGGTAATTTCTTGCGGCTAAATATAGTTTATGATTAGAGGATATTTTTTCTCGATAGATGTGATCATTAATTAGCCACATCTGCAATTCTTGGAAAGGAAAAAGAAGGAATGTTTACCGGACGGGCCTGTAGCCTAGTGATCGAGCTTGAGCCTGTAGTAAAATGCAAAATACAACCCCTAGGTCATGAGTTTGATTCACATAAGCTACATTCTCCCATCTTTGTAGCATACGTTGGCATTGGGCAGTTAGCGAAACCCAAGCGGTTTTATCTCCATTAGGTAGGGTCCAATGTGACCCTACTTTGGAAGGAGTTTCTTCTTGGTTTCAAGAAATATAGAAAGAAAAAAAGGAAAACAAAAAATAACTATACCTTAATAACGATAAAATGAGAAACTATGTAAAGAAGGAAGAGACGGGACAAAACATAATCGATTGGAAGTGATGCTTGTGGAAATTTTTTCCATGCGAGTAATTTATTTTGCTTGAAGTGAGCAGTGAGGGTACATATTATATCTGTACAACTTGGAAATATTCTAGAATATGCTGCTTTCCAGTTATTGTCTATGTACAATGGGACATTCATTCCTTCTCTTTTCTTTCTCTTTAGTAGTTTCCGAGAAATAATTGTATCATGTGTGGTCTATTTAGGTTTTGATGGAGTTGAGATCCATGGGGCTCATGGATACCTAATAGACCAGTTCTTGAAAGACCAAGTGAATGACCGGACAGATCAGTACGGAGGCTCGATGGAGAATCGTTGCAGATTTGCTCTTGAAATAGTTGAAGCTGTTACAAATGAGATTGGAGCGGATAGAGTTGGCATAAGGCTCTCCCCCTTTGCCAATTACATGGAATCTGCAGACTCCAATCCAAAGGCTTTAGGTCTTCATATCGTCGGGTCCTTGAACAAGTATGGTATTCTCTATTGTCACATGGTAGAGCCGAGGATGAAAACCATTGGGGAAAAGAGTGATTGCCCCCACAGTCTGCTACCAATGAGAAAAACTTTCAATGGTACTTTCATTTCTGCAGGAGGTTACGATAGGGAAGATGGTATCAAAGCCGTGGCCGAGAACCGAACCGATCTTGTTGCTTATGGCCGTTGGTTTTTGGCCAATCCGGATTTGCCAAAGAGATTCAAGCTGAATGCCCCTCTCAACCAGTACAACAGAGAAACATTTTATGTACCTGAACCTGTTATTGGCTACTCTGATTATCCATTTCTTGAAACTACCAATTGAACTTGAGCAGAAGAGAAGATAGAAAACAGTGGGGTTTCTGCATTTCTTGCTGTTGCTGTATTTGATTGAAAAAGAACTGAATAAAGTTGCATGTAATCTGCTTCACAAACTATGCTCCATGTCAATGTGTCAAATTGTCTATTGTTACTTGTGATGCAACATTGATAAAAGGCTTAAATCACACTTTAATCACTATACATCAGCATTAATATCACATTCATCATTCAGTCTTGATTTTAGGATGAAAACTTAAAACTTTACTGAAAAACCCAAAAATACCCTTAATGCTCATTGCAACAACCATACAATTTTATTTTATTTTAATTAATTAAAAGTAAAGAGCTCCTTCAAAACTCCCGAACTCAGAAACTCACATCTTAACAAACACCTTAAATATGTTTCCTACTGTTACCCTCCTCTCTTCTCTTTTTTATTTGATTTTGTATAAATTTTAATTCAAAAGCTCTCAGACTTGAGTGTAGGTAGACGACGTAGCTGTCACCCATGTTGCAGATTCAATTGTTAAAGACTTGAGTTCTCAGTTTGACGGGGGAAAGGGAAGATAAATTGAGGAAGGAAGCAAATGTAGGGGCTATATTTTTCTTCTTAATTTTGTTTTTATTTGACTTCGATTTGTAAACGGGTGTGGATGTTGGTGATAGTGGAGCAGTGGAGCTAGGCAGGGTGTATCTGTTTAATTTTGTTGGTGAATTCGACTTCAAATAGCAATCGACAAAGCTTCACCAAACTACTATCTTTCAAGAATCAAGAACATTACTAATTGTCTGGATTTTGGAGAAGATTTGATTATATATATTGATGAATTGGGGCAGTGAAAAATCTTTGAAGAAATTATGAACATGTAAAACTGAATGAGGGGAAGAGAATGAATGGGTTGCGGAGATAGTGGTGGACGGGAAGGGTGTTTGTTGCCAAATAGGAAGAATAAAGAAGGAGAACCGGAAAAAACAGATGAGAAAGAAAGTGGTTGTCGAGACTCGAGAGAACAAAAAAGGAAAAAAAGAAAAAAATGAAGGAAGAAGAAGAAGAACTAGAAGAAGGGTATGAACATAAATGATTTGAGTGAGCTTAGTGATTATAATGTCTAAGTAGAGTAATCAAAATATAAAAAAATAAAAGTAAAGTGAGCTTCATAAATTTTTGGTGAAACAAAGTGATGAAATTGAAATTTAAACCTCGATAAAAAAACCAAGTTCATTTTGATTGTTTATTATTTTTTTGTCAATCTCCGAATAGCTATTTAACATACTTTCATCTAGTTAAAAGTAATAGAACTATAACCTTTGGAAATTACACAAAGTATAATTTTTTTCTTTTCTAAACGAGAGTATCGTGTGACTCGACATATATATTAAAAACAAATATCTAACTCTACTATAATTAATATTCTTTCCATCCTAAAATTAATATTTTGTTTGATTCGACACATTGATTAAGGAAAAACAATTAACTTGATTATTGGTTTGATGTGTAGTTTCGTTTAGACCCATGTGTATGTGGCCTATAATTAAAATATGATGAAAAAGTAAGAGTAAATTGATAAAAGTATTGTCCTAAAAAAAGGTTTCAAACAAGACAATTATTTTAAAACAGACGAAAAAAAAAATATAATAATAATTTTGAGACGAATGGAGTAGGAGATGGTGGGAGACGGGAGAAGAATAATTTATATTTTTCAAGGATTCACATATGTGAGTAAGGCTCATCAACTAATGTGAGCATCAACTCATGGTAAAATAATAAATATAATTTCTAAAAAAAAAGATTAAATTTGTCCAAATATATATTTATTTGATATAATAATGATCATACGGTGGATAAACAAAACTTGTATCAATAATAGTGACTCTCCTTTTGTAAAAAAATAACTAAATTCTTGTCCTGCCAGTTTGGGTATTGATCATGGGCCTTTATCAAAAAAATCCTTGAAAAAAATATATTAAAAATTTAGTTGATCAGAATATTGTTTAATTTGATTGTGAGGAATGTGAGCCATGATTGAGTATGGGTGTTGATCTTATCTACATAACTTTAAATAAAGTTTTAGGGCAAATCGCTCTGTTGGTCCTTCGACTATGGTCCCTTAACAGTATAATTTCTTAATTTTTTTTTGTGAAAATTAGGTCATAGGAGTATTAAATTTTCATAGCTGTAGTCTTTTTATGGATCTCGTTAGTAAAATACAGTTAAATTGTCAATGTGCATTTATTAAGGGCTAAAATGAAATATTTTCAAACTTAACTTATATCAAAATTTACAATCGAATCCCTAAAGTTTAAAATAGAATAAAATAATATTTTGGTCCCTCGACATGTTGAAAAAGAATGTTTTGGTCCTCGGACCTTAAAACAAACTAATGTCGTAATATGGTCCCTCAACTCGTTTTTTGGATCAATTTCTCCCTCCCACCGTTACTGTTACACTTTCCGTCCAATATTATTTTAAATGCTAAAAATACCCTTACTTAAAAGTTTAATTGGGCTGACTTTTAAAAATATCAAAAATACAGGAGAGATAGAGAGAGATAGAAAGATAGAAAGAGAGAAAGAGAGAGAGAGAGAGAGAGAGAGTCGACGGTAGAAGAAATTGAGCAAATCGACGGTGACGCAAAGCGTAATCGAGGTAAGCCACGCTCCTTCCGAATCATAAAATCCTGTTTCGATTTCTATTCTTATTTATAAGTTGAGTTTTTCAATTTTGAATTTCTTTGGATAGTGATAAAGGGCATGAATGGAGTTTTATTTTGGTTAGTGTTGCCATGGGGGAGTGGTTTAGTGAAGAGATGAGAAAATAAATAAATAAATAGGGTGAGGGTGTACAACAAAAAGGGGAAGAGAGAATCAATGAGGGGTAGAGTCGGAGTATGAGGATGTTCAGTGTATTGGTATGAGAGAGAGCATAATGAGATGGAGATGGGTTGTTACTTCGATTTCTTTTTTTAAACATGAAATTAACGGTAGCATTTCATTTTTGCTTCTACCTTGCTTAGTAATTGACTGCTATTGTGATGTTGTTGTTGGGAGAATAGTGAGGAGAAGGAGGAAACTAAACAAGGAAAGTTGAGAGGAGAAGAACAGAGAGGACGGAATGGTCGGAAGAAATAAAAAGAGAAAGGAAAGAAAGAAATTGTAAGGAATTGCTCCACTATATGTTGATTTTTCTAAAAGGAGGTGGTCGGGTATCTAATTTGGCAAACCTAGCTAAAATGAGGCATCCTTTAAATAGGCAAGATGGATCTCATCCAAAAGTTTAATTGGGTTCCGGTGCTGTTAAAGAAGATGATACAGAGAGATCGATGGTGGGTTTGGAGTTGGTGGAGATAAAGCGCACGCCAAGAAGAAGGGCGGGCGCCGGATCGAGGATGATTTGGGAGATAATGATGGAGAAATCGGGATAGAGGAGAGAGCGGCGATCGATGAACGTGAGAGATGAGAGAGAGTCAAGACGCTTAGGCTTTTTCCTTCCCCTTTTTTTTCTTTTTTTAATTAATTAAAATGACTCATTTTTAATTGGCACATTAACCCCTGTATTTTGAATATTTTGAAAAGTCAGCCCAATTAAACTTTTAAATAAGGGTATTTTTGGCATTTGAAAAAATATTGGACGGAAAGTGTAACGGTAATGGTGAAAGGGGGGAAATTGATCCAAAAAAACGAGTTGAGGGACCACATTAGTTTATTTTAAAGGCTGAGGACCAAAATATTCTTTTTCGACATGTGTAGGAACCAAAATATAAATTAATCCTTTAAAATATGGTCATAAGACCTTCCGCAAAATTTTGGGAAACCCAACAAGTTCAAGAATAAGATCACGATTGAAAATAAGATCAGAAACAAGTTGTTGTATAGAAAATCCTTAATCAAAACATCAAACTAATTAACCAAATAGACAAATTATGATCATGATTAAAAAGATTTCAATGACGAATCAATAATCATAATAGATCTATCAGGAAACAAAGGTTATAGTTTATGAAATAAAAGATTCTTTGTATTCTAAAACAAATTGCTCACATACTAGAATATTCAATTGATTAGAAACCTCTTCTTTATACACATCCACAATCGCTCCAAAAATTTCAACAGTAATAGCTTTAGATATGGATATAGCAAAAATCTGGAGGAGCTAACTAAAAATTAAGGATAATCAAATCAATCACGGCAGATTGATATTGCTCATAGACTGGAATATTCAATTGATTAGCGGAATTGAATGACTTTCTACTCTTGTGCAGTTAATTAATCAATTTCAGTTTCATACATGAGTCGGTTGAGGTGAGCGATTTAGTCATGTCTATTGGGTTGTCAACTGAAATTGAGCTATGGAAACAAACCATTTGAAGATATATTAAAACTGAAATTCGACAAAATTAAATAAAACCCACGAATTAATAATCAAATTCAGATCAACCCAAGTTGATAAAATAAAAAAAGAACCGAGTTTGTGTGCACATGGTGATCAGAAATTCGCCGGCGGACATCAGATTTAATTGGGAATCGAATCAAAATTCAAAGAAATGAAGCAACTATATTTGGTATCTCCAAAAAGGATTTTTTTGATTTTTGATTTTTTGGGTTTGTATTAATTTGGTCTAAATTGGGTGCATTAATTTGGAGAAGAAGGCTTAAAGTCTTTTTCCAAACCATAGGGGCTCGATTGTAAAGTGTGATACATTTTATATTTGAGAATTTGCATTTTAGCCCTTACCAACCGCACGTGAGGGGCGCATGCACACTTAACAGTATTTCACTAATGACATCCATCAAAAGGACTGATTGCGTGAAAATTTGAAAGTTCTACGATCTAATTTTGATAAAAAAAATTATTAAGGAACTATTACTGTTAAGAGATCATAGTCGAGGGATCAATGATGCGATTTATCCTAAAATTTTAAGTATAGTATACAGATTATATTATAATATCAGTTCCAAACATGTTGATCACCACATGATCTTATTCCTTACTCCTCCAGTTTCAATGGAGATAACATCCAAAATTATTCAACAACTTTTGTTTTGGATACACAAATTATAGAAGTTGTGTCTTTCAATATCTACTTTTAGAAGTTTGTATGTATGTGCCAAATGGATTAACAAGTGAAGTAATTAATTAAACTAATTGATAATGCAAGTGGTTTAATAGTATAAACTACTCCTTTTCCGTTTTCAAATTATATTCCTTGTTTTTTTTCGTCCGTCGTAAAATAATTATCCTCTTTCAAAACTTTTCCTTTTAGGAAAATACTTTTATCACTTTACCTTTATTTTTTCTACCTACTTTAATTATGACCACTTGTTCAACGGACTATACATTTTACCAATACTTATAATATATTAAATTACTTTTTTTAAACGATGTGTTGGATGATAGGGAACAATAATTTGAAAACGAATGAAGTATAAAGCACTGCATTAAATCAGAGTCTCTGTCTTTAAAATAATTCAATCTAGTTGTTTTCCTTTGCTTTCTCTTGCTGTAGTTTGATCCTTATCTTAATCCACCCCTTCATCCATATACTTAAGCTTGATGTTACCCTTAATTTTACTCAACTTCAGTCTCTCTCTCTCTAGTTCCTTTCTGATACACTTGAGCAGACTAATGCAGGGAGTTAAAGATGAATCCGAAAAGCGTTCCTCGAAGAACTACTTGGAATGTAGCCGGCATTGTTCGCCGTCTTCTTGTTTTTCGCAGATACGACGAACAAGTTCAGGGGCTTATGCCGGCTCTAGTTCGTCTTTTAAGAAGACTGCAGAAGAGTACATAGATGAAAACAAAGTTCAAGCGGGCTGAGGAATCACTACGCACAGTGATGTACTTAAGTTGTTGGGGTCCTAATTGAAGCATTATGTTTGAACTTCAATTAACTTTTCTCTAATGTTAGCTTATCTTTCAAGGAAAATGTTAAATACACCATAAATTGACCTTCTCAAATGTTAAATTTACTCTATTTTTGATATGGAAAAAATGTTGTTTTTGATGCTATTAATAAATCTTAACATTGTCCAAAATGTATATGAGTATGTCTCGATCCTGTAAGACTAACTTACAGATCATCATTCGTATAACAGATCTTCCCACTCTTACAACTCAGTTATACAGTCAACACACGGTGTGTTAGGTTATGTCTTATAGAAAGTATGGTCGTTCCAAAGTTTTACCAATCTGAGTAGGTTTCCTGTGAGATCGTCTTATGGATGACACAACCTCACTCTCTCATAGCTCAGTCCAACAACACGTGTTGTGTTGGATCAGTAAGATCCATCTAGCATAATCGTTCCTAAGTTTTTGCTAATGTTGTATAATTAATTAATGGAGTAGAGGTTTGGTTGGGGGTATGCATGCTTTGACTTGTGCTTGTGGGTTTGGGCTTTTCCACTTCTAGTTGTATGCATGTATTATGTATATATACATTCAACTCCCTACACATGCTACTTAAATGTTTTGAGAAGTAATTAACAAGTTGAATTCATTAAACTTGATTTACGATACTAGTTTAATAGTTTATATAGTAAAAAAAAAAAGTAAATTATTTGATTTTAAAAAATCAATCATAGACCACTAAGTTATTATTGGTAGGTAGATATCATCTAAATTTTCAAAATTGTCTCAAAATTTTTTTCTTTACATTATATTACCAATCCTCCAATCTTTCTCATCCATAAGATTACAAGTTTTAATGTGATTGGCTAGTTGGCATGTCAAAACATTCATCAAACTTAATTATTCGGCGTACTAACATATATATGAAGCACAACGAATCACTATATGGGATATTGGAGGACACTAATTGTGCGTGCCAAAGTATTTTTTAGGGCAAAATCTTTAGTAAAACCGTTTTACATATATTTTTTGTTAGACGGATCCTTCTTATCCGACTCACTGTGTGTTGGTAGGTTGAGCTGTGAGAAAGTGAAGTTTCGTCTTATGAATTAAGATTTATAAGACCGTCTTATTGGAAACTTACTCTTGTTTTAGTTGAGGAGCGTAAGACTAGGTTAATGAGATTAATGACAGAACCTATAAATTTGAGAATCGCCCCAATTTTCTCAATTTGGCTCATCGGACAATTAATAAGTAGAACAGGTATATATATAAAAGAGATAATTGCAAAAAAAAAACCTGACCTATTTTATGTTTTGCAAAATTAACCTCGTGTATTGATGTTGATTCCTATGATCAGATTTGGTTGAGTCATCTTCTGATTCTATTGTACAGTAGGCTAAAAGGTCTGCATACCGATTAGTGTGGCAACTGTCTTAGAATCATTTTATTTAGAATAGTTTCTAAGTGTTAGTTCTTAGCGCCCAACAAAGAAGCTTCTACAAAGAAATTGATGACCAGCCAGACTTTGAAGTCTGCTCAAATACCGGAAAAACAAAATTGGCCAAAATCAAGAAACAATGACACGTGTACACCTATTTAGATATTTTCGAAAATATCTAGTCATCATGTCTTCACCAGATTATTTTTCAAGAAGTCAACTCTGCATGATGACAACTGCTCGCATCAGATCCCGAAATCAAGATCAAGACATTACCCGCTTTGGCTAAGAAGACTTTCCAAGCTACAAAGCTCAGATTCTCAAACATTACTGCTTAGTAATGTCTTCTCGCACACCGCATCTCGATGACGTGGGTCATTTCTTCACCCAAAGCGCCGAATTGCATTCAATGCAAAGGAACGTTGGACTGAATTATCTCTGATCTTAATCCAACGGTCAATAGATCTCTTCCTGGTATATATTCAAGTTTTGAAGATCTGAAGAAATAACTCTTTGCGCATTAAAACTCTCAAGCTTTATCTTCATCACTCAAGCATTCAAGAGATCAAAGGACAAGGGCTAACACTTCACCAAACTTTCAAGCTGCAGATCTGCCATCTTAAATTCTTTCTCACCTTCATTCTGTTTTGTCTTTAAACTGTTCTTTAATTCTTGCACGTGTGGAGAACAATTATTCATTGATTGTCTCTCTCACCTTTATACACTTGGTTAAAAACTAATTTTGTACACGATCCATTAGAGATCTAAATCATAAACCTAGTGGATAAACAAGTGCACTTTAAAATCCAAAGCTAACCACTTTGGTAGTGGATGTAGTACTATTCACAGCATTTAACCACTTCAAATTCCTCGTTTCAAACTCTTCTTATCTCTCACTTTAACGCTTGTGTTTAACTGTTCCAGATTCTGCACGCCTTAACAAAGACTCTTGATAATTTCAATCTGATTTGTTTCACGCCTAAGCACTTCTATTCAAACCTTTCATAAATCCTTAAGAAGTGTTTTTAAAAGAAAAGTTTTATAAAAACATAACTAGGCTATTCAACCCCCCCCCCCTTCTAGCCTAGATTGAGCCTATTTTGGGACCAACAATTGGTATCAGAGCTTAATTCTTTGAAAAATCATTTTTCCAAGATTAACCTCTTGAGAATAGATCCTATGGCTCACTATATGCCGCCTACTTCAAACACCACCACGCTCCAATATTGGACGAAGGCCATTTCAAGTATGGAAAGACAAGGTTATGAGATATATGAATTCTATTGACAATCGGTTGTGGCAATGTGTTCTAACAGTCCATATATCCCAATGAAGCCCAACCTACTTGTCAAGTAGCCTGGTCCTCCTGAGATACCTAAATCTATGAACGAATGGACGATCGAAGAAAGGAGGCTTGTTGAACTCGACAAAGGCTATTCATATTATATCCACTGTCGACACAAGCACATATCAACAGATCATCGATGCAAACCGCCAAGGAAATGGGAAGCCTTGGTGGAATATCTTGAAGGAGATCTACCCACAAGGGACAAATGAAAGTACAACTATATTCAACAGCCGACTCATTTAGAAAAGATCCTAAGGAGACTCTACGGCAAGCCTACGACGATTTTGTGAGGTAGTAAATAGTTGTTACTCTTTAGAAAAGAATATAGTGTTAAAGAAGTAAATATGAGATTTTTAGCTTCTTTAGGAAGTTTGTGGCATGTTAAAACCATCGCAATAAAAGAGTCCAAAGACTTAAACTCCATGCATCTCAGAAGTTTGTATGCGAAGTTTAAGCCTATGAGCAAGAATTACTTCAAGCTCAAGAACAGACAAACATTTTAAACTTCCTTCCTTTTCTCGCTATCTCCCAGAAATTCCCTGCTCAAGAAAGTAAACCATCTACTTCTTCTTCAAATGAGAATGAAATTCTCTCGACGAGCAATTTGCTATATTCGTTAAGAAGTTTCAAAAGTTCTCAAAATTTAATAAAAGAAAGAAGCAAACCAACAGACTTTCGTAAAAGACCGAAAACTCACACAATAATGAGTTAGTTTGCTACAATTGCAGTGAAACCTGGTCACTTTGCTTCTAAATGTCCCAAGCCTAAATATGAAGCCTATAAAAGGAGACCTTCTAAATCATTTTCTAAACATAGAGGTCTTCTGGCTGAGGACTTAGAAGAAAACCATGTAGCCACTTGGTTTGAAACTGACTCTGACGAGGATGATAGTGATGACTCACCTGAGCAGTACACATTTGTCTTGTTGCTCTAGAGTCACCTCCCACCTATGACTCGCATGTGATGTTAAATACTCTCCTTTTCAAGCCAATATTGAACAAGCTTCTGAAGAGCCTTCAAAAGAAGAAATCCTCAAGGATGCTCAAGACATGCTAGAGGAATTCAATGAATTCAGAAAGGCATATGTTAAGTTAGCTAAAAGTCATGAGAAGTTGAATCGAGAAATCCATGCCGAAACCGAGTTAAAACTCTCCATGGAATCCAGAGAAAGTATCAAGTTAAAAGAAGAGAACAAGTTTCTCAATGAAAAGGTTGCTTGTCTTATTGATCATGCCAAAGAGTTATCTGCCGAGAAAGAAGAGTTGCAAAAAACCATTAACTCATGGAATAACTCAACGGCAGTCTTTGATCAAATTCTTGGAGATCAAAAGCCCTCAACAGATAACTGGCTAGGATTCTCTAATGAATCTCTAGCGTAACCTCTGAACAAGAAAATGAACATTTTACAGTGAATAGTAATATTCCTGCACAATATAAGAAATCTAACAAGGGTAAAGAAGGAATTGGTTATACTGATACTCCTTATAAATACCCTAAGGTTCAAATTATCAGAAACAGTGAAGCTTTGAAAGCAAAGCAATCATCTGCTGGAGATAAATCATAAAGAAGGTGCACTTACAACCCTCCACCAAAGACTTCGTGAAAGCAAAGGCCGCCGCTGCAGGCCCATGAAAAGTCTCGCTCAAACCTATCGATTCATCAACAAGACTTACAGATGGTGCCATCTAGCATGTTGACACCAAGCTTAAAGGAAAAATGCATGAGGCATCAAAGTCTACTACCAAAGAAACATTCTTTTGCTAAAGCAAAGACCGGCCAGATACGTACTCAAGAAGCCTCATACGTAGCTTCCTCTAAGCCTCGCTGTTAACAAGACTACCAACTCAAAAGTCGCCGTTAAGAAAAATGTTCAAAAACCTTCAAACATCCAAAGATAATCATGTAGACTGTAATTTTCATCACTGCACATTTTGTAAGTGTTTGGCCACTTGGTCCATGAATGTCCGCCGAATCCATTATGAAGCCTCGCCTGATCCCCTATTCCAAAATCGCAAGTATGGGTTCCAAAAATACGCTAACCATTTGGACCCATAAGAAAAATAAAAGGGGAGCATGATTTTCTTATCCTTACATCTCTGTGTGTGCTTCAGAGCTAAATCATATTCGTAAGAAAGAAAGATGTGTGGTATCTAGACAATGGCCGCCAAGACACATGACCTGAGAATCATGCCTTCTCTCTAATTTTCTTCGAGGCGTAAGGCCCTCCACTATCTTCTGAGACAATGCTAAAGGAAGAACAATTGGCTATGGATCCATCATTCGAGGAAATCTCTCCATTGAAAAGTCTCTTGTAGAAGGCTTGAAACATAATCTCCTCGAGTATTTCACCCCGTGGACAAAGGGCTTATATGTCAATTCTCCTCAAACGATGTGATATCAAGGATCCGCCTCTTGCTCAACCTGGTTATCGGGTCATAGACAAGGGAATGTCTATGTAATAGATTTGAATGCCTACGTAAGGTTACTAATCTATGTCTTGTGGCAAACTCGCTCAAGACAAAAGCCGGTTGTGGCATAAAAGACTCACTATTTGAACTTCAAATATCTAGCCAAGTTATCTAAAGAAGGTCTAGTCAAAGGATTGCCTAAGGTCTCGCCGACCATGATCGCTCGTGCAAAGCGTGCCAACTTGGAAAGCTCTCAAAAACGCCATTCAAAAACAAACCAGATTCTCTCAACGACAAGACCTCTACAACCGCCGCACATGGATCTTTTTTCGACTAGCCACTACTATTAGCTATGGTGGTTTCAGTATACACGCTAGTAGTAGTGGATGATTATACAAGATACACTTCGACGTAGATGATGTCTTCTAAAGATCACACATACGATCTTCTTACAAAATTTATTCGTAAGATTGCAAACGCAAAAACTCGATGAAATTAGTGACGCTCGACGACAATGGCACCGAAGTTCACCAATAATGGAATAGCAAAGTATTGTGATGATCACGGTATTGGGCACAACTTCTCAGAAGAACACCACAACAAAACGGCTGCGCAAAGGAAGAACGTAACACTTATCGAAGCCGCTAAAACTATGCTTGTAAAGCAAAGTTGCTCCAAACACTTCAAGCGTAAGCCGCAATACCGCTTCACTCAACATCATTGATCAACAAATTTCACTAAAACACCCTATGAACTTTGGAGAGGTAAAACCCCAAACATTGATTTTTAAAATCTTCTACAGAATGCTTTGTAGTCTACAATGGTAATGATTATAGAGGCAAATTTGATCATAAAGCCGATGAAGGTGTATTTTTGGGTTATGCCTTACACTCCAAAGCTTACATGGTTTTCAACAAACGTTATTAAAAATAGTTGAATTTGCTCATGTCTCATTTGATGAATTTGATTTATTAGAGCCACATGTGGCTCCAAATGTCAGCCGATGACTTTGTTGATGTTGAGACAGTACATCCCAACCATCAACCTCTAGATACCTAATCCTTCACCAAAGAACTCAATCAAACATTCGACCATCACTTTGACAAACGGGTCACCGTAAGACTTCAACCCCCGCCAAGAAAATCCGAATCAAGAACCTTTTGTTTCTCAACCTGAAAATTCTATTCCTCAACTCACCTATGAGCCAAATTTCGAACACAACTCTCATCAAGACACACCGATCTTCCCTATAGCCTCCTTCTCGAACCTTGTCATGAAGAAACAAAGAAAGAACTCATCATATTCCCCGCTGTCACAAGAACATGCAAAGACCATCCAATCTCTCAAATCATTGGTGACATTCATGTTGAGTACTAATTTAAGATCTTCCAAAAATGAATGTATGTTCTTCAGGCCGCATTTGTCTCGTAAGAAGAGCCAAAGAAGATCGAAGAAGCTCTTCAAGATCCAAGTTGGTCGGAAGCCATGCAAGAAGAACTTCAACACTTGAACGATGTCAAGTATGGAAGCTAGTTCCAAAGCCTCGCCGATCATACCGTCATTGGCACAAAATGGGTGTTCGAAACAAGAAGGATGAGGATGGAAACATAGTGAGGAACAAAGCAAGACTTGTTGCACAAGGATATCGCCAAGAAGAAGGAATCGACTATGATGAAACATTCGCCTCCCGTAGCAAGATTGGAAGCTATCGTAATCTTCTTAGCCTATGCTACATACAAAGACTTTGGCTGCACTCAAATGGATGTCAAGAGCGCATTTCTTAATGGTGATCTTCAAGAAACGCCTACGTTGCTCAACCTCCGTGCTTTGTAGAAAAAGGAAAAGAAACTCATGTTTACAAGCTTAAGAAGGCTCTCTATGGTCTTAAGCAAGCTCCTCGAGCCTCGGTATGAAACCCTCTCTAAATTTTTGGTCAACAAGGATTCGTGCGAGGAAAGATTGACACCACTCTCTTCATTCTCAAGCACAAAGGACATTCTCTCGCCGGGTACGATTTACGTTGATGATATCATTTTCGATCCACAAATGAGAAGTCAGTAAGCGATTTGAAACGCTTGACGGCAAGTTTCAAATGAGTATGATGGGAGAACTCACATTCTTCTTGGGTCTTCAAATTCAACAAATTCAACAAAGGAATATTCATCACCAATCCAAGTATGCTAAAGATCTTGTCAAGAAATTTGATTGGAAACAAAGAAACACATTTGATACTCCAATGGTCGCTAGATGCAAACTTACAAAGGACTTACAAGGAAAGAAAGTTGATATCACCCACTATAGGGGATAATTGATCTCGCTTACCTCACCGCCAGCCAGATTCGACATAGTGTATGCCGTTGGGGTGTGTGCTAGATTTCGCTGCACTCGTGAGTCACATCTTCTTGCAGCCAAAAGAATCATCAAATACGATCGATACCACCAACTTAGGTATCCGGTATCCTAGAGAATCATCTTTCAACTTGGTTGATACTCGACGCAGACTATGGTGCCGGGTTGCCAAATTGACAATGTAGCACTTGCAGTGGAACTTGTCAATTTCTAGAGACGCACTCGCCTCTTGGGCTAGCAAGAAACAAGCATCCGCCTCAAACTCCACCATCAAGTAGTAGTACATAGGCCGCCGGTAGTCGCCGCCAACCGCCACTGGATCAAACAAAGAAGCTAGTAGACTACTTACATCAAAGTAGCGATCGCCTAATCATGTGTGATAACACCTCGAATCTCTATCACATACAATCCCGTGATGCACTCCAAGACAAAGCATATCGATGTTCGATATCACTTTCTAAGTGGACAATGTAGGAAAGAAACATTAGTATGGTATATTTCAACCGACCATCAACTAGCGTACATCTTCACCAAAGCTCTAGAAGCGCATGTGTTTGCTTATCTAAGGGGAGAGCTTGGTATGCTTGACCCGATCGCTAAATTTTATCTAAAATTAATTTTTCATTATAATATGTAACATTTCCAAAATAATGTTTCTTAATTTTATTTTTAAGCGCACTTGAAAAATTTTATTT
>CM028381.1:56225387-56278896 GCA_013146195.2 Codonopsis lanceolata
ATTTCTTCATATCTATTGTTTTGAAAAGGTTAAGAGTCAAAACTCTATATCATGAAACATTGATTGATCCCTCTCGTTATATGATATTTAGTTTCTGAACTTGGCCCATGTTTTAAAGAATTATTTGAATCTAAGAAAACATGAATCAAAAAATCTTTCAAAATTGTTTGCTAAGGAAATCTACTTTAGACAACATCAACTACGATTTATCACTTGATTCAAAAAGACTTTGTTCAAGAACATCATTCTCGATCCGTATAACTCAAAAAGGTACATCCCTTGCCTCAGGCCCCTTCCTTCAAATCTTTATCTTTGCACAAAGACCATGGAGAATGAGAAATTCAAGATCCAATTTTTCTTTTCACCGATCTTCTTGAAATACTTGTTCCAAAGATTCAGATTTTTCTCGAACTTCCTAAAGCTCATAAATGTTGCTAATGATCTTCTTGATTCTTATTCAGAATGTATTCTCCAAAGATCAATAAGCACACTTTATTATCTCTCATCGAAGTTCTAAAAGCTTTCTGATCAAAGTACATGACCCTATTCACTGATTCAGCCATTTCTTCCTTTCCTCGATTATGATATATAATCGTTTTTCGCTTATGATTCCTCGCTAATCATGATCATGAATATATCATCTCTGCATGGCTTTATATTTGCTTGCTCTGCTCTTGTCTATTCTTTTCTAAAGCAATATATATTGCCAGAGTGATTTCACCTATCATACTTTGTTTCTCCTTTATTTGTATGATCTGTGATTTACTCATCTGTTTCGTTGCCTCATTTTCTTTGAAGTTTTCTTCTGTTGCTCAGTGCCTCATAAGCTCAGTTTTATGTGCTGACTTATAGAAGTTTTTACCTTGTAGACAATGTGCAAACTACATGGGTACTTTTGCAATTTCTACAAAGGTTGAGGTAAAGCTTTAGAAACTGACTATTTCTTAAAAACTAAAGACAGATTTCATAGAATCTCGGTAAAGATAAAAACAACTTTGAAATGTGGGAATTGTATTTCCCAAAACACTCTTCTGAAAAAGGGTATGTTTTGTCAAATCCCACTGAAAAAGATTTTATCCACTTAAAGACATTTCATTCTTTCTAGAAAGCCAAACCTACTTTTCAAAATCTTTTAGCTTTCCAAAGAAGTAACTTTACCAGATATCTAGAAATTTATACCAACTCTCACTCTTCCTCGTATAACTTTTATTAAGAGTAGTTGAAAAGGACTTTTCACTCTTAAATGAGTCGGTCCATTGTCTTGCCTCAGCAAGTATTTATAGAGACCCTCCTTCCTTCTTCTCTATCACTCGCAAACTACCTCAAACACTATGATAGACACTGATACAAAATCCCTTTCTTAAAAAATGTTACTTAGGAGAATTCTTAGCACTAGATCAAGGCTTCTTCTCAACAACTTGGAATCACCCTTCCGATTCTTCGAAAGTTGTTTGGTTTGTTTCAAGGATTTCTCTCGCGTGAAGACTTTCATTAACAACCATTTAGCATGTCTCTCCCCGAACCCTTTGATCGTGCTCATGTCAGCCTCCCCTTTTAAGAAATATAAACTTTCTACATTTTCTCGTGCTGACATGATTCTCCCTAGAGATCAGCACATATCACAGCAGCTGACTGATTTAAGGTAATCCAGCTTGCTCGTGATGATCATCTAGGGTTCTAGAGCTAGCCGACGGGAGAAGGAAGAGCAGGCAACTGGATCACTCATCTGCATTCTTCGTAATGTAGAGATTCTGTTTGGCTTTCTCTTTTGACATCTGAATCCCTCGATCTAGGACCAGTATTCCATTTGCCAACCGGTTAGCTGAATCTGGGTCCATGGTCTTCATAGACATCTCCTTGTAACATCCTTATCTTTAGATATGTATCATGTGTTTAGATTAGTTGTTTAAATGGAGTAGTTTAGTCATCGGAAGTTGTAATGAACTCTGTAATCTTTAGATCATCTTTGTATTCTAGTATATTTTGATCTAAATGAGAACTAGTTCAAATCATCTTTACTTCATGTCTATCTGCCTTTGTATGAACATTCCTTGATAGCATGAAATCTTATATTTGCTTGAGTTTTCGGTATTTGTACTTTTTATAATATGTTGTTCAGAATTCAAGACAGTAAATATAACTCTGTTGTTAACCCAACAGCAAACCAATCCTTAATCATAAAATTTCCTATTCAACACTTGGTATTCAACATTTGGTATCTGAAGAAACAATGTTGGAATATGGTTAATTTTAAGTTTTGGATTTCTTTGAAGTTACTGCATACCTTGCAACTACTTCATTGGGAATTATAGATCTCATCTCAACCCATGATGTTCTGGTGAATCTTAATTCCCCACCATAATTCCAGGTCTCTCTAGTTTTAACGGTAGACCTTATCTCTGCCATTGTAACAACGACCTTTCGAGGAAATAAGCAGTATCCTCAAATTCTCTTCTTCTCTACTGCTTCCTTTGTTCAATGACAACTTTGCTCTAAACTCATTCTTACTTCTCTTGTCTTGAACAAAGATGACTTCCTCTTCCTTAAACAGGATAAGTCATCATCATATTAGCTATTGACCTCGAAGCAAAAGTCATTCTTCATCTGTACCGTCAGCCTAACTAAGTTTGAGCCACTTGCTTCTTTGTGATTCAAGTACTTTAACTGAAATGGTTGTTGTCTTTCGTTTTTGTATCTAAAATGCTCTTATCATTCAATTGGGATTCTATTATGAAGTAGCATGGTCATCAGTTCATATTTGCCGATGAAACAACTGAACCTCCTAACAGCTGCCAAGGCAAAAAGGAAAATCTACAGAAAATCTCTTTTCTACTCTTGTAGTCTGCAGACTCTATTCTTTCTTCAAAAGGGTTCGAAGCACACATTCTACTAGTGAGGAGGAGCCAACTGCAGAGCTTGGTATCATTCTAGTACCGATACCGCTGTTACTGCTGTTGTTGCTTCAAGTTTATAAGAAACATCTTGCTCTCCCTCCATTTTTATTTCGTTCTCTTTGCCGATGAAACTTATGGTTTATCCTTCCAGAAGCCAAGGCATTTCAAAGGAAATGGTTTCTATAATACTCTTCTTCCAATTGGTATAGGTAGACCTCAATGTCTGCTGTTCCATCTATAAACAACATACCTTCTAGTCTGCAACACTTATCTATATCTTAGCAGACCTTATCCCTGCTGACCTCTTTCATCAGCAGACCCTTATCTATGCCGACTCCCCTGTCATTCTTTCTTTCAACAACGACATACCTCAATATCTAGTTTACTGATCATCCTTTAATGATTGATATCATTCATAAATTGGTATCCCTCATACAATCAATCGACATCCTTCAACAATTGATTGATTTCCTTCAGCTCTCAAATATCAATAAACTTCCACCCTTCTTGAACACATAATCAATTCAGTATAAAAGTTATTCACAACTATCATCTTTCGTGTGTTCAAGAGACTGATATAACCTCGCATAAACCTTTTAATTGGTATCAGCAGACTTTCATTACTGCTGCATACTTCCTTAAAAGTTATTAGTTGCATCGGTAGACCTCAATGTCTACTGGTCAAAACCTGAACTGCAGACCTCCATCTCTGTCGTTCACACTCTTGTATCAGCACACTTCACACTTTACTAAAACTAATCAACAAAATTGGTTTCAGACCTCTTGCTGTTGATCAACCTTGTGTAATGATATCTTTGACATAAAACATTTAGCAATGATTGATTGTTTTTCAAAATAATATTTCAAAAATCCTTCTAAAAATGACTTTCAAAACAACTTTGTTCTGGAATGACTAAAAGAATTGGAAGATTGCTGAAGACTGTGTGGATAACTCAGAAAGCTCCAAAAATTTCTTCTAGTAAACAAAGAACACAAAAATCTTAACTGCTTTGCAAAAACATTTTTGAAATAATTGTTCCAAATATTTTTGAAATGATTTCTGTTCCAAAATTCTACAGATTTGGGAGATTTCTTGGGATTGTGTAGATGATTCAGAATGCTCCGTAAATTATCTATTAGGATATCTAGAATATTTAAAAACCTATCATATTTCCTAAATTTATTTTTATGAAATTCAGTACATTATCTTTGCTCATCGATATCAACACATCTTCTTTTCAATACCCTAAGCTGTCAATTAAAACTTTCTCGGTATTGAAATCCTCGATTTTAAGTCTCTAATCTGTCCAAATACATATTCCCTAGAAGACTTAATTATCGCAATCATGAATCGCCGCCTCTCCAATAAACACGTCCACTCACAATTAAGCTTCGAAATGACTACTTCGCCGGTTCTCATTTCAATCTATAACAGCTTTATTGTGGACTCTCAAACGACGGTTCTTGAACAGTGTGTTCCTCCTGCTCGATCTCAGAAAGTACTGAATATATATACTCTTTTTTTTTATCTCCATCGTTTCCCAATCAATCTAAAACGATTATTATCAGTGCATATTTATGTTTCCCTAAGAAATTCTTCATGGCCGCTTCTTCTTCAAACAGCGTCTCTCGCCTTATCGGTCCCCCGAATCTTCTTTCGTCACCGTAGTAGGCCGTCAATCCTACATTCTTGGTCGAACGATTCAAGGAGAACAATTTCTCCTTGACAATGCTGTTGGCGCAAAGATTTTAGATCTTTTCCACAGTTCTGGACTCGTCTACATCCTTTCCTTTCGCGAAGAATTCTACAGCCTTCGACTGGTCGACGAATTCTACTCAAGGATGCACCTGTCAAGAGATGGTAAAAGCCTCCACGGTCGCATTCGAGGTACTGATCTCGTCCTCAATGCCGACAGCCTTTCGAGAGTCTTCAACCTTCCCTCTGCTGGCTTTGACTCCATCAATGATTCTGTTCTCAACGAATCATGGCTGCACCGTACTGGCCACCAATCTCGAGATGACTACAGTACATGGGATATTTTTAACTATCCCTTGGACATGTACTGTGTTGGAGAGATTCTGAGCCAATGCCTTCTGTTTCATGAACCTGGCTCAGGAAGCGACACCAGAAGACTTCGGAACTTCACCATTGCCGTTCTTGACTCTCATGTCATCAACTGGTCTGAAGTAGTCTTCTCTATCATCTGTCGATCTTTTTAGCGAAGACGAGTGAATGGGTCTAGTATTCGCAAGTACGCTAGGATAATCAGCTACTTCCTATGCTCCTACCACACCATTCGTTCCACGATTCACGAGGACGAACGCCTTCCTATCACTGGAGAATTGCTGATCACTCGAGAATTATTCGGCAATCGAAGCTTTTCTGATCAGGATAGAAACTATTCTCTAGATTCTAGCACTGGTAGTTTTGGAGATTCAAATTAGCTTGTATTTTTCAAAACTTATTAGTACTTTCTTCCGTTATTTAGTGTCTTTCTCTTTTGCTATCTACCCTATTATACTGCATCTCTTCTGTTATCCTTCTTTATTTTTTGCTTGCAACTGTCCTTCAGGATTTATTCTTCCTGCTTGCAACCATTAAGGAGGAGAGTTATATGACATATACATATAACCTACGGAGGAGAGTATAAAAAGAGTAATAACATTCCTTTCGTAAGGAGGAGAATTGACTTAACTAAATTCCAAATGAACACACACTCTAAATGTGACAAATCACCCTAAGCTGATTCTTTGTGAATCATGCTCAGCCTTTGTGGCACTTCTGTTGAAAACCTTGTTTAAAACTAAAACCCTCTGTTGAGTCTTACCTTCAACAGAGATCCTTTACTTTCAACAGAAATAAAAAGTTTTCAAAAATTGATTTTCCAAAAATTAATTTTTCCGAAAATTGGTATTACAAGCAATCCTTATTTGAACTCTTTCAAAAACATACATTTACTTAAGGATTTTCTACTCTTACTTGCCAAAACAAGCTTTCATTCTATACAAATTTATGTGCAAGTAAGACTTCTAAAAACCTTTTAGATCCTGTCCAAAACTCTTTCAAATCTAAAAGTGATCTAAATTGTTTTTGCTATTGCATCACCTGTTCAGTACTTTGATTTATCGAGTCTGTAATAGCAATAGTAGACTATACCAAAGCCATCGCTTATATGTAATTATCAACATAGGACATGTCTTGAGATAAAATGATCATTCATTGTGGACATGCTATTACTATGTCTGATAAATGCTTTAGTGCTTTGTATATGTCATTTTGTAATGGTTCCAAGCAAATAGGAGGAGATTGTTGATTATTGGAATATGCTTCTTGATAATTCAATTATCACCTTGCATATTCTATATATATTGATTTGCTTGCCCCCATTACAAGTGAGTCATCACGAGTGGCTAAAAGGTCTGCATACCGATTAGCATGACAACTCGTGTTGATATCACATAGGTCTTAGATTAAGTTCAACCTAATCTAGTCCTACCTTCCTATATGATGATCAAGACAGACCAGCACTTCAGAATGCACTTAGCACCGGAAGACTTGCAGCTATGTCAAAAGCCTTCAGTGATAAAGATCAGAATATCCTTATGACTCATCACCGGCAGACATGCTACAAGTTAAAACTGCTCGCACCGGTAGACATCCGTTCTCCTGTATCGGAAGACTTGTTTCCACTGGCTCAAAGCATTCCACCGGCAGACTTTAGAATCTACACGTGCTTCAGAGAAATGTCAAGAAGCTGCTCAAATCAAGACAAATATGTCCGTGCCTCAAAAAGCCTGACATACTTAAAGCTACAAGACTTTCTCTCACTCAAGTAGTCTATTAAAGTCAAAAAGCAATTACTTTATTGAACAGACCACCTGACAGTGCAACAGACATCAGACCTACTCTTCAGAGACTTATCAACATAGTCTGACAGACAACGAGTTCCAAGATCTACAAGACTAAATCTCTGCTCCAAACAGTCAAAGATCTTATGGACAAAGATCTATATTTGATAGTCTTCAACCACTACATCTCCAACGGATAGAAATCTTCGAGTCTTCATCTCTCAACGATCATATTGATTCTCGCCTATATAAACCCTCTCTCCTGCTCAATAAAAAAGAGAGGAACTTAGAAACTAAGTGACTCAGTGGCAGTGTATGCTACATCTAAGATCATCAAACGATACACTGTGAGCAACGAGTAACTCAATCTACTCAAAAACTTCATAGAAAATAAATCATCAAAGAGATCGTCTTCACCAACGTATCTCTAATTTCCACAACAGATTGTAGTGAACTCATCCAAGTCTTAGCAAAACACTCTCAGTGGATTGCTAGGAAGAAAAGCTTGGAAAAGAGAAGAGATTGATCAGAAACTTCAATAGACAGAGATCAAGATCAGAAGATTGATGTTAGATAATATCTGAGGAAAATGAAGAGTTGTCTGTAGATATTGCATTCATATCTTCATATTTGTATCCCAATACAAATGCTGTTGATTGTGCAATTATCAATCATCATGGGAGGATGAGTGCTTTGCACTCAATCGTTCAGATATATTTTTATATCTGAACAACCTTGAAAATCCTCTTCTCATAACAGTTTCTCGTTCTCGTCTCCGATTGTCCTTTGCAACTTAAAGATCCTTGAATGGATAATTAAGTAAGGATTGAGACTTAAGAAGACAAAGCCAGAAACTATACATAGATTATTTAGACTGATGTAATATGTAATTTATCTGTGAATAAATTCATATGTTCTTAAATGCTTTATCTCTCAGTCATTAAATATCTATGAGCTTTTTAATAATTGATTTGTCATTAGAAAAATCATTCTCTACTTGATTTCCTAAACCTGCATTTGGAAGAAGTAATAAGTGTGTTGTTGTTCTGAACATATATTCGTGTACAGCCACTTAAGACTTCTCTAAATCATAGCCTTTTATCTTCCGCTAACCAAACCTTTTTACAGGCTTTTGATTTGATTAACAGTTTACCGGTAGAGTTGATACTTCTGCTTATAGCAAGTTTACCGATAGCCTCTACCGGCAGACATGCTCAACTAGATAAACTGTAATTGCCACTTAAACTATGCTTTATGTATCACCAAAAGAAAAGTTTTTAAATTGGCATTATAGGCTATTCACCCCCCCCCCTCTAGCCTATTTGAGCATTATTGTGGACCAACAGTAGGTGTGGGGACGATTTTGTTAAGAATTATAGAATTCACTCAAATTGGAGTGAATGATCTATTTAATTAAGAAAACTACACTAGGCTTATATAGTCTTACATGTCAACAAAAGGAAATAAA
This sequence comes from Codonopsis lanceolata, assembly GCA_013146195.2. NCBI lineage: Eukaryota > Viridiplantae > Streptophyta > Magnoliopsida > Asterales > Campanulaceae > Codonopsis > Codonopsis lanceolata. The sequence continues at coordinate 56,233,599 of CM028381.1, forward strand.
TATGCTGCCCACCTAGCACATTATACGCATAGATAAGATAAACTTAAACTAGTTTAGAATTGACTATAACAAACCCTGTAGACTAGGACTTTTATTCCTAAATTCACGCTCCTAATTTCAACAAACCCTCCCTTGAACTCATTCCCAAATTACTTCAACGCTGGACCATCACACACACACACCGAACTCTTCTCGAAGTCTACGAAAAGCTTCCAACTTCAGGGGCTTGGTCATCAAATCTACTAGCTGATCTTGCGTGCTATAGTAGACCAGTTCAACAACTCCATCTTTAGTGAGGTCTCTCAGAAAATGAAATCTTACCCTTATGTGCTTGGAACGTCCATGCAGAACAGGGTTTTTGGACAACTTTATGGTTGATGTGTTATCACACCTTAATATTGTACCTTCTGCTTGTATGTGACCTATCTCCTTCAACACTCTTCTCATCCATATAGCTTGGCAAGCACATGATACAGCTGTGACAAACTCAACCTCTATAGTTGACAAAGTGGCTATGGGCTGCTTCCTTGATGACCATGCTACTGCTCCTCCACTCATCAAAAACACATAACCTGAAGTGCTCTTGCTATCTTTCACGTCCCTAGCGTAGTCGCTATCGGTGTAGGCCATCAAGTCAAAAATTCCTTCTCGTTTGTAAAACACACCGTAGTTCACAGTGCCTTTTAGATACCTCATGACCCTCTTTGTTGCTGCAAGATGTTGCTTTGTAGGACTTGCCATGAACCGATTGATAAGGCTCACAACAAACATGAGATCCGAACGAGTAGCAGTGAGATACATCAGGCTTCCCATCATCTACTTAAATTGAGTTGCATCCACTTCCATGCCACCTTCATCTCGGCTAATTTTCTGTCCAAGAACAATAGGATTACAGATAGAGTTGTAGTCCTCCATTCCAAATCGATTCAATACCTCTGTTGCATACTTTCTTTGGCATATAAACACCCCATCAGATTGTTGAAGCATTTAAATGCCAAGGAAGAATCTCATCTTCCCTAAATCTGTCATGTCGAACTCCTTTTCATCGAACATTTGAACTCACACAGCATCTCTTCATTATCACTTGTAAATAAAAGATCATCAACATAAATGCTGACAATAAGAATTTTACCTTTCTTCCTCTTGACAAAAAGTGTATTCTCACTGGAACTGCTCTCGAACCCTTCCTTGACAAAGTAAGTCTCTATCCGACTAAACCAAGCTCGAGGTGCTTGTTTTAGTCCATAAAGAGCTTTTTGCAGTTTTTACACCATCTGCTCACCTCCTTTTTTCTCATAACCCCGTGATTGTTCTATATACACGTTCTCCTTCAGCTCCCCAAGTAGAAATGTTGACTTGACATCTATCTGATAGAGTCCCCAACCTCTTAGAGTTGCAATAGCAATAATCATCCTTACTGTATCCATTCGAGCCACATGTGCATAGACTTCGGTGTAGTCAATCTCGTACTACTGAGAGTAACCTTTAACCACCAATCTCGCTTTAAATTTGTCGACCTTACCCAGCTCGTTTAGTTTGGTCTTGTAAATCCATTTTACTCCTATTTTCTTAGCACCAGTTGGTAGTTCCACCAAATGCCAAGTTTGATTTCTTTCGATGGACTTGATTTCTTCATCCATAGCCAACCTCCATTTTGAATTTTTGACAGCTTCCTCAAAGCTTGTAGGGTCTGATATCACCATGAATTCCAGATTAGCTAAGTCTGTTTCATCTTCTGACAAACCGTCACCAGATACGTAGTCTGGTGTACATACAGGAAGACGTCTAACTATGCCCTCCCTTACTGTCAAATTTTCAATAGTTACTGGTGAGGTATTAACTTCCACTAGCTCTTCCGCAGTTGGTAAATGATTGACTTCCACTTCTCATCCTCGACTTCATCCATGAATCCCACTACTTCTTCATCATCATTCTCATTCCCTCCAATGTTGTCTTCCCACTCTAGTTCCATCAATTGCTCTTCTTTGTAGCTAGCATCCCAATCCCACATGCGATTTTTTTCAAAAACCACATCACAACTGATAATGATTTTCTTGGCAACTGGATCAAACATCCTGTACCCTTTGGATTAAGTGCTAATACCAAGTAGTACACACCTGACACTTGTATCTTCAAGCTTGGTTCTTTTGACATCTGGTATGTGGACATGTCCAACGCAACCAAACACTCTAAAATATTCCACTGATGGCTTTTCTCCACTCCATGCCTCCTCTGGTGTCATGTCTTTTACAGCTAGAGTAGGTGATCGATTTAAGACATGATTTGTCCATTGAATTGCTTCTGGCCAAAAAGGTTTGAGAACGTTTTTTCTCTGTCAGCGTAGCTCTCACCAAGTTCATGACTGTGCGATTTTTGCGCTTGGCTACTCCATTTTGTTATGGAGTGTAGGCTATGGTCAGCTACTTCTTTATCCCGTGTAGCTTGCAGAAGTTTTTGAACTCTGTAGACCTGTATTCTCCTCCTCTATCTGTCCTCAAACATTTAATGAACATTCCAATTTCTTTTTCTACAAGTGCCTTGAAACGCTTAAAGAAATAGAACGTTTCTGATTTTTCTAGAAAAAAATAGATCCATGCTTTCCTAGAAAAATCATTTATAAAACATAATAGGTACCTTTTTTGGCTATTTGATGCGGGTGTGATAGGACCACAAAGGTCTGAATGGATGAGTTGCAGTCGCTCAGTTGCCTTCCATTTGATTTGTTTGGGAATAGGAGTTCGATGTTGCTTGCCTTTCATGCATGCTTCACATATGACATTTGAGGCTCCAATAAGAGGCAATCCAATTACCATTTTCTTAGATTGTTGAGTGTGCAGGCCTTTGTAGTTGAGATGACCATAACAGGTGATGCCATAGTTCAGATTGATCGGCAGTATTAATTTGGAGAAACCTTTTTCTTCTGTCTTGATAACAGATTCAGCTAGTAAGACAAACATTCTATTTACACTCATGATAGACTCTGCTATTTTCCCTCTTTGTGGATGAAAAATACTGCATACACCACCCTTAAACAATAGTGTTAATTCTTTTTATTGGAGTTGTCCTACACTTAGAAGATTGTTCTTGAGTTCAGGTATATAATGCACATCGCCGATGATATAACTAACTCCAAGAAGAACCAGCTTCACAACTCCTTTTCCAGTCACATTTAATCTTGTATTATTCCCAAGTTTGACAGTATGATAAAAGGTTGTATCCAGACTTGTAAACATACCTTGATCTCCACACATGTGATTTGAGCAACCAGAGTCTATAAACCAAGCATCACTTCTTTTTGCTCCATGTAACTCTACATATGCCATCAGCAACACCTCATCTTCTTCCTCCAATTCATCATAATTTTCTTCCTTGTTCCACGTTGGACATTCATATTGAAAATGCCCCAAGTTGTGACACTTATAACATTCAACAATTGCTTTGTTGAATGTTGTTCTGCCTCTTCCGCGACCCCTACCTCTGGGAGATGTCCTTCCCCTGCCTCTATTTCCAAACATGTCCTCTACCTTCAGAACTTGATCCTCCTCTTCATCGTTCACCCTTAGAAACTTCTGTTCGTGCACCACCAACGAGCTTTGCAATTCATCAATGGACATGTTATCGGTATCCTGGGATTTTTCGATGGATACTACAACATATGTGAACCTTTCAGTTAGGGTTCACAGGATATTTTCCACAATTTTTGAGTCAAGCATCTTTTCACCATTGCTCATCATCTTGTTGGAGACTGTCATTACTCGTGCAAAATACTCGGTAATGGTTTCATCCTTCTTCATCATCAAAACCTCAAACTCTCTTCTTAATGAGTTCAGGAGAGATCTCTTTACCTTGTCATTTCCCCCAAACGTTCGCTTCATTGAATCCCAAACAATCTTGGATGTGTGACGGTCCAAGATTTACTCAAAAACAGTTCGATCGATTGCCTGGAACAGATAGTGCTTGACTTGGTAATCCTTGGTTCTGTTCGCTTCGAGCTGAGTTTTCTGGGTCTCAATCAATTGCATCCCTTCTCGTGGTTCTGTAAAGCCATTTGCCACCAAGCTCCAAAGACCCTTTGCTCTAAGCAAATTCTCCATCAGCCCACTCCAATGGTCATAATGACCATTAAATTGTGGGATCTTGGTCAAGGTTTTGTCTTACTCATTCTCTTAGTGTTGGATCACTCGAAGACTGCTGCTTCTTTTGACAAGCCCAGTGGGTGGCTCTAATACCAAATTGTTAAGAATTCAAGAATTCACTCAAATTGGCGTGAATGATCTATTTAATTAAGAAAACTACACTAGGCTTATATAGCCTTACATTTCAACCGAAAGGAAAGAAATATGTTGCCCACCTAGCACATTATACGCTTAGATAAGATAAACTTAAACTAGTTTAGAATTGACTATAGCAAACCCTGTAGACTAGGACTTTTATTCCTAAATTCACGCACCTAATTTCAACAGATTTTGTACTTTGTAAAATGAGGAAAATAAACATTATATTATTCCAGGACCTACCACTACCCTATCTAATTTATTTTGTCACTTATTATCTAAAAGATGGATTTCGGCTGACTTACCCTGGTTATGATTTTCTCGCAATCAAGACAATGGTTAATCGGGGTGTTTTTTTGGTTGTAGGACATCAAATTGGTGTTGGGAAAGAGTCTGGTAATATGCAGGAAAATATTTCTCCTCCTTTCAAATTATCACGTTTAATAGTTTATCCCTAACATTTGCTGTTTTTCAGATATTTTTGAGATTGCCACGGAGGATGGTACTATTCTTGCTATGAAGCTACATAGGTTGGGTAGGACCTCTTTCAGGGCTGTCAAGTCCAAGCGTGATTACTTAAAGCATTGTAGTAGCTTTAATTGGCTATACTTGTCACGTCTAGCTGCTCTCAAAGAATTTGCTTTCATGAAGGTTCTTCCTTCGTTGCTGCTATGTATCTTTATTTACTAATTGTTTGGTGTTGGTTTATTATTTTGTTGCTCACTGTCAAGTATCCTTCATTTTATACTTGATCAGGCCTTACAAGAGCTTGGTTTCCCTGTTCCAAATGATGTAGATTGCAGTCGGCATTGCGTGATTATGTCGCTTGTCCAAGGTTATCCACTGTAAGAATTCCATTGCAATATATTTATCTGGGGTTATCTTCACTTCTTCTTTATTAGTGTTCAAGTTATGTAACATTGCTGACTTAAAAATCATGCGCTATTATGTGCCAAAATACTACAAGTGTCTTTTCTATTGTGCTGTTTGTCTTACTGTCCTTTTTCTTGAATCCTTATTCCCTACCCTTTTTTATTTTTAATATATTATCTCTACCAGGTTCAACATGTCATTTCAAGAAAATGCGGATGAGTCTGAAGATTCAGATAGGGACTCAGATGAAAGTGCAAGGCCTCGCTTTTCCTCCATAACAAAAGTCTCTGGTTTCCTAGCCTAGGAACTTGCAGCCAGTGATTTTACTAAAAAGGACCAGGATGAGATTGAAAAGGTATGATGCATCAAATTGTAACTACATCATTTTATCTATAAAGAACAAAAAATAACAAAAAATAAAATAAAATAGTCTGGTTGTCTGAGAAAGTACAGTCTGGGGTAAAAGTTCTATATTTTGACTAGTTTATTGGCTTTCCAGCGATTAGTGTAATAATGGAGGTCATTTTGGTTTTTGTTGATGAGGGAGCGTGATGTACATCCACAGTAATAAAATTATTATTAGGTTGTTTTATATTATTATTTGGAGAAAACAATTGTATTTTATTAAGGGATTATGAGTGTTTAGTTTATTCTGGTCAAGTTGGATTATTATGAGAGTTTATCCCGGTTTAATTATAATGTTAGGTTCCTATTGTTATTCTGATTAGTTAGTCCTAGTCTGATATGGTACTGTGGTGTTTTGGTCTTGTTTGGATACGTGGTTTGTTTTCGTTGTGGTGTTTTCCTTAGTTTTGGCCAATGAGTGAGAAAGTGAAAGCTATGAAAAGAACCACGGACCACAAAATAAACCAATTATGTGAGCATGGCCTGAGTGCTATTCTGTGGTGCTTTTTGAAATAGAAGAACTACATGATTTGTTAAGTTTTTTGTGTGTGTGAAATGGAAATAACATAAGTTAATCAGAAATATCAACCATAGTCATAGGATGTTTAGTTCTCGTAGCATCAAACATGAGTTTATCCTCCTTGATACAGTCCATTGGAGTGCAAAATTACACAAGGAAGCTATACTCTCTCTCCCTCGGTTGGACAACACATCGACACATGTGTATAACTCTCAACTTCATTGTAGAACTTTGATTGGTTCTGTTGCGTCATGACAGATCTGCAATCAGATATAATGGAGTTGTACAAGTTAGTGTCTGCAATTGGGTGTTTAATCAGATTAATCGCAACAACATCATTAACAATTATTTCCAGTTCAGTCACCCTACCTTTAATAACCATATTCAGTTGTTCCCTTACTGTCCATAACTCCGCAGCGACCCGAAGTAACTCCCACATAACTGTAGAAGCCCATTGTGAGCTTCCCATTACTATCCCGAATAACACCCTCCATACTCACGGCTCGAGATGCCCTTTAGCTGTCCCATTCATGTTGAATTTTAGCCAACCATTTAGTAAAGGAGTTCAGCCTATTAGGACAGCCAGGGTTGGGTGTATGACTTGCATTAGCCCAATATTCCAGGGTTTTTGAGAGAATGTTTTTGGGCAAACTTATGAGATTCCATGAGTTTGTTTTCAAACATGCATTTATTTCCGTGGAGCCATATTCCATGACAGACAAAAAGGAATAGGTTGCCCCATACAAAAAAATCTATTGTAGACGGAAGTTTGGAGCTGCAATTGCTTTTCACCCACTCTAGAGTTGGTTTTTTTTTTTTTTTTGTTTGATAAGTAAGAAATTATATACCAACCGGTGTCAAAACAGGTGACACATCCTTTGCATACCAAAAGTATACACTACTAAAAGATCTTTCTAAACAATGGAAAAGTAATTCACAAAATCTACGAATGAGTTAGCACGGAAAGAAGACGGGTGCTCTATCTCTGAGCACCCAATGTTGGTGGGGTTATGGCCTGATTTGTTTCTATTTCCGACAGTGTGTGTGTGTACAGAATATTGAAGTTCCTCAAGACACTTAAGCTCTTCCCTTAAGACAAAAACTGGCACCGTATGCAGACTGGACGGATGATGCCAGTGAGTCTCCCAGGGTTTAGGATACTTATGTGATCAAGAGGCGCCTTCCAAACTTCGTCACCGAATCGAACACACTGTTGTATCTCTGTAAGGGCAGAAAGGTCGTACAGAAAGAGAAGAGTTTTTCAGTGTCAAAATCAGTGGTTTGATGCAGTATATATATGGTAGTTTGGGAGATGGAAGTTGGGAGAAGTTGGACGGACACTGCTTGCATATAACCGCCGAATCGCAACGGCCGCCGAACTCGCCCTTAAAGGTTCAAAAGGGTCACATGCATTTAAACTGAACTGGTCGCAAAAAGATAAGGTTCAGTTAGGCAAGCCGGCCACCGATCGACCGACCAACCAACCAAGCCAAGCCAAACTGCCGGCCAAGGCTGTGTTTGGACCTGCACTTAGCTAGGTCTTCCCTCATACACAAAAGTGTAGTGGCCCAAGGGCCGAAAGTAAAGCCTCAAAGCTCTACTTTATAAAGTAGAGCTAGTTTCATCCTATTCCCAATGTGGGATTCCCACTTCTTCCCTTACATGACTAGCTTATTCAAGTTAGTTGAAAACCAAGTTTCCAACAATCCCCCACATTGAATGAGATATCATGTAAGTTGATGACATACTGATATTTACAGAGATACAACTGAGAGTAACTGTACTGGAATAGGTGGCTTTTGGCTTTGAACCTTTCCTTATGATATACTATCGGGATGACTTACTAATTAGTGACTTGAGTGTCTTGAACTGATTAGTGTTTGATGTCAACCAAGACAATAGTAATCACACAGCTAACCTCAAACAGGGTGTGATTCTTCGTTTGTGTTCATTTTGGCCCTGAACGATACCTAGTTCTATGAATGTTGTTAGAGAATTTCAGCCTCGTAATTTTCATAAGATCGGCCAGTCTTACATTCACATAGGTGATTGCCTATAAGGAGTTGTTCTGTTAGAACTTCGCTTGACGAGTCAAGTCATATGAACCATTAAAAGTAAAACTTATCCTTTACCATGACAGATAACACTAGTGTGTTTCACCATTGGAATGGGTAGGAGTTAAGTCCCGTAGTGTTGTCTTAGAGATTAATTTAGTTGGGTTGTCCCATTGAACCTAGACCATGGGATCTCCAATCAGCTAGGTGGGGTTTGCCGCTAAATTATTCTTTATTTCGTAGGCTTTAGGCCCATTCCCTTCGATGAGTTGCATACTTGCTCTCTAGACAGACCTTTAGTTAGTGGATCCGCTAGGTTGTCTTTCGATCGAATGTAATCGATGGTGATCACTCCATTTGAGAGAAGTTGCCTAACAGTATTGTGACGCCTTTGTATGTATCGCGATTTACCGTTATACATATTATTTTGTGCCCTTCCAATTGCGGCTTGGCCGCGCAATGGATGCATATAGATGGCAACCTTGGTTGTGGCCATGCCGAAGATTTTCTAGGAAGTTGTAGCCATTCGGCTTCTTCATTCCGCCGCTTTATCTAAAGCGATAAATTCGATTCCTATTGTAGATCTTGCGATGCAAGTCCTGCTTTGGAAGATTTCCATGCGATAGCACCACCCCCAAGTGTAAATACAAATCCACTTGTGGATTTCGAGTCGTTAGTATCGGATATCCAGTTGGCGTCACTATAACCTTCTATTACTGCTGGATACTTGGAATAGTGCAACCCATAGTCTTTAGTGTATCGAAGATACCTAAGGACTCTTACAATAGCCTTCCAGTGATCATGTTCGGGATTGCTATTAAATCTGCTCAAACGATTAACTGTTTGGGCAATATCTGGTCGCGTGCAATTGGTGAGATACATTAGACTTCCAATGACACGAGTATTCATTTTGAGATACACTTTCGTAGGTTCTTTTTGAGATGAAAGTTTGGGTCAATTGGAGTTTTTGCAATACTATTATCACCATTGCTGAATTTCTCCTGTAATTTCTCGATGTAATGAGATTGTGATAATATGATCTCCTCGGATGTTCTAGATATTTTAATACCTAAGATGACATCAGTTATCCCAAGGTCTTTCATGTCGAACCTGTTGGTCAACATTTTCTTGGTGTCCTTGATCATGTTGTCGTTACTGCCTATAATGAGCATGCCATCTACGTAGAGGCGGATAATGACGTAACCATGCTGTGTATTTTTGGCGTGCACACATTTGTCACATTTGTTGATCTTGAACCCACATCATCAAAACGTTTATGCCATTGTTTTGGTGCTTGCTTTAATCCGTACAACGATTTGACCAATCGGCATACTTTCTTTTCGTTGCTCGGAGCTATGAATCCTTCAGGTTGATTCATATAGATTTCTTCTTCGAGTTCCCCATTTAGGAAAGCAGTCTTAACATCCATTTGATGTATGTTAAGACCATGCGGAGCTGCAAAAGCAATTATTAGTCGAATCGACGTGATTCGGGTTACAGATGCATAAGTGTCAAAATAATCAACACCTTTTTTTATTAAACCCTTTTGCGACTAATCGTGCTTTATACTTATCAATAGAACCATCGGTTTTTAATTTTCGTTTGAAAATCCATTTACAGCCCAATGGTTTACACCCTTTGGGAAGATCAACTAATTCCTAAGTGTGGTTTTGCATAATGGAAGATATTTCACCATTAATGGCTTCTTTCCATTGAGGAGCTTCGGGAGTAGACATTGCTTCTTTGAACGTGCGAGGTTCATTGTCCACTATAAATGTGGTCACAAAGTCGGGTCCGAAGGTTTTAGTTATTTTTGCCCGTTTGCTCCTTCTTGGTTCATCATCCGGTGCAGCTGGATGGTCTTCTTGGACTATGTCCATGGGACCAATGTCCGTGGGGGCCTCGTTCTCATATTCGCTTGTGTTCCAAGGAAATGAGCGTTTTCCATTAGTATTTTCGTTATTTTTTAATGGAAATATGTTTTCAAAAAATGTGACATTTCTTGATTCTAGTATTGTATTTATTTCAATATTTGGATTGTCAGACTTGTGCACTAAGAACCTATAGGCACTACTCCGAGCTGCATATCCTATGAAGATACAATCCACGGTTTTTGGACCGATTTTCATCTTTTTAGGTAATGGTGCTGCCACTTTGGCTAGGCACCCCCACACTTTGATGAATTTGTAGGAAGGTTTTCGACCCATAATTCATAAGGAGTTTGCTCCAATTTCTTGTGTGGTAACTTGTTGAGCAAGTAATTTGTGAGCACGCCTCCCCCACATTTCGCTTCGGGTAAGCCCGATTGAATTAGTAATGAATTCATCATTTCTTTGAGTGTACGATTTTTCCTTTCCGCAATCCCATTGGATTGTGGAGTATAAGGAGGAGTAACTTGATGAATTATTCCATGTGCTGCACAAAAGTCTTTAAAAGGATGTACGCACTCACCTCCTCGATCAGATTTGAGAATTTTTATCTTTTTCTCAAGTTGATTTTCTACTTGTTCTTGTACATTTTAAATGCCTCGAACGCTTCATCTTTACTATTTAGCAAGTAAAGATGACAATAACGTGTGCTATCATCAATAAAGGTGATGAAATAATTTTTCCCGCCACATGACTCTATGGATTTAAAATCACATAGGTCGCTATGAACTAGCTCTAGTGGTCGAGTGTCACGTTGTATTGTTTGAAAGGAGGTTCTTGTTTGTTTAGCCTCAACGCATATTTGACATTTTTCCTTAGTGTTGATTCGTGCTTTTGGAATTAATTCCATTTGCATTAATCGTCGTATAGATTCATGGTTAACATGACCTAGTCTAAGATGCCAAATATTAGAGTGCTCAAGCAAGTAAGAAGAAGATATAATTGTTGTATTATTAATACTACTACTGTTGGGTGGGGTTACCACCATTACATTACACTTGAACAAGCCCTCATTGAGGTAACCCTTGCCCATAAAAACTCCACTCTTAGTAAGTACAAATTTATCGGACTCGAAGACCAACTTGAACCCATGCTTTATTAAAAGGGAGCCGAGATTAGGTTTTTCCTAATATCCTGACATGGAGGACATTGGTGAGCACCATTCCCCGTCCGGTCATCTTCCACTTGCCTTTTCCTTCCACCTGCAGGTGGAGGAGTTGCCCATGAATAGATTCTCACCGGACGTCACTTTGGAGTAAGATGAGAGCATCTTTGTATCGCCGCATATGTGACGTGTGGCGCCGGTGTCCACATACCATTCACGACCCGTGCTGACCATGTTTGTCTCGAAAACCACGCAGATCATGCTGATGTCTTCATCAACCACGTTGGCTTCTCGACGGAATCGCTTCTTTCCTCGGCACTCCGCAGCTTTATGGCCTTTCTTATCGCAGTTGAGGCATTTCCCTTTGAACTTATACTGCTTCCTTTGTGTAGACGTCCCTTCACCAGAGCTTTTACGCTTCCCGTTCTTGGAGTCTTGCTCGACCACATGTGCCCCTTCTATGGGGTGAAGCTGCTTCTTGTCGGTGACACGGTTATTCTGCTCAATCCTTAGCCTTAGAATCAAATCTTCCAACGACATGTCTTTACGTTTATGCTTGAGATAGTTTTTGAAGTCCTTCCATGCGGGAGGTAGCTTCTCGATCATTGCCGCAACCTGGAATGCTTTAGAAATTATCATCCCTTCGGCTGCTATCTCATGCAAGATTAGTTGGAGTTGTTCAACCTGTGTCATTACACTTTTGGAATCATTCATAAAAAATTCTAAAAACCTAGCAACTACGAATTTCTTCGAGCCGGCATCTTCGGTTTTGTACTTCTTTTCCAATGATTCCCAAAGGTCTTTCCGTCTTAAATGGGGTTGTATACATCGTATAACGAGTTATCCAATCCATTTAAGATGTAGTTCCCGCAAAGGAAGTCTGAGTGTTTCCATGACTCGACAAATGCCACTGGTTCGGTCCGTTTCCCTTCTTTCAAGATATGGGTTGTTTCCTTCGTGCACTTTGACAGTTCAATGTCGTAAGGTAAGAGCATCTTTTTGCCATGTTTGAATTATGAGCCAACAAACTTTTCCGGGCATTCACCATGAGTGTGAACGGTGGCATGCATCATTTGAGTTTCTGCCATGGGCTGTTGTACAGCAGCGGGTTCCTTTTCAGAGTTGGAAGCCATGCTGCACATAAAACATGATTAGTCTTATGCTAAGTTATATGAAACACTATTGTTTCTATACAATCAGCAACCAGATTTTAATAGACTTTCCTGTGCAGTCTATGTTGTTTTATGTCTGTGAAACAGATTAAAACAATCTATGCTTAAAACAGATTAAACATTGTTACAGTTAATACAATGAAGTATGAGATGTAAGCAGTTTAAGTACGAAATTATGTAATCAGTAAGCATACAAACAAACTGATTTAAATCCGCATTGATCGACGATTTTTTAAAAATAGGCTGATCAGTTTCAGAAAAAACCAAACCGATCTGTGGGTTTAATTAAGGTAATGTAATCTGTTAAACATGTTATAATCTGAAAAACAGAAAGAGTATCTGAATCTGGGACAGATAAGAGGTCTGAATCTTTTAAACTAATCAATAATTTGCTGATTACAAATTAGTCAGTGAACACACTAAGTAATACAGTAAGCCTTTTATGAATTTCCTAAACAAAGTTAGCAGTGCTTTATGAAAACCGATCGATGATAAGTTTTTCAAAACAGTATAATCTCGAATCTGTATTATATTTAAACAGAAAGATGGTATGAATCTGAATATAAACAGATTATAACAAATGGCCTGAATCTGAAACAGAAACAGATTAATGCAGATTTCTGAATTTGTGAGCAGAAACAGATGAGTGCAGCAGATTATAACATATGGCTTGAATCTGTAACAGAAGCAGATTAATCTATGTTCTGAATCTGTAACATAAACAGATTCGTATATGGTCTGAATCTGTTAATAGAAACAGATTAGAGCAGATTTTTGAATCTGTGAACACCAACAGATTAGTGCAGAAATCGAAATCTGTTAGAAGACTATAACAGAAGACAGAATCAGACACTTAGAGATGAAGAAGATCTGTACTGTCTGCTGGAAACAAAATAGCAAGCCAAAAATACTTTTTGTCTTAAGATTGTTGGTGGGGTTATGACCTGATTTGTTTCTATTTCCGGCAATGTGTGTGTGTACAGAATATTGAAGTTCCTTGAGACACTTAAGCTCTTCCCTCAAGACAAAAACTGGCACCGTATGCAGATTGGACGGATGCTGCCAGTGAGTCTCCCAGGGTTTAGGATACTTACGTATTGAAGAGGGCAGTCTTCCAAACTTCAGTCACCAGCGAATCGAACACACTGTTGTATCTCTGTAAGGGCAGAAAGGTCGTGCAAAAAGAAAAGAGTTTTTCAGTGTCAAAATCAATGGTTTGATGCAGTATATATATGGCAGTTTGGGAGATGGAAGTTGGGAGCAGTTGGCTGTCCGAAAATGGACACAACCGTAGTAGTTACGGGTGTCTAAAACGGACACACCGTTTCAGACATAACTGTCTGTAACTGTCAATGGCTGTCGAACATGTTCTATCCTTAAAGGTTCAAAAGGGTCACATGCATTTAAACTGAACTGGTCGCAAAAAGATAAGGTTCAGTCAGGCAAGCAAGCCAGCCGACCGACCAACCAACCAACCAACCAGCCAAGCCAAGCCGGGTCGGGCGGGTGGCGGCGCTGCGCGTGTGTTTGGACCTGCACTTAGCTAGGTCTTCCCTCCTACACAAAAGTGTAGTGGCCCAAGGCCGAAAGTAAAGCCTCAAAGCTCTACTTCATAAAGTAGAGCTAGTTTCATCTTATTCCCAATGTAGGATTCCCACTTCTTCCCTTACATGACTAGCTTATTCAAGTTAGTTGAAAACCAAGTTTCCAACACCCAAGATATAAATTGCGGAGCAAAGTATTTTTCAAACAAGAAATGGACCCTTCCTCATTGAAAGAATTGGGGAGTTATCAAGTGGAATCTGAATCTGAAAGATTTATGGAGGTCTGTAGAGTTGTTCCTGGTCTCTGGGACAGCTGTTGTATGACATTTCTTTGGCCTTCGGCTCATGGTGCATTTAGTGAGTGCCTGTTTGGGTTATTCAAAGGGATCAAAGTGCTTTGGTGTCTTGAATGTTTATAGTTTTATACGTCTTTGATCCTTTATATTGTTTAATTCTCAGCTTGATGGATTTCTCATCCATATTGGGATCCATTTTGTCCTATTTCTCTTATTTTTCTTTTATTATAAAAATAAAAATGAAGCCCGTTTTAGGATTGAAAAACCATCGCGGCTATATAGCTAAATTATCACATGTAAACTAAACTACCTACAACACTTAAATGCTCTTTAGTCCCTTTTTCTTGGGTTTAGCGGGGTGTGTTCTGATTGATATACATGTCGCTCCTACATGTCTCTTGTGATCAATCTCATACTCCGAAGCCGTTCCCAATTTCCTCTTTTATTTGGAATGCTCGCATGCTTTTAAAAAAATAAGGGCTTTTGCTTGGTCCTTGTTTCTTGAATAGCTCAACACAAATGACATTTTGCAAACGAGCAGACCTTACAAGAGGATATCCCTGGACAAGTGTGTGTTATGTAAGAACTCTGAATCTCATGATCACGTGTTTGTACATTGAGGAAATGCTTAGTTTCTTTGGGATAGGTTGTTTTGATGTTCTGGGGAGAATTGGGTTTGTTCCGGATCCATCTCATCTTTTCTTCATATTCAATTCCAAGGATTTGGGAGTGATGGAGATGTGAGTTTGTATTGTCATTGAGGGGTTTTTGCTATTCTCTGGTGTATATGGAATGTAGGGAACTCTAGAATTTTTTGAAATCAGGCTTTATCGAGGTCTCTATTGCGAGATAGAGTGGTTCGGCCTCTCTGGGTGTGACTGTGTGAGTGAGGGGTGCCCTCTGTGGGGTTCCTTTATCCATACTTCAGAGGGAATGCCATGCTTTTCTTTTTTCAGTTTGTACGTTCTTTGTTTTGATGGATTTCTCATCTGTCTTATTATAATCTTCTATTCTTAATCTAAAATATTTATCTTCTTAAAAAAACAAAAACTTTTAGATGGCAAGGGCACTCAGGCAAAGATCTTGAGGTCCTTGGTTCCAATCCCCATACCAAGGGGCAACACTTACCTATAAAACACGTCACTTAAGAGTATAACTACCTACATCTTCCATTCTTCAAAGATAACTCCACAAACTTAAAACAATACAAAAAATAAGAATAAGGAAGTAACATCCTCGTGTATAGGCATAGAGACCAAGTTGTACCACAAAGCAAATAAGGTAGTCAATTGTACACTTACAGATTGGGGAAGCGAATGCATGTGGGATGAGTAACGAGCCAGCTCTTCTGGTCATTAAATGAGAACATATAGATGATACTTCTCCAATGTGTCTACAGTCAGGAATTTTATCTGTTTTAATTTTTCAAAAGGAACTTGTTTTGATATACAAATGTATGTGCCCCTTTTCTTTCCTCCCCGATTATGCTGTCCAATTATCTTTTTCCTTAATAGAATGTTTCCATTAAGCTTCCGGTGCAACTTGTCATTTTAGAGTTCTAAAAAAAGGTCCGTTTGACAATATTTTTATATTGTACTCCTTTGGTTTTAACCCTGAAAGACATTTTACTTTTAAGTGCTTACTAAATTAAACTGTGTTATGTTTTCTATTTCATGTAGTTGAACGAAGGAAATCTTGACGATAATTCAAATGACACTGATGGAGCAATTGAAGAAGATGAATTACCTAATTCCGACTCTGGAATTGAACTGAATACCAGTGAATTGGATTCTTTATGCTTGCTTGACAAGGTATTCTTTATTATTTCTTCGTTGATGTAGTGATATTATAGATTTATTAATGAATATTCAAGTCATGACCATGCAAGCACAAAAAATTACCCATCATTTTTCAAAGTACACATCACTTCGGATTTATGTGTACCCCATCAAAGCATACCATAGTGTCCCAACCATAGTTTCAAATGGTGAATCTTGAATCAGACGCCTGCCTATGAATGGCACATTTTGAACCTAATTGTTTAGTTTTCCTTCCATTGAGATTGTAGGTTTGTTAAGATTATGTTATTGTGGGAGGAAAGTAAAATCTTTAGCTTGAATCTTCTTCTTTTCTTCTCAACATTTGCTTGCTTTCATGCTGTCTTTTTTACTTTACTAGTAAGGTTCACGTGCGTTGCACGTGGTTAACACGTGGTGTTAATGGTTTTTTAAAATGATTTGCCAGTTTCTTAACGTTTTTATTTACTTTTAATTATTTGATTCTTTTTGTGTTTTAATCTTTACCGTTTTTGAGACTTATAAATTGTGTTGGTGTGTGTTTAGGTTTTTCGATATTTTGTTTTTTGGTCATTTATAACTTTTTACAAACTCAAATTCAATTTTTTTGAATTTTCAAAATTTTAAATTGAATCTGAAACCCATATGGATATTTGAAAACTTGATGATTAGGAAATCTCGCAACGATGTATTTCATCTAATCCACCATTGCCATCCCTAAAATCACTGTTACCACCGCCCTTGACACTATCATCCCTGCGGTCGTAAGCACCGCCATCGCCATCACCAAGAAACGCATTCACCTCGTCTTGCTAAAATAGAAACATAGAATCTCTTTAGTTTTTGATTAGTCGGGTTTCTTTCTCGAACGTCTATCATTTCTTACTTCCTATCCACTTTCGGTGTCAAATTACTAAGGAAGGAGATAATCTAATTTAGGATGGAACTACTTGAAAGGATGTTGATTGGTGACAATTTCTTTCAATTAAAGGAGAGTTGTGGTAGAAGAAAAGAAAGTTGATAGCCAGGGGAGGGGAATAGAGTGATTCTCACACGTAACTACTTCGGGTTCTATATATGAAGAGGAGCAAGCAAGTTAAGATCAAAAGAGGTTAGAGATTTGGAATCCAGTTATGGGAAGGATTAAAATATTTTAAACCTAGTTATTTTTTATTACTAACAGTGGTTTGTTTGTAATATTTATAAGTTAGGATCAGTATGATAGTTTTTAAGGTTGCTTGTAGTAGTCTGAAAATTCAAAGAAGTAAACTGTAGATTTTTGCTTTCTTTTGTAACAAAACACACAAATTCATCAATTGGTTCTTCATTTTTTTTATTGACACTATGACACATTTTCTTAATCCACTTCTCTTAGCTTATTCATGGGTAATAGCTAAAGACGCTACATATTTTTGCTTAATATCTTGATACTCACTAACAAATCTATTATTATAGTAACATTTTTTTTATTTACTTCTATAATATCTTTACTGAGTAAACCCATATTATTTAAGAAAGTAATACCGTATTATTTTTTAGTTTCAAATAAAGTTTTAGTCTCTCGACTGAGTAAGAGTATTTTTATTATTTTAGAAAATATTGGACGACATTTGTAACGATAATGGTATGAGGGGAAACCGATAAGAAAGTAAAAATACAAGACGAAATAAATAGAATTCAAAAATGTAGGACCTAATTTTAAACCATGTACAAGTCAAGGGATCAAATTATTATTTGAATATTAATGGAATTAATTAGTCTCTAATAAATTTACTTGTTTGCCATTAATTAATGGTGGATGATTTATTATATTTGAGGCTATTTTTGTCCAAACATTATTTGATTTCATGGTAAATTTACTTGTTTTGTCCTTAATAAAATGATGGGTGGTTTATTTGGTGAATGACTATTTTTGTCCATCTATTAAATTGTAAGAAACAAGCTTGACTTTTATAGTAAAAGAGATTAATGTCATAGAATAAGGTGTCTTTAATGATGGAGATCGGGATGGAATTAGAGAAAATTGAGAAGAAGAAGAAGAGAAGAACCTACCCTCACAAAGGATCGGTAGAAGCGCACACAGAGCAATGCAAATCTCTCAAAATATTCCCTCCGTTCAACCCCAAGGGGTGGAAGAGATATCAAGGGCACTCAAGACAAAGACCTTGACACAGTCCCCATACCCAAGGGCCGTACTTGCCTATCAAAAAAATAAAAAATATTTCCTCCGTTCTACTAAAATAGTTCACGTGTAAAAAGTCTAATAATTACAATAATACTTGAGCATAGGCAAGATACTTATAACGGGTGTAGGGTTAAGCTGAGATGTCATGAAGATTGTTAGCATAATTTTTGAAAGTGGACTCTTTAAGTGGATCATCCCAAAATAGAATAATGGACTTTCTGTGTGGAAAGGAGGGGGGTAATTCAGAAGAATCAACTATAACGTTGGGGCATGAGATTTTTTATATATTCTAGTGGAAAGGAGGAGTAATATAATATTCAGAAGAATCACTATAACATTGAGGCATGAGATCCTTTTATATAGTCTAGTATCACTTATCCTAATACTAGGACTGTGGAAGAAAAGACCTAACTACCCAATAACTATATTGAGTGGGATTGTTTTTGGTGTTTATAGTTTTGGGTTAGCACCTAGCTTTGGTCTTTCGACCAAGGTTTGTCAAGTGTTATTCAATCATTTTGTGTCTTCTAACTCTTCGGTCTATGAATATTCACCCCTCTTATATAACTGGTTTCGAATGGATTTAGTTCTTTCCAGTTCCCGGGTTCCTTGTGTATATTTACTCTTATATTTGTATATCTAGACTTGCGTATGTGTATGTGTATATATCATGTCGGTGTAAGCCCTTATTTTATTTTGAAAGGTGAGCAACTTCTGCCTGGTAACAATACTAGAGAAGTAAAAGAGAATCAACAAAATTGTGAAGTCAAGATACATGTGATCAGGTACTTATTGTTTTGTCTTATTTCAACTTTTCACTTGCATGTTTATTGGTGGATCCATCTAAGGGACGAACTTATAAAAGTCATTGCAAAAGTGACGTGGCACATTTGGACCCCAAGGGGTGGGAGAGGTGGCAAGGCACTCGAGAAAATACCTCGAGGTCCTTGTTCCAATCCCACACTTACCTATATAAAAAAATGATGTGGCACACACTAACAATAGTGTACTCCTACGGTGACCATGGTGTACCCCTACAGTTTCTTCTGGCTCCATGCTCTTAAGTGCATCATTATTGAACCTTTTGAGCTTCCTATTAAAGAACATAGTGGAATTAGCTATATTCATTACATAGGAAAGGAGGAAATTATTGTCATAAATAGGTTAATTCACTTCAATCGCCTTTATTTTTGTATAAAATTGTACAGTTATCTTTTTCTCATTATTGACGGAGATGATATTCATGCTTGAAACTAGTGAAAAGATCTGGGTTTTCGTTGCATGCGTTACTGTAGTGCTGAGTATATAATGCTATCACCTCACATATGTCAAATAAGAACATGTATTTCACCAACTATTCTGTGGGTGCCCCAGGTTGCGGCCCACGCCCCGCGCTCCCTTGGTTAGGGGAATGCGGCGTGCAGATGCGGACACCACACTTTCCATTCCATCCTCCCATTGTCTAGGGGAAGACGAAATTAAAAATGCGAAAAGGGTGCGATCAAAAAGTGCGTTGAATACGCCTCGGTCACTTCAGTGAATTTTTTGGTCCGTTATGGGAGCTATGAGTTTTTTGTGTCAGGTTATCCCTTTTTTAGGGGATAACAAGATACGGGAAAGCACCACCCTTTCATTCACATCGTCCCTTGTGTAGGGGAAAATGGAAAGTGTAAGAAAGGATGTTGCATGCCCCACTACAGACTTTATGAAAATTGTCTTATGGCCTATTTCAGATCACTATGAGTGCTTTGGGTTTTCTATATCAAGTTATCCCTTTTTTAGGGGATACCAGGATATAGGAATACATCACCTTTTCATTCTCATTCTCCATTTTTTAGAGGAAAACGGAAAAGTGCAAGAAAGGAATGTTGCGATGCCCCACTGCGATCCAAAATGTTTTAATAGAGTCGTCATCTTTATTTTGAGGAAGAAATAAAGAAAAACCAAAAAAGAAAACCAGAGATTGCAAAAACGGGTTCGGAGGCTAAATTACGAGTTGGGAAGGTGCTAGGCACCCAACTCGCTCTTTCGGTCTCAAAAGCAGTTTTTGGCTAAAGTATGTTTTTTGTTATATTTTTCTAGCAAATAAATAAAGCATTAAAAGACAGGAAATAAAACAAATACATCCATATTTACATTATTTACGGACTTGCAACCGCCTCCTTCCAATAATTACAAATACATTTTAAAATATTTGACCATAATAATGGTTCTTTTTAATGCTATTTTCTAAAATAATCCGGGTAGCACAACGGCTTATATTTTTACATTGGGCCGGATGGAAAATAGTTTTTTTAATAAAATTAATGCCCTTAAAGGCTCACCTTTTAGAGCGTGGTGTGCTCGCTCTGTCCTTCTCGAGAGGGAGTATTTTTTGCTTTGTCGCCGCCACGGTTGCCGCTGTTCTGCGCAGTAACCGCCGAAAGTTACTTTTGGGACCCGTAAAACGGGCGGAGCAACTGCTTGCTTGCTGTTGGCGGAAATCGGGCAGAACAAGGGCTTGTTTCTGCCTGATTTGTTTTTACTCGGCAGAGCAACTGCTCTTTCCGAGGTTTTTGGACTGGGGAAATAGGGTGGATACGTAACTGGGAGGCTAGGGATCACTTTGACCGGTTGGATTTGCTTTTGGAGGAGTTTTGGCAGGGCTTCGAGGCTTTATAGGAGAGAGCGCTCACTATCGCTCGATCGCTCACTATCGCTCGATCGCTCACAAATCTCGCAGCGTAACAACAACTCTAAGAGCTTTTGGGGAATTATCGGTGTCCTCAAAGCGAACCCCGGGGCCTCTATTTATAGGCTGAGCGAGGGACATCGAGGGAATTACAATTCCTCTCTGCGTGCATCATTTCCTTGTACAGTGTGCTCGACAAATTACACATTATGCGGACTGTAGCACTCCTGTAGCAGTTTGGGAATCACTCTATCAATTTTGGGTGCTGCCATAAGCCTATATGGGTGCCGCGCCAAGGTCCCTAGTTGGCAGCGCCAACTGTTCAATTCCAGCCCATTTTTGACGCTTTAGTCCCCGCATTTTACTGTTTTGCGCATCCTGCTTTGCCTTTTGCATTTTTAAACCATGTAACTTGACATTTGTTAAGTTTTAATATGTTTTGATATCGCATGCCAGAGTTACATACTAGGGGTATGAAATTTGGGTGTCTACAGAGCCCCTCAACGATGGAGTCTACGAGTAACCCGAAGCTTACTGAGTAAACGAACATCGTTGATAAGAAATAGACTCTCCAATTTCGCGCAATCATAATGGGGGAGAGATGCAATAGGTAGCAGTTATAATGCAACAATTTATAATGCTAACCAAACCTCCATATCCTAGACATATTTAGTCGGTTATAGCAGGTTATAATAGTTTTTAAGCAGATATGCAAATTAAATGCTCTAATGGTCGGACCTACTAATGTAAACTGCCTACGTATCCCTTAATAAAGGAAATCAGGCCAAACGTAGTTCGGGCTAAGCCAGAACAAGCATGCTACGATGGTCGTGCCTACCGAAATAGGCTACCTACGTATCCTTATCCAAGGAATCAGACCAAACGTAGTTCACACAAAAGCAAACAAACAGCTAGGTGGGATGCCAAGATCACACGTCATGTCCTCAGGACAGGATCCTTCGTTGAAACACGACAGCCTCTCTCTGGCCCGGGGTTGCAGCCCCTTCGTGAAAAAGGCCAAACACAACTCTCATCAAATGCATGTCGTATCCTCAAAAGGTTGCAGCCCTTTGCTGAACACGACGGTGGAAAACATCGTCTCTTCAGGAACTTTCCTTCGTCAGAGAACGATAGCCTTTCCCTCTGATCCGGAGTTGCAGCCCCTTCAGGGAAAGTTTCCAAACACGGATTACACTAAGGGCTGACCATTCCTTTCGGGGTTACGCCCCGCGAGGAGATGATCCTACACTACTCCTATAAAGTAGGAAAATGCATGCGATGGCGGAATGCATCGTCTCCTCAGGACATGCCTTCGTCAGAGAATGATAGCCTTTCCCTCTGATCCGGGGTTGCAGCCCCTTCAGGGAAAGTTTTCGTCACAAATTACACTAAGGGTTGATCATTCTTCTTGGGGTTACGCCCCGCGAGGAGATGATCCTACACTACTCCTATAAAGCAGGAAAATGCATGCGAAAGGTAAAATACCTTACCTTTTCTTACCTTTGCTTTGCTTTGGCGGCGCTTGCCGCTTTTGCAGCTTTTGCGACGCTTGCCGCTTTTGCTGCTTTTGCGACGCTTACCACTTTTGCTGCTTTTGTGACTTCTGTCGCTTTTGTTGCTTTTGCGACTTTTGCTGCTTTTGCCGACTCATGCTGGGGATTTTTTTTTCTTTGCTGCATTTCCGGTTTTTAGCTGGAAATTCCCCTTTGTCAAAGATTCGACTTTAGTCGAAATTTTCTTTTTTTTCTTCGCATTTTTCTGGCTCACCGAAAATTATCTTTGTCGCTATTTTCGGCCTTAGCTGGAAATTTTCTTCTTTTGCTGCATTTTCCGGTTTCAGCTTTTTTCCTTTTGCTGCTATTTTTGGCCTTAGCTGGAAATTTTCTTCTTTTTACTGCATTTTCCGGCTTCAACTGGAAATTTTCTTCTTTTTTGCTTTTGCTCATGCGCATTTTTTTTCTTTGCATTTTTCTTATGCATGCATTTTTTTCTTTCTTTTTTTTTCTCGAAATGCAGTAGTGCAATATAGAGATTATTATGCAAAATTTTTATCATATGCAACATGCTTTATTAATATGCGAGTAGGAAAAATAAAAGAATAGTAAACTTACCTCCCTTTTCTTTTCTGATATGCCATTTTCTTTTTGTAGATGCGGACGCCGCTAAAGCGGATTCGGGCCACCTGTGCCAATGTGATTGACATTTATAGTTTGCTGCCCGAGGCGGCACAGGTTTTGATCGAGGGCTCCGGTTTCAGCACCTTTTTGCGGGCTTTTGGCCCCTTCCGCAGCTATCTCCCCATCTATGAGGTGCTGAGGGATTATTGGTGGGATACTACCCACACTTTCCATTTTAGCTGGGGGGAGAGGCAACTATGACCCCTTGTGATTTCGCTGCTATTACCGGCCTTCCTACCAGCATTGGTAAGACTCTGGTGCCTGACTACACTCTCCGTCAGCGCCATGACGAGGTGGAGGACCTCCTGGGCTTCGAGCCTGAATATAAATCGGCTGATGAGATCTTGATAGGCAGCGTGTGGAAATGGCTCTTAGATAATGCCGGATGGGTTCCAGAGAACGATCCAATGGCCGTTGCTCGTGTTGCCAGAGCATTTCTATTTTTTTTCCTTGGCACATCGCTTTTTGCCAATTCCTCCACCAGTTTGAGGGTCTCTGTTTTGGCATGCCTGGCGGATTTCGATCATATTATTGATTACGACTGGGGGCAGGCAGGCTTGGCCAAACTTTATGCCTCAATGGATAAGGCCAGCCGCAACGATTCACCGACCCTTAACGGGTTAGCCCCGGCATGGGAGGTATTATTATTTTTCCTGCCTTTATATATATATATTTGCATATATTGTTTTTTTGCTGATGATTTTTTTCTTTTTTTTTTAATTGCAGGTTTGGGCCTTTTCTTTTTTTCATTTCACGTCGGGCCGGTTGGTGCAGCGCTTCCACAAGCCGCCATATTTAGCTGAGTTCGTGGATGAGAACAGGGTACGGCCGGAGCAAGACAGGAGATGCTCAAACATAGACTGGGTGCGGGAGCGCATTGCTGGTTCGAGCGCAGACACTGTGCACTTTCTCCCCTGGTAGGGCCTGATAGGTCATTATGCTGTCACCTTGGAGATGAGACGCTGCAGGATACTGATGGTATCCATTATGGTTGACTCACTGTATATGGGCGAGCGGGTCAATCGCCAGCATTCTCCTCTTTTGACTCCCCCAGTTGCGCCTCCTATGCCTCCCATGTGGGTAATTACGCCAGATTTTCTGCCAAACAGGTATCAGTACCTGATGAAGTTTCCTATGCCTCTGAGCGACTTCCCGCATATGGCATACAAGGATTTCTTGAGGACTGTGCTTCATCCTCCCCCTCTTGTTCCTACGGCAGCTAAGCGTGCTTTAGATGCTTCTGCTAGGCCGAGGCCTTTTATCCCATCTCTTGATAAGCATCCGGAGTTCACTGGTCCTGATGATGCTTTCTCCACCTTTAGATATCATCGAGGCGGCAGGATGGTGGAGGAAGTTATTCCCGATGCTGACATTCCTGAGGAGTGCCGGGTCCCGGAGCAGGCTCGCTCGGTAGACACATTTCTCTTTTTGCATCTCTTTTTTTTTATTTGATTTTTTCCATCATGCATACCCACTTTTTTATGCATATATATATATATATATATATATATAAAATTTTATTTTTGCAGACTAATATATTTTCTTTTTCTGTCTCACTTTTTTTCTTCAGGTGAATGTGTCTATCTATAAGAAGCTGCTTCGGGGATTTTTCAGCATCAACAAGCTTTTATCAAAAGCTAGTGGACGAGTTTTCTTGCCGGGGGAACGATGCGGTGCGGCAGACCAGGCGCCAGGATGATGACGACGATGATGATGCAGATACCGGATCGAGGAAGAGGTCGAGTATATAGGGCTAGCGGCAGACAGGTTCCTCGAGTTATGGGAGGCAATCTGGATATAAGCCAGTCTTCCCGTGCCCATTAGCTTTTAGATACCTGCACTTATTAGCTTTTCCCTTTTTTTTCTTTTTGTACCAAAACCATGTACATATATTTATTATGCAATGCAATATAATTTTATATGATGAAAGAAAATAAAATGCAGACTCAAAACTCATGCACAAAATAAAGTTATACCAATATCTAGGGGTAATGGCACGCTGTAACTCAGAAAAGGATTTTAGAGGCATACACCTTCGGGCTCGAGTGGGCTTTTCTGATAATCTGCGGGGAGGAAGAGGCAGCCGCCTCCTCCTATGCTCGAACATATAATTGCTGCAAGGCTATCTTTTATAGCCTCTTCATTTTCCTTCACGATCAGACAGGGCAACAGGCAGTGGTCGGAGCCGAAAATACCAGGACACCAGGCTGTTTTGAGGGAACATGAAGCAGAGCCTAGCGCCACCCATAAGGGTTAGGTGGGGACTGAGGTAACTGTTGGGCCGTCGGATAACCAGTGGTCTAGATGCTCGCCTGATGGAGATAGGCGAGGACATAGAGAGTTCAGGGCTGATAGTCCCTCAGGCCCTTCAGGAGGAGTTCAGGCGGGTGCACGGCCTTGGTGCCCGGACGGCTCTTGGTCCAAATGAGGCAGGTTCTAGCAATGCGCCTCCTTGACTGAGCAATGCAAGCAGGCATCATAATCCTTAGGAACCAGAAGAGGTTGTCCCTCCCCCTCAGACTGGATGGGGCACTGCCCTTAGGAATGATGGCGCTGGTCCAAGTAATATGGCTGCTCAGGAAAATGGGGATGCTGACGATGAGGAAGAGGAGGACACTTCCGGTGGCTCTCATGCTGGTGAGACTGGAGCTTCTTCTGCGCCTCGCAAAAGAGGTATATGGGTCCGACTGGGCAGACATCGCAGGCACTGATGGACCACTTTGGGGCTGAAGCTGCAAATGAAGGATAGTTGGGGGGAACAAGGGGGTAGAGGCAGCAAGATAATAGATATATGTACAGACAAATAAATGCATAATCTAAATATCTTAAGCAGTTATTCATAAGTTGCACCTTAGGACCTTATATTGTATTTTGGTTTTTTTTTAATGCGAGCTTTTGTCTTGATTTTCCTCCTTCTTTTGTCAGTCGAGCCCCTACATGCTGAAGACCGGAGGTCCGATGCTGAGGATTCCGAGAATGCATTCCCTCTCCTTTTCTCCTGATTTTTTTTTTCATTTTTTTATGCTCTAACTTTTGCCTAGGTCGCCCTTTCGGGTTTTCAGCCTAGCGAGCCCATATTTCTTCTTTTTCATTTTTTTATACTCTAAGTTTTTCCTAGGCCGCCCTTACATGTATTTTATACCGGGGCTGCTTTTGCAATCTTTTGTATAAAATTGTATAGTTATCTTTTTCTCATTCTTGACGGAGATGATATTCATGCTTGAAACTAGTGAAAAGATCTGGGTTTTCGTTGCATGCGTTACTGTAGTGCTGAGTATACAATGCTATCACCTCACATATGTCAAATAAGAACACATATTTCACCAACTGTTCATATCACGGGGAAGCAAGCCTTTGATCATGATTTATTTCTTGCAGGAAGAAAATGGTGAAAATGAGGACGAAGACAATCATGAACTTGTAGAGCGTCTAGCCAGGCAGCGATGATGTGCCATTCAAGAGGCTTGTGGGCAAAGGAAAACATCTGCTTCTAGGAATGCTTACAAAGACAAGGGTGGTAGGTCCTCTCATAGTTCGAAGATCCAGAAACAATTAACCACCTGGTGAAATAGAAAAGATCTTTCATTTCTGAACCGCGTGTGTTTAATCTATTTATTAGTTTAGTCAGAGAGAAAATGTTTGTAAAACTTACATATAACAAAATGCATGTAACATCATGTTCTTCACATACCAAGGATGATTTATAATTTTTCTGTGTGCATTTGTGTGTGTTTCCTTTTACTGTTTCTGAAGTTGTGCCCAGATCATAGAAGGATCATCCATTGCTAGTACCTTATTGCTTCCCCCAAAATTAGCTCTTTTGGGAGGCCAGTGGTGGTTAACATTTTAGTCCCTCAACCTCAACTTCCGCCTCTTAAAATTTGATTCGTTTGGTGGCACTTTGGTGTTATAACTCGAATGAATGTTAAGGCACCACACGCTATCTATGGATCTTTGGACACATACTTTGAAGATCATAGCTAACTATGATTTGGTCAGATAGTTTTCAACAAACAAATATAAGGTTATTAACATTTAAAAAATAAATAAATTTAAGAATGGAAGAAGATGAAGACATTATGCTTGATTGAGTCCTATGTTAATGATTCACCGGCTATGAGAGATGTGATTTCCAATGCAAGACTAGTCGGCAAACTGATGTGTTCACTTCGTGAACGTTTCAATATGAAAATATCTGTTATATAGGAGGTTCATGACTTTGCTAAGTTAAGTCTTGATAAACTTGCATGTATTTTTTAAACTTTTGATCTAAATTTTTCTTATCGGAACAAAAGCAAATGCAAAAGTGTTGCTCTTCTTGTTGTGTCTGATTAGTCAAATGAATTACTAGGACTATCTAAAAAAATTGAGGAATCTGATCTTGGAGTAGATTTCATGGTTTTTTTTAACAAAAAAGTTCGGTATATGTGATAAAGAACGTGTAAATCTTCTCCAAGTGTTTTTTAATATCAAATTGAACAAGATTTTTTGTTGCTCGTGTAAAAGAAAATTTAATTTATTGGGTACCACAATTTTACTTATTTATTTTGGCTATTTTTTGGAATGTTTGAAATAAGTGACTATTTTTCTTATTTATGATAAATTTAAAAATCTATAATACCTGATTGAATTCATTGGTTTGAGACAACTAAAATAAATATTAAAGAAAAACTATACAACCATTTTTTTCTAATATTTCAACTTCATTAGATTAATATGAAATACTTATTTTGATAGCTAGAAGCAGTAATAATAACAATTGTTTGTTTTGTAGCCGGTAATTATGTCTCATAGTCCACGTGTATCGGTGTATGTGTGGGTGGTATCATATCCACATTGGAGAGTGAATAACTTTCCCTACAAAACCCCATAGCATTGCTCTTTCTACAAATTTTTTCTCAAAATAGTAATGTTATCAAACTTTTTTTTAAAAGGAAAATGAATTATAAACAATGTACGAAATTACCTTAATCGGTTCGACCTAGTTTAGAGGAACTTTCAGGTTTGTGAACAACTTTGGGAAACTGAAATTACTTTAAATTAAACACTTTAATGCAATAAGATATTGTACGGTCATTTTTTAAAATATTTGTTGAATAATTTCGTACACAAAATGATGTGTGTTCGCATTAGTCATCTACTCATCTTTAAATGTCTTTTTCTAAAAAGTAATTCGAAACATATACTCTTTATGTCTCTGGAAAAATAGTTCACTTTTTTTTTGTGGAAAAAAAAAACTATCTTTTTAAAAATTTAGCTACAAACTTCCAACATTTTCTTCATTTTTAAAATTTACCATATATATATATATATATTTGGCAAAATTACAAATTTCCCCCCAAAGTATACACTAAATCCCAGATCACTACCCAACTTAAGTTTTGTGCCAATTTGGTATCTAATGTTGCCATTTGTGTCAAATAACTCCCCCAGCCCAACGTCCGTTAATGAAAAAACGTTAACTCTCACGTGCTCTTGCACGTGATGGTTATTTTGGTCATTTCCTTTTGGAGGGAAATAGATGGATGGGTGTCGACAAACAAATACGAAATCCCTAATTATACGTTTAGGGCTTTCGAACGATTGAATTGGGGGCGATTGATTGAGAGAAACAAAAATAGGGTTTACAAAGTTAACACTGAAGGCAATGACGATCACCAGTCATGGACAATCTCATACTATTGTAGAAGAGGAAGATCCTGACACAGTCCATAGTAAGTGTTTTGATTTTATTGATTTTCTTATTAGTGGAATGTTTGACTTTTAATCCACTAATACGTGTGTTGTCAGTAAAGAATGCGAGTATTGACTTACTTTGCATGAAAAAAATTGAATTTTTTGCTCATCTTTGTAATGTATGACTTTACAGAGTAGTTATATTTTATTAGAGTTTTAATTCAGTTGAGTAGTGTTTGTATATTGTCATATGGTCCATGTCTGGCTGTAAATAGCTTTTGTATTACCCATATGTGATTGTGGATTGTTTTGCTTTTGTCCATGTGAGTATTGAGCATGAGAATAATTTGTATGGCCCATGTCTGTATCTTTATTTTATGAAAATGAATGCAGCCAATGTATTGAATATGTTATCTGTTTAATATTGATTTTGCACACACATTGGAGTATGTGTTTTCTGTATATTGTCATTTACTTTAATTTTTGTTTGAGATAATGCATAGTGGGGGGACAATGTGCTAATATTCCCCCTTGGATAATGGTCCCCCTGTCCCTCTCTTCACCCCATTTTGTATTAATAATACCCATCAAGACTTGTTTTTCATCATCTAATGCTTTGCTTTTTTTTGTTTTTGTTTTTTGTCTTTGTTCCTAAGACATGCAGCTTACTATTAGGGTCCATCATGGTGGTGAATTTATCTACCACCCTAATACGGTGTATTTAGGAGGTGAAGTGGAAACAATAACCAATTTACGAAAGAATGATATGTCTTATGTGAAAATGAAGAATTATTACTGGGGATTGGGGTATAAAGACTATGCAACCTTTTACTATGTACAATGCGGTAAGAATATGGATCTTGGTTTGAAATTAATATCAACTAATCAGTCTTTGATTGAAATGGTGGAAATGGTAGAAGGGCTTGATCCAAAGAATAGGGTTGTTGATATCTACTGCAAACATAATGAGGAATACCAGAGGGTTAGTCAGCATATGAATGCAAATAGGCCAAACATCCCAAGTAGATCAGATAATGAAGATAGTTTAGGTTATACTGATAGTGAATATGGGGATAGTGAGAGTGATCTGGAACTTAATGAGATTGGGGATGATGGAGTACCAGATAAGCAACCACAAGGAAAGGGAAAGGAGAAGGCGGTTGCGGGAGTGAAATACATTAATCATAATGATTTTGATGTTGAGTCAGATTATGAGGATAATGATTCTGATGATTTTGAAAGCCTTGATGGCTCTGACTTTGATGATGATGACCCTAGGATCCAAATGGGAAGGAAAGCTACTCCTAAGTTCAAGAAATTTAACCCTCTAACAGACATGAAGGAGCCTCAGTTTGAGTTAGGAATGGAATTCTCAGACAGTAAAGAATTCAAAGTCTGTGAGGGCTTATGCAAGAAAAATGGGAAGGGGCTTAGGTTTGTGAAGAATGATAGAGTGAAAGTAAGTGCCAAGTGTAAGGATGGTTGTCCATGGTATATCTATGCTTCAGGCTAGGTGGTGAAAGGAATATCTTGAATTAGGACATTTGTTAACAATCACATTGCAGAGAGTGTTAACTAATAAATGTGTAAACTCTAGGTGGATTGGGGAGCAATATCTTGACAAATTTAAACTAAACCCTACATGGCCTGCGAGTCATTCTTTCATACAGTTGGGAAAGATCTTGAAATTGAAGTGTCTAGGAGTAGTGCTTACAGAGCCTTACGATTTGCTAAGAATGAAGCTGAGGCAAGTCTTGAATCTCAGTATGGGGCTTTATGTGACTACAAGGAAGAATTGATCAGGTCAAATCCAGGAACAACTGTTGAGATACTCTGTGATTATGAAAATGATAATCCTATCTTTAAGAGAATATATGTGTGTCTTGGGGGTCTGAAAAGGGATTTTTAGAAGGTTGTAGGAAAGTTATTGGACTAGATGGTCGCTTTTGAAGGGGTCGATAAAGGGTATGATTTGTCACCGTTGGGGTAGATGCTAACAATGGGATGTGGCCATTGGCATATGCAGTGGTTGAGGGGGAAAATAAAGACTCTTGGACTTGGTTTTTGCAATATTTGTTGATAGATATAGAATGTGTGAATTCATATCATTGGACATTCATTTCTGACAAGCAAAAGGGTCTTGTTCCTAGCCTTGAGGAGCTTGTCCCTAATGCTGAAATTAGGTTCTGTGTGAAGCATCTTCATGATAATTTCAAACTACAGTTTAGGGGTATTGCTTTGAAAAAACAGTTGTATGCTTGTGCTAAAGCATCCTATGTGCAAAAGTTTAACATTGAGATGGAGAATATGAAACAAAAGAGTGAATTGGCTTATGAATGGTTGAGGGGGAAAACACCTGCACATTGGAGTAGGGCCTTTTTTTCTACAAATCAGTGTTGTGATATGCTACTGAATAATTTGTGTGAGACATTTAATTCTTGTATTTTAAGAGCAAGGTCTAAGGCTATCTTAGAGTTGCTTGAGTGGATTAGGATCTACATGATGGCAAGGTTACAGAAATGTAGGGAAAAGATGAGGCAATATCAAGGTTTGGTGTGTCCAAGGATAAGTAAGAAGTTTGATAAGTACAAGGTTTGAATCACATGGGTTCATCACAATATGGGATTAGAAAGTACCAAGTCTGGGATTAGAAATACCAAGTCACGGTATGTATGGGGACCGGTTTGAAGTTGATCCGAGTACTCAAGTGCGTTCTTGTAGAAAGTGGCAATCGGGTCTCCCTTGTCCACATGCAATATCGCCATACATTATAACCAGCTTGATCTGAATCTTTTGTGGCTAAGTGGTATAAGAAGGAGACCTATATGAAGGCCTATGAGCGAGATGGTGTATCCCTTGAGGGTAGAGACATGTGGCCCAACACCAACATAAAATTGCAGCCTCCAAAACAAATTGGAAAAACAATGCCCAGGAGGCCTAAAAGAAGAAGAATCAGTTGGATGAAGGTAAAGGGAAGCCCAACAAAGCGAGGAAGTACCGGATCTTGTGAAGTGCAAGATTTGTGGGGAATTTTATCACAATGCTAGGACTTGTCCAAAGAAACCACCACAAAAGAGGTCGAAACAAGGAATTGTAAGTGCGGGCCCTATTTTCAAATTAATGATATTGTTGCTTCTATTTACTTTATTTATTAAGGCTAAAATTTTATCATTGTTTCATATAATGAAGAATTCAAGTGTAGTGGATGGGAACCCAAGCAAAAGAAAATCAACAAGGATTGTTAAAAGAAGAGTGAGTACTTTTATTTTGTTTTTTTATGACAATATATTGGCTTATGTGCTTTTGCTTATTTGCATGTTATTGACTTATGCCACAGGTTAACAAGAAAGCCACAAAAGAACCAAGTGGAACAATAAGCCCGATATGCAAGCGTAAGTGCATGTTATTGGCTTATGATATGTTTTACAAGTGCATCTTTTAAACTCTTATGTCAACATGCTTTGTTATGTCAAAAGGTTAAGAAGAAAGCCACAAAGGAACCAACTCAAACAGGTACATCAAATCCAGGGGATGATATGAATCAAAGTCAAACAGTAAGTATAATTGTAATAAAATGTGAATGTGGCTATAGTCTTTTGTAAGTAAAGATCAGTTTTCTTATTTCTGAATGATTATCTCTGTCATAGGTTACACCAAGTGCAAGGGATTGAACCACTCAATTTGATGATGGGAGTACTCAAGAGTTTGAAGTAGTGAAGTAGTGTTGATATTAGTAGGTTTTTGTTTTTGCTCATGTTCTGAATGGTTATCTCTAGCACAAATGTTTTTGTAATGGGCCTTCTTTTGTAAAGTACCAAGAAACAATGTGGGGAATATTATAATTATTTTGTGACGTGCCTTCTTTTGTAGAGATTATGAAACAATGTGGGGAATATTGTTAAAGGGGCAATCTTCTGTAATGTTTTTGTACATTTGTAACGGCACCAAATTAGTACAATCCAATGGTATTTATGAATTTTTAGTGCAGTTCAATCTGTTGATCCTGAAGATGTTTTTGTAATGGACTAATTGTAATGGAGTCATTGTTTGTGTAATGACACCAAAACAGATGATTGTTCTAACATTACATTTTCTTCCCAATACATAATATGATTACTAAAACACATGCCAAATTCAATCCTTCAAACTAGAACAGATGATTGTGTATTGGGAAATGAATGTAATTGCCAAATTCAATCCAAATTAGTGCAGTTCCATTGTTTGTGTATTGGGAAATGAATGTAATTGCAAAAATAGATGATTGTTTGTATATTTTTGCATTGTTTATGTAATGACACCAAAACATATGATTGTTCTAACAAAACATAGATTGTTTTTGCTCATGTTCTGAACATAATTTGATTACCAAAACAAAACAGAGATTACAACACCAACACCAACAGCCAAAAAATTACAACAGAGGCCATATTCATGAAGAAAAACAGAGGCCATATTCAATCCTTCAAACTAGAACAGATGATTGTGTATTGGGAAATGAATGTAATTGCCAAATTCAATCCAAATTAGTGCAATTCCATTGTTTGTGTATTGGGAAATGAATGTAATTGCAAAAACAGATGATTGTTTGTATATTTTTGCCTTGTTTATGTAATGACACCAAAACAGATGATTGTTCTAATAAAACATGGATTGTTTTTGCTCATGTTCTGAACATAATTTGATTACCAAAACAAAACAGAGATTACAACACCAACACCAACGACAATAGATGCCATATTCATGAAGAAAAACAGAGGTTATATTCAATCCTTCAAACTAGAAGGAGCAACACCAACAGCCAAAAAATTACAACACACACACATGAAGAAAATAAGGAATTTCCACTCTCTGTTGCGCTTCATTTTGAGTTCCATTATCTCTTTTTGGTGATTATTGATATATTGCAGTAGACTCGGAATCACTGCAGTCGATCTACGGCACATTGGAGGATCATGCCAAACAAAATAACCACATGCCCCATCCTGAAACTTACGAAAGAAAGGAATTTAGGTTAACAATGGAGGCCCCAAACCCTAAATCGAAGAAATGGAATGTGGGTAAAAAACCCTAAATCGAAGAAACAGAACGTGCATGAATCATTGTTGGAATCATACAATGAATACTTACCTGACCATACTTTACGCAGCCAAGGAATCTTCGACCAGGATTTGCTGTAGTCCACGAGGTCTTCAACACGATGTTATTACCACAGTGGCACGACATGACTCCCTCTGCTTCGCGGGAAAACCAGGAAGAAATGAGCGCCAATTACGTACGTATGCTCAAATACCCATCCAGCTACTTCCCTCCAAAAGGAAATGACCAAAATAACCATCACGTGCAAGAGCACGTGAGAGTTAACGTTTTTTCATTAACGGACGTTGGGCTGGGGGAGTTATTTGATACAAATGGCAACATTAGATACCAAATTGGCACAAAACTAGATACCAAATTGGCACAAAACTTAAGTTGGGTAGTGATCTGAGATTTAGTGTATACTTTGGGGGGAAATTTGTAATTTTGCCTATATATTTTATAAAACAGCTAGGTAATTGACTAAAGCTATTTAGAGATTGAGATTAAATTTTTTAAAAAAATTAAAGGGTTGAGATTCACCCTCACATTCAAGTAGTGATCCATTTTTAATTCACTAATTTTTCTTTTTTTATTACAAGTCATCCCCTATAATTAATATTATGAGTAGTTATCATTTTTTCTTCTCCCTATTTTTTATCTTCACATTACAAAGTCACACTATATCATTAATCTTCTGAACAGTCACCCCTTATAAAATATCAATCTCTTAACTATCACTCCCTCAACTATAACATATTTTTAAATCATATCTTTAAAGAATCTCGCTATGATATCAGTGTACTGTTGGGTGCTATCAGGTCTTCTCACCCCAAAAGCTAGCTCGAAGGGTGAGAGGAGGAGTTCGCCCTTGGTAACGTAACTAGATTCACTCGAGGTGGCTTCAACCCGTCTTGATGTCTTATTGTGGAATAGGCCTTGGGCGCGTACTTTAGAAAATAGATAGCTGGCGAGTCGGGAGATCGACAGCGGAAGCATCTTAAACCCTTAAAACCTCTCCATTCAATTCAACCCTCTCCAATGGCGGATTACCATTCGAAAGCAGAAAATAAGAAGCAAACGAAGGGGAAAAAGAAAAGAAAGTTAAGAACTACTAAGGAAGAAGAAGATGAAGGACCTTCTTCGAAATCTCTTCGAATCGACCGCTCGAATGAGCCAGAGCCAGAGCCGGTAGAGCACGTAGAAGAAGAAACATCAGAACATCTCGAGGAAGGCTCCCCTCCTTGGAGAAATTTACAGTTAATTTTATCTCTGCAAAACAAAAATGTCCTCACTCAAAAGTCAGTTTTTCTTTCTTATTGAACATAACTTATTACTGCATTCTTACTTTCTTTTTTTGGTGGTGTTTTTGCTGAAAGAGTCTTACTTTTTTTAATATTAAATATGGATTTATGATGATATCATTAAATTTGATATATGCGGGGAGTCCTTGAGTGGAACACAGAGGAGTATTGCTGACTTGAATTGGGCATTTTACAGAGAGCAAGTTTCTTGAAGAAGTTCCTTTTTTATTTTTTTTTATTTATAATTATGAAATTTGAATCATGAAGCAGCTTTTTATGTTATATCTTTACTCAACATAAAGATGTGGGTTTTTTCTAGGTTGATTTTGATGTGAATTTTTGGTGCAGAAAGGTTGGATTGGCATATGATTATGTGAAATTGAGATTTCATAAGGAGGCAGATGACACAAGTCAAGACCTTGAGATGGTTAGCATTTCTAGACTAATAGTTTTCCTCAACAACTGGGTCCAGTCATTGCTGATCACTTCAGAAAAGAAAATCAGGCTTGAAGAGTATAAACCTCATTTTGGAGTGGAAGGGTCCTGCTTAGATTACAGATGCTGGGAGATTTTCAAATTTTGCCAGGAGGAGGCTTTGAAACTTCATGTTTCATTGAGCTTCTCACGAGACATTTTACGGGTTATTCATTGCATTGCCAGAAACTTGTTCTCCAAGTTGAATGTTGCGTCTCCACACCAGGGAGTGAGAGACTTGAACGACCAAGAAACCAAATGGTACAAGACTCTGCTTGATTGCATTTCATTTATTTTCACATCACATGGTGGGGTTTCAAATGAAAATTTAGATTTGTGGGTTTTGGCTGTTGGTGCTGTACTTGAGCTTGTCCAGAGAATTTTCATTGGCAAGCTTGGCAGCAGCAAGGCTGCCACCTTTGTCCTGGATTTATCATGCTTAGTGCTTGAGCCATTCACCAAGTTTTTGAGGGTCCATCCAATTCGGAAAAATAGTTTTTATGATTTCATTGATAAGCTTCTAGAACCTCTTTTGTGCTTGCTGAATGTATTACATTCCTGTATACAAGGCAATAATCCTGGATCAGTGACTTATTTCCGGAAGTTGGTTGAGGAAGTTTTGTCTCAGGGGTTGTTCCACCCATGTAATGTTGATGGATTTTTGAGCCTACAAAGTCTGACCAAATATAAAATGGCAGATGATGGAAAGCCTAGTGGTTCGAGCACAGCTATTAAAAGTTATCACAGACACCTGTTTGATAAACTAGATAAAGTTGTGGCTGGGAAGACTGCTGCATTAGGTGGTGTTGGAGAGCTTCTTCGCGTGTATGTCAACTGCATTGCAAAGCAAAATGGTGTTTCTGTGCATGGAGGAGTTTCTGTGTATTTGAAAGATGATCTTAAAGATGGCATGCTTAAAAGTTTTTCTGGTACCAGTAGTGTAGAATCAGAGAAGAGTCACTTCTCAACTTTGGGTACTGAAATACGGAAGTCACTGTTTGAGTTTTTTGTACAGATTATGGAGCCTTTGATAAATGAGATGGATAGTTATCTTCAGGCTGGACTGGAAAGTGGACCCATGTTGTTGGATGTTCAATACACGCTCAAATCAACCAATGCGATACTTGCCAGCTTTATGCAGGCAAATGTGTATATACGAGCAGAGGATAATTCCGAAGGAGCTTGTCTTAATTTCTTGAAAGTGGTCTATAATAAGATGCAATCGTTTTCTGCCAGAATTAATCAGCTATTGCCATCGACTTTTGGGGTTAATGGCAGTAAACACAAGGAGGCATTAGAGCTGGTAGCCAAGGAGCTTGTTCTTGCTACACGGTACTTACTTGAAATTGAATATGAGGTAGTTGGGAATGATCTAGAAAGTTTTTGGCTCATGCTGTTCTCATATGGGCCCCTTGGCATCTCCTTGACAGATTTGCCAGACCATTCCTTGTTAATCTCCGAAGTACTTCACCTTGGGTGCCACATGGTTAACCTCTACAGTGAACTTCGTCAGGTTAGTGGCATATTCTGTGATCTGATTGGATTAACATATTTTTACAATGAAGAAGCATAGCCAAACATCAGATGTTGTTTTCTTGTCCTTGAGTTTATTACTTCAGTATGCTTGGACACGACTCGCCTTCTCTTGGTTTGTGCTTGCGCATATTCTGTCACTTAAATTATACACACACACACACACAATTATACAGTGACTTCTCTTTTGTGAAACTGAACACTTAACTTTCTTGTCTAGAATGTTGTTTGTTGAATCATCAAATATCCTGATCTTAGACATTGATCTGATGTAGGTGAATGCTTCTCTTTTTGGACTGTGTAAAGCTGTAAGGCGTTTGGCATCATCTATAAGCGATGGTGAATTACGTCATTCAAAAAATATGTCATGTGAACCCTCACTATATTATGAATCATGGGCAAAATCATTGCGGATGATATTATGCTCACCAAAGTTTAAGGGTTCTATTCAGAATGCAATTAAGTCTGTACCTGAAGGGCAAGCGAGTGGGTGTGTTCGGGAATTAACTACTGATATATCTGACTCTCTTGAATGGATGAAGGATAGTTGTTCAACGGCTACTATTATGGAATTAGGAGAGCCTGTTCTACATGGTTGTAGGTCACTGTGCTTTCACCTGAAAGTAGAAATTTTGGGTAGAGGTTTATCTGAAGTGTATACTCTGATTCTCGATTCACTGACTGTAACCATGGGTAACAGTTGTCTTGTTGGGATTTCTCTCAAGGGTCTGATGACAGTAATATGCCCTAGTATGACTAGTCTGGTCTCGCTACATTCGGATGGTGCTTATGAGTTCCTGTCAACAATTATGGGAAGAACTTTCCATAAGGGATCTAGATGCAAAATCGAATTACTTTCTGCTCATTGGGTTTTCCTGTTCTTCCTTCGACTATACATGTCCTGCAGAAGCTTGTACCGCCAAGCAATCAGCCTTGCACCTCCAGATGCTGCAAGAAAGATGTCAGGAGTGGTGCATGACTCATTTACAGCTTATTCTGGAAAGGATTGGCTGGCGAGGACTGAAGGCATAGATGAAGGATATTTTTGTTGGATTATCCAACCTTCAGCCTCTCTTTTTATGGTCACAGAAACTATTTCAGACATTTGTTTAGATGACACGGTTGCAGATTGCTCTCCTCTGATTTATGTACTAGTTATCATGGCGCTTCAGCGGCTTGCTGATTTGAATAGGCTGATAAAGTCTTTTGAATATTTGCTGAAGAGGAATGATAATCTAATTTTAAGCATATCGACAGATGATGCAGATGCTGATGCTGGGATGCCAATATACCGTAAAGAAAGTAGAAAGTGGAAAAAGAACATCTCTGATTTGAGGGAAGAAGCAGAACGCCTGACCAATTTCATGATGGGTTATCTCCCTTTAGTGGCTGAAGACCAACTATCTATCTCCTCATCAGAGGCTGCGTGGGATCTTGGGGTTGGTGCAATGGATAAAAAATCATTGCCGGTGGCATTTTGGTTCATTATTTGCCGAAATATTGATATTTGGAGTTCTCATGCATCTAAGAAGAAGATGAAAATATTTCTCTCAGTTCTATTTCAGATTTCTTTTCCTTCCTCAAGTTGCAACTCCACTTACTTCAATAACCACAACACTGATAAACCTGGGCACCTGCAGACAGTCACAGCCAGTCAAATCTCATTTGAACTTCTTAGCGACACTGTCCTATATGAACAAAGAGTAAGATATTGTTAACCTCCTTCTGAACATAGTCACATGCAACTGTTCTTTCTGAACATAGTCAAAGTATACTTCCATCATATCTTACTGCACTTGTCAATATAACTCTCCTGGACTAATATTAACCGGCTTATCTGACACTGCAATTTCTCTTTCCCTCAATGACTATATATATATATATATTTGATTATGTATGTGATTCATATTCATGAATATTGATTATGTTTTCTTTACCTATCTTCTTACTGTATTCACTGGCCGATCTACGTTGCAGCGGCCGGTAAGTGGGGGCATGTGGGCCCCACTGAAGTTTTGTTTTTTTGGAAAAACACATGTAGAGGTTTGAGCTTACGTTTTAAAATTTGGGCGTGTAATATGTGCTGCCCCTATTACCTATCAAAAAAAATAAAATGTGCTGCCCCTATTAAGTGTTCGATTTTTTTTCTTTCTTTTTCATTGTTTGTCATCTATATTGCATAATTGTGTGTTCTATTTAAAAATTTCTAGCGTGAAAGAAGTGAATAGACAAATTTATGAGTAAATAGTTTTTCAAAAGTTGTCCTCTAGTGCACAAAGGATGTGTCACCTGTTTTGACGCTCGTATATACTATTACTCTTACTTATAAAAAAAAGTTTTTAAAAGTTGTTTTGTATGATGGAAACAAAATAGAAACCAAACTTTTTCACTCGTCATGTTTTTTCCTACATTAATATTGTCTTCTTCATGCTAAATAGGAAGTGGAACATAGAGTGGTTCCATTTACAAAAATTTGGAAGCAAAAGTGCTCCATCATCTTTTTCGACGACGATTATAATAATAATAATAATTTATACTCCCTCCGTTTTCAAATTATCGTCCACCTTTCTTTTTTCGTCCGTTCTTAAATAATTGTCCTCTTTCAAAACTTTCCCTTTTAGGAAAACACTTTTACCACTTTACCCTTACTTTTTCTACCTACTTTAATTATGGCCACATACTCAACGGCATTAAAAGAAACCACACATTTCACCAATATTTATAATAC
Source organism: Codonopsis lanceolata (assembly GCA_013146195.2). NCBI lineage: Eukaryota > Viridiplantae > Streptophyta > Magnoliopsida > Asterales > Campanulaceae > Codonopsis > Codonopsis lanceolata. The sequence continues at coordinate 56,273,387 of CM028381.1, forward strand.
AGTCAATTATTTTTTCTTAAACGGTGTGCCGGGTCAAAGTAACAATATTTTGAAAACAGAGGGAGTATTTGTAATTGTTAGTAATTGCTTGAACATTACCATTCTGGCCCCACCAAACAAAATTTATGCACCCACCATTGACCCTACCATATTATGGTATTACAAGTATCTGATTGTCTCACTGCCGTTATATTAGTTTGTTCGCAGGCACATGGCATCAAGTTTTTGCCGGTTCTGGGAAAAGTCAGCATCACCTATATTCAGTAAAAATGGAAAGGTTGATTTAATTTCCCCCCCTAATTGGCCAGAAGTTTTAAGTGCTCTTGAAAGTTCATCAATTCTGGTGTCAGAGAACAGCAATGTTGTAAATGACTGCTGTTCAGGGACCACGGTAATATCCGATTCATCTAATATGCAGCTCAGGGAATGTTGCAGCCAACAAGAAATTGCACTGTTATTTACCAAGAAGTACGCAGTTTGTCGGAATTTACTGGCTTTTCTGTGTTGGATGCCGAAAGGATATTTAAGTCCTAAATCTTTCTCACTTTATGCTACTTGCATTTTCAACCTTGAAAGGTAGTCTCTTCTTTTTCACATACGCGTAACCAAAGGCCCATGCTCATAAACTGCTGCTGTCACGTTAGAATGTTGAAATTTTATGGGTGAAATTGTATCTTTAGCAAATTTGTTATGGATTCACTACTTCTAGTTTATTTACATGGGAGTCCATGTCATATAACATACAACCCACACATACGAGGGTCGATTCACGCAGGGTACATTTCCTGCTTTGAGCGGATTCATTTGGTGAGGGGCAATTGGCAGGTTTCGTTCCCTCAGGCGGGTCCATTTTGGCCTGCTCTTGTAGCATTTCCCCTTGGTTATCAATAAATAAATAAATAACATACTCCCTCTGTCCCAAAATGAGTGGTCCTTTTGTTCCTGATCATGAATAAGAAGGGACACTCACTTTGGGATGGAGGTAGTTATAGTTACTGCATATAGATAGTTGTATGAAATTTATGTAGTAACTGAAAATAGTATAGTGTTAGATAGATGTTTATCATAAAAGTTGTATGATAAACCAGCCGCATCATATTAGAATTGTTTCTATTTTCATCTTTTCCGGTAAATGTATCTTGGATTCTTTTCATTGCAAGTAGTTTCCAAAAGCGTGCTTGTTTTAAACGTTGTTTTGGAGAATCAGGTAAATGTGTACTCCCTCCGCTCGGGTAAAGAGTCCCTGTTTGAAAGTCAAAACTTTTTAAGAAAATGACACTTTTAGTAGTCCATTTTAAGTGAAACATCCCAAAATGGAATAATGGACTCTTTGCCCGGAACGGAGGGAGTATATGATAAGCTTCAGTCATTAGCTCACGTATGAATTTGGAATGTAACTGCTTAGAGGAGTTGGTACAACCTACACAAAAGTTCCAAAGGTTAAACAACCTTTGACTGTAGCATTGAATATTCAGAAACATATGGATGATATGTATTATTTGTTTATTGGCTTAGTTTGATTGTTAACTGGTGTGACTGTAAGCGAGGGCCACAACTCACAATCAGCCACGTCATGTAGATTTGTTGCAGGTAAAATCTGAATCAGTCTATGCCATGTGGCACACAGCACTGAGCACCCAGATTACTTCAAGAGAGGGCCTTCTTAAGTAGCAACACATTATGTATTGTCTTCCTATATTTAATTAACCTTTTCTGATTTCCTGCCAGTGATAAGGCATCAGACCAGGTTGTTCAAACCCAAATACTTCCCCTGGTGATAGAAGATACATGCCCTTACTAGGCTCATTCATTAAGTTAAATGCTGTCACACTTGAGGGCGTGCTGTTAGGATTTAGAGATATAACGTACAGAATTTTTTGTGATCTGAAGCCGTTAGAGTAATTGACTTCTAGTTCAGATGATAATTTTTTTCAATCTCAATTGTAGTTAGATTATTTGATTACACGCAGTATGGACCGTTTATGTTTCCCTTTAACCCTCTCTACTTCAGCTCTATTTGCTCTTACTTAATACAAATTTCATGATTGCAATCTCTCGTGCGTGTTTCAGGCTTGTGATTTACGCTTTATTGGATTATCATGATGCACTACAATTGCATGTCAGTTATGAACTCCTTAAATTGTTTCTATCCTGTCGGAGGGCCCTCAATTATTTGATAGTGGCATTTTATGAAGGAAAGACAGAAGCTAGTCAGTCCACACTTCTTCCCATACTGTCTGAGAGTTCTTTACCTGCCTTGTGGCTTTTGAAGTCATTGTCTGCTGTGTCTGATCTTCAACGTGTTTTTTCCAAAGATTCTGTCACCCAAGTGAATGATACGATGTTCTCATTGATGGATTATACGTCACATGTGTTTCTTGTGCTAAGCAAAGCTCAATTTATCCCTGCCATTCACTCCCTTATATCCACTGGGAAATCTTGTGAACGAAACTCCTCTCTTTACCACAAACAGAATCTGACTGAAGTTAAACCAACTACGTTCTCTTCTGAGGATATTGATGCATGGAGTAGCGTGGTTCATGTAGGTGATACTTTAAAAGAGCAGGCCCAGTGCTTGCTTGCCCCTATAAAGAAAACCGTTTGTAGTGAACGGGTGGAATTTTGGACAGTTGTTCATGAATCAAAGAAATTATTGTCTACTCTTTCTTGTTTTGAGGGCTATTTTTGGGGCCTATCATCTGCGTATGACAACATAGATGTAGAAAGTAGTAAACTGAAAAGAAAAATATGGAGAAGGAAAATTGAACCTATCTACAAAATCAACCTGTGCTTAGAAACATTTGGAGATATTATTATTTCTCTCTTACGTGAGTTGATTTTTGAAGATGACAAGTCACCGCAAAGTTCATCAGATGTTCAAACTCTTCATGGGACAGAGTGCAATTACGATTTAATGGGTGTGAAGAGGTCGTCATGCACAGTTTCCGGTGAGGATAAGCATGTTCAGAAGAAGAGATTCCAGTCCGAAAAAGCAGATGCAGAGAGCATTATGACCAAGATTGATTCGTTTGAGCGACAATGTCTGAAGAAACCTTTTTTGTGGGCCCTTTTAGCAGGAGAAAATCATGAATCGGCCTTTTTTCTTAGAGAGCTATATATTGCTGCTTCTGCAATGCTCAGGCTAAATTTGCAGATCAATTGCACTTCCTTGTCAAGCTTGACTCCTACTTTTATAAGCATTGCTCAAGTTTTGTTTCTGGAGTTCGCAAACAAGATTGAGACGCCATCACCACTTTCTTTTCTTCTGTTAGATGGTATTGCCAAGTATCTTGAAGAGCTATGGAATCATTTTTTTTCTACTAATTTTACCTTACCTGAAAAAGTTTATGCCAAGTTGATAGATTTACACTTGACGGCAATAGGAAAATGCATATCCCTACAGGGAAAGGAAGCTACTTTAGCATCGCGTGAAGCTGAATCAAGTACCAAGACACTAAATGTTCAGCGTGGATTATCAGATAATACTAATTATAGGACCTTAGATGAGTTTAAAGGTAGGTTAAGGATGGCATTCACAGTTTTTCTCAGAGCATCATCAGAGTTGCATATTGTATGTGCAATTCAGCATCTAGAGAGAGTCTTAGTTGCTGAAGGCTGCATGACAAATTACCAAATATCTTCTGATGGAGGAAAGGTTTCTTCAATCGTTGCAGCTTGCATTGACTGCTTGGATTTGCTTCTGGAATTCGCTACAGGCAAGTTTTATGATTATGATCTTATCTCCTGCGGTACTCGCTATCACCATCTATAATTTAGTGCATTTTAGATTTGGTGTGTGATAACTTCTCTATTTTCACTTCAACATTTGTTTATACTCCTAAACCGCTTTAAGAAGTAGTACTTTCCATTTTAGTTTGGTCGGAAAAAGTCTTGTTTCTCTGTTTAAGCTATAGATTTTCATTGAAAATTAAAATATGATGTTGCTCTTATGTGTCATTCAAGAAAAGCTGCAGTGTTGGTGCAATTTAAATATCAAACTTCTAAACCATTTGTGAAACATTAAATAACATATAACGATTCAATAGCTTAGCCAATTGTTCTTGTCTTTTTGCACGTGTTGTGGGTCCTCTCCCCCAACTATCATAAATGTTGGTGTCCCACGCGTGGGTGGTGGTTGCTGTGGTGTTTTCTATGGCTTCCCTCCTCTATGCTTTGAACTTTGAAAATTTACTTATATTTCTTGGCCATTTTGTTGGTGATGCTTGGCGTCAGTTCTTCTTGTTAGTTGTTTCTTGGTCAAATCTTCTTTCACAGCTTGTTGGTTTTCTTCCCCCATTTCGTTGCTGTTTGTTTTGATGGAGTGATGATTTGGTTCCTGGGAGTTTCATTTGCGGCCGACGGTCTGCAATAATCAGTGGCTTTTGGATAATTCCTTTTTTTTGTTGGTAAAGTGGTTCATTCTGGCAGCTTGAGTGCACCTCAACTTAATCCCCCACCCCGGGCGAGTCCAAGGCGCAATCTCCATGTTCGGTTAGTCTATGCATTCTGCCTGAATTGAACCCTGGTGAATAGCCTGAGGAGCATCCCTGGCTACCACTAGGACAAACTCCAGTGGTTAGCATTTTGGAGCATTCATTCAACATTTTGCATAATCTCATAAATGACATAACAGCATTAACATGCCACTAACTTAGTACTCGATCTATTGTTACCACTGAAGTGTTTCTTTTCCCCAAACAAGTGGCACTTTTAAACTAAATTAGCTGACAAGACATTTAGCATTTACAATGAAGGAAGAAAGGGGAGTGGGCCAAATAGAGGCCCATTTAAAAGGCAAGGAAGGGGTAAGGCAGTTTGGGCCCCTATTCAATCCAAATGGATAGAGACCCATGAGAAGGTGGTCACAGTGGGTAAGATTTCTGGGCCTTTCAAGTCTAATCTCACCTCAGATCCAGCTCGTAGAATGGGCAAAGGTGATGGGTCGGGAGTGAAGGAAGACCCAATAATTATTGAGGATATAAATTGGGAGTCAACGCATCCTTTGCTTTGTCGAGTTCTAGCTGGCGAGACTCGGACAACTTTGAGTGCTTTGATAGCGAGTGGTCGTCGACATCGCAGACTCATACGGAGATGGAGCATAGGGGGGATATGCAAGAGAATTGTGAAGCCGATAGGGAGGATAACTCGACTCAGGCTCTTCCAAATCAAGGGACCGAGGAGTGCTGTTGTTAAAAGACGCAGTCTATTCCTAAGGGTGGTTGGACTGAGGAGTTAAGGGAAGTCTCGACTAAGGAACCTATTTGTTGTACCCCTCTCACGACTATTCGTCCAGATGCAGTAAGTGAGGCAGAGATGCTGAGCAATGGTTTGACGCAGGGGAAGAGTTTCTGAATCGTACCCCAATTTCGATGGTAAGGCCAGAATCTGTGTGTGAGCCTGTTTGTGGGATGGAAGGAAGGGAGGTTCAGAATACTACTCAAGTCGAGTGGTCAGGGGATTTCGCCTGCTAGTAGGGATTCAGGTAAGTCGGAAAGGCGAATGCAAGGAGA
>CM028381.1:56278996-56333798 GCA_013146195.2 Codonopsis lanceolata
TTTCATCCAACTAGAATTACAACTGCCTCCAATTTAAAATACAATCATCCAAAATAAATTACAAAACAAAAGTCTACTATATTAACTACGTCTCTATTAAATTCCAAAACATATGATTACGCTCTAAAAATATTGATTCCTTTATTGGTATCCTCTATCTCAAGTGAATCCTTAATTTCGACTGAAGAAAGAGTGATGTAAAGGATGAGCAAACAAACCTCAAGAAGATCATACGCCGCCTCCTGGGTTTCTAAGGAGGATGACTCAAAGAATAATCATGTTGTATGTAAAAAGAGAGTTTAGATATTTGATAACTTGCAAAATCAAAAGATATGTATCGAACGACAAAAAAATATAAATTCTTTTTAAATGGAGAGTTCAAACAAAACAAAATGCAGATTAATTAAGTTTGTCATTACTGACTGTTCTATACCGCTTAGTAATAACCAAAACCAAATTCTCAAGGATACATAAATCTCCATAGGAATTACTCGAAGGGTACACAACCCCAAAGGGTACATTATTATGGCATATCCAAATTACCACACTCATGGACCAAGTGATGCAATTTAATTTATTTAATTGTTTATCACGTAATCCCTCTGCACTGGGTTGTTCATACTTAGTGATCATAATCATTTTCAAAACATAGATAGTACTATTGTAACGACACGAGCCCGAAAGCTCGATCCGCTACGTGTAGCCCACACACTGGCCCACTGAGCACACAGCACCTTGGGTCATCAGGCCCACCACAAGCCAACCCAAAAGTCCATGGATGATATTGGTGCTCGTGAGTAGCGCATGACTACCTTATAAATCAAACACAAGTCTCACATCTACCCGATGTGGGATTGGGGTATTACATTCACCCCCACTCAAATCCTTGGCGTCCTCGTCAAGGCCGAATCGTATCCCGGCGACGCAGAATCAAGAGGTGGCTCAGACGGGGATCAGAGGTGGCTCCCACCTTCGCTGGTGTAGCACTTTGGCCCGCAAAGCACTTTGTTTCCACATTTCCGACCGGGACCCGCTCTGATACCATTTGTAACGACACGAGCCCGAAAGCTCGATCCGCTACGTGTAGCCCACACACTGGCCCACTGAGCACACAGCACCTTGGGTCATCAGGCCCACCACAAGCCGACCCAAAAGTCCATGGATGATATTGGTGCTCAGTAGTAGCGCATGACTACCTTATAAATCAAACACAAGTCTCACATCTACCCGATGTGGGATTGGGGTATTACAACTATAAATGTACCACTATCAAAATAATATTTGTATTGCAAATCATTATTTTTTTCAATACAAAAGTGTATACCGACAAGTTGACAAATCGAAATAGATTCTTCGATAATAAAAGTATTTCATGTAAACAAGTTTAAGTACGAAAATTTGCGATAACGAATTCATAATGAAGACATTCAACAAAGGCTAATGACGGAGTCAAAGTAACTACCGATAATGAGGTCGGACATGACAAATGAAAGAATCAAATAATTCAAGAATCAACGGAAGCCTAATATTAAAAGTATTTCTATACTTTTGCAAAAACCTAAAAGAAATACAATTCCTTATAGATAGTGTTGTTGCGCAAAAATCGCTTGTATATAAAGGTATGTTATTACATACGTCGGTCTGAACCTACGATTTAAGACATAAGTAGATTATGTAAGTACAACGTTGATACCAATGTCTAATAATTAACCCCATATACAATATAGAATGATTATATTTGTTAAATTGGTCCACTAAAAGTTATTCAATAATTTATTTTATTTTTTTATACACAGGACGTCCATTCACTCACAAAATCAACAATGTGCGTCATTTTTAATTCTTCCTTGAGAAACTAAAACATGTACCGGAGACTCTTCAAGCATTTCTATTCAAAACTTTTTTTAAAAACAAACCACATCATATGTGAGGAGACAACTTGTCTTCTTCTTTGACTTTCTCATACATTCATCCATACACCTTCCAAACACACATTTTTAATTACACATTTTTATTACTCTCATGCCTAATCCCTATCTTTCTCTCTCTCTCTCTCTCTTCCCACATTACGTACTTCTTCTTTCATTTTTTTTGTGTCGTCCCCCAAACATTCCGCAATCACCCACAGTCAAATAATCACTCACAATTCACTAACCTTATCAGATTCTTTGTCCTTCCCGCTTACATTCTCAGACTTCTTCCCTTTTAAATTATATGCTAAATTTAAAAAAAAAAGCCGACTTGAAATATAAATTGGGAACTGGAGAAATCAAGAGAGTGTTTAAAGAGGAAGAGGAATATGGAACTGGGAAGAATAGGAAGAAGAGAGAGAAAGAGAGAGAAAGGGAGAGAGAAAAGAGAGAGAAAGGGCCCCTAAGGGGGTGGCCCAGTGGTAGACATGGAGCTTCATAATGTGTGAGGTCTCAGGTTCGATCCCTTTTCATGCCCCCTTAGGAAAAAAAAAAAGAGAGAGAAAGGAAGAGAGAAAAGAAAGAGAAACCGACTTGAAGAGAAAGAAAGATGAAAGAAAAGAGGAACCGAATCTGTGGAAATAAACTTTCACACACGTTTGAAATATGTGAGAGTTAATCCTGACCGATAGTTGTTTTTACTAAAAAATCAATCTAGATCGGTAGTTAGGTTTTACCAACTGCATTGTTTTATAATATAGATGGGAACCAAAATTTTGGAAACAGTCCATCCAACCTAGTCCCTAGGAACCAAATTGAGTGGTTAATATTAAATAACCACCAATGAGTTTGGCAATAGCAAGAGAGGACTCCGCATCAAATATGCTATCTGAGTCGGTTCTAAGTAGTGACAATAACGGACAAATAGTAAGCTATTTTATTGTAAATATTTCACTTAAATAGTCGTTCTTTAAAAAATTAAGTTATAAAAATATTACTCCCTCCATTTTTAAATTATTGTTTACTTTGATTTGACAAATTGTTTAAGAAAAAAAAATTGATTGTATTATAAATATTTGTAAAATATGCAGTTTCCTTTAATATTCTTGAATATGTGGCTATAATTAAAGTATGTAGAAAAAGTAAGGGTAAAATGGTAAAAATATTTTTCCTAAAAGAAAAAGTTTTGAATAAAACGGACACAAAAAGAAATGAGGACGATAATTTGAAAACGGAGGGAATATTTTATTACTAATTGACTATTAAAAATGTCATTTTCTTAAAATATTTGACTTTTAAATAAAGACTTTTTGTTCGTAATAAATGAAGTAATTTATGGACAGAGGGAGGAAGCGCATAAAACAACTTTATACTCCCTCCGTTCTGAGGAAATAGTTCTTATTTGAAAGTCAAAATGTTTTTAAAATGACATTTTTAATAACTCCTTAGTAATAAAACTAGGTTATTACCCGTGCGATGCACACTTTTTCAACTTGGGTTTTGTTTTTTAGCTTAATTATTGTGTTTGTAAGTAAAAGTAACTTAAAGATCAAAAAATAGATGTATTTTTTCTACGAGACTGATAAAATGATAATAGTACACTATAGAGTGAGAAACTATTGTCAAGTAATTTTGTTTCTATAGTGGTTAATCAATTTTCTATAAAATATATCACACGTGTACTAATCTAATAATTCACATGTGTGATGCACATAATGTATATTAATACAAATCTTTTAGAGACTTTAATGAATAAAAATTAAATAAATATTTAAAACGTAAGGATAAAAAAGTTGAATTTAATTATTCAATTACATTAATTAAAAAGCAACAATACTAGGTTTACAACTAATTATCGCTACAACTAAACCTTAGTAAATGGCAAAGTTTTTTCTCTTCAAAACACTTTTCCCCTTGCACCAACATGCTTAGTAATAACAATAGTTGTATAAACAAATTTAAACATAACACTATTGTAGTACAACGATTGTAGTGATTGTTGTAAACCTAGTATTGTTGGATTAAAAATGTTATAGACATCAATATTAATAACCTTCAACACAAACACAATATTCCAAATCTTCATTTTATAACATTATAAAAATCAAGAAAGATGAAATCTAACTCAATTGATTAGATTTCACTTGACATTTTAACAATTAAGGTTATGGTTGCCCTTAGATTTTTACGGCTCTTTTCATTGCTAAAATTGGATAACGTTCAGATAAATCTTTTTGTTCTCTTTTATTTCTTAAGTTTGTGAATATAATCAATATTTGTGGTTGATTTGATAGCATCATAGGCTTAAATGTAAATAAATACAATTAAGCCCTTAACTTTTATACCAATTGGTGTGGAAATATAGATGATATCGTATATAACTAAAATAATAGCCTTCAAAAAACTACCACAATAAAAAAGTGTGTCGAAGCAAAATAACAAAGAAGTGACAATCTTACAACATAGTGAACTAATTTTACTAAACAATTTTTTATAAATTTTTCCAAGGGATATGCTTCTATTAAATGCGACATTTGAACTAATTTTACTAAACAATATACTCTTATAAAACAAATTCTACACTAAGTAAGAAATAAATAATGAGATTTTCTTATTCAAATCGGATGGCAAAAGGATGATGTCTATCGTCTTCATCATAAAGCGTTTAAGAACATCGATAAAAAAAAATATTGGGCAGGTTGTAGTAACTCATTACAACACAAAAACCATTGACTATGTTGCCTGCAAGCAATGCAATTACAAAAATAAAAATTTATACCGCAGCTTACAGTCTATTGTAACAATTATAATATAAACTTATACTCAAATGAGAAGATGCAACATTGGATTGGTCAATGTTAGTTACCATTTTCATAACTTTTTTCTCTTTTTCTCTTTTTCAGCCTCTTTTTTCACCAATTATTCAATAGTTTACTTGTCATATATTTACAACAATATCAATTTATGGAACAAAATTGTCACAAAAACACAAAACAACAGATGAAGACTTATCAGAAAAAAAGTCATTGAATTCTATTGAAGAATAAAAAAGAAGAATATCATTAATCTTGGAAACAAAGTAAAATTTTTTTAAAGCAATTCAAATTCACACATGGGCATGCCCACACACACAAAACACGTAGAACAAATTTAAATTAGCTCAATTTGAGTGAAAATAGAATATAAAAAACTCAATTTGTGATAAAATATAATATCACAAAATCCCAAACCAAAAAAAGCATAAATTCAAACTTTTCGTGGTATCACAAAAAGAAAAAAAAATAAGATCTAACTTTTTTTCTCTAACCTAATTTAATATCAATAACCGATTTTTATCATTAAATCAAATATGATAACATATATCCGCAAAAAAAAAAAAAAACTTATTCTAAACTAACCGTATAAAATCAAATGTGATCAAGAATATTATATACTAACGTAAAATCAAACTTATCTTATCCGCAATTTTAAACTTTTATTAGTAAACAATTTTATCAGTAAATCAATGGGAATACCATTTTTTTGACCATCGTACAAGTTGGGAAAATCCAATTATAACATTTAACGGTCCAAATTTAATTTGTTGCGATGTCGTCCTCGCCGTTTATAACCATTAACAACCAACTTCTTAATATCGGCCAAGAAATTGCCATAGAAGAAGATATTGAGTTAGTTGGTTAATTTGGTCTTTATAAAACAACGAGGACGACATTGCAACCAAATTAAAAGTTGGTTGGTTAATTTGGTCGTTATGAAACGTCGTTGGTCAAATTGGATTTCCCTAATTTGTACGGTGGTAAAAAAGGTGGTATTCCCTAAATCAATTGTGATAACATCTATCGTAATTTTTTTTTTATCATAAACTAACTGTATAAAATCAAAAGTATCGCATTTGATTTTACAGATATAATCATCCTAAACTAACCGAATATGTGATAAAACTTATCCTAACCATAAAAGTTATCATAAATTAACCGTGTGATAAAACTTATCATAACCGTAAAAGTTATCATAAACTAACTATATATGTGATAAAACTTATCATAAATTTTTATCAGTAATTTTTATCGGTAATCGGTTTTGGCAAAAAAAAAAGAAAAAAAATTACAATTAATATGAGGGTGACGCGTAGAAGCATAAAATTCTTTAAAAAATTAAAGCATTTAACAGAAAGCCACCACGTGATAGCAGCGATTTCTGTTTTAGTAATAATTAATAAATGATATTTTTATGTTTTAATTATTTTTTAAAATCAATTATTTAAATAAAATAATCTAAAATAAAATAATAATCTCTTTACCCAAAGCAACACGTGACAATTACTAATAAAAATGACATAAACTAAAGTTTGAATCTTACTTTTCAGCGCACTAAAATCATTTAACAATTCAGGAATTAAAATCAGAGAGGCATACGTGTTACCCACTCACAATTACAATCATTATAGTTGAAGCAAAGAAAAGACATTAGTACATGTACAGCCTTTATAGCATTATGTACAACAACCTCACTTCTTATCTCTAAACACATCCCACCTCAAAGGCTCAAATAATACGAGGTTCTAAAAATCGTTAGGTGGCCGCTAGGCGGCATACTAGCGCCTAGCGCCTAGGGGACTAGTCGGGGCGTAATCGGGGCCTAGGCAGGGCCTAGAATTAAGGCATAATTACTATCTTTTTTATAATTTTCATCAAAGATCAAACACATTGACTACAAATTTAATTTTTTTTATTTTTATTATTTTATCAAACACTTATTTATATTTGTAAAATGATCAAAAATATACAAACCTACCTTTAATCCTAATTTTCAACAACCCCAAAGCAATAAATCAGTCAAGTTTAGAACTAAAAACAAAAAAAATATTACTCCACCTACCTATTGCCCCTACAACCCACAGTCTAACATATCCTCTCTAATTCCTTCTCATTCTAAATTATGAGTCTCGAGACAGCCCCTTTCTTCTTCATCTTTTTTTCTTCTTCTTTCTTCTATCTATCTGGCAGACTGGCAACGTAGGCGCCGACTTGGTCGATTATGCGGCGACTAAAAAATCGCGACGGTAGAGAGGAGCCTAGCGCCTAGGCGAAGCTAAGCGGAGAGTTTTAGAACACTGAATAATATAAGACATGGAAAGTAGGGGTGTGCAGGATTTTTTTGGAATCAGACCGAACCAATAGAACCGAACCAAACCAATCAAAATTGAACCGGACTAATACTTTGGTTTGGTTTTGGATCTGAATTTTCATAAAATCGAACATTTGGGTTGGTCCCGGTTCTCGAACTAAAAAAACACGGAACCGGACCGAACCGAACAAATATGTTGTTTATTTATTTATTTTATTATATATATATATATAGTATTATTATATTATTATATATATATATATTATATATATTAATTCCTAATACTTTCTTTGTTCTAATTTTTAGTTGGTACTTTTTTATTATTTTGTTTCCACCGGTTTGTTATGCTATGAGTTTATAAGTTCAACATTTTTAATTGTTGAATGTACTTTTATTGAAAGTTTTTTAATTTTTTTTATCAAGTTTCAGCCTTAAATTTTTTATTATTCATTTGTAGTAAATAGTTAAAAAGTAAAAAAATCATAGCATTGGTTCGATCCTGGTTCTCATTAGGGGTGGCAAATCGGTCGTGCTGGGCTGTTATCGGGCCGGCACGATAACAGCACGACACGATAAGCACGAACACGAACACGACACGATAAGTTTATCGTGCCTAATATTGAAACCCGAACATGACATGATAAAAACACGAAAAGCACGGCACGCACGATAGGCACGATAAGCAAAAAAACACGATTTATTTAGTCAGGCCCGTTAAGTACGTTAAGCCCAATAACCATTATAAAATATATAATTTTGATTTTTTAATACATATTTTGAAAATTTATCAATATAAATAGTCAAGTAGTTTAAAAGTCATAAATTTTCAAATGATAAAACTATGAAATAATCATGAAAATAGTTCGAAAGAAATGAATAACCCCTAGTAAATTTTTAAAAATATATTTTTAAAACATATATATTTTAGTTATCGTGTCTTATCGTGCTTTACTGTGTTTATCAAGCCAGCCCGATAACAACCCATTTTTTATCGTGCTGGCCCTATAACGGCCCGAATCCGATAAGTCATAGCCCAAACCTTATAATTTCGTGCCGTGTTCGTGTCGGTTAATCGTGTCGTGCCTCAAATTGCCACCCCTAGTTCTCATACATCTTTGATTGGTTCTGGACCGGACCAATGCATTGGTTCTCATACATATTGAATTGATTCCGAGTCTAAATTTTTTGAGAACCAGACTATTGGTTTGGTTCCGATTTTCTTTTTACTTCTAAAAAAACCAAACCGAACCAAGCTCACCCTTAACGCAAAAATATACTAGACTAGTAGACTTACAAAGACCAACTTACTTAGTTATGCATTAAATGATTGTATAGAAACTGTCCAAAACTTCTAGAGTTGCTAATCTGAAGCATTTGGTGGGATACGCTAGTGATATCATATGATCACGTTCGATAGTCCGTCAATCTCAATCATCAAATTAGCTTATTTAAAGACGTGGCATGATCACGACCGTTATTGATACTTAGTACTCCCAAGTAACACGATAGGATCATCTAAATCCCTCGATAGCTACTTACCTATAATGCCCTTCTCCGATCACATAATATTCAACCAAACCAGCTCTACTGTAAAGCAGACTGGTACTGTAACAAAACAAGAACCACCACGATCAAAACCGCCACACCCCAGGGTGAGCTTCCCTCCGACAGCATGTAATGAGTCCGGCGTTGTCGCTCCCACGGAGACAATCCGAACCCGAAAATCCTCTCGGGGTTTTCAATTCCTGACAGCCACTTAACAGCAAAGAGTAGAACAATAAGTGTTGCCATAAGGACCAAGTTCATGCTCTCTTCAGTGGATTCAACAGCTTCTTCATATTGGGAGTAAAATTTAAAACCAAGAATGAAAAAGATGAGGGCTAGGATTAGGAGAACTGGGTATGGAAGAGGGTTCAAAGAGAAGACCTCTAAGATTGAGTGAAGGGGCCCTGTTTTTGTGGAGGGTTTTGTTTCTTTTGGACAAATTCAAGAGGTTGTTGAGAAGTGATGGGGTAGTAAATTTATAGAGGGAGTCAGGGAGATGGTGTCCGATTTTGTGATTGCCCAATGCCCATGTATTCGATTAAGTCGTGTTGGCAATCCGTTGGATCTGTTTCAATGATTAGATGGTCAATTGGTCAAACATGCTTTACCTTTTCTTCTTTTATTTTTTCTTTATTTTTTTTATATTAATAAGAACTTTAAATATTACTCTCTCCGATTTTGAATTATTGTCATCTTTGACCCGACATACCGTTTAAAAAAATAATTAACTATATTATATATATTGGTAAAATATGTGGTTTCGTTTGATGTCCTTAAACATGTGGTCATAATTAAAGTAGATAGAAAAAGTAAGGGTAAAATAGTAAAAGTATTTTCCTAAAATTGAAAGTTTTGAAAGAAAACAATTATTTTAGAACGGACGAAAAGGAAAAGAGCATGATAATTTGAAAACGGAGGAATACCTTATTGAACCAATGAAATTGTGATCATGTTTTAAAAATCGTTAGGTGGGTGCTAGGCATCAGATCAGTATCTAGGGCCTAAGCGAGACATAGAAATAAGACATAATATCTTTTTTTTAATTATTATAACCTAATTATTAAGAATTAATTTTTTAAATATACTAATAGTAAATATCACCTAATAATTTTAAAATAATGACTAGATTTCGTGCTTGTGCCTATGATACGGTATCAATATGAAGATGATCAATGTATGAAGTGAGTATGATGCAAATAAATTAATATATGTTTGATATTTTGTAGGGGTCAGATCAATGTACATTGCACGAAGCAAAGACGACATCCCAAAAACTAAAGAAAAACATATTTTATAACTCATCCAAAAAGAGTATAATTATAATCCAAAAGCATTCTTTCTCACACACATCAACTCAACACATGTTAATTGAAATAAACTTAAAAATGAAAATCTCAAACAAAAACCATAAAATAAATTGAATAAGACTGAGTGAACTAATAAAAATCAATTTGAAATCGAAATCACAAAGATTTCAGTACATGGTTGTGAAAATTGAGATTTAATTATGGTCAGTAGTTATGTTTGGTAAAAATGAATCCTGATCAGTAGTTAATTTTTCAGAAATACTGAGCTAAGTAGAAATATCAGTTCCTAAATAAAATGTGTGATTTAAAAAAAATGTTACACTTGAGGAGTACATTACTTTAAGTGATAGTTGAGAAATTGATGTTTTATAAGGGGTGACTGTTCATAAGATTAATCGCAGGGTGTGACTTTGTAATGTAAAGATAAAACATAGGGAGAAAAAAAAGAGAGTGACTGCTTGTAATATTAATTGTATGAGGGTGACTTGTAATATGGAAAGAAAAAATAGGGAGTTAAAAATGGATAACTACTCGCACATGTGAATGTGATGGTGAATCTCAACCGTTAATTTTTTAAAGATAATTTAATATCAACATCTGAATAGCCCTAGTCAATCACTTAGATCTTCATGCCCGTGCCTATGACACGGTTCCAATATATCTGATTTCGTCAATTGAAATGGCAGTGCCTAAATAGAAGGTGCGATTTAAAAAAAATGTTACAGTTGAGGGGTACATTGCTTCATGTGAAAGTTGAGACTGTTGATAAGATTAATTGCAAGGTGTGACTTTGTAATGTAAAGATAAAATATAGAGAGAAGAAAAATGAGTGACTGCTCATAATATTAATTGTATGGGGTGACTTGTAATATGGAAAGAAAAAATATGGGAGTTAAAAATGGATAACTACTCACACATGTGAATGTGAGGGTAAATCTCAACCGTTAAATTTTTTAAGATAATTTAATCTCAACCTCTGAATAGCTCCAGTCAATTACCTAGTTGTTATATAATATAGATTGTTTTATAATGTTAAACTTTAAAAGTAAAAACATAAATTTAATACTCCCTTCGTCCCAAAATTATTGTCTGGGTTAACTTGGCGTATGATTTAATAAAATACATTTGACTGGATTATTAATATTAGTTTGATGTGTAGTTTACTTTAAAGTTCATGTTTATGTGACTCATAATTAAAATAGAATGAAAAAGTAAAAGTAAAGTGGTAAAAGTGTTGTCCTAAAAAGAAAGTTTCAAACAAGATAATTATTTTGGGACGGATGAAAAATGAAAACAGGAGAACAATAATTTTGGGACGGATGAAGTATCATTCTAAGGTTCAAAATATTATAAAAATAGTCAACAATTCAATAGGTTTGTTAACAAATTACAAATACAACAATAATTTAATAATTTAAAATTGATATTTATTGTTATTTAAAAAAATCTAAAATGACATTATTTAATTTGATATGGGGGTTAGCTGAATTTGAGATTCTAGTATCTGTTGAAGCTTCTCTGTTAAGCTCCTGAAGCTTCTCTGTTACGCTCGTAGGTTTTGCACATCACTCTGCTAAGTTCTAAAAGTTATACGAAGTTCTCTTTATTCTTTGTCCATTTTGTATTATATTTTTATTTATTTTTGTAAAATTGTTCTTGTAGTTTTAAATAGAGTTAAAATTTTATTATTATTGTTCATCGTGTAGTTCTTAATCAAATTTCAACTGGGTTGACTGGGTGGGGGATTTGGTGGTTGACTGGGTTGGGGATTCGATGGTTGATTGGAACTGTCGATGTTGTTGTAATAATTGTTAATTTAGAGGAACAAAATAAATATTTGATATAATTTAACGACTGAACTTAATATCTGTTCAAAAAATAGGTTCGTTTGCAATCAAACTAATGTATAGTGACAAGAATGAAAATTTTAAACTTTCGATGACTACGTTGTAAATTTTTAAAAAGTTAGAGCCCAAAGAGGGGTTTTGCCATTTTAAAAATATGAATAATCAACAGTGGGCTGCCTAAGGCAGCTGGCTAATTTTTTTTTTGCTAATTTGCTAAATTTCTGAACGCCTGGGCTGATTTTTTAAACAATGCTTGTGACTTGAGGATCATCTCTCAAGTTTGATCTTGACTTGTGGCAACACATACTACACCCCCCTACCCTAGCACACACTGAGTCGATCCGTCTTTCAAAAAAAATATCCGTAAGACATTTTTCCCAAGTTTTTGTTTTCAAACTATCACAACACAAGAAATTTAAATGTTAAAGTGCAAGCTAGGCAGGCTTTCTGAACCTTATTTGTCACCTCAATTTCCATGCTAAACAAATAGAGCTTAATATAACTTTATGTGTCTCGATTCCATCACAAAATCATCAAACCAAACATATCATCGTAAACGATGCTAAACATTAAAAATTATGAATACATTTTACATCAAGTGATAAATTTTTATACACCACAACAGTACTAGCACCAACTAGTTGCTACTGGTTGCAACCTTCATCGTTCTGACTGCTAATCTAACTAGTTGCTACCGGTTGCCTTCTCAGTTGCCGAATAGCAGAGTTTTTCCCATTTCCTCGATTACGATTTTATTGCTTTACCGACTTCAGGAAGGTCAAAGGTGTCAACTATATGCAGGCAGACCTTGCTATCTGATTATTGCGTATAGTGCGATCGTGAGGAACTCGAGCCGATCAGTACCCTCAAAGGTGTTAGTGTAATATGTCATTGCTGTCACCACTACACTTCTCTCCATCTTCAGTCAAAGGAGTATGTGAAAATAACAAGTTTTCTGGCAAATCAACTTACCATTAAGGAAAAGGAAATCTTTGCTCAGACTTTTCCTTGATACTTGAAATTCAGTTCATAATCATGTCGCAGATTTGCTAGGTGAGTACGACAAGGACCCTCTGCAAAACAAACAGATCATTAAAAAGGCACGATTTGAACTACTTCATTCCACAAGACCCTTCTAACTGCTACCATCAATTTAATTGGGGACTGCTTACCACCAAATACTGTATGCATATACTGAAGATCATCTTCGGAGCAAGAATCTACTAAAGCATAAACACCCGGTCTCAAAGCTTCATCAATTTCCCTGCAATATTTATTTTTCTTCAGAAGGTGTAATACTTGAGAATGAAAAATATGGAGATTACATGCTTGTAATACTGTTAATTGAAGTTGAAACTAAGATGCCAAACACCACCTTCTGATGCCCCTTTTGAGAGGACCATAACCAGAATAAATCCATATGTAATTGGACAAAAATTGACAACAATGCCGGCTAAGAAAAACCTCCTTGAGGCATTGATGCCGTATCTGCAATCAAGGAAAACAGTGGTCCACTGAGGAACGAAAAGTTGATTTGAGAAGAGCTTCCGAAAATGGCAAAGACAGCATACAAAAGCAGTTTGTGCATTTATTTTCAATTCACCGATTAGGAAGTATCTCTAACCAAGAAACGGACATATATTGTGAATAAACACCAAGAGAGGAAAATTCATGGGCCTAACTACATTCTTTTTATTTAAATAACAAAAGAGAGAGGTTAACAAAAATAAAAGACCAAAAATACAAGTGGAGAGAGAAAAAACAACTAAGAGATGCCAAAAAAGTTGCTGTCCCAGAGAAGGATCCAATTAAAATATCTCCTGGTACCGAAGCTTTCTGGAGTTCTCTCTGTCCAAATGCCCCACAGTATCACGAACACCCCACAGGCCCACAGGTCCATAACAAATGAAGCTTTACCCATCACCCCAAACAAAAGGAACCTCGCTCTCTCACAGTGAAGAAACAAATGATCATGGATGCGTGCTTGCAGGACATCATTTCTGATGAGCTTAAAGAGAATCAAGGACCAAACAATAGATCTAGCTTTGAATGGGAGTATGGGACCCTCACTTTCCAGAAGAATTAAGAAAGAGGCAACGGAGAAGGGTTGAGCTTATTGAGGGCCAAATTACATTGTAAATGGCTGAGGAATTTCCAATCAAATTGGAAGGCCTGGTTAGATTAGCAAACTCATTTTTCTCTACATTGAAGAAAAGGAAGACGTGATAAATTACTTCTGAAAAGTTCATCAGACCCGCATGATGTGTAGAAAATATTCCTTCCACATGAAGCAGTTAAGCAACCCGACAAGCTCTATCCACTGAAATTCATAATGCATTGCATGCACAACCAATTTTGAGTTGTTGAGCCCAGACAGAAAAGCAAGAATTGCCCACTTGAGTTAACAATTACATGACACAGGTCAATCAACCATATCAACACCAGCTTTTTGATAGGATTACCTCTAAATGTACAGATAAAAGATTGAGCAGGTAACTTGAAATGGACTGATTCCCTAAGAATCTGAGAGGATATATACAGGGAATGAGGAAAATACAAGCACGCCCTAGCAAAATGGACTTGGTTAAGAAGCAGTTTAACCAGTAAAAACAAGAAATTATTAAATATTTGTTTCCTCTTTCGTTCTTGAAGAGCGAAAGGGAAGTCACACGCGCTACAAATCTAAGAGAGCACATTATGACCTCGAAGTGCCACATTCTGGAAATGCAACACATATTTTCTAGCTCTAGTTGAATGAGTAAGAGAGGAAAGGGAGAGCAAAGGAAAGGAAACAAATAGTTATATTACAAGATATATGAGTACTGAAACTAGTTTAATTGCACTTTTTTTTTCTTTTTTCAAAAGGTTGGAGGGGACATAGACCTTACTCCAACCCTTACTTTTTAATATTTTAATGCTTTGAAGGGCTACAATTGTAGATATATGATGCCTTTGGTGTGGCTAGAACAAATGGTGCCTCTGGTGAGGCTTTGAACACCCGACCTCTCGATTGAGAGTAGCGATGTACCAGGGTGTCTCTGGTGGGGCTTGAACACTCGACCTCTCCATTAAGATAAGCGAGTAGCTAAATGGGGCCTTTGGGTAAGGCTTGAACAACAACGTTGCCTCTGAAGAGGCTTGAACACCCGACCTTTCTATTGAAAGTTGTAAAGTCCAGGGAGTCGTTAGTTGGACTTGAACACCCGACCTCTCCGTTATGAGAAGTGAGCGGTACCAATTGAGCTAGAGCTCGTTGGTAGTTTAATTCCACTTAATTTTAATTTTTATACTGAAGACATAGTTAGAATCGTCTTCGTAAAGAATTGTTTGTACTGTTTTTGCTCAAGGGATGCGAACATAGCCTATTAGATGTTAAATCAAATAGGCATTCCAGTACCCCAGTTAAGATGGGCATTGGCTGGTAACACGAAGATGCCGGATTTGAGATGATATCAATTTAGGCCTTGTCTTCCCCAACGTTTTGAAAACGCTCACCAAATTGCTCCGTTTTACCAAGGAAAGTGTATCACTGGCACGTTTTTATACGGCAGCATTATCTAAACCCACTAGCGTTTAGAATTGGAGCTTTTCTCTAAACGCTGCTGATGCTCCCTTGGACAAAACTGCCCCATACCCCTCAACTTGTATCTTCCTTCCTTGGCTTTCTTACTTTCTTTTCATATACATAGACACATATATAGTGTTATTTATTCGCCCCTAAAAAAAATTCATCGTTCTTTTCAAGTTGTTCCTAAAAAAGTATTTCAGTTACTAATCTCTTTTTTTTTTCTTTTTTTGAATGTCACTTTTACCATTTTATCATTGATTTGATTCACTTTAATTAATGCACCTTACTCTCACATGGGCATCAATATAAAAAATCATCCATCATAATATTTATGATGAAGTTGATCATTTTTTAACTGTTTTTTTATTGTTAAAAATATCATACAACAATTGCTCCTCTACATAAGTTAATGTGTTAAAACTATTTATTTTTTCATTATAATTATTGTTGATATTCTTATATCCGATTATTATTATTATTATTTCACAAGCAGTTGTATAAAGGGTAATTTTTTTATCAAATTGCAAAATAAACTTTTTAAAACGCTGCACCAGACATTTATAAGAACAAAGATGTGTTTTTAAAAAGTTGCGTTTCAAAATAGCAGCTTTTTAAAAACTCTGCATCTGACAGGTGCTTAATGTTAAAACTGATAAAATTATACTGGAGGGGCATTAAATCTTGGGTAATTGATTGAGGCAAATAAAAATATAATTGAACAACCCAGTTGGCTCACAAACAAATACATGCATGAAAACTTACCTCTTCGTAAATTCTTCGGAGAAAAAAAGCACACTTCACAGCCTCTTGTAACTCCCACACGAAATTGCCTTTTTGAACAGCAGGATCAATAACTACCATCTCCAAACAACTTAGCAGAACACGAACTGAATCTTCAAGTACCGCAATGCATGGCCGAATCTCACTACAAGTAACAAACATTAGTAGAATAAACTTAATACTGAGAGAGAGAGAGAGAGAAAGAGAACAAAAAATATAAAGGTGACACCAGGTACAATGACCCAGTGAGAACAAACCTTGCATGATCTGTGTGTGAGAGAGAGAGAACAAAATATATAAAGGTGAACACCAGGTACAAACCTTGCATGATGCCCAAGAAGACTCCCCACCAGTCGACAACATGCATCATATAGGTCAACAGAAAATTTTCTATCCACGACACACATATTCAAGCTTTCATTATCTGAGGACCTCAGAAGGGATTGAGCAGGAGCTTCAGAAATCCTAAGCTGAAAAATGTTCTGAAAGAGTGCCGCGGGTATATGCAACCCCTGTTGAACATAGCAGGAGTCCATTTGATAACCAGCAGGTTTCCTAGAAACTCTGGTAAGTACCTCAACACACATAAGAATGACAGATCCAGGATCAGGTTCACCTTTATTTGGGATAGGATTCACATAGAAAATTCTCATACTCTGCAAATGCAGAATTACATTGAACAAACAAGCAACAAAATTTTGGATCCGTCCTTTGACCTCCTCGCTTAAGCATTTCCGCTCTGTTAAAACAATGACAGTAAGAAAACCAGGTCTCAAACCAATAAGATAGTATGTTAAACCACTGCAGACAAACAGTAAAATCACAAGGCTTATTATCAAGAAAATTGCATTTATCAGTATAATCTTAGTGGCATCTTATTTCCGCTATGGTTCATTAAAATGCTCCAGATAGATACTAGAATCAAAAACAACAAATTATAAAAAGCATTCCATGCTAGATCATTAACAACTAATGAGCTGTGAATTGTATAGATGTATTCTAAATAAAAAGTGTGGACATCAAAAATGAAAATTCAAAATGCAAGCAAAATATGTTTGTCAATATGGTCCATATAAGTGGAATTTCTATAAACGTGGCCAAATGACACCCATATTCACAAGACATCTCAAAGCTACCAACTCACAATAATCATATAAATAATTCTTCGCAATGCTGAAAGAAATCCTACATACCAAAAGCATTTTCATTTTTTTTTTTTGATAAGTAAAAGTATTATATATTAGAAGCGTCAAAAAAGGTGACGTGTCCTTGTATACTAAGAGTATACACAGTAAACCAAACTAAGGAGAGACAATTAACCAAAATCTACAAAGGAATAAGGGTGAGAAATGAAAGTATTGGCATCTACTGAAGACCAAGACCGGAGGGTTTGCAACACCGTGTCCTTCAACTGCGACATGAGCCTTTCCCTGTTATCAAACACCCTTCTATTCCTTTCAAGCCAAATGGTCCAGCACACACACAAAAGAGCAGTTTGCCAAGATAAATTCCTCTCCTCCGTTTGTAAAAAGCCCGGCTTTGAAACAGCTCCTTCGTTGATCTAGGCATAACCTACAAAATATTGAAGAGCCCGAGGATAAGGTTCCAAAGATCCTTAGCTACAGAACAGTGGATGAGCAGATGGTTTACATTTTCCTCATCACCTTTACACATATAGCACCAATTCACATAAGTATTAGGCCTTCTTCTCAAATTATCACCGGTTAGAATGGCTTCATGGCAAGCCTCCCAAGCAAACACCGGGTACCCGACTGGGAGCTCTAGATTTCCAAACTGATATCCAAGGAAATAAAGAACCATCTTTGGATGACAAAGACTCAAAATAAGATTTGACATAAAATCTTGTCTTTAGGACCCTGCCACCACACCTTATCCTCCAATTGCCTACCAATAGTCAGGGAATAGAGAAAATTGAGAAAGAACACACATGTCTATCTCCCAGTCATGGAAATTCCTATGAAATGAAGGACTCTAAACCACCTTGTTATCCTCCAAATGCAGCACTGCATTAACAAAGCAGTTCTTATCACTGGCTATGCTAAACAAATCCCCGGAAATAATCTCCACAACTCTATGTCACCGCACCATTTGTCTTTCCAAAATTTTACTGACGAGCCATCCCCAATCTCAAAACGAAGAAATCTCTTGAAAGATTCCCACCCTCTCCTAATCCCTTTCCAAACACCAACTCCGTAGGAAAGAGAAACCTCATTTGGTGCCCACTGCCCATCCCCTTCTCCATATTTACTTACCACCACCTTCCTCCACAAACCATCTATGTCCACCAAAAATCTCCAAAGCCACTTACCCAACAACGCCTTATTGAAAGTGTTCAAGTCTTTAACACCTAGGCCTTCTCTCAAACTATAGCAGACCTTCTCCCATTTCACCAAATGATATTTTTATGGCTTTCACTATTGCCTTCCCAAAGGAAATCCCTTTCCAGTCTCTCTAAAATCTTTCGGATAGATTGAGGGAGCACAAATAAGGACATAAAGTAGGTGGGTAAACTGGATAGTGTTCTCAACAAGAGTGAGACGCCCCCCTTTTGATAGGAGTTGTTTTTTCCACCCGGCCAATCTACGTTTGAATCTCTCTATGATGGGATTTCACATTGCCTTTGTTTTTAAACTGAGCTCCAATGGGTAACCCAAGAGAAGAGGAAGGAAACTTGCCTACCTTACACCCGAAGAACTGAGTCATATCCTCAACATTATCAACCCCTCCTACTCGTAGAATCTCACTTTTTGCAATATTGATCCGAAAACCCGAGACCATCTGAAAACACAGCAGAACTAGG
Organism: Codonopsis lanceolata; assembly: GCA_013146195.2. Taxonomy (NCBI): domain Eukaryota; kingdom Viridiplantae; phylum Streptophyta; class Magnoliopsida; order Asterales; family Campanulaceae; genus Codonopsis; species Codonopsis lanceolata. The sequence goes on from CM028381.1 coordinate 56,297,902, forward strand.
CGCAAGTAACCTAGTTGAGAAAAATCTGCATCGCAAAAGATCGGCGTAACATCCGCAAAAAGAAGATGTGACACGGAGACCTCTAAAACTCTATGCTGACTTATATTAAAACCACGAATGAAACCTCCCGCCATAGACTTATCAAGGAATCTACTCAGAGTCTCCATGACAATAATGAACAGGAAAGGGGAAAGGGGATCTTGCTGTCTCAAACCTCCCAAAAAACCTTGAAGGTTCCCCATTTACCAGCACTGAGAAAAGCATAGATATGCAAAAAGCATCCTTCTTCGCCCAAATCCCAATCTGTCCAACAAATAAATCAAGGACTCCTTAATCTGCAGTCCACAGCTTCATTTGCAGTCCTCAGCTTCATTTGCTATAAGAGACCCATCAATAATATGCCTATCAAACAAAATAATATGCCTATCACCCACGAAGGCATGTTGAGAATTCGAGACAACTCGACCAATCACTCGTTTCAACCTTTTGGATAACTATCCACTCTCAATATAAGTTTGTAAATACCTCCAACCAAACTTATAGGTCTGTACTCTCTCAAATCACTGGCTCCTTTCTTCTTCAGAATTAAAGCTATGAAGGTGGCATTAAAACTCTTCTCGAAACTCATATTATCATGAAAGAACTGGAAGACTTTCATCACATCACTTTTTATCACCTCCGAGCAATATTGAAAAAAAGCCATTGAGAATCCATCTGGGCCCGGGGCTTTGTCGGTTGTCACCACTCATGCTTTACAGCGCTGCAGAAACTTCTTCTGAAAACGCTTGTTCCAGATCAGCCGACTCCCCAGCATTCAGAGACTTAAAACCCAGATCATCCACTTTAGGGCGCCACTCACCATCATCTGAATACAGCCTCTTATAAAACCCCAGAATACTATTTTTTATCTCCTCCTTGTCTTCCACTAAGACACCATCATCTGTAATACTCCTGATCTGGTTCGCAACTTTATGAGCATTCGCCATTCTATGAAAGAATTCTGTGTTTTTGTCACCTTCTTTAAGCCATTGAACCCTGGATTTCTGTTTCCAGGAGATTTCCTCATTAAGCAGAAGATGCTCTAGCTTTCTTTTCAGATTAAACGACACTCCTCTTCATCTACGTTTAAACCCACACCCCTTGCTTTCTCATCCAAACTGCTCAATTCCTCCATAGCTTTTTTAATATTCACATCTACTCTACCAAAAACCTCCCTGTTCCAGACTTTCAGATCACCTTTGAGAAGTTTCAGCTTCTTAGCCATTTTGACACAAGGATTCCCTTCCAGGCTGTAGGAACTCCACTTCTCTCTCACCCAATCCAAAAATCCTGGATACTTCAGCCACATATTCTCAAATCTGAACGGAGTTTTGCCCCTCGAAATCCCACCGCAACTAAGTAATAGCGGAACATGATCTGACACTACTCTAGGGAGACAAGTCTGAGTAGAGTCGCTGAAATAATCCACCCAATCCAAAGAAATCAAAAATCTATCTATTCTGGAAAATTGGTTTCTGCCCCCATTTCTGAACCAAGTAAAGTTTCCACCTAGCATCCACCAGCTCCGCTTCATTTATGAAGTTATTAAAATCTGCCATAGCCTGAGAGAAGTCCCCTCCTATACACTAGGGGAAATCGAACAACATTGAAGTCCCCTCCTATACACTAGGGGTCCTGCCATTTCAATCTGACTAACTTCAATTCTTGCCGTAAGGATTTGCGCACAGTTTCTGAACAAGGTCCATAAACTCCCGAGAATACCCAAAGCTTATTGTTCTCTACCATTTTCAACAAGCAGGACACTGAGAAAGTCAGAAAACCCCTTTCTCTACTGCCATTTTCACCACTACCCTCTTTCCCACATGATGAGAATGCCTCCAGCAGATCCTTCCGCCTCCAAGAAAACCCAATCAGCCCATCTTCCTCCTCCTATTTCATTAATCACCCTTCTATCTATTAATCCCATTTTCGTCTCCTGCAAACAAACAACATGAGGTTTCCATCTTCTCAACGAGGCTTTAATAATTTGTCTTTTATTTAAATCATTTAGACCCCACACGTTCCAAGAAATAATTCGTAACTCCATTAACAACTGTTTGCAAATCTCCTTCTTCTACCCTCCTCCACTAGCTCCCCTAGCTGTTCGAAATTCAGACTACAACACAATTGTTTCAGCTCCCTTTTGCCTTTCTCTCTTGGATTCTTTCGACTTCTGCCACTACTGACCTCTGCAGATCTCCAATTCTTATCAATATCTAGCAGCAAGGACATGATCTTATCTTCAAACCCTACACATGATACCCCCAGGAATTTACTGATGCCTTTGGCTCTACGTTTCACCCACAGCGAGATATCCTTCTCCATCTCGAAGCTATAGCTAGGGTCATCGACCCTATCATCATCATCTGGATGAACCATAGCAAGAGGAGTGCATTCAATTGGTTATCTTCCCAACCTCTCTCCTGATTCCTCTCCGAGAGATCAACCTCCTCCACTGAAACAATCTCCTTATCCTCGTGAGAGCCCTCCTTGGTAACACTCTCTAAGTCCTCTCCTTGCATTCGCCTTTCCGACTTACCTGAATCCCTACTAGCAGGCGAAGAAATCCCCTGACCGCTCGACTTGAGTAGTATTCTGAACCTCCCTTCCTTCCATCCCACAAACAGGCTCACACACAGATTCTGGCCTTACCATCGAAATTGGGGTACGATTCAGAAACTCTTCCCCTGCGTCAAACCATTGCTCAGCATCTCTGCCTCACTTACTGCATCTGGACGAATAGTCGTGAGAGGGGTACAACAAATAGGTTCCTTAGTCGAGACTTCCCTTAACTCCTCAGTCCAACCACCCTTAGGAATAGACTGTGTCTTTTCACAACAGCACTCCTCGGTCCCTTGATTTGGAAGAGCCTGAGTCGAGTTATCCTCCCTATCGGCTTCACAATTCCCTTGCATATCCCCCCTATGCTCCATCTCCGTATGAGTCTGCGATGTCGACGACCACTCGCTATCAAAGCACTCAAAGTTGTCCGAGTCTCGCCAGCTAGAACTCGACAAAGCAAAGGATGCGTTGACTCCCCAATTTATATCCTCAATAATTATTGGGTCTTCCTTCACTCCCGACCCACCACCTTTGCCCATTCTACGAGCTGGATCTGAGGTGAGATTAGACTTGAAAGGCCCAGAAATCTTACCCACTGTGACCACCTTCTCATGGGTCTCTATCCATTTGGATTGAATAGGGGCCCAAACTGCCTTACCCCTTCCTTGCCTTTTAAATGGGCCTCTATTTGGCCCACTCCCCTTTCTTCCTTCATTGTAAATGCTAAATGTATTGTCAGCTAATTTAGTTTAAAAGTGCCACTTGTTTGGGGAAAAGAAACACTTCAGTGGTAACAATAGATCGAGTACTAAGTTAGTGGCATGTTAATGCTGTTATGTCATTTATGAGATTATGCAAAATGTTGAATGAATGCTCCAAAATGCTAACCACTGGAGTTTGTCCTAGTGGTAGCCAGGGATGCTCCTCAGGCTATTCACCAGGGTTCAATTCCAGGCAGAATGCATAGACTAACCGAACATGGAGATTGCGCCCTTGGACTCGCCCGGGGGGTGGGGGGATTAAGTTGAGGTGCACTCAAGCTGCCAGAATGAACCACTTTACCAACAAAAAAAGGAATTATCCAAAAGCCACTGATTATTGCAGACCGTCGGCCGCAAATGAAACTCCCAGGAACCAAATCATCACTCCATCAAAACAAACAGCAACGAAATGGGGGAAGAAAACCAACAAGCCGTGAAAGAAGATTTGACCAAGAAACAACTAACAAGAAGAACTGACGCCAAGCATCACCAACAAAATGGCCAAGAAATATAAGTAAATTTTCAAAGTTCAAAGCATAGAGGAGGGGAAGCCATAGAACAGCACCACGGAGAACCACCACAATAACACGACGTGGGACACCAACATTTATGATAGTTGGGGGGAGAGGGACCCACAACACGTGCAAAAAGACAAGAACAATTGGCTAAGCTATTGAATCGTTATATGTTATTTAATGTTTCATAAATGGTTTAGAAGTTTGATATTTAAATTGCACCAACACTGCAGCTTTTCTTGAATGACACATAAGAGCAACATCATATTTTAATTTTCAATGAAAATCTATAGCTTAAACAGAGAAACAAGACTTTTTCCAACCAAACTAAAATGGAAAGTACTACTTCTTAAAGCGACGAGGGAGTATAAACAAATGTTGAAGTGAAAATAGAGAAGTTATCACACACCAAATCTAAAATGCACTAAATTATAGATGGTGATAGCGAGTACCGCAGGAGATAAGATCATAATCATAAAACTTGCCTGTAGCGAATTCCAGAAGCAAATCCAAGCAGTCAATGCAAGCTGCAACGATTGAAGAAACCTTTCCTCCATCAGAAGATATTTGGTAATTTGTCATGCAGCCTTCAGCAACTAAGACTCTCTCTAGATGCTGAATTGCACATACAATATGCAACTCTGATGATGCTCTGAGAAAAACTGTGAATGCCATCCTTAACCTACCTTTAAACTCATCTAAGGTCCTATAATTAGTATTGTCTGATAATCCACGCTGAACATTTAGTGTCTTGGTACTTGATTCAGCTTCACGCGATGCTAAAGTAGCTTCCTTTCCCTGTAGGGATATGCATTTTCCTATTGCCGTCAAGTGTAAATCTATCAACTTGGCATAAACTTTTTCAGGTAAGGTAAAATTAGTAGAAAAAAAATGATTCCATAGCTCTTCAAGATACTTGGCAATACCATCTAACAGAAGAAAAGAAAGTGGTGATGGCGTCTCAATCTTGTTTGCGAACTCCAGAAACAAAACTTGAGCAATGCTTATAAAAGTAGGAGTCAAGCTTGACAACAAGGAAGTGCAATTGATCTGCAAATTTAGCCTGAGCATTGCAGAAGCAGCAATATATAGCTCTCTAAGAAAAAAGGCTGATTCATGATTTTCTCCTGCTAAAAGGGCCCACAAAAAAGGTTTCTTCAGACATTGTCGCTCAAACGAATCAATCTTGGTCATAATGCTCTCTGCATCTGCTTTTTCGGACTGGAATCTCTTCTTCTGAACATGCTTATCCTCACCGGAAACTGTGCATGACGACCTCTTCACACCCATTAAATCGTAATTGCACTCTGTCCCATGAAGAGTTTGAACATCTGATGAACTTTGCGGTGACTTGTCATCTTCAAAAATCAACTCACGTAAGAGAGAAATAATAATATCTCCAAATGTTTCTAAGCACAGGTTGATTTTGTAGATAGGTTCAATTTTCCTTCTCCATATTTTTCTTTTCAGTTTACTACTTTCTACATCTATGTTGTCATACGCAGATGATAGGCCCCAAAAATAGCCCTCAAAACAAGAAAGAGTAGACAATAATTTCTTTGATTCATGAACAACTGTCCAAAATTCCACCCGTTCACTACAAACGGTTTTCTTTATAGGGGCAAGCAAGCACTGGGCCTGCTCTTTTAAAGTATCACCTACATGAACCACGCTACTCCATGCATCAATATCCTCAGAAGAGAACGTAGTTGGTTTAACTTCGGTCAGATTCTGTTTGTGGTAAAGAGAGGAGTTTCGTTCACAAGATTTCCCAGTGGATATAAGGGAGTGAATGGCAGGGATAAATTGAGCTTTGCTTAGCACAAGAAACACATGTGACGTATAATCCATCAATGAGAACATCGTATCATTCACTTGGGTGACAGAATCTTTGGAAAAAACAAGTTGAAGATCAGACACAGCAGACAATGACTTCAAAAGCCACAAGGCAGGTAAAGAACTCTCAGACAGTATGGGAGGAAGTGTGGACTGACCAGCTTCTGTCTTTCCTTCATAAAATGCCACTATCAAATAATTGAGGGCCCTCCGACAGGATAGAAACAATTTAAGGAGTTCATAACTGACATGCAATTGTAGTGCATCATGATAATCCAATAAAGCGTAAATCACAAGCCTGAAACACGCACGAGAGATTGCAATCATGAAATTTGTATTAAGTAAGAGCAAATAGAGCTGAAGTAGAGAGAGTTAAAGGGAAACATAAACGGTCCATACTGCATTACTGCGTGTAATCAAATAATCTAACTACAATTGAGATTGAAAAAAATTATCATCTGAACTAGAAGTCAATTACTCGAACGGCTTCAGATCACAAAAAATTCTGTACGTTATATCTCTAAATCCTAACAGCACGCCCTCAAGTGTGACAGCAGTTAACTTAATGAATGAGCCTAGTAAGGGCATGTATCTTCTATCACCAGGGGAAGTATTTGGGTTTGAACAACCTGGTCTGATGCCTTATCACTGGCAGGAAATCAGAAAAGGTTAATTAAATATAGGAAGACAATACATAATGTGTTGCTACTTAAGAAGGCCCTCTCTTGAAGTAATCTGGGTGCTCAGTGCTGTGTGCCACATGGCATAGACTGATTCAGATTTTACCTGCAACAAATCTACATGACGTGGCTGATTGTGAGTTGTGGCCCTCGCTTACAGTCACACCAGTTAACAATCAAACTAAGCCAATAAACAAATAATACATATCATCCATATGTTTCTGAATATTCAATGCTACAGTCAAAGGTTGTTTAACCTTTGGAACTTTTGTGTAGGTTGTACCAACTCCTCTAAGCAGTTACATTCCAAATTCATACGTGAGCTAATGACTGAAGCTTATCATATACTCCCTCCGTTCCGGGCAAAGAGTCCATTATTCCATTTTGGGATGTTTCACTTAAAATGGACTACTAAAAGTGTCATTTTCTTAAAAAGTTTTGACTTTCAAACAGGGACTCTTTACCCGGAACGGAGGGAGTACACATTTAGCCTGATTCTCCAAAACAACGTTTAAAACAAGCACGCTTTTGGAAACTACTTGCAATGAAAAGAATCCAAGATACATTTACCGGAAAAGATGAAAATAGAAACAATTCTAATATGATGCGGCTGGTTTATCATACAACTTTTATGATAAACATCTATCTAACACTATACTATTTTCAGTTACTACATAAATTTCATACAACTATCTATATGCAGTAACTATAACTACCTCCATCCCAAAGTGAGTGTCCCTTCTTATTCATGATCAGGAACAAAAGGACCACTCATTTTGGGACAGAGGGAGTATGTTATTTATTTATTTATTGATAACCAAGGGGAAATGCTACAAGAGCAGGCCAAAATGGACCCGCCTGAGGGAACGAAACCTGCCAATTGCCCCTCACCAAATGAATCCGGGCAAAGCCGGAAATGTAGCCTGCGTGAATCGACCCTAGTATGTGTGGGTTGTATGTTATATGACATGGACTCCCATGTAAATAAACTAGAAGTAGTGAATCCATAACAAATTTGCTAAAGATACAATTTCACACATAAAATTTCAACATTCTAACGTGACAGCAGCAGTTTATGAGCATGGGCCTTTGGTTACGCGTATGTGAAAAAGAAGAGACTACCTTTCAAGGTTGAAAATGCAAGTAGCATAAAGTGAGAAAGATTTAGGACTTAAATATCCTTTCGGCATCCAACACAGAAAAGCCAGTAAATTCCGACAAACTGCGTACTTCTTGGTAAATAACAGTGCAATTTCTTGTTGGCCACAACATTCCCTGAGCTGCATATTAGATGAATCGGATATTATTGTGGTCCCTGAACAGCAGTCATTTACAACATTGCTGTTCTCTGACACCAGAATTGATGAACTTTCAAGAGCACTTAAAACTTCTGGCCAATTAGGGGGGGAAATTAAATCAACCTTTCCATTTTTACTGAATATAGGTGATGCTGACTTTTCCCAGAACCGGCAAAAACTTGATGCCATGTGCCTGCGAACAAACTAATATAACGGCAGTGAGACAATCAGATACTTGTAATACCATAATATGGTAGGGTCAATGATGGGTGCATAAATTTTGTTTGGTGGGGCCAGAATGGTAATGTTCAAGCAATTACTAACAATTACAAATACTCCCTCCATTTTCAAAATATTGTTACTTTGACCCGGCACACCGTTTAAGAAAAAATAATTGACTGTATTATAAATATTGGTGAAATGTGTGGTTTCTTTTAATGCCGTTGAGTATGTGACCATAATTAAAGTAGGTAGAAAAAGTAAGGGTAAAGTGGTAAAAGTGTTTTCCTAAAAGGGAAAGTTTTGAAAGAGGACAATTATTTAAGAACGGACGGAAAAAGAAAGGTGAACGATAATTTGAAAACGGATGGAGTATAAATTATTATTATTATTATAATCGTCGTCGAAAAAGATGACGGAACACTTTTGCTTCCAAATTTTTGTAAATGGAACCACTCTATGTTCCACTTCCTATTTAGCATGAAGAAGACAATATTAATGTAGGAGAAAACATGACGAGTGAAAAAGTTTGGTTTCTATTTTGTTTCCATCATACAAAACAACTATTGAAAAACTTTTTTTTATAAGTTAGAGTAATAGTATATACGAGTGTCAAAACAGGTGACGCATCCTTTGTACACTAGAGGACAACTTTTGAAAAATTATTTACTCATAAATTTGTCTATTCACTTCTTTCACGCTAGAAATTTTTATATAGAACACACAATTATGCAATATAGATGACAAACAATGAAAAAGAAAGAAAAAAATCGAACACTTAATAGGGGCAGCACATATTACACGCCCAAATTTTAAAACGTAAGCTCAAACCTCTACATGTGTTTTTCCAAAAAAACAAAACTTCAGTGGAGCCCACATGCCCCCACTTACCGGCCGCTGCAACGTAGATCGGCCAGTGAATACGGTAAGAAGATAGGTAAAGAAAACATAATCAATATTCATGAATATGAATCACATACATAATCAAATATATATATATATATATAGTCATTGAGGGAGAGAGAAATTGCAGTGTCAGATAAGCCGGTTAATATTAGTCCAGGAGAGTTATATTGACAAGTGCAGTAAGATATGATGGAAGTATACTTTGACTATGTTCAGAAAGAACAGTTGCATGTGACTATGTTCAGAAGGAGGTTAACAATATCTTACTCTTTGTTCATATAGGACAGTGTCACTAAGAAGTTCAAATGAGATTTGACTGGCTGTGACGGTCTGCAGGTGCCCAGGTTTATCAGTGTTGTGGTTATTGAAGTAAGTGGAGTTGCAACTTGAGGAAGTAAAAGAAATCTGAAATAGAACTGAGAGAAATATTTTCATCTTCTTCTTAGATGCATGAGAACTCCAAATATCAATATTTCGGCAAATAATGAACCAAAATGCCACCGGCAATGATTTTTTATCCATTGCACCAACCCCAAGATTCCACGCAACCTCTGATGAGGAGATAGATAGTTGGTCTTCAGCCACTAAAGGGAGATAACCCATCATGAAATTGGTCAGGCGTTCTGCTTCTTCCCTCAAATCAGAGATGTTCTTTTTCCACTTTCTACTTTCTTTACGGTATATTGGCATCCCAGCATCAGCATCTGCATCATCTGTCGATATGCTTAAAATTAGATTATCATTCCTCTTCAGCAAATATTCAAAAGACTTTATCAGCCTATTCAAATCAGCAAGCCGCTGAAGCGCCATGATAACTAGTACATAAATCAGAGGAGAGCAATCTGCAACCGTGTCATCTAAACAAATGTCTGAAATAGTTTCTGTGACCATAAAAAGAGAGGCTGAAGGTTGGATAATCCAACAAAAATATCCTTCATCTATGCCTTCAGTCCTCGCCAGCCAATCCTTTCCAGAATAAGCTGTAAATGAGTCATGCACCACTCCTGACATCTTTCTTGCAGCATCTGGAGGTGCAAGGCTGATTGCTTGGCGGTACAAGCTTCTGCAGGACATGTACAGACGAAGGAAGAACAGGAAAACCCAATGAGCAGAAAGTAATTCGATTTTGCATCTAGATCCCTTATGGAAAGTTCTTCCCATAATTGTTGACAGGAACTCATAAGCACCATCCGAATGTAGCGAGACCAGACTAGTCATACTAGGGCATATTACTGTCATCAGACCCTTGAGAGAAATCCCAACAAGACAACTGTTACCCATGGTTACAGTCAGTGAATCGAGAATCAGAGTATACACTTCAGATAAACCTCTACCCAAAATTTCTACTTTCAGGTGAAAGCACAGTGACCTACAACCATGTAGAACAGGCTCTCCTAATTCCATAATAGTAGCCGTTGAACAACTATCCTTCATCCATTCAAGAGAGTCAGATATATCAGTAGTTAATTCCCGAACACACCCACTCGCTTGCCCTTCAGGTACAGACTTAATCGCATTCTGAATAGAACCCTTAAACTTTGGTGAGCATAATATCATCCGCAATGATTTTGCCCATGATTCATAATATAGTGAGGGTTCACATGACATATTTTTTGAATGACGTAATTCACCATCGCTTATAGATGATGCCAAACGCCTTACAGCTTTACACAGTCCAAAAAGAGAAGCATCCACCTACATCAGATCAATGTCTAAGATCAGGATATTTGATGATTCAACCAACAACATTCTAGACAAGAAAGTTAAGTGTTCAGTTTCACAAAAGAGAAGTCACTGTATAATTGTGTGTGTGTGTGTGTGAATAATTTAAGTGACAGAATATGCGCAAGCACAAACCAAGAGAAGGCGAGTCGTGTCCAAGCATACTGAAGTAATAAACTCAAAGACAAGAAAACAACATCTGATGTTTGGCTATCGTTCTTCATTGTAAAAATATGTTAATCCAATCGGATCACAGAATATGCCACTAACCTGACGAAGTTCACTGTAGAGGTTAACCATGTGGCACCCAAGGTGAAGTACTTCGGAGATTAACAAGGAATAATGGTCTGGCAAATCTGTCAAGGAGATGCCAAGGGGCCCATATGAGAACAGCATGAGCCAAAAACTTTCTAGATCATTCCCAACTACCTCATATTCAATTTCAAGTAAGTACCGTGTAGCAAGAACAAGCTCCTTGGCTACCAGCTCTAATGCCTCCTTGTGTTTACTGCCATTAACCCCAAAAGTCGATGGCAATAGCTGATTAATTCTGGCAGAAAACGATTGCATCTTATTATAGACCACTTTCAAGAAATTAAGACAAGCTCCTTCGGAATTATCCTCTGCTCGTATATACACATTTGCCTGCATAAAGCTGGCAAGTATCGCATTGGTTGATTTGAGTGTGTATTGAACATCCAACAACATGGGTCCACTTTCCAGTCCAGCCTGAAGATAACTATCCATCTCATTTATCAAAGGCTCCATAATCTGTACAAAAAACTCAAACAGTGACTTCCGTATTTCAGTACCCAAAGTTGAGAATTGACTCTTCTCTGATGCTACACTACTGGTACCAGAAAAACTTTTAAGCATACCATCTTTAAGATCATCTTTCAAATACACAGAAACTCCTCCATGCACAGAAACACCATTTTGCTTTGCAATGCAGTTGACATACACGCGAAGAAGCTCTCCAACACCACCTAATGCAGCAGTCTTCCCAGCCACAACTTTATCTAGTTTATCAAACAGGTGTCTGTGATAACTTTTAATAGCTGTGCTCGAACCACTAGGCTTTCCATCATCTGCCATTTTATATTTGGTCAGACTTTGTAGGCTCAAAAATCCATCAACATTAGATGGGTGGAACAACCCCTGAGACAAAACTTCCTCAACCAACTTCCGGAAATAAGTCACTGATCCAGGATTATTGCCTTGTATACAGGAATGTAATACATCCAGCAAGCACAAAAGAGGTTCTAGAAGCTTATCAATGAAATCATAAAAACTATTTTTCCGAATTGGATGGACCCTCAAAAACTTGGTGAATGGCTCAAGCACTAAGCATGATAAATCCAGGACAAAGGTGGCAGCCTTGCTGCTGCCAAGCTTGCCAATGAAAATTCTCTGGACAAGCTCAAGTACAGCACCAACAGTCAAAACCCACAAATCTAAATTTTCATTTGAAACCCCACCATGTGATGTGAAAATAAATGAAATGCAATCAAGCAGAGTCTTGTACCATTTGGATTCTTGGTCGTTCAAGTCTCTCACTCCCTGGTGTGGAGACGCAACATTCAACTGGGAGAACAAGTTTCTGGCAATGCAATGAATAACCCGTAAAATGTCTCGTGAGAAGCTCAATGAAACATGAAGTTTCAAAGCCTCCTCCTGGCAAAATTTGAAAATCTCCCAGCATCTGTAATCTAAGCAGGACCCTTCCACTCCAAAAGGAGGTTTATACTCTTCAAGCCTGATTTTCTTTTCTGAAGTGATCAGCAATGACTGGACCCAGTTGTTGAGGAAAACTATTAGTCTAGAAATGCTAACCATCTCAAGGTCTTGACTTGTGTCATCTGCCTCCTTATGAAATCTCAATTTCACATAATCATATGCCAATCCAACCTTTCTGCACCAAAAATTCACATCAAAATCAACCTAGAAAAAACCCACATCTTTATGTTGAGTAAAGATATAACATAAAAAGCTGCTTCATGATTCAAATTTCATAATTATAAATTAAAAAAAATAAAAAAAGGAACTTCTTCAAGAAACTTGCTCTCTGTAAAATGCCCAATTCAAGTCAGCAATACTCCTCTGTGTTCCACTCAAGGACTTATCAAATTTAATGATATCATCATAAATCCATATTTAATATTAAAAAAAGTAAGACTTTCAGAAAACACCACCAAAAAAAGAAAGTAAGAATGCAGTAATACATTCATATTACATTCATGTTCAATAAGAAAGAAAGACTGACTTTTGAGTGAGTACATTTTTGTTTTGCAGAGATAAAATTAGCTGTAAATTTCTCCAAGGTGGGGAGCCTTCCTCGAGATGTTCTGATGTTTCTTCTTCTACGTGCTCTACCGGCTCTGGCTCTGGCTCAGGCGAGCGGTCGATTCGAAGAGATTTCGAAGAAGGTCCTTCATCTTCTTCTTCGTTAGTAGTTCTTAACTTTCTTTTCTTTTTCCCCTTCGTTTGCTTCTTATTTTCTGCTTTCGAATAGTAATCCGCCATTGGAGAGGGTTGAATTGAATGGAGAGGTTTTAGGGTTTAAGATGCAGAAGAACAACTAAGCATAGAAATAAGACGACGTCGTTGCTTTTAGGTTTTTCGAAGGTTTATGGTTTTGCCCTATTTCTGCTTTCGAATCCTAATCCGCCATTGAAGAGGGTTGAATTGAATGAAGAGGTTTTAGGGTTTAAGATGCAGAAGAACAACTAACCTAATCCGCCATTGAAGAGGGTTGAATTGAATGGAGAGGTTTTAGGGTTTAAGATGCAGAAGAACAACTAAGCATAGAAATAAGACGACGTCGCTTTTAACGTTTTTCGACATTAAATAGGTTTATGGTTTTGCCAGTAAAAGAGTTTTACCCTTTTCGACCTTAAATAGGTTTATGGTTTTGCAGGTAAAAGAGTTTTACCGCTTTTTCTTTGCAAGAGGACTAGATCATCATACTTTGCGGCTCTGCTAATATTGACGATATTATATCTGATTTTATTAATTGAAATAACAGTGTTTAAATAAAAAAGGTGATTTAAAAATATGTTATGAAACTAATTCAATAATTCCCTAAAAAAAAAAATAGAATTGGTCCCCTAGAAATTTCAGGGTCCGTGCCGTCCATCATTTTGAACCTGTCCAGAACCGGCCTGCACATTTAGTGTCCTCCAATATCTCATAAGTATGATTCAATGCGTTTTAAATATATATTCATCGGAATAAATTAGTTTGGTAGATATTTGATTTGATAGTTGATCGACTTGATTAAGTTTATTGGTTGTGATTAATTTATTCTATGCGCTTCAACTATCATGAAGGATAAGTAAACTAATGTAAGATAAAGAGAATGTTTGCAACAAAATTTTAAAAATTTGGATCAATTCCTCAATTTCATTTGTCTATATTGTTGGATTGCATTTGTCAAATCGAGTAAATTGGTATCATATGTCAAGTTAAATGAACTCAACTTATAACTCCTACGAAGACTTAACTAGCATGTGTAGGCAGGTGTATATATAATAGGGTATCATGTCAAAAGTCTGAGAGTGTAATGTAATCATGTTAGTTTTACTTGGGAACAACTTCAATCACATGATACAAAATTTATAGTTTGTGTAGTGCAGCATTTTCAAAATATGGTTTTTAAAAAAATATATAACTAGTGATATTTATGTGTGTTACACGATTTGTATATTGGTATAACATCATATACTAAATTAAAATTAAATAATATATAATTAAAAAGTTTTAAAAATGAACAAAAATTAATAAAAAGTAAAATTAAAAATAGATCACATAAATTTGAAAAAGTTATTATGAATTTATTTAAATGTATTTCTTTGTTCAGAAAGAGATGATTAGATGGAATTGAATCACATTCGTCATTCATTAAATCAACAATTGATATTAGATATGTGCCTCTAAATAACAAAATTTGTTAGAGATAATAATTTATGATGTTTCGTACTATTGTAGTAGTTATAAAAAATGTTGGTTATTGAAAATAAAACATATAAAAATACATATATGAAAATTACTTTCCTAAATAGTCAAACATAACACAATTTGTTATATCTGAAAAAATGAGAAATTAAAGTCTGGTATAGCACTCTAAACATAACCTCCAATTCTAAAATATTATAGAACAACATTTTCTGCAACATAATTATTATATGACTATTCAATTAAAAAACACAAACAAAAAAGATTATAAAATGCAACAACATAATTTATACACATCATTTCAATTACATGAAACAAATGAGTAATTGCAAGCTAGTCATTTTTCTCAAATTTTCAACAGCGTAAGTAGACTTTTTTTTTTCAACCGAAAAAGTTCACTTTCATTCAATTGCTCTAATAATGCCCAAATTATATAGACGATGTAAATTTCTTCTTCTTCTTTTCCCTCATCGTCAAATTCGTCTGCCTGAAAACGAAAAAAAAAATGGTGGTCATGTATAAAGAGGAAAGAGAGTAGGAAGTTGGGTGGTGAAGAATGGTAGTTACTACATAATTATGTCTTCATATTCTTTTTCTTTTTCATACATCGTTATTTTTCTTCTTCATTTTGTGTTTGCGTATGATTCAAAATAAATTTACTTTTGTGTTTTCGTTATTGTGCATATATTGTTTGATAAAAGGCCCAAATAAAATTTTGTTCGTTTTAAGACACTTTAAAAAAAAACTCAATGCATCAATTTCAAATCACAATGCATCATTTGTAAATTGTGAGGCATCGACTTGGATGTGGGATGTAGGTAAGATGCATTAATTTTGAATCATCTGTTGATCGTGTACATGAAAGAAGAGAGATGAAGGTTTAGTACATTATGATTTAAGGTGTGATGCATAAATTGGATTAGGTGATTTAAATTGATGTATTGGTTAAGTGATCCGTAGCGCGCCTTCGGTTCATTAAGAATCGTAGTATTTTTGCTCCAAAAGTTTCTTTTTTAGTCAAACAAACATAAAAAAAACTGTAGCAGTCAAAAACTTCATATAGTAGACGGGCTTGAATTTCTCCCTAAAACAAACAACAAAAAAAGGACTAAAAATACTCAAATTTTCACATAGCCCAAATTTCTCAATTGATTTAATTCATCCAAATTATTCTTATTTATTAATAATGGACAACAAATATTACTCCAATTATAACCAATCTGACCAAAAAAACCAAAGCATCTTCCCTTGTCATATAGATAAAGAGCTTCTCACTCTCTAACCTAAAGACCTCACCCCCACTCACTCTAACCTATATACACATCGTCTCACTCTCACTCTCACTCAATCAAGTCGTCTAAAAGGTCACCTTCCTTATTTCTATAACATTAAACCTAGCAAATTCCTCGAGTGAACATGCGATAATAACTCTTCAAACCCTTTGTTTCAAGAATTCATATGCCGACTTTCTCCAACCAAAGTTGAATCAGATCAAACCATTTCATAGCAAGGTGCGTTAGATTTTATTATTTTTTATAAATCAAGTTTTGTAGTATTCAACTTTGTATTTTGATTTTTTTTAAAAATAGAGCTTAATTTTACTTAGTGGACTAAAAAAAATACATGGCTTATAATAAGAGTCAAGTATTTATGCTTCTTTGTCTAATTATTTTTTAAAATACGGTTTAAATAAGTCGAGACTTTTTTATATTTTCAGTATTTAACGTTATACTCGAATTTTTTATATTTTGAGTATAAAAAAAATCTAGATCTCGAATTTTTAGATTTGTATTTTGAATATATTTTTCAACATTCTTTTATAATTAAAATACATATATTTTAAATCACTTGTATCTAATGTAGTTGTTCACTTCAAAATTGATCTCTTTGTAGTCACTAATTTATTTGCTTTCGGTCTCTACGTTTCAAATTATTTTGATTTTATTAGATTTGATTTATAACTATTCATTATTTTGATTTGATAAAACCAAAATTGATAAATTTGTAGTCACAATGCATATTAATAAATAAATATAAATATATACTGGTTACCAAGAAATATGTGTCAGTTTAAAGATCGTTAAATTATATAAAATTTAACACATACACTTGAACATGAAGTTTATTAAATTAAGGTGTAACAATACGATTAATCTGTTTGCTATGAATTACTTTAACTATTTGTTGATTATCGTAATTTATTCCCCACACATTTAATCTCAGGCATTGAATATGTTTAAGCTATTTATTGATTACAAATGTACCCTGATAATTTAATAATTTCGCATATATAACTGTTTTCAGTTTATAGTAGCTCCGCGATCTCTAGGAATAAAAAAGAGGACCACGTACATGAAATCATAAGCAATTGAAATAGAAAAAATACAGAAAGTATTACAGGTTGGAAAGATACCTTTACATTGTAAAATATATATTTTACACGAAAAATCGTTGAGCTATCTAGGCTTACCATTGGTCTGGCTTATGTCTCTAAGCAAAATGAGAGGGGGGCCATATTGTAAAGATTTATTCTATATTGGTGTGTTATCCTCAATTGTTCTTAGCAATGTTCTACAAATAAATTGAAACAAATTTACAGTGGTTTTATCTTTGAAAACTGCTCAAGAAGTGAAAAGCCAACGAACTGTCTAACTCCCCTAGATGTCCAATTACATCCGAAGAAATTAATCTTCAATGATAATTCATATAATTGTTTTGATAATTTATTCATTTATCATTCAATTGATAAACTATTATTATATTCAACAATTGAAATAAAAATTTATTTATTAGCTCATTGAAATTTTAGTATAGTTAAATAAAATCAGAACTATTTTTTTATATTACCGAATGTGGATGAGGTTGAAATTATTTGGTATATATGGTTGTCAATTGTCTAAAGTCAAAAAAAGAATAACAAAAGTTTTCAGATTTATTTATCTAATTTATTTTGATTACAAATTTGTTTCATTTCCCAAAGCATTAATGACACATATACAATGTAGAAGTGTTGTCATTTTTGGAAAGTGCATTTTGGTGGGAACTTTTCAAAAATCGCACATCTCCTTTTAAATAAATAGAGATTTTTTCAAAACTTGCATTTTACAACTTAATTTTTTTCTTATAAACGTGTTTAAGATACCATTTCAAAACAATATTTTTTATAAAGGAAATAGTTGTCAAAATGAAGGTTTTATCCTTTTATAAACAATAAACAATGTATCGTGCTTGGAATTTAAAACATATCACTATATATCTATTATATAAAACAGATCAGGGCGGTTAAAAAAGCTATTTACCGGCCAGGATTTGGTTTTACGAAACACAATCACCGGCCAGGATTCAATTTTATCCAAAACCGTTTTTTAACATGTTCTTTTAACCTGCTGGATGTGGTTTCTCTCTCTTCCTCGCCATCTATTCCTATTCTACTCCTACTCCATCTCCTATTCAACTCCATTTCCTATTCCTACTCCATCCGCATCTCTCTGAATCAGTTCATCCGTTATAATAGAGCCATCCCAGTTCATCACGTTCTTCATCCGTCCTCCTCCCTCTCTCCTCTGTCCCGGCCTTTATCCCGGCGTTTATTCAACCTCGCCATCTCTCTCCTCTGTTACCCGACTTCCGCCTCGCAAGCCTCACCTTCTCTCTCTCTCTCTGTAAGTTCTTCGAGATTTCTTCAGCCTTGCCAGCCTCACCATCTCTCTCTCTCATTGTGTAAGTTCTCCATCTCGATCTCGGTTGTCTCTTCCGATCTCGGTTGTCTCTTCCGCCTCTCCATCTATCTCTCCAATCGTGTAGTTGGTGGGTTTGGTTTGTCGGTGTAAAATTGAGTTGTAAAATTTCACAATTTCATTGATTGAGTTGAGTTTTAATTCACAATTTCACAATTTCATTGTCTGGGATTTAATTGCTTTTTTGGTTTGAGTTTTAATTTCTTCTTTCACAATTCCTGCGTTATTATTGTCTGGGATTTTTTGTTTTTTTGTTGTTTATAAATTGTGATTTGAAACTCCCTCTTTTGTTTAGGATCTTTACTTTATTATGTAAAAATGGAACAACCCCTGAAAATTGGCCAGCTGATTTTTTCTTGACATGACCAATTGATGATTTAATTCTACTGTAAAATTGTGTATCAAAGTTATTGATATCAATATTATTGTTATTATTATTTGAGTAAAATACCATTTTTTTCTAGATGAGGAAAGATTATGTAGCTTGGTTTTTTGTTTAGAGATGCATGATGAGTATTTGAGTTTCATCACAGCCGTAATATATAAATAAAAGTTTTAAGTATATGATCAATTTTTTCATAATTTTCACATAATTTGTAGTAATCTGGAAGGTCGATGCATTTGGTTTAGAAATTAAGAAAGGAGTAAAATTTTCATCATTGTTTCTTACACTTTGGGAAAGATAGCAATATAAGTGGTAAAAGTTGGGATTTGAGTATTGGATATAGAGTTTATTGGGAGTGATAAGGGGTTTGTGGTTAGTGGAGTAGGTAGGATGATTTCTTTCTCAGTTGTGAAATGTTCATAATCAATTCTTCGAGTTATACAACAACAAACCCAAGTCAAGTCTAAGTGACTTGCTTCCCATCTAAAGAAAAACTTTTTATTACACTTGCCAAAATAAAAGTCTAACTACACAAGTCTCAAAGAGCATTTTTTTATTGTTTAATACCTCCAAGCTTACGGCTATCTAACTCGGACACGGGCCGAATCTATCGAGGACCTTTATAGTAATAGAAGTACTGTTAAGGTCCTTGGAGTAGTAAAAATAGGTGAATTGTTGATTTAAAAAATAATCTCTTTAAAATTAAAAATAGGATCTAAGGAAAACAAAACAAACAAATAGGTCATTTGAAGGATAAAATAAATTTCGTTAAGTTGCATAAACATTTAGACTAAAATGAAATTTTCTTAAATCTAAATTATATCACAATCTGGTAAGTTATTAAAAAGCATGTTCATTTCATAGCATCACAATTAATCTCAATTATGGTACATTTGGACATCATCATATAGGTGAGCATTTAGTTGAGTGCTTTTTGAATTCCTCAATTATTCTTTGGGAATTATGGAAACACATTATGACAACATCACTCCTCCTCATAAGTGCGGAAATTCTCTCTAAATCATTTGGCCACAAATAGGATATGATATAGGCCACCGACGTAGCATAAATAATTCATCGTCACTATCGTAACACATATCGAGTATCGCTCGATTTAATTAGCAAGTCAATGCGGCACGTATTGATACGACATATGGGCTACTTCCCCACTGCGGCCCACAGTGGAGGCGTGTGTGAGATCCCGGGTGCGGCGATCCATAGCGATCACGAATCTTGCAATTCGTGAAGGCGATGTATCGTCCCACCTTGACGTATAAAACAAACCAAATAATGCCAGCTGGACTCAATGTGATGCACAAGTAGATATTTACTCGTCATAAACAAATAAGGATCGAATTCGACAAGAGCGAACTCATCCGGTCATGCAGGCTATTAATCTCTGCCATAATTAATGTCAAAGCACTTAATTGCTCAAAACCCAACAATCACAAAAACTTGATTGCACATAAATAGGTTCAACTTTATATTGAATAAACCCATTCAAATGGTGTCCAAACTTCGTAGGGATTGAAAGTGGTGTTCAACATGTTCAAATCTTCCCTAGAGCCGACTCTGTTGAGTCTTTATTACACATTCCCAATTTTGGGGGATTTGAAGCTATGTGCTTCATCAACCAACCTAGGTCCATTACTAAGTTCAACTAGGTTATAAATTCTCCAAGGCACTACAATGTAGTTCATATCATCATAGAGTCTAATTATGGGATATAACACATATCAACATACCAACATATCAAGTAGGCCATGATTTGGACACTTTCACTTAGCACCAATTCAAGCAACACATATAAATAATGCTTCTAACATGTTCATAATCCTAAATATACAAGATGAAAAGGGTATAACAATCTTTCATAATCATAAAATCATCCTACACATGATTCTAACAAGTTCACATTTCCAAATCACAAGATGAAGGCATGTAAAGCAAGTATGTGTACTAATTGACCTCAAAAATCATAGGTTTTGTTTCCTTAGGGTCAATGAGAACTAAAACAAAGATGAAGAAGAGTAACTTACTTGTAAACTACACACAAGAAACCAAATGAGAAGATTAATCAGTAGGAAATGCTCTACTCTTCAAGCTCTTCACTTCTATGGAGGTGGCTTGAGCAATGGGGGAAGGAATCATGGAGGACCAAGGGAAAAGCTTCAAGAAGCCATGGAGGAACCTTGGGGTGGAGGAATCCCGTTTTTGGAGAGTGAGGGAGGGAAAATGAGGTCAAACATATGATTTTTGGTGTTTTAAGGGTAGGAAAAGTTAGTGGGACAAGTGTCACTATCATGTGGTCACTTAAAAATCTGATTTGGGCTTAATTATTCAACTAATGCACTCACTAAGTCACACTTAAAATAAGTTAATAATGTTAGGTTATAAGTAATGAGGTTTAGGTGGGGTTTAGGAAGGGTTTGGATAGGGGTTTGAGTGCATAATTCGTCAAACAGCAAAACAGAGAGTTTCTGCCTTGGGGGACCATGCGGCTGCATGGCCCCCCATAGCATGCGACCGCATGCTAGCTACCTCAACAATACTAAAATTTTCTGGAGACCTTGCGGAGGCAAGGCCATTCCCCCTTGCGGCCGCAAGCCCGACAGACCCAAAATGGCTCAAAATACAACCTAAAAGACCCCCAAACACTTAGCCAAATCAATGAGGTTTTAAACCTCAATAAAAATGAGTCTAAAATCACCACGAACACCCTCAAACAACACCCGAACAATCCGAATGAAGGAGGGAAAGAAGGAGAACTAAACGAACAATTCAACCGACGATTCAACAAGCGGGCGAACAAGATTCTAAGCATGTTAAGAGCATTATGAATGACTTATAAATGATTCTAAAATATATTTAAACTAAGTAAACATGCTCACAAGCAATATGAATGCATGAATGCAAGCAATGAATGTCTAGGGTGCCACACAGTTTCTTTGCTCGTGCAAAACCTAAATGGACCCACCCAAACACTAACCCCCACATCCACCCAATTCACTGAGCTTCTCCAACTCATCACCATAAATTCCAAATTCTAAACCCAAAATATTATCATTATCATCGTCCTCAACCTTCTTATCCTTCACTTCAAACTTAAAATCCCCAAATACTTCCTTATACTTCATGAAATTCTCCCTGTAATTTTCCCCATCCTTCCAATTGAACTCGTTATCTGAAACCCTAATCTTCTGCTTGACCCCGAGGTACTGGTGGCGTATGTTCTGTACCTTGATCGAAACGTCGCGCCATGACCACTTGAAAGGGAATTTGATTGGATCTTGGAGCTGGTGCACGAAGTAACATGGTCTAAAATAGGCTTGAATTTCTTCTCTCTGATCTTAAGTTTAGCTAGGGTTTCAGAATTGAGCAGCTCTGAATACTTTGTAAGAAAAGTTTGTTCCTCAAGCTCCGACCATTTCTTACACTTCATCTTTTCGGAGTAGTATATCGGTCGAGTGAAATTAGGGATTCATTTTAGTGAGAAGGAGAAAGTGGTCAGAAATTGGTGGTGTCAGAGCTTTGGCAAACTAACTAGATTTGGGGAAAATGGGTCACTAAAATGTCTTTTCGATGGACCCGTTATCAGCGATCGCAGACGATTTTTAAATCCAAGTCTAGGTTGAATGACTTTTTTTTTTCGTTCTTTACTTGTACCCTAAATTTTCCCTCCCTTTGTGGGCCCTCTTACATTGAAATGTCTTTTTTACCACGCACGTGCTATTGCACGTGCTATTTTAACGTTACAAATGAAACGGCTGTCTGGCTTAGGGGGGCAAAATGGGACAATTATTTAATGTTACAAATGAAACGACCATTTGGCTTAGGGGGCAAAATGGGACAGTTGGCAACGTCAAGTATGATTTTGGTACAAAACGTAGTTTGAGTGATACAATGCGATTGGGTGACAACTTTGGGGGGAAATTTGTTATTTGGTCAAATAAAAATAAAACAAATCTAGAGAGAAATTATGCTTGCGTTAAGATGGAAGAGCAATGCATGCACACACTTAAATATCATGAGATGAGGAGGAGAGATGATGTTGTCATAAAGAGTTTGGTTCCGGTGTTCCGCAATTCCCAAAGAATGACTGAGGAATTCAAAATATGAATGGGAGATGTCTTCTCACGTCCCTCAACCAAAAAACTACCTTGGCGCGCACAATTAGTGTCCTCCAACATCCCATAGAGTGATTCAATGTGCTTCATAAATATGTTAGTAAACCGAATGAATTGTTTGACTTGCAACTTGTCAATCAGATTAAAACTTCTAATCTCATGGATGAGAAAGATTTCGAAAATTTAGATGATATCTACATAGCAATTATCAACTATTCAATAATTTATTGGTCTATATTGTTGGATTGCATTTGTTAAATCAAACAAATTTTTTTGACTATATATAAACTAGTATCATATATCAATTTTATGAATTCAACTCATTACTCCTAAAAACATTTAAGTAGCATTTGTAGGGAGGTGTGTGTATATAATATATGTCTAGGGTATCATGCCAAAAGAGTAATGTAATCATGTAATTTGCACTTTGAAGCACCTAATCAAGAATAACATAATACACACTATGGTACCAATACCATGATAATTTTGTGTGTATGAACCGGTTGCCAGATTACCACCATAGTTGGTCGTGGCCGGAGGTGAAAGGGATGAGACTTGTGGAAGGTATAAGGAGAGATAACATTGAGGTGAAACTCTGTTTTTAGTAAGCACCACTTGGTTAAATATGTTAAATGAAAATGAACAAACTAAGTAAATTAGTACCAACTACTTTCTCAAAAAAAAAAAACCCCGGTTGTAATTTGGAAAAGGTTTGACTTTGACACTGAGGAAAAAAAGGGAATCACGACACATAAATTGATAGATGTATAGTTGATTTAAATCGTGTACGTAATCAAGATAAAAAAGATTTGACTCATACGATGCTGCATAGGGTTCCATCTTCCGTGGCTGGTAGATAGTTTTATATAGAGATAATTGCAAAAAAAAAAAAAAAAAAAAAGACCTATTTGATGTTTTGCAAAATTAACCTCGTGTATTGATTTTCACCAAATTGAACATCCACCTATTTTCATTTTTGCAATTCAAACCTTCCGTCAAAGAGGTGTTAATTTTTTTAACGGGGTGCTGAGTTGGCTGTCATGTTGGCAGCTGACGTGGACACTGTAGCATCCAACTTATATTTCCCGCTTTTTTCATTGCAAATTAAACCATGTACATTTGTTTGTCTTGCAAAAAGAACCTTGGTCAAACCGTAGTTTATTTCCCGCCATTTCTATTGCAAAACCTTATACATTTTTTTCTTTTTGCAAGATGAACCTTGGTCGAATTACTTATTAGCTCCCGCCTTTTTTTATTGCAAAGTAAACCTTGTATATATATTTTTTGCAACATAAACCTTTAGAGAAAACCAGATTTTGACTATATATATACTCATTTCATCCTTAAAAAAAATTCATCTCAAGGTTTATGTTTAGTACTTCAGGTGCTTCAATTCTGGTTTTGCAAGATGAATTTTTTTTGCAAGATGATCGATTTAGTACTTTAGGTGCTTCTGATCTTCGTAACACTCTTCATGTTCCTATGGATGAACAATGTTCCCCAAAACTACTTCTCCAAGCTTCGTTACCGGAACCGATCCAACTTCCAAGCCAAGCGCCATTTCATCCTTGGCGCGCAGCTCCTTGCTGAAGCTAGATCCGCCAAGGACTGGTCCTCAGCCACTTCCCTAGCCAAATCCACTGGCGAAGAAGCCAATCAGTCAATCTTAATTGATCCCAATGACGCCGCCGCTCACATTCTCTGAGCCCTAGCTCTTGAGTTGCAAGGATTCAAGACGTCAGCTTTGGAGGCGCTCGATGAGCGATGGCCGGTGGCCGAAGCGGTGAGAGAGAGGGAGGCGTTGTTGAAGAGGGCTGAGGGTAGAGTTGAGCGGGAGGGGCGAGTTGACTCGGCAGTGGAGGACCTGGTTGAGTCGGTAAGGCTGAAAAAGGACAACGGGAAGGCGTTTTATGTGTTGGGGGAATGCTATGAAAAGAAGAAGATGAGGGATGAGGCTCGGAAGGCTTATGATGATGCGGTTAGGGTGGAGCCCAAACTGAGCGTGGCTCGTGAGGCACCTAAAAAAAATTAATTTCAACCTTTTTTGCAAGATGACTTTTTTTTAGGATGAAATGAGTATATATATAGCCAAAATCTAGTTTTCTCTCAAGGTTTATGTTGCAAAAAAAAAATTATACAAGGTTTACTTTGCAATAAAAAAGGCGGGAGCTAACAAGTAATTCAACCAAGGTTCATCTTGCAAAAATAAAAAAATGTATAAGGTTTGATTTGCAATAGAAATGGCGGGAAATAAACTACGGTTTGACCAAAGTTCTTTTTGCAAGACAAACAAATGTACAGAGTTTAATTTGCAATGAAAAAAAGCGAGAAATATAAGTTGGATGCTACAGTATCCACGTCAGCTGCCAACATGACAGCCAACTCAGCATCCCGTTAAAAAAAATTAACACCTCTTTGACGGAAGGTTTGAATTGCAAAAATGAAAATAGGTGGATGTTCAATTTGGTGAAAATCAATACACGAGGTTAATTTTGCAAAACATAAAATAGGTCAGGGTTTTTTTTGCAATTATCTCTTTTATATATATACATGTTCTACTTATTAATTGTCTGATGAGCCAAATTGAGAAAATTGGGGCGATTCTCAAATTTATAGGTTCTGTCATTAATCTCATTAACCTAGTCTTACGCTCCTCAACTAAAACAAGAGTAAGTTTCCAATAAGACGGTCTTATAAATCTTAATTCATAAGACGAAACTTCACTTTCTCACAGCTCAACCTACCAATACACAGTGAGTCGGATAAGAAGGATCCGTCTAATAAAAAATATCCGTAAAACGGTTTTACTAAAGATTTTGCCCTAAAAAATACTTTGGCATGCATAATTAGTGTCCTCCAATATCCCATATAGTGATTCGTTGTGCTTCATATATATGTTAGTACGCCGAATAATTAAGTTTGATGAATGTTTTGACATGCCAACTAGCCAATCACATTAAAACTTGTAATCTTATGGATGAGAAAGATTGGAGGATTGGTAATATAATGTAAAGAAAAAAAATTTGAGACAATTTTGAAAATTTAGATGATATCTACCTACCAATAATAACTTATTGGTCTATGATTGATTTTTTTAAATCAAATAATTTACTTTTTTTTTACTATATAAACTATTAAACTAGTATCGTAAATCAAGTTTAATGAATTCAACTTGTTAATTACTTCTCAAAACATTTAAGTAGCATGTGTAGGGAGTTGAATGTATATATACATAATACATGCATACAACTAGAAGTGTAAAAGCCCAAACCCACAAGCACAAGTCAAAGCATGCATACCCCCAACCAAACCTCTACTCCATTAATTAATTATACAACATTAGCAAAAACTTAGGAACGATTATGCTAGATGGATCTCACTAATCCAACACAACACGTGTTGTTGGACTGAGCTATGAGAGAGTGGGGTTGTGTCATCCATAAGACGATCTCACAGAAAACCTACTCAGATTGGTAAAACTTTGGAACGACCATATTTTCTATAAGACATAACCTAACACACCGTGTGTTGACTGTATAACTGAGTTGTAAGAGTGGGAAGATCTGTTATACGAATGATGATCTGTAAGTTAGTCTTACAGGATCGAGACATACTCATACATTTTGGACAATGTTAAGATTTATTAATAGCATCAAAAACAACATTTTTCCATATCAAAAATAGAGTAAATTTAACATTTGAGAAGGTCAGTTTATGGTGTATTTAACATTTTCCTTGAAAGATAAGCTAACATTAGAGTAAAGTTAATTGAAGTTCAAACATAATGCTTCAATTAGGACCCCAACAACTTAAGTACATCACTGTGCGTAGTGATTCCTCGGCCCGCTTGAACTTTGTTTTCATCTATGTACTCTTCTGCAGTCTTCTTAAAAGACGAACTAGAGCCGGCATAAGCCCCTGAACTTGTTCGTCATATCTGCGAAAAACAAGAAGACGACGAACAATGCCGGCTACATTCCAAGTAGTTCTTCGAGGAACGCTTTTCGGATTCATCTTTAACTCCCTGCATTAGTCTGCTCAAGTGTATCAGAAAGGAACTAGAGAGAGAGAGACTGAAGTTGAGTAAAATTAAGGGTAACATCAAGCTTAAGTATATGGATGAAGGGGTGGATTAAGATAAGGATCAAACTACAGCAAGAGAAAACAAAGGAAAACAACTGGATTGAATTATTTTAATGACAGAGACTCTGATTTAATGCAGTGCTTTATACTTCATTCGTTTTCAAATTATTGTTCCCTATCATCCGACACATCGTTTAAAAAAAGTAATTTAATATATTATAAGTATTGGTAAAATGTATAGTCCGTTGAACAAGTGGTCATAATTAAAGTAGGTAGAAAAAATAAAGGTAAAGTGATAAAAGTATTTTCTTAAAAGGAAAAGTTTTGAAAGAGGATAATTATTTTACGACGGACGAAAAAAAACAAGGAATATAATTTGAAAACGGAAAAGGAGTAGTTTATACTATTAAACCACTTGCATTATCAATTAGTTTAATTAATTACTTCACTTGTTAATCCATTTGGCACATACATACAAACTTCTAAAAGTAGATATTGAAAGACACAACTTCTATAATTTGTGTATCCAAAACAAAAGTTATTGAATAATTTTGGATGTTATCTCCATTGAAACTGGAGGAGTAAGGAATAAGATCATGTGGTGATCAACAAGTTTGGAACTGATATTATAATATAATCTGTATACTATACTTAAAATTTTAGGATAAATTGCATCATTGATCCCTCGACTATGATCTCTTAACAGTAATAGTTCCTTAATAATTTTTTTTATCAAAATTAGATCGTAGAACTTTCAAATTTTCACGCAATCAGTCATTTTGATGGATGTCATTAGTGAAATACCGTTAAGTGTGCATGCGCCTCTCACGTGCGGTTGGTAAGGGCTAAGATGCAAATTCTCAAATATAAAATGTATCACACTTTACAATCGAGCCCCTATGGTTTGGAAAAAGACTTTAAGCCTTCTTCTCCAAATTAATGCACCCAATTTAGACCAAATTAATACAAAGCCAAAAAATAAAAATAAAAAAAAATCCTTTTTGGAGATACCAAATATAGTTGCTTCATTTCTTTGAATTTTGATTCGATTCCCAATTAAATCTGATGTCCGCCGGCGAATTTCTGATCACCATGTGCACACAAACTCGGTTCTTTTTTTATTTTATCAACTTGGGTTGATCTGAATTTGATTCTTAATTCGTGGGTTTTATTTAATTTTGTCGAATTTCAGTTTTAATATATCTTCAAATGGTTTGTTTCCATAGCTCAATTTCAGTTGACAACCCAATAGACATGACTAAATCGCTCACCTCAACCGACTCATGTATGAAACTGAAATTGATTAATTAACTGCACAAGAGTAGAAAGTCATTCAATTCCGCTAATCAATTGAATATTCCAGTCTATGAGCAATATCAATCTGCCGTGATTGATTTGATTATCCTTATTTTTTAGTTAGCTCCTCCAGATTTTTGCTATATCCATATCTAAAGCTATTACTGTTGAAATTTTTGGAGCGATTGTGGATGTGTATAAAGAAGAGGTTTCTAATCAATTGAATATTCTAGTATGTGAGCAATTTGTTTTAGAATACAAAGAATCTTTTATTTCATAAACTATAACCTTTGTTTCCTGATAGATCTATTATGATTCTTGATTCGTCATTGAAATCTTTTTACTCATGATCATAATTTGTCTATTTGGTTAATTAGTTTGATGTTTTGATTAAGGATTTTCTATACAACAACTTGTTTATGATCTTATTCTTGAACTTGTTGGGTTTCCCAAAATTTTGCGGAAGGTCTTATGACCATATTTTAAAGGATTAATTTATATTTTGGTTCCTACACATGTCGAAAAAGAATATTTTGGTCCTCAGCCTTTAAAACAAACTAATGTGGTCCCTCAACTCGTTTTTTTGGATCAATTTCCCCCCTTTCACCATTACCGTTACACTTTCCGTCCAATATTTTTTCAAATGCCAAAAATACCCTTATTTAAAAGTTTAATTGGGCTGACTTTTCAAAATATTAAAAATACAGGGGTTAATGTGCCAATTAAAAATGAGTCATTTTAATTAATTAAAAAAAGAAAAAAAGGGGAAGGAAAAAGCCTAAGCGTCTTGACTCTCTCTCATCTCTCACGTTCATCGTCTGTCAGCTCTCTCCTCTATCCTGATTTCTCCATCATTATCTCCCAAATCATCCTCAGATCCGGCCGCGCCCCTTCATCTTTGCCGGCGTCTGCTTTATCTCCACCAACTCCAAACCCACCATCGATCTCTCTGTATCATCTTCTTTAACAGCACCGGAACCCAATTAAACTTTTGGATGAGATCCATCTTGCCTATTTAAAGGATGCCTCATTTTAGCTAGGTTTGCCAAATTAGATACCCGACCACCTCCTTTTAGAAAAATCAACATATAGTGGAGCAATTCCTTACAATTTCTTTCTTTCCTTTCTCTTTTTCTTTCTTCCGACCATTCCGTCCTCTCTGTTCTTCTCCTCTCAACTTTCCTTGTTTAGTTTCCTCCTTCTCCTCACTATTCTCCCAACAACAACATCACAATAGCAGTCAATTACTAAGCAAGGTAGAAGCAAAAATGAAATACTACCGTTAATTTCATGTTTAAAAAAAGAAATCGAAGTAACAACCCATCTCCATCTCATTATGCTCTCTCTCATACCAATACACTGAACATCCTCATACTCCGACTCTACCCCTCATTGATTCTCTCTTCCCCTTTTTGTTGTACACCCTCACCCTATTTATTTATTTATTTATTTATTTTCTCATCTCTTCACTAAACCACTCCCCCATGGCAACACTAACCAAAATAAAACTTCATTCATGCCCTCTATCACTATCCAAAGAAATTCGAAATTGAAAAACTCAACTTATAAAGAAGAATAGAAATCGAAGCTGGATTTTATGATTCGGAAGGAGCGTGGCTTACCTCGATTACGCTTTGCGTCACCGTCGATTTGCTCGATTTCTTCTACCGTCGACTCTCTCTCTCTCTATCTCTCCTGTATTTTTGATATTTTTAAAAGTTAGCCCAATTAAACTTTTAAGTAAGGGTATTTTTAACATTTAAAATAATATTGGACGGAAAGTGTAACAGTAACGGTGGGAGGGAGAAATTGATCCAAAAAACGAGTTGAGGGACCATATTACGACATTAGTTTGTTTTAAGGTCCGAGGACCAAAACATTCTTTTTCGACATGTCGAGGGACCAAAATATTATTTTATTCTATTTTAAACTTTAGGGATTCGATTGTAAATTTTGATATAAGTTAAGTTTGAAAATATTTCATTTTAGCCCTTAGTAAATACACATTGACAATTTAACTGTATTTTACTAACGACATCCATAAAAAAGACTACAGCTGTGAAAATTTAATACTCCTAGGACCTAATTTTGATAAAAAAAAAATTGTTAAGGGATTATACTGTTAAGGAACCATAGTCAAAGGACAAACAGTGCGATTTGCCCTAAAACTTTATTTAAAGTTATGTAGATAAGATCAACACCCATACTCAATCATGGCTCACATTCCTCACAATCAAATTAAACAATATTCTGATCAACTAAAATTTTAATATATTTTTTTCAAGGATTTTTTTGATACAAGTTTTGTTTATCCACCGTATGATCATTATTATATCAAATAAATATATATTTGGACAAATTTAATCTTTTTTTTTTAGAAATTATATTTATTATTTTACCATGAGTTGATGCTCACATTAGTTGATGAGCCTTACTCACATATGTAAATCCTTGAAAAATATAAATTATTCTTCTCCCGTCTCCCACCATCTCCTACTCCATTCGTCTCAAAATTATTATTATATTTTCTTTTTTCGTCTGTTTTAAAATAATTGTCTTGTTTGAAACCTTTTTTTAGGACAATACTTTTATCAATTTACTCTTACTTTTTCATCATATTTTAATTATAGGCCACATACACATGGGTCTAAACGAAACTACACATCAAACCAATAATCAAGTTAATTGTTTTTCCTTAATCAATATGTCGAATCAAACAAAATATTAATTATAGTAGAGTTAGATATTTGTTTTTAATATATATGTCGAGTCAAACGATACTCTCGTTTAGAAAAGAAAAAAATTATACTTTGTGTAATTTCCAAAGGTTATAGTTCTATTACTTTTAACTAGATGAAAGTATGTTAAATAGCTATTCGGAGATTGACAAAAAAATAATAAACAATCAAAATGAAGTTGGTTTTTTTATCGAGGTTTAAATTTCAATTTCATTGCTTTGTTTTCACCAAAAATTTATTAAGCTCACTTTACTTTTATTTTTTTATATTTTGATTACTCTACTTGGACATTATAATCACTAAGCTCACTCAAATTATTTATGTTCATACCCTTCTTCTAGTTCTTCTTCTTCTTCCTTCATTTTTTTCTTTTTTTCCTTTTTTGTTCTCTCGAGTCTCGACAACCACTTTCTTTCTCATCTGTTTTTTCCGGTTCTCCTTCTTTATTCTTCCTATTTGGCAACAAACACCCTTCCCGTCCACCACTATCTCCGCAACCCATTCATTCTCTTCCCCTCATTCAGTTTTACATGTTCATAATTTCTTCAAAGATTTTTCACTGCCCCAATTCATCAATATATATAATCAAATCTTCTCCAAAATCCAGACAATTAGTAATGTTCTTGATTCTTGAAAGGCAGCAGTTTGGTGAAGCTTTGTCGATTGCTATTTGAAGTCGAATTCACCAACAAAATTAAACAGATACACCCTGCCCTAGCTCCACTATCATCAATATCCACACCCGTTTACAAATCGAAGTCAAATAAAAACAAAATTAAGAAGAAAAATATAGCCCCTACATTTGCTTCCTTCCTCAATTTATCTTCCCTTTCCCCCGTCAAACTGAGAACTCAAGTCTTTAACAATTGAATCTGCAACATGGGTGACGGCTACGTCGTCTACCTACACTCAAGTCTGAGAGCTTTTGAATTAAAATTTATACAAAATCAAATAAAAAAGAGAAGAGAGGAGGGTAACAGTAGGAAACATATTTAAGGTGTTTGTTAAGATGTGAGTTTCTGAGTGGGCCCCTAAGAGGACTCAGATATAAGCTTTACAAAATAAATCTGTTTCCTATAGAGAAAAAAGTTTCTGAGTGAAGGGAGCTCTTTACTTTTAATTAATTAAAATAAAATAAAATTGTATGGTTGTTGCAATGAGCATTAAGGGTACTTTTGGGTTTTTCAGTAAAGTTTTAAGTTTTCATCCTAAAATCAAGACTGAATGATGAATGTGATATTAATGCTGATGTATAGTGATTAAAGTGTGATTTAAGCCTTTTATCAATGTTGCATCACAAGTAACAATAGACAATTTGACACATTGACATGGAGCATAGTTTGTGAAGCAGATTACATGCAACTTTATTCAGTTCTTTTTCAATCAAATACAGCAACAGCAAGAAATGCAGAAACCCCACTGTTTTCTATCTTCTCTTCTGCTCAAGTTCAATTGGTAGTTTCAAGAAATGGATAATCAGAGTAGCCAATAACAGGTTCAGGTATATAAAATGTTTCTCTGTTGTACTGGTTGAGAGGGGCATTCAGCTTGAATCTCTTTGGCAAATCTGGATTGGCCAAAAACCAACGGCCATAAGCGACAAGATCGGTTCGGTTCTCGGCCACGGCTTTGATACCATCTTCCCTATCGTAACCTCCTGCAGAAATGAAAGTACCATTGAAAGTTTTTCTCATTGGTAGCAGACTGTGGGGGCAATCACTCTTTTCCCCAACGGTTTTCATCCTCGGCTCTACCATGTGACAATAGAGAATACCATACTTGTTCAAGGACCCGACGATATGAAGACCTAAAGCCTTTGGATTGGAGTCTGCAGATTCCATGTAATTGGCAAAGGGGGAGAGCCTTATGCCAACTCTATCCGCTCCAATCTCATTTGTAACAGCTTCAACTATTTCAAGAGCAAATCTGCAACGATTCTCCATCGAGCCTCCGTACTGATCTGTCCGGTCATTCACTTGGTCTTTCAAGAACTGGTCTATTAGGTATCCATGAGCCCCATGGAGCTCAACTCCATCAAAACCTAAATAGACCACACATGATACAATTATTTCTCGGAAACTACTAAAGAGAAAGAAAAGAGAAGGAATGAATGTCCCATTGTACATAGACAATAACTGGAAAGCAGCATATTCTAGAATATTTCCAAGTTGTACAGATATAATATGTACCCTCACTGCTCACTTCAAGCAAAATAAACTACTCGCATGGAAAAAATTTCGACAAGCATCACTTCCAATCGATTATTTTTTGTCCCTTCTCTTCCTTCTTTACATACTTTCTCATTTTATCGTTATAAAGGTATAGTTATTTTTTGTTTTCTTTTTTTTCTTTCTATATTTCTTGAAACCAAGAAGAAACTCCTTCCAAAGTAGGGTCACATTGGACCTACCTAATGGAGATAAAACTGCTTGGGTTTCGCTAACTGCCCAATGCCAACGTATGCTACATAGCTGGGAGAACGTAGCTTATGTGAATCAAACTCATGACCTAGGGGTTGTATTTTGCATTTTACTACAGGCTCAAGCTCGATCACTAGGCTACAGGCCCGTCCGGTAAACATTGCTTCTGTTTCCTTTCCAAGAATTGCAGATGTGGCTAATTAATGATCACATCTATCGAGAAAAAATATCCTCTAATCATAAACTATATTTAGCCGCAAGAAATTACCTGCTTCCATTGCATTTCTAGCAGCAACTCTAAAATCGTTGACAACAAGACGAACCTCCTCTGTACTTAACCTTCGTGGAGGTGAAAATTGTGCAACGTCAATGCCATTGCTACGAAGCTGAGGAGTTAATGGTTTGTCTGTGCAAGAAATTGGAGCCTGGCCATTTGGCTGAAAACCTGTTCAATAAGAATGGATTAATGGCTGAAAAAATTGAAACTGACCGGAGAAGAGATCACACACAGTTTTGCAGTAAAATAGACAAGGTCACAATGAATGATCTCACTACCAAAAAAAAGGAGGTCGAATATCACAGCCCATAATGTGGGAAAAAATAAGTACTGCAAATATGCATTACATAGATTTGATAAGAAAATACAAAAGAGGAACTGTGTATGCCACACTGTAGAAGTCATTGACATGAGAAAGGATATTTTAAGATAAATTTTTCAAAAATAGGTAATTTTTACATACAGCTCTGCGCTTAGAAATCATCAGTCAGCTCAATTGGAGTACTTCTTATTCATGCTGTTTAGCAAAGAATAAGAAAAAGTCACAGTTGGCACGCTTCCGATTTTCAATAAAGAAAACGTCAATCAAGACCTATCTACATTTGTTGTCATCGAAGGTTCACTTAATTACCCCTTGGCACATGGTCTTGGACTCATACAATCTTGAATTGTGCTTCAACTAGAAGTTACCGACAATGAAAGAAGACTTTTAGATGATGATAATGGAAGAACATACCGGTATTTGAAACCCTTCCAACATGCCAAATTTGACAAAAGAAGATACCGCCTTTTGCATGAACAGCATCCACAATAGGTTTCCAGGCTTCAACTTGTTCCTTTGTCCATATGCCTGGTGTAAGTGGATACCTTTAATAAGAAAACAAACAACAAGGTATTGAAGGAGATATATATACACCAAAATGTAAAAATAGTTCTTATAATCATGAACTATAACGAGTACGGCATAATCTTTACCCTTGTGCAGTATCAGAAACCCCAGTGGCTTCCGAAATGAGGAGTCCCCCTTTAGTGGTTCTCTGAGAGTAATACAAGATAGCATGTGGCTGAGGAACATTGTTGTACGATCTCTGCCTTGTAAGTGGTGCCAAAACAATTCTGTAAAAGCACAGACAACAAAAGCAGTGGACACATCTTTAGACAAATCTATTAAACAAAACAAATTTACTTGATGAGTTGGTGGTGGAATATATTGAAACAAATGAGAAGGGAGTGAACTATAGAGAAATATCAAAATCATCCCTTTGAATTTGCAAACCGAACACCTACCCTGTAACGACCCAAGCTTGAATGTCCGGTCCGCTACATGTAGCCCACATACTGGCCCACTAAGCACCGTCATCTTGGGTCACCCAGGCTACTACAAGCCGACCCAAAAGTCCATGAACGATGTTGGTGCCCAGTGATAGTGGGTGGCCACCTTATAAAGCATACACCAGTCCCACATCTACCTACCTCATTTAGGATGGGGGTATTACAATCTCCCCCACTTAAATCCTAGACATCCTTTTGTTAAATTATAGTATTAAACTACTAATGAAATTGCTCATATAGATAAGGATTAGGTACCTCGTTCAATTCTTGACACCTAAAACCACGTGGTACCAAAGCTTAAGAGCATCAAATATTGAAAATAACAGAGCTAAATCATCTCTAACCTATGTAGTCGACTCAACTTGGATCTAGCTATTCAGTTTGACAGACCTTTAACTACATGAATGTGGGGAGTGGCTGCCACATGGAATGTTTCTCGCATCTAGGAGTTGCAAGGAAAAGGAATTTTGCACCTATAAATATTAATCAATTTATACTGTATTTAGTTTGATATACTTGGGCCTCCCTCTAACACCTTTAAGTTTTAAGATGAGTTGGATACTTAACATACTACGTACTAAAAATTATAAATTTCTTTATTTAAGAAATATTATCCCTTCTAAGCCAATAAAAAACATTTCACAGTCATAATTGACAAAGAAGTGTCATGCCACTGAGAAATCTTAACAGCAACATCCAAACAAGTTCATAAATAATTAAATACCAATTATTTTACACACCATAGACCATTAAGCACTCAAAAGTGCTTCAAAAATTACTGAAAACAAGAAAAAAAGGAAAAAAAAAAAAAAGGTCACCCTCTGAGCCTCAATTTATGATTCAATGATCAACAAGAAGCTATAACTAGGTTCATACTATCAACCAAATTAAGTATATTAGTTAATACGAAATCACACCCGGTTATATATGAAAATCCGAACAACACATGAAAAACCCTTAAAATCCCCCAACAACAACGTACAGGAGAGCATTGACACAGCCACTTCAAG
>CM028381.1:56333898-56416947 GCA_013146195.2 Codonopsis lanceolata
GGTTAATTGAACTTTGCAGGGTTTGGTGAAACTATTTAGAACTATTTAATTGTGCGGGTAGCACATGGGGATTTTCCATTGAAAAATTATTGTAAACCCCTTTTGACCTCTAATTGCAACAAAATTTCAACCTTAGACCCTAACGTGTAAAAATTGAAAACACAAAGTGTGACAATGTGCAAACCACATGGTAGAGTTGCGTTAACCCAGAGTTAAATGTAGGAAAACATTTTTTTTTTTGATAGGTAAGTATGACCTCTTGTTGGTACGTGGATTAGAATCAAGAACCTCAAGGTGTTAGCCTGAGTGACATTGTATGTTGAAGTGTTCCCTTTTTTTGGGCGGCTAAGCCATTGTAATGCCAAATTATAGTCTTAATATTTTGATCGACTAACGATGAAAGCTAGACCTAATTTTTTTATGTAAAATGACACAAATGTCCACCTAAAATATATATTTTTAATTATTAAATACCTTGATTTCAATTTGGTACCCACTAGAATTTCTTTTGGGTTTGCCACTGCCTAAGCGCAATTGAGAAATTTATGAAATAAATAAATAAAATTTAAAATAAGGGTGTTTAACATGTGCACACAAGTTAGCTTTTGTCAAATTCTATTTTAAGTCGAGCATTTATTGATTAATTAGGCTGACTTCAACACCTCACTTCTCCATGAGCGATGGAACCTGAATTTTTTTTGGCGAGGGGGCAGAACTTATTTAACACCTTCACCAAAATATAATGTCTGTGGATCATTTTGTAAGAAATAGTGATACTGCATTACTAAAAAATTCCACAGACATTACATTTTGATAAAGGAGTACACATTGTGGGGGAAAGTAAATCAGAAGGATGACTGTTATCTAGAGACGAAGATGGTATGAATCAACTCTATCTGTCTATCTCCAAAATAATCTTGGGAGTGGTGGTGTTCAGGTGTTTGAGTTTGGGGGTAAGGGTAGAAAAATTACTAGCTAGTGCTAATTTTTCATCTTATACGGGGGAAAAGTACCCCCAAATTCTGAAAGTACTCTGTATATTTTGAAAATTGTAAATACTCATAGTAGAGATTTGCACGTTTTACAGCAGTAAAGGGTGACAATTATACTTGAAGTGGCTGTGTCAATGCTCTCCTGTACGTTGTTGTTGGGGGATTTTAAGGGTTTTTCATGTGTTGTTCGGATTTTCATATATAACCGGGTGTGATTTCGT
The DNA here is from genome assembly GCA_013146195.2 of Codonopsis lanceolata. NCBI lineage: Eukaryota > Viridiplantae > Streptophyta > Magnoliopsida > Asterales > Campanulaceae > Codonopsis > Codonopsis lanceolata. Next base: position 56,335,112 of record CM028381.1, read on the forward strand.
ATTAACTAATATACTTAATTTGGTTGATAGTATGAACCTAGTTATAGCTTCTTGTTGATCATTGAATCATAAATTGAGGCTCAGAGGGTGACCTTTTTTTTCCTTTTTTCTTGTTCTCAGTAATTTTTGAAGCACTTTGAAGTGCTTAATGGTCTATGGTGTGTAAAATAATTGGTATTTAATTATTTATGAACTTGTTTGGATGTTGCTGTTAAGATTTCTCAGTGGCATGACACTTCTTTGTCAATTATGACTCTGAAATGTTTTTTATTGGCTTAGAAGGGATAATATTTCTTAAATAAAGAAATTTATAATTTTTAGTACGTAGTATGTTAAGTATCCAACTCATCTTAAAACTTAAAGGTGTTAGAGGGAGGCCCAAGTATATCAAACTAAATACAGTATAAATTGATTAATATTTATAGGTGCAAAATTCCTTTTCCTTGCAACTCCTAGATGCGAGAAACATTCCATGTGGCAGCCACTCCCCACATTCATGTAGTTAAAGGTCTGTCAAACTGAATAGCTAGATCCAAGTTGAGTTGACTACATAGGTTAGAGATGATTTAGCTCTGTTATTTTCAATATTTGATGCTCTTAAGCTTTGGCACACGTGGTTTTAGGTGTCAAGAATTGAGCGAGGTACCTAATCCTTATCTATATGAGCAATTTCATTAGTAGTTTAATACTATAATTTAACAAAAGGACGTCTAGGATTTAAGTGAGGGAGATTGTAATACCCCCATCCTACATGAGGTAGGTAGATGTGGGACTGGTGTATGCTTTATAAGGTGGCCACCCACTATCACTGGGCACCAACATCGTTCATGGACTTTTGGGTCGGCTTGTAGTAGGCTTGGGTGACCCAAGATGACGGTGCTTAGTGAGCCAGTATGTGGGCTACATGTAGCGGACCGGGCTTTCAGGTTCGGGTCGTTACAGGGTAGGGGTTCGCCTGTGCGGTTTGCAAATTCAAAGGGATGATTTTGATATTTCTCTATAGTTCACTCCCTTCTCACTTGTTTCAATATATTCCACCACCAACTCATCAAGTAAATTTGTTTTGTTTAATAGATTTGTCTAAAGATGTGTCCACTGCTTTTGTTGTCTGTGCTTTTACAGAATTGTTTTGGCACCACTTACAAGGCAGAGATCGTACAACAATGTTCCTCAGCCACATGCTATCTTGTATTACTCTCAGAGAACCACTAAAGGGGGCCTCCTCATTTCGGAAGCCACTGGGGTTTCTGATACTGCGCAAGGGTAAAGATTATGCCGTACTCGTTATAGTTCATGATTATAAGAACTATTTTCACATTTTAGTGTATATATATCTCCTTCAATACCTTCATTACCTTGTGGTTTGTTTTCTTATTAAAGGTATCCACTTACACCAGGCATATGGACAAAGGAACAAGTTGAAGCCTGGAAACCTATTGTGGATGCTGTTCATGCAAAAGGCGGTATCTTCTTTTGTCAAATTGGGCATGTTGGAAGGGTTTCAAATACCGGTATGTTCTTCCATTATCATCATCTAAAAGTCTTCTTTCATTGTCGGTAACTTCTAGTTGAGCACAATTCAAGATTGTATGAGTCCAAGACCATGTGCCAAGGGGTAATTAAGTGAACCTTCGATGACAACAAATGTAGATAGGTCTTGATTGGCGTTTTCTTTATTGAAAATCGGAGCGTGCCAACTGTGACTTTTTCTTCTTCTTTGCTAAACAGCATGAATAAGAAGTACTCAATTGAGCTGACTGATGATTTCTAAGCAGAGCTGTATGTAAAAATTACCTATTTTTGAAAAATTTATCTTAAAATATCCTTTCTCATGTCAATGACTTCTACAGTGTGGCATACACAGTTCCTCTTTTGTATTTTCTTATCAAATCTATGTAATGCATATTTGCAGTACTTTTTTTTCCCCACATTATGGGCTGTGATATTCGACCTCCTTTTTTTTGGTAGTGAGATCATTCATTGTGACCTTGTCTATTTTACTGCAAAACTGTGTGTGATCTCTTCTCCAGTCAGTTTCAATTTTTTCAGCCATTAATCCATTCTTATTGAACAGGTTTTCAGCCAAATGGCCAGGCTCCAATTTCTTGCACAGACAAACCATTAACTCCTCAGCTTCGTAGCAATGGCATTGACGTTGCACAAGTTTCACCTCCACGAAGGTTAAGTACAGAGGAGGTTCGTCTTGTTGTCAACGATTTTAGAGTTGCTGCTAGAAATGCAATGGAAGCAGGTAATTTCTTGCGGCTAAATATAGTTTATGATTAGAGGATATTTTTTCTCGATAGATGTGATCATTAATTAGCCACATCTGCAATTCTTGGAAAGGAAAAAAGAAGCAATGTTTACGGACGGGCCTGTAGCCTAGTGATCGAGCTTGAGCCTGTAGTAAAATGCAAAATACAACCCCTAGGTCAAGAGTTTGATTCACATAAGCTACGTTCTCCCAGCTATGTAGCATACGTTGGCATTGGGCAGTTAGCGAAACCCAAGCAGTTTTATCTCCATTAGGTAGGTCCAATGTGACCCTACTTTGGAAGGAGTTTCTTCTTGGTTTCAAGAAATATAGAAAGAAAAAAAAGAAAACAAAAAATTTCTATACCTTTATAACGATAAAATGAGAAAGTATGTAAAGAAGGAAGAGAAGGGACAAAAAATAATCGATTGGAAGTGATGCTTGTGGAAATTTTTTCCATGCGAGTAATTTATTTTGCTTGAAGTGAGCAGTGAGGGTACATATTATATCTGTACAACTTGGAAATATTCTAGAATATGCTGCTTTCCAGTTATTGTCTATGTACAATGGGACATTCATTCCTTCTCTTTTCTTTCTCTTTAGTAGTTTCCGAGAAATAATTGTATCATGTGTGGTCTATTTAGGTTTTGATGGAGTTGAGATCCATGGGGCTCATGGATACCTAATAGACCAGTTCTTGAAAGACCAAGTGAATGACCGGACAGATCAGTACGGAGGCTCGATGGAGAATCGTTGCAGATTTGCTCTTGAAATAGTTGAAGCTGTTACAAATGAGATTGGAGCGGATAGAGTTGGCATAAGGCTCTCCCCCTTTGCCAATTACATGGAATCTGCAGACTCCAATCCAAAGGCTTTAGGTCTTCATATCGTCGGGTCCTTGAACAAGTATGGTATTCTCTATTGTCACATGGTAGAGCCGAGGATGAAAACCATTGGGGAAAAGAGTGATTGCCCCCACAGTCTGCTACCAATGAGAAAAACTTTCAATGGTACTTTCATTTCTGCAGGAGGTTACGATAGGGAAGATGGTATCAAAGCCGTGGCCGAGAACCGAACCGATCTTGTTGCTTATGGCCGTTGGTTTTTGGCCAATCCGGATTTGCCAAAGAGATTCAAGCTGAATGCCCCTCTCAACCAGTACAACAGAGAAACATTTTATGTACCTGAACCTGTTATTGGCTACTCTGATTATCCATTTCTTGAAACTACCAATTGAACTTGAGCAGAAGAGAAGATAGAAAACAGTGGGGTTTCTGCATTTCTTGCTGTTGCTGTATTTGATTGAAAAAGAACTGAATAAAGTTGCATGTAATCTGCTTCACAAACTATGCTCCATGTCAATGTGTCAAATTGTCTATTGTTACTTGTGATGCAACATTGATAAAAGGCTTAAATCACACTTTAATCACTATACATCAGCATTAATATCACATTCATCATTCAGTCTTGATTTTAGGATGAAAACTTAAAACTTTACTGAAAAACCCAAAAATACCCTTAACGCTCATTGCAACAACCATACAATTTTATTTTATTTTAATTAATTAAAAGTAAAGAGCTCCCTTCCCACTCAGAAACTCACATCTTAACAAACACCTTAAATATGTTTCCTACCGTTACCCTCCTCTCTTCTCTTTTTTATTTGATTTTGTATAAATTTTAATTCAAAAGCTCTCAGACTTGAGTGTAGGTAGACGACGTAGCTGTCACCCATGTTGCAGATTCAATTGTTAAAGACTTGAGTTCTCAGTTTGACGGGGGAAAGGGAAGGTAAATTGAGGTAGGAAGCAAATGTAGGGGCTATATTTTTCTTCTTAATTTTATTTTTATTTGACTTCGATTTGTAAACGGGTGTGGATGTTGGTGATAGTGGAGCAGTGGAGCTAGGGCAGGGTGTATCTGTTTAATTTTGTTGGTGAATTCGACTTCAAATAGCAATCGACAAAGCTTCACCAAACTACTATCTTTCAAGAATCAAGAACATTACTAATTGTCTGGATTTTGGAGAAGATTTGATTATATATATTGATGAATTGGGGCAGTGAAAAATCTTTGAAGAAATTATGAACATGTAAAACTGAACGAGGGGAAGAGAATGAATGGGTTGCGGAGATAGTGGTGGACGGGAAGGGTGTTTGTTGCCAAATAGGAAGAATAAAGAAGGAGAACCGGAAAAAACAGATGAGAAAGAAAGTGGTTGTCGAGACTCGAGAGAACAAAAAAGGAAAAAAAGAAAAAAATGAAGGAAGAAGAAGAAGAACTAGAAGAAGGGTATGAACATAAATGATTTGAGTGAGCTTAGTGATTATAATGTCTAAGTAGAGTAATCAAAATATAAAAAAATAAAAGTAAAGTGAGCTTCATAAATTTTTGGTGAAAACAAAGTGATGAAATTGAAATTTAAACCTCGATAAAAAAACCAAGTTCATTTTGATTGTTTATTATTTTTTTGTCAATCTCCGAATAGCTATTTAACATACTTTCATCTAGTTAAAAGTAATAGAACTATAACCTTTGGAAACTACACATAGTATAGTTTTTTTTCTTTTTTAAACGAGAGTATCGTTTGACTCGACATATATATTAAAAACAAATATCTAACTCTACTATAATTAATATTCTTTCCATCCTAAAATTAATATTTTGTTTGACTCGATACATTGATTAAGAAAAAAATAATTAACTTGATTATTGGTTTGATGTGCAGTTTCGTTTAGACCCATGTGTATGTGGCTCATAATTAAAATATGATGAAAAAGTAAGAGTAAATTGGTAAAAATATTGCCATAAAAAGAAAGTTTTAAACAAGACAATCATTTTGGAATAAACAAACAAAGAAAACATGATAATAATTTTGGGACGAATGGAGTAGGAGATGGTGGGAGACGGGAGTAGAATAATTTATATTTTTCAAGGATACACATATGTGAGTAAGGCTCATCAACTAATGTGAGGATCAACTCATGGTAAAATAATAAATGTAATTTCTAAAAAAAAAAGAGATTAAATTTATCAAAATATGCATTTATTTGATAATAATGATCATACAGTGGATAATCAAAATTTGTATCGATAATAGTGAGTCTTCTTTTGTAAAAAATAACTAAATTCTTGTCCTGTCCAGTTTGGGAATTGATCATGGACCTTTAGCAAAAAAAATCCTTGAAAAAAATATATTAAAATTTACTTGATCATAATATTGTTTAATTTGATTGTGAGCCATGATTGAGTATGGGTGTTGATCTTATCTACATAACTTTAAATAAAGTTTTAGGGCAAATCGCTCCGTTGGTCCTTCGACTATGGTCCCTTAACAGTATTGTTTCTTAATTTTTTTTTTGTGAAAATTAGGTCATAGGAGTATTAAATTTTCATAGCTGCAGTCTTTTTTATGGATCTCGTTAGTAAAATACCGTTAAATTGTCCATGTGCATTTATTAAGGGCTAAAATGAAATATTTTCAAACTTAACTTATATCAAAATTTACAATCGAATCCCTAAAGTTTAAAATAGAATAAAATAATATTTTGGTCCCTGGACATGTCGAAAAAGAATGTTTTGATCCTCGGACCTTAAAACAAACTAATGTGGTCCCTCAACTCGTTTTTTGAATCAATTTCCCCCTCCCACCGTTACCGTTACACTTTCCATCCAATATTATTTTAAATGCTAAAAATACCCTTACTTAAAAGTTTAATTGAGCTGACTTTTCAAAATATCCAAAATACAGAAGAGATAGAGAGAGAGAGAGAGAGAGAGAGAGAGAGAGAGAGAGTCGACGGTAGAAGAAATCGAGCAAATCGGCGGTGACGCAAAGCGTAATCGGGGTAAGCCCACGCTCCTTCCGAATCATAAAATCCTGTTTCGATTTCTATTCTTATTTATAAGTTGAGTTTTTCAATTTTGAATTTCTTTGGATAGTGATAAAGGGCAAGAATGGAGTTTTATTTTGGTTAGTGTTGCCATGGGGGAGTGGTTTAGTGGAGATATGAGAAAATAAATAAATAAATTGGGTGATATGGGTGAGGGTGTACGACAGAGAGGGGAAGAGAGAATCAATGAGGGGTAGAGTCGGAGTATGAGGATGTTCAGTGTATTGGTATGAGAGAGAGCATAATGAGATGGAGATGGGTTGTTGTTTCGATTTCTTTTTTTAAACATGAAATTAACAGTAGTATTTCGTTTTTGCTTCTACCTTGCTTAGTAATTGACTGCTATTGTGATGTTGTTGTTGGGAGAATAGTGAGGAGAAGGAGGAAACTAAACAAATAAAGTTGAGAGGAGAAGAACAAAGAGGACGGAATGATCGGAAGAAAGAAAAAGAGAAAGGAAAGAAAGAAATTGTAAGGAATTGCTCCACTACATGTTGATTTTTCTAAAAGGAAGTGGTCGGGTATCTAATTTGGCAAACCTAGCTAAAATGAGGCATCCTTTAAATAGGCAAGATGGATCTCATCCAAAAGTTTAATTGGGTTCCGGTGCTGTTGAAGAAGATGGCCCAGAGAGATCGATGGTGGGTTTGGAGTTGGTGGAGATAGAGCAGACGTCGGCAAAGATGAAGGGGCGCGGCCGGATCTGAGGATGATTTGGGAGATAATGATGGAGAAATCAGGATAGAGGAGAGAGCTGGCAGTCGATGAACGTGAGAGATGAGAGAGAGTCAAGGCGCTTAGGCTTTTTCCTTCCCTTTTTTTAATTAATTAAAATGACTCATTTTTAATTGGCACATTAACCCTTGTATTTTGAATATTTTGAAAAGTCAGCCCAATTAAACTTTTAAATAAGAGTATTTTTGGCATTTGAAAAAATATTGGACGGAAAGTGTAATGGTAATGGTGAGAAGGGGGAAATTGATCCAAAAAAACGAGTTGAGGGACTACATTAGTTTGTTTTAAGGGTCGAGGACCAAAATATTCTTTTTCGACATGTGTAGGGACCAAAATATAAATTAATCCTTTAAAATATGGCCATAAGACCTTCCCCAAATTTTTGGGAAACCCAACAAGTTCAAGAATAAGATCACGATTAAAAATAAGATCAGAAACAAGTTGCTGTATAGAAAATCCTTAATTGAAATATCAAACTAATTAACCAAATAGACAAATTATGATCATGATTAAAAAGATTTCAATGACGAATCAAGAATCAGAATAGACCTATCAGGAAACAAAGGTTATAGTTTATGAAATAAAAGATTCTTTGTATTCTAAAACAAATTGCTCACAGACTGAAATATTCAATCGATTAGAAACCTCTTTTTTATACACATCCGCAATCGCTCCAAAAATTTCAACAGTAATAGCTTTAGATATGGATATAGCAAAAATCTGGAGGCGCTAACTACAACAATAAGGATAATCAAATCAATCACAACAGATTGATATATTGCTCATAGACTAGAATATTCAATTGATTGGCAGAATTGAATGACTTTCTACTCTTGTGCAGTTAATTAATCTGTTTCAGTTTCATACATGAGTTGGTTGAGGTGAGCGATTTAGTCATGTCTATTGGGTTGTCAACCGAAATTGAGCTATGGAAACAGACCATTTGAAGATATATTAAAACTGAAATTCGACAAAATTAATAAAACCCACGAATTAAGAATCAAATTCAGATCAACCCAAGTTGATAAAATAAAAAAAGAACCGAGTTTGTGTGCACATGATGATCAGAAATTCGCCGGCGGACATCATATTTCATTGGGAATCGAATCAAAATTCAAAGAAATGAAGCAACTATATTTGGTATCTCCAACAAGGAATTTTTCTGATTTTTTGGGTTTGTATTAATTTGGTCTAAATTGGGTGTATTAATTTGGAGAAGAAGGCTTAAAGTCTTTTTCCAAACCATAGGGGCTCGATTGTAAAGTGTGATACATTTTATATTTGAGAATTTGCATTTTAGCCCTTACCAACCGCACGTGAGAGGCACATGCACACTTAACGGTATTTCACTAATGACATCCATCAAAATGACTGATTGCGTAAAAATTTAAAAGTTCTATGATCTAATTTTGATAAAAAATTATTAAGGAACTATTACTGTTAAGAGACCATAGTCGAGGGATCAATGATGCGATTTATCCTAAAATTTTAAGTATAGTATACATATTATATTATAATATCAGTTCCGAACATGTTGATCACCACATGATCTTATTCCTTACTCCTCCAGTTTCAATGGAGATAACATTCAAAATTATTCAACAACTTTTGTTTTGGATACACAATAATACAAGTGGTTTAATAGTATAAACTACTCCTTTTCCGTTTTCAAATTATAGTCCTTATATTTTTTCGTCCGTTTTAAAATAATTATGTTCTTTCAAATTTTCCCTTTTAGAAAAAAACTTTTATCACTTTACCCTTATTTTTTCTACCTACTTTAATTATGATCACATGTTCAACGGACTATACATTTTACCAATAATTATAATACAGTCAATTACTCCATCCGTCCCTAAATTATCGTCCTCCTTTCATTTTTTCGTCCGTCCCAAAATAATTTTCCACTTTGAAACTTACCTTTTTAAAACATCACTTTTACCACTTTACCCTTACTTTTTCATTCTACTTTAATTATGTGCCACATACACATGGACATTAAAGGAAACTGCACATTAAATCAATATAAATAATCAAGTCAATTATTTTTTCTTAAACTGTGCGCCGGTCAACTAGGACGATTACGTCAACTAGGACGATTATTTAGGGACGGAGGGTGTACTTTTTTTTAAATGATGAGTTGGATCATATGGGACAATAATTTAAAAACGAAGTAAGTATCTATAATACAATACAGCTCAGTGTTGCACGCTTACAATTGACTTGAGATAAAAAGGATCAGAATTTACGATTTTACGGTGATCCAACGGCCAATATTTTTTTCAACTCTCACATGTGCGAAGGCAGTTACCAATTCCCTTTTTCCTTTTACTGATTTACTTTTTCACAACTAGGTTTTACTAATTAAACAAATATTTAATTTAGATTTTTAATTTAGGTTTTATGAATTAAACAAATATTTAATTTATTGATTTTTAATTAATTTTTACGAAAATTAGTTACTCTTTTACTGAGATATTACGGTTTTACAGTTAATATTTACGGTTTTACAGTTTTACAGTTTTATGGTTGTGAAAATTTGTATTTGTATTTTTTTCTTTTTAATTTTTTTTCGTATACAAATTTAAAAAATTAAAAAAAATCGTAAGTTTTGTAATTTGAAATATTTTTTTCTTTTTAACTGTTATCGTAATTAACTTAATCAATTTAATTTTTGTCCTACCCGTTTTTTTCGGCCCGCAATTTTGTATACAAATTATTAATTAATCCTCCGTTCCGGACAAAGAGACTCCATTTGAAAGTCAATTTTTTTAAGAAAATAATATTTTTAGTAGTTCATTTCCACAATATCTGCTTCATTTATTAATAAATTTTCAAACTGACGCGTGACATTGTCACGGGCAAAAGTACTAGTAAAATATTGCATTAAATCAGAGTCTTTGTCTTTAAAATAATTCAATCCAGCTGTTTTCCTTTGCTCTCTCTTGCTGTTGTTTGATCCTTATCTTAATCCACCCCTTCATCCATATATTTAAGCTTGATGTTACCCTTAATTTTACTCAACTTCAGTCTCTCTCTCTCTCTCTCTCTAGTTCCTTTTTGATACACTTGAGCAGACTAATGCAGGGAGTTAAAGATGAATCAAAAAGCGTTCCTCGAAGAACTACTTGGAATGTAGCCGGCATTGTTCGTTGTCTTCTTGTTTTTCGCTCTAGTTCGTCTTTTAAGGAGACTGCAGAAGAGTACACAGGTGAAAACAAGTTCAAGCAGGCTGAGGAATCACTACGCACAGTGATGTACTTAAGTTGTTGGGGTCCTAATTGAAGCATTATGTTTGAACTTCAATTAACTTTTCTCTAATGTTAGCTTATCTTTAAAGGAAAATGTTAAATACACCATAAACTGACCTTCTCAAATGTTAAATTTACTCTATTTTTGATATGGAAACATGTTGTTTTTGATGCTATTAATAAATCTTAACATTGTCCAAAATGGATATGAGTATGTCTCGATCCTGTAAGACTAACTTACGGATCATCATTCGTATAACGGATCTCCCCTCTCTACAACTCAGCTGTACAGTCAACACACGGTGTGTCAGGTTATGTCTTATAGAAAATATGGTCATTCCAAAGTTTTACCAATGTGAGTAGGTTTTCTGTAAGATCGTCTTATGAATGACACAACCTCACTAGCTCAGTCCAACAACACATGTTGCGTTAGATCAGGGAGATCCATCTAGCATAATTGTTCCTAAGTTTTTGCTAATGTTGTATAATTAATTAATGGAGTAGAGGTTTGGTTGGGGGTATGCATGCTTTGACTTCGGCTTGTGGGTTTGGGCTTTTCCACTTCTAGCTGTATGCATGTATTATGTATATATACATACAACTCCCTACACATGCTACTTAAATGTTTTGAGAAGTAATTAACAAGTTGAATTCATTAAACTTGATTTACGATACTAGTTTAATAGTTTATATAGTCAAAAAAAATTTATTTGATTTAAAAAAATCAATAATAGACCAATAAGTTATTATTGGTAGATAGATATCATCTAAATTTTCAAAATTTTGTCTCAATTTTTTTTCTTTACATTATATTACCAATCCTCCAATCTTTCTCATCCATAAGATTACAAGTTTTAATGTGATTGGCTAGTTGGCATGTCAAAACATTCATCAAACTTAATTATTCGGCGTACTAACATATATATGAAGCACAACGAATCACTATATGAGATATTGGAGGACACTAATTGTGCGTGCCAAAGTATTGTTTAGAGCAAAATCTTTAGTAAAACCGTTTTACGGATATTTTTTGTTAGACGGATCCTTCTTACCCGACTCACTGTATGTTGGTGGGTTGAACTGTGAGAGAGTGAAGTTTCGTCTTATGAATTAAGATTTATAAGCATGTCTTATTGGAAACTTACTCTTGTTTTAGTTGAGGAGCTTAAGAATAGGTTAATGAGATTAATGACAAAACCTATAAATTTGAGAATCGTCCCAATTTTCTAAATTTGGCTCATCGGACAATTAATAAGTAGACCAGGTATATATATAAAACTATCTACCAGCCACGGAAGGTCGAACCCTATGCATCATCATATGAGTCAAATCTTTTTTATCTTGATTACGTACACGATTTAAATCAACTATACATCTAACAATTTATGTGTCGTGATTCCCTTTTTTCCTCAGTGTCAGAGTCAAACCTTTTCCAAAATACAACCGGAGTTTTTTTTTTTTTTTGTAGAGAAAGTAGTTTTTTACTTAGTTTGTTCATTTTCATTTAACATATTTAACCAAGTGGTGCTTACTAAAAACAGAGTTTTACCTCAATGTTTATCTCTCCTTATACGGTTATACCGTCCACAAGTCTCATCCCTTTCACCTCCGGCCATGACCATGTCGACAAGTCTCATCCCTTTCACCTCCGGCCACGACCAACTATGGTGGTAATCTGGCAACCCGATTCATACACACAAAATTATCATGGTATTGGTACCATAGTGTGTATCATGTTATTCTTGATTAGGTGCTTCAAAGTGCAAATTACATGATTACATTACTCTTTTGGCATGATACCCTAGATATATATTATATACACACACCTCCCTACAAATGCAACTTAAATGTTTTTAGGAGTAATGAGTTGAATTCATAAAATTGATATATGATACTAGTTTATATATAGTCAAAAAAATTTGTTTGATTTAACAAATGCAATCCAACAATATAGACCAATAAATTATTGAATAGTTGATAATTGCTATGTAGATATCATCTAAATTTTCAAAATCTTTCTCATCCATGAGATTAGAATTTAGAAGTTTTAATCTGATTGACAAGTTGCAAGTCAAAAAAATTATTCGGTTTACTAACATATTTATGAAGCACATTGAATCACTCTATGGGATGTTGGAGGAGACTAATTGTGCGTGCCAAGGTAGTTATTTGGTTGAGGGACGTGAGAAGACCTCTCCCATTCATATTTTGAATTCCTCAGTTATTTTTTGGGAATTGCGGAACACCGGAACCAAGCTCTTTATGACAACATCATCTCTCCTCCTCATCTCATGATATTTAAGTGTGTCAAGCATGCATTGCTCTTCCATCTTAACGCAAGCATAATTTCTCTCTAGATTTGTTTTATTTTTTATTTGGCCAAATAACAAATTTCCCCCCAAAGTTGTCACCCAATCCCATTGTACCACTCAAACTACGTTTTGTACCAAAATCATACTTGACGTTGCCAACTGTCCCATTTTGCCCACTAAGCCAGATGGTCGTTTCATTTGTAACGTTAAATAATTGTCCCATTTTCCCCCTAAGCCAGATAGTCGTTTCATTTGTAACGTTAAATAGCACGTGCAACAACACGTGCGTGGTAAAAAAGATATTTCAATGTAAGAGGGCCCACAAAGGGAGGGAAAATTGAGGGTACAAGTAAAGAACAACAAAAAAAAGTCATTAGACCTAGACTTGGATTTAAAAATCGTTTGCGATTGTTGATCTTGCTCCAACGGGTCCATCGAAAAGACATTTTAGTGACCCATTTTCCCCAAATCTAGTTAGTTTGCAAAAGCTTTGACACCACCAATTTCAACCACATTCTCGTTCTCACTAAAATGAAACCCTAATTTCACTCGACCGATATACTACTCCGAAGAGATGAAGTGTAAGAAATGGTCGGAGCTTGAGGAACAAACTTTGCTTACAAAGTACTCGGAGTTGCTCAATTATGAAACCCTAGCTAAACTTAAGACCAGAGAGAAGAAATTCAAGCCTATTTTAGACCATGTTAACTCCGTGCACCAGTTCCAAGATCCAATCAAATTCCCTTTCAAGTGGTCATAGCGTGACGTTTCGATCAAGGTACAGAACATACGCCACCAGTACCTCGGGGTCAAGCAGAAGATTAGGGTTTCAGATAACGAGTTCAATTGGAAGGATGGGGAAAATTACTGGGAGAATTTCATGAAGTATAAGGAAGTATTTGGGGATTTTGAGTTTGAAGTGAAGGATAAGAAGGTTGAGGATGATGATAATGATAATATTTTGTGTTTAGAATTTAGGATTTATGGTGATGAGTTGGAGAAGCTCGGTGAATTGGGTGGATGTGGCGGTTAGTGTTTGGGTGGGTCCATTCGGGTTTTGCACGAGCAAAGAAACTAAAATGTTTTTTTTACCTCATACGTGTTGTTGCACGTGTTATTTAACGTTACAAATGAAACAATTGTCTGACTTAGGGGGAAAAATGGGACAACTGGCAACGTCAAATATGATTTTGATACAAAACGTAGTTTGGGTGGTACTATAGGATTGAGTGGCAAATTTGGGGGGAAATTTGTTATTTGGCCAAATGAAAAATAAAAAAAATCGAGAGAGAAACTGTGCTTGCGTGTTAAGATGGGAGAGCAATGCATGCTTGACACACTTCAATATCATGAGATGAGGAGGAGAGATGATGTTGTCATAAAGAGCTTGGTTCCGGTGTTTCCATAATTCCCAAAGAATATTTGAGGAATTCAAAATATGAACTCAACTAAATGCTCACCATGAGGTGATTCAGACTCGAATATGTCCAATCCCATTTGTCAAAACCTCTTAATAAAAGAAAAGTATTTAGAAAAGGGAAGAAAATAAAGAAAAAAAGAATATCACATGGACGATGGTGTGGTAAGGCATAAAAAACATTGGGCCGAATATCCTTTCCAATTTAGGCTCATTTTAACAATAATTAACACGAGGACATGGATGGAAATAATTAATGAAAAAGAATGTCTTGTATCCGTAATTGAAAGTCCTTTTCCAATTCGACATATTCGTCACCAAACCCTCGACTATATAAATTCACTATCCAACTTCAAACCTTAGGGACTCGATTGCAGATTGCGATATAATTTAGATTTAAGAAAATTTCATTTTAGTCTTTACTGAATGTCCATGGGAGACACATAAGCAACTTAATGAAATTTCTTTAATGACATCCATCAAAAGGACTCAGATTGTGAAAATTTGAAACTTTTAGGACCCAATTTTTACAAAATAAATAAATTATTAAGGGAATAATTCTAAGAATGACCCAAAGTCAAAGGACCAATTGTGCGATTAACCCTATTTTTAATTTGAAAAGTTAATTTGGTTATTTTTTAAATCAACAATTCACCTATTTTTACTACTCACTCCATTCTACCATTTTTAATGACTTTATTAAGAAAATGTTGTGTGTGTGTGTGTGTATATATATATATATATATATGTTTTAAGTTCCAAGCACGATACATTGTTTATAAAACGATAAAACCTTCATTTTGACAACTATTTCCTTTATAAAAATATTGTTTTGAAATGGTATCTTAAACACGTTTATAAGGAAAAAAAATTACGTTATAAAATGCACGTTTTGAAAAAATCTCTATATATTTAAAAGGAGAGGTACGATTTTTGGAAAGTTTCCACCAAAATGCACTTTCCAAAAATGGCAACACTTCTACATTGTATATGTATCATTAATGCTTTGGGAAATGAAACAAATTTGTAATCAAAATAAATTAGATAAATAAATCCAAAAAAATTGTCATTCTTTTTTTGACTTTAGACAATTGACAACCATATATACCAAATAATTTCAACCTCATTCACATCCGGTAATATAAAAAAAATAGTTCTGATTTTATTTAACTATACTAAAATTTCAATTAGCTAATAAATAATTATTTATTTCAATTGTTGAATTTAATAATAGTTTATCAATTGAATGATAAATGAATAAATTATCAAAACAATTACATGAATTATCATTGAAGATTAATTTCTTTGACTGTAATTAGACACCTATGGGAGTTAGACAGTTCTTTGGCTTTTCACTTCTCGAGCAGTTTTCAAAGATAAAACCACTATAAATTTGTTTCAATTTATTTGTTGAACATTGCTAAGAACAACTCAGGATAACACACCGAAGAAATCTTTACACAATAGCCCCCCCCCCTCTCATTTTGTTTAGAGACATCCGCCAGACCAAGAGTAAGCCTAAATAGCTCAACGATTTTTCGTGCAAAATATATATTTTACAATGTAAATGTATATTTCCAACCTGTAATACTTTCTGTATTCTTTCTATTTCGATTGCTTAAGATTTTATGTACGTGGTTCTCTTTTTTTTTTCGAGAGATCGCGGTGTTACTATAAACTGAAAACAGTTATATATGCGAAATTATTAAATTCTCAAGGTACATTTGTAATCAATAAATTACTTAAACATATGAATGCTTGAGATTAAATATGTGGGGAATAAATTATGATAATCAACAAATAGTTAAAGTAATTCATAGTAAACAGATTAATCGTATTGTTACACCTTAATTTAATAAACTACATATTCAAGTGTATGTGCTAAATTTAATAATCTTCAAACTGACACATATTTCTTGGTGACCAGTATATATTTATATTTAGGGATAAGTGTTCCATTAGTCCCTGAACTTTGGTCAAACACATCATTAGTCCCCAAACTTTCAAAAGTTTCACCATTGACCTAAGTAGGCCTTTTTTGCTCATCGGAGGTCCCTAGCCCTAACGACGTTTGTTTATTTCCGTTAAGTGAACATGTGCCACTCACATGCACAAAATAAATGAGTTATGTGTAACATCATCAAAATAGGAGGTAATGTGAAAATTTTAAATTCAAAAGAAATTTTTAAAAATAAAACCCAAAACCCAGTCTTCCGTCTTCCTCCGGCTCCACACCCCGCTTCCTCATCTCTTTCCATGGCTACCATAGCCACGATCTCCGGCCAAAACCCCCCTCAGCAGAGCCGCTTGTTCCAGATCTTCATCGCCATCACGCACCATGTCAGGCCGACCTAATTCTGTTTGAGCCATATATCCCATCCAAATGAAACCCACTCACCGGCCACTACTACCACCCTCTTTCCTTGCTTTTGACCTCTGTCTCCACTCTTCTCTCTCTTCTGGTCTGCCATCATCCTCTATCGGAAGACAGATTAGCAATGAAATCAATTGAAGAGTTGAATTTAATTGATGATGCCATCATATTGCTCTTGTTTCAAACTTACTCATTTTGCAGGACTGTGAGGGTATATAGAAGAACGTCTAATGTTGATCTTAAGTGAATGATTAAAATGTTCCTCAATTGAATCTATATTGTAATTTAAGAATCAGTTCATAAAGAATTTTAACTGATTGAATTACTTTAAACAATTATCTAAAACTCAACTCATTAATTTCCTAATTATAAGTGCAAAACACACAATTACCCGGAGGTCTTAGTTTGAATGGTTTTATGTGGGAATCTAAGTAGTTCTCCTCTTATGGATTGCCACTAACTACGTCTCCGAGTCTATCATCTTGGCCAAACCCATCATCACGAAACCCCAAATACTAACATCCATTTTATTTAGCCACAAACGCATTATCAAGAAAACCCAAATATTAATACCCAGTTTGTTTTTCCCCATCAGAAAACTCAAATTACAGACACCCATTTCGTTTCGAACAAACCCATAATCTAGAAACTAATAATTAGAGACCCAATTCATTTTTGACCAGACTCGTGTCAGAAAATCCCCAAGTGATGATGATGAGAAGATTATGGAGGCTCACCAGCCGGTCAATTTTACATGCGAGTCTTTTCAATCCCAATCAGTTTTTGTTGCCATGGCGATTCACTAGGTGTCGCTGAATTAAGGAAATGGTGTGGATCATCTTGACGGCGCAGGTGGCTGGCATGGTAATGGACAGGGTGCCGCCGAATTATGGATTGGGTGTCGAGCATGTAGAACTTGACATTGAACGAGGCTGTGATTGGAATTGGGATTGGGTGTTGAGCATGTAGGACTTAAAAATTTCTTTTGGATTTAAAATTTTCACATTACCCCTTTATTTTGATGATGTTACACATAACTCCCTTATTTTGTGCATGTGAGTGGCACATGTTTACTTAACGGAAATAAACAAACGGCGTTAGGGCTAGGGACCTCCGATGAGCAAAAAAGACCTACTTAGGTCAGTGGTGAAACTTTTGAAAGTTTGGAGACTAATGATGTGTTTGACCAAAGTTCAGGGACTAATGGTACACTTATTCCTTATATTTATTTATTAATATGCATTGTGACTACAAATTTATCAATTTTGGTTTTATCAAATCAGAATAATGAACAATTATAAATCAAATCTAATTAAATCAAAGGAATTTGAAATGTAGAGACCGAAAGCAAATAAATTAGTGACTACAAAGAGGTCAATTTTGAAGTGAACAACTACATAAGATACAAGTGATTTAAAATATATGTATTTTAATTATAAAAGAATGTTAAAAAAAACAAATATTCAAAATACAAATCTAAAAATTCGAGATCTATATTTTTTTTCTATACTCAAAATATAAAAAATTTGAGTATAACCTTAAATACTGAAAATATAAAAAAGTCTCGACTTATTTAAACCGTATTTTAAAAAATAACTAGGTAAAGAAGCATAAATACTTGGCTCTTATTATAAGCCATGTATTTTTTCCGGTCCACTAAGTAAAATTAAGCTCTAATTTTTTAAAAATCAAAATACAAAGTTGAATACTATAAAACTTGATTTATAAAAAATAATAAAATCTAATGCACCTTGCTATGAAATGGTTTGATCTGATTCAACTTTGGTTGGAGAAAGTTGGCGGATGAATTCTTGAAACAAAGGGTTTGAAGAGTCAATGTCTTATGTTCACTGGATGAATTTGCTAGGTTTAACGTTATAAAAATAAGAAAGGTGACCTTTTAGACGACTTGATTGAGTGAGAGCGAGCCGATGTGTATATAGGTTAGAGTGAGTAGAGGTGGGGTCTTTAGGTTAGAGAGTGAGAAGCTCTCTATCTATATGACAAGGGAAGATGCTTGAGTTTTTTTTGGGCCAGATTGATTATAATTTGAGTAATATTTGTTGTCCATTATTAATAAGTAAGAATAATTTGGATGAATTAAACCAATTGAGAAATTTGGGCTATGTGAAAATTTGAGTATTTTTAGTCCTTTTTTTGCTGTTTGTTTTAGAGAGAAATTCGGGCCCGTCCACTATGTGAAGTTTTCAACTGCTACAATTTTTTATGTTTGTTTAACTGAAAAAGAAACTTTTGGAGCAAAAAAACTACGACTCTTAATGAACCGAAGACGCGCTACGGATCACTTAATCAATACATCAATTTAAATCACCTAATCCAATTTATGCATCACGCCTTAAATCGTAATGTACCAAACCTTCATCCTCTTCTTTCATGTACACGATCAACAGATGATTCAAAATTAATGCATTTTACCTACATCCCACATCCAAATCGATGCCTCACAATTTACAAATGATGCATTGTGATTCAAAATTGATGCATCGAGTTTAAAAAAAGGTGTCTTAAAACGAACAAATTTTTATTTATGCCTTTTATCAAACGATATATGCACAGTAACGAAAACACAAAAGTAAATTTATTTTGAATCATACACAAACACAAAATGAAGAAGAAGAAGAACAACAAAGTATGAAAAAGAAAGAGAATGTGAAGACATAATTATGTAGTAACTACCATTCTTCACACCCAACTTCCTACTCTCTTTCCTCTTTATACATAACCACCATTTTTTTTTTCGTTTTCGAGCGGACGAATTCGACGACGAGGGAAAAGAAGAAGAAGAAGAAATTTACATCGTCTATATAATTTGGGCATTATTAGAACAATTGAATGAAAGTGAACTTTTTGGTTTAAAAAAAATGGTCTACTTACTCTGTTGAAAATTTGAGAGAAATGACTGGCCTGCAATTACTCATTTGTTTCATGTAATTGAAATGTCATGTATAGATTATGTTGTTGCATTTTATAATCTTTTTTGTTTGTGTTTTTTAATTGAATAGTCATATAATAATTATGTTGCAGAAAATGTTGTTCTACAATATTTTAGAATTTGAGGTTATATTTAGAGTGTTATACCAGACTTTAATTTCTCATTTTTTCAAATATAACAAACCGTGTTATGTTTGACTATTTAGTAAAATAATTTTCATATATGTATTTTTATATGTTTGTATTTTCAAAAACCAATATTTTTTTTATAACTACTACATTAGTACGAAACATCAGAAACTATTATCTCTATCAAATTTTGTTATTCAGAGGCACATATCTATTATCAATTGTTGACTTAATGAATGACGAAGATGGTTCAATTCCATCTAATCCTCCATTTCTGAACAAAAAAATACATCTAAATAAATTCATAATAACTTTTTCAAATTTATGTGATCTATCTTTAATTTTACTTTTTATTAATTTTTGTTTATTTTTTAAACTTTTAAATTGTATATTATTTAATTTTAATTGAGTATATGATGTTATACCAATGTATAAACCATGTAACACACAGAAACATCACTAATTGCATTTTTTTTTTAAAACCGTATTTTGAAAATGCTGCACTAGAACAAACTATAAATTTTGTATCATGTGATTGAAGTTGTTCCTAAGTAAAACTAACATGATTACTTTACACTCTCAGTCTTTTGACATGATACCCTATTATATATACACCTCGCCTACACTGGCTAGTTAAGTCTTCATAGGAGTTATAAGTCCCCCGAGGCATAAGTGGTAAAAGGAGGGACATAAGATCTTTGGAGGCATGGGTTCGATACTTGTGGAAGCACTTTGCTTTCTTTCGAGGTTGAACCTTGTATGTGTTATCGCTGTAATCGTTTCAAACCTCTGATCATTTCTGCACATCTCGCGATTTTCTGGTAGTAGCAATGAGACCATACCCCAGATTCAACCCGGTTAAAAAAAAAAAAAAAAAAAAAAATCATAGGAGTTATAAGTTGAGTTCATTTAACTTAACATATGATACCAATTTACTCGATTTGACAAATGCAATCCAACAATATAGACAAATGAAATTGAGGAATTGATCCAAAATTTTTAAATTTTGTTGCAAACATTCTCTCTATCTTACATTAGATTACTTATCCTTCATAAAAGTTGAAGCGCATGGAATGAATAATCACAACCAATAAACATAATCAAGTCGGTCAACTGTCAAATCAAATATTCACCAAACTTAATTTATTCCGATTAATATATATTTCAAGCGCATTGAATCGTACTTATGCGATATTGGAGGACACTAAAAGTGCATGCTTGGTTCTGGGCAGGTTCAAAATGATCAACGGCACAGGACCCCGAAATTTCTAGGGGCCCAATTCTAATTTTTTAGGGAATTACCGAAGGAGTTTCATTGCATGAGGCGATTGTTTCTCTCTCGCCGTCAACAATCACGACTTCTCGTAGTCCTCGAGAGGACGGTTCAACTCCTCTGGTTGAAAAGTTAATTACAAGATTGAGCATGTTAAGCCTTGCTACTCCTTCTATTTCATCTTTCACTATAGACTGATGGCCTTTTTCTGTCTCTACCAAACATTCCCTCAGGAAAAAGGTCCCCAATACCATAAATACAAAATCCACCATTGACGTTGATTCCTCCAAATGCATCAAATCCAATTCGTGAGATTAAATTTCTCGTCTGCACATTTTATTAATTTTTTAATTTTAATTTGGGCCAATAATTCACATTTAGTCAATATTGCTACATTGAGCTATCAAATTTCTTAGGGTTTGGTTAAAACTAAACTCGTTGAGTAGTTGATTATTTGATATAATGATGATTTTGTTGAATCTTGATGTTTAGTATTGTTGTCAAGATTCATGTATCGAATTTTGATTATTAGAATTTTGGACTTGTACCCGGTTAATGATTTCGGGCTATGAGATTCAAGTTCATCATCTGCTACTCCAAATTTGAGTTATAAGTTATAATTTGTTGAGCTTTTTCTTTGGCATTTTCTCTCATGAAATACATAAATCTGTTACTTATATATATATATATATATATATATATATATATAATCTGTAAAGTAAATCAATCGGTTAACATATAGTAGTATTATACTAACAATAAATTAAGGAAAGAAAAAAACTCTTATTATTTATGAATTGGATGTTTTTTTTCCTATGGTCCCTTCGATTCAGCTCTTCCATTTGTCAAAAAATTACTACATTGATTTACCGCATTACTTGTGGATACTTTTCAAATTTAAAATTCGATAATATTTTGAAGGTTTAGTGATTTTGGTACTTCATTTGTAGAAAATTATTTTTATATTATAATATTATAAAATTGATAATTAATTTTTATCTTTTGATAATTTTATTTTATCAATTTTATGGCCTAATTTTATATTTAAGACATGACCCTCAAAATGTCAGAACCGGCCTTGTAAATATGCATAGGGAATGGAGAAGGGGTTCATGGTGGAACCAACTCGGGAAACCTCTAAATTTTAGGTGTGTGCACATGCCCTATGCTCGCGGGCTTTTGCAATGCTCGGTATGAGCCCATCTAGTAGTGGACATCACTAAAAGCCCAATACAGCAGACCAGCCCACGGGCTTTACACTAGCGTTAGGTGGGCACGAGCTTTGATGGGCTTACCATTTGATTGTCTCGTTTTTGAAAACCAAAAACAAAAAATCTAAGAGAAATTGTGGGTTGGTCATCTTTCCGAAATATTTAATCCCTCTAGTCCTGTGTTATTTTTCATCAACTGCTAAAATCATATTTTGAAAAATTGTTTCTAAAATGCCCAGATCATCTTCTTCCACAACTCCGGTGAGTTCGAAAATCGCAATTGTGTGCAACGAAATGAGGATTTATGAAATACGAAAATTGTAATAGATCTGTGCTAGGTTGAAGGATTTTTCAGTAGGGAGAAAGGCGGAGGAGGAGGAGGAGGAAGAAGAAGAATGCTTAAGACCAAGGTTCTAAAAATCGTTAGGCGGTCACTAGGCGTCACACTAGCGCCTGCGCTGGGACTAGTCGGGACGCATGTCGAACTAAAGGCGGCCTAGAATTAAGGCATTATTACCATTTTTTTGATAATTTACATAAAAGATCAAACACATTGACTACAAATTTAATTTTTTTTATGGTTGTCATTTTATCAAACACTTGTCTATATTTGTAAAATGAACAAAAATATACAAACCTACCTTTAATTTCAATTCTCAACAATCCCAAAGCAATAAACCAGCCAACAAAAATATGCAAACACTTGTCTTCATCTTTTTTTCTTCTTCTTTCTTCTATCTATCTGGCAGACCGGTTAACGTAGGTACCGACTTCGTCGATTAGACGGCGACTAAGAAAGTCGCGGCGGTAGAGAGGGGCCTAGCGCCTAGGCGGGGCCTAAGCGGAGCTAGGCGGGGAGTTTTAGAACACTGCTTAAGACAGAGGATATGGAAGAAGAAAGTGGAGGACATGGTGTAGACACCCCAATTTCGTACCCCTGATATGTGACATGACATAAAATATCAAGAACTGTTGAAACATTAACAAATGTCAAGTTACAGGGTTGAAAATGCAAAAAGGAAAAAGTAGGATGCATGAACAGTGAACTGCAGGGGTAAAGTGCAAAATTTGAAAGTCACAAAGAAGCTTGGTGCCGCACTGCGGGGTTCCTTGGCCGCATTCAAGCATTTTCCCCGTAGCCTCTCTCGCTTGACTTGAACGTACCACTCTTTGATGCACAAGGTACAAGCGGCCGACGCAGGTGAACAAATCTCGACTCCCAGATCCCTCGCTTTCCAACTATAAACAGGTCTCTGGCCCTGCTTATCGCCATTTCATCGCAACGAAGCGCCGAGAAATTTCTCCGCTGCTCTTTCAAGCGATTAGTACGAGAGGTGCGAGATAGGTGAGTGGAAGCCCCGAGTATCCAAACCCCCCGTCCAAACTCCGCCAAAAATATATATCCACTAGTTATAGGTGATCCCTAGCCTAGCTGTTAGTATCCACCTCATTTCCCGACCAAAAATCCCAAAGTAAGCCGTTACTCGCCGAGTAACGAGCTGAAAACACCCTTTATAAGCCGTTATTCCGCCCAACCAAAAGGCCAAAACCACAAAAACTAAGCCGCCACTCGCCCAAACCAAACAAAACCAAAACTACCATATATAAGTCTACTCATTAAAATCAAACAACAAACACACAACAAACAACAAAAGTCTCTCTCCCCGAGAAGGACAGAGCGAGCACACCGCCGCTTTAAAAGGTAATGTACTTTTAAGGGCGTGTTTATTTATTTATTTACTTTATTGTCTATTCATTATTTTGTAAAATTATTATTTAAATCCGCACAATGTAGTCTTTATAAGCCGTTGTGTCCGCCCTGGATTAGATTAGGAAATAGTATGTAAAAGAGCCGTTATAATGGCCAAATATTCTTAAATATGCTTGTAATTATTGAAGGAGACTACCATGCGAGTCCAGAATAATGGGCCACTTAATGTATTTGTTTAAATTTCCCTTGTCATTATAATACCTTATTTATTTTGCTAAATAAATGTGACAATAAGCATACTCACCAAAAAACCATTTTCGAGATCGAAAGGCGAAGTTGGGTGCCTAGCACCTTCCCAACTCAACTTAGCCTCCTCCGAACCCGCCTTTTAAAAATCTCTCGTTTTCTTTTCGTTTTTTCTTTATTTTTTGCCTTAAAATAAAGATGGCGACTCTAAAACTTTCAGATCCGGGGCCTCAACACTCCTCTTTGCACTTTCCTCGTTTCCCTAAAAAGAGATACTGAATGGAGGGGTGATGCATTCCCATATCCTCGGTATCCCCTAAATAAGGGATAACTTGATGAAACCCATAGCTCCCATAGTGATCCGAATGGGTCATAAGGCTATTTTCAATAAATCCATGTTGGGGCGCCGCAATATCCTTTCTTGCACTCTCTATTTTTCCCTCGAAAAAGAAAAGGAGAATGAGAATGGAAGGGTAATGTATTTCATATCCCGTTATCCCCGAACAAGGGATAACTTGACATGGAAAAACCACCGCTTCCCATATTGGATACAAAATCCACTCAAGGCAACCGAGGCACATTCCAACGTGCTAATATAGACGCACTTCTCGCACTTTGATTTCGCCTTCCCTCAAACAAGGGAGGATGTAACGAGAGTAGTGGTGTCCCTCGCACGCCGCCATCTCCCCATCGCACGCGCCAGCACCTCTATTCAAGGGCGCCAAGGAGCACATCCTGAACCTCACATGCTGGCTTACTACTGGGAGTTGTTTTATTTTAAATAAAATGAGGGCTAGACTCCGTAAAATAAAACTTTTTTGTTTTTATTTGTTTCGGCCGCAAGATGCTTGTCATATTAATTTACGCATTTGAATAAAGTGTCCCATACGCCCGGTGGCCATATTTGGATATGATCCTCCATCTCGGGCAAGCTGCCGATACCATGCACTGCATGCATGTTTAAGAGTATAAAAAAAATCAAAAAAAAAAAATATATATATATATATATATATATATTATATCAACAAAAAAAATTGAAAATTCAAAAAAAAAACATATATATATTATATATTACAAACCGGCAATTCTAGACAACAAAAAGAGTCAAGCCCGGCTTTACTTCTATATTATTAATTATTTTTTCGCTTCATTTTCTTTTCTTACTCTATTATGTACATTTATACATATCTACATTCATTCGTCATTCGGCATTTTATTTTTGGGACATAGGACCAAAATTTGTAATTAATAGGGACGATAGTTTCCCACTTTTCTTTCTATTTTTAATGTGATGTGCTTATTGTTTTTACAACAAACTAAAAAGCCGAGAAAATCCACACAAACAAAGAAGACATGCCATAACTCGTTTTATTTTTCTCTGCTCATATATCTCAGAATAAATAAAGATTTTACCGCTTTCTAGATACCACACACACGCACATGCATATAGCTATATTCGAATCGTTACCCTACACCTCGGCCACTTACCCTCGCATGAGCCAACGCTTAGAATGCATATAGATTCTCAGACACTTCATTGACCGACCTCGTTTTTTTTGCATTTTTGAATTGTGAATTAGCCCCTCAAAAAAAAAAAATATAATAATAAATATATATATATATATATATATATATATGAAAAAAATGCGCAAGTAAAAAAATGATGAAAAAAGAAAATAAATTAAGAACAAAAAAAAAAAAATATATATATATATATATATATATATATATATATAAAAATATATATATATATATATATATATATAATAACAACAACAACAAAAAAATATACTGGGCTGATTTATTATTCTTTGATGCTCGACCTAGACCATTTCGAATGGTGGATCCCTGAAAGAGTATATGCTCTTCGCCTCGGGACCACCCCAAATTCCCTAGGAGTCGAAAGGTGTGGAATACGTTGGTCCTATACCGAGAAAGAATCCAATCGCTCGCCCAGAAAAGTCCCGAGACCTGCCAAAATAAAGGTGTGCTTATCCGGCCAATTGTAGGAACAAAACAAACAATAATAAAATACACTAATAAAGGCACGCCTGACCCAAACCAAAAAGCCAACGCCTCCCCGATACCTCCATAACCCATTTTCCTCGAAAACCGTCCTAAAGGCGTAGATAATCGGGTTGCCACGATACGAAAGGTAAGTAGTGCGTAAATCGATCGATCGGCATCGACGACAAGCGTATTAGTACGTAGAAAACAAATCCAAGCAAGATGGCAACAGATGAGCAGCCGAGCAGGCAATTCGACATGGGTACGCTTCGTGGGCTCCAGATATGCTCCGACCCGAATGAATGCAGAGTTGGCTAGACCTGTAATTTGGTCGCACGAGATGAACGCTTGCTAAGCCAAATAAAAGTCTTATACAAGGTCAAAAGCCCAAGTGAGGTGAACTCTTCCCCTACAATCCCCAGAAACATCAACATCCCACGTGCCTCCAAACCCAACTCCTCACCCAAACACTAACCCACCAAATACTACCACTACCCTAAATCCCAATCCTCCACCAAGTCCCTACTACCCAAATATCGCCTCTTACCCGTCATATCCTTCATATCCTTCCCCAAACACCAAAATTCCCCAAAGCCCAAATGACCTCCCCTGCTCCCATAACCATCCCACTCCGTAACAGCCTCCAAATATGGACCCACAAAATTATAACCCGCCAAAGCCAAGTTACCACTTATTTATCTTATAATGATCCCGGCCGCAAATTTAAACAACCCAAAACCCACCACCCAAAATCTACCAACCCAAAACCCTTATCCTACCCAAGCTCCACCCCTCCGCCCCCGCAGTCCTTATCCAAACCTCAAAAATCAGATCTCACCCAACCTGCTCCACCAAACCAAAACCCTTACTGCATAACCAAATTTAAAATAACCCAACCTTCCCTAACCCAACAAGATATACCAAAAATCCAACCCCCAACCACCAAAAATTTAGAGGCCGACGTGGAAAATATAAAGACTATGATACTCAAGCTTCAACAAAGGGAATTTTCACGCTGGCACCGACGTTACAACCCGCGGCAAGATTGCCTTTCAAATTCAAAATGCCCGACATAGAAAAAATTTAATGGAACCGATGCCCCATATCCCACTTAAAATCTTATTCCACCGGCATGTAGTCATGGGGAGCTAGCTTTGAGGCTATGGCTTCCAATTTTCACCTCACCCTAATAAAGTGGGCCGCTAAACAATGGCTAATGTTGTCCGATAACAACACCATGAATACGTGGGACCGATAGTCAAGGTTGCCTCGAAAGGTACAAAGACAACACCCGCCTAAAAATAGAAGGGACCTTGAGTCGTGCACCTGCCGAGAAAAAGAAACCCGTGGCCGAAGTTCGCAGCCGTGGAAAAAGAAAATTGGCCTGCACTTTTGACTGCACTCGATCCAACCGAAGTCATGCCGAATGTTCATCAAAAACCTCCCCCCATTTACCCGAACACATGCGATACCTTCCCTACACCAATTTTAAAGAAATAGTAGATAGGAGCCCGTATTGATGATGATATACCTGACCGCCAATTACAAGTCAATACGCCTCCTACCTCTTTCCGTTACTCTAAAGACAAATGGCAGCCCACACCCGCACCAACCGCCAATGTGGTAGAAATACATCAACCCCTTTTTTCTACCCAAAATTATGGCACTGCTCCATGGTCTTATGGAGCGGATAGGTCAACATAGCGGAGGAAATAATGGCCCGAAAGTAAATTTCGTAAATCGAACCGCCATTATGATGAGCTGCAAGCCTCCCAGTCTGTGATCCTGCAGGGGCTAATGGCACAAGGAGTGTTAAAGCCTATGGAAAATTATAAGCCACTGCACTCCCCGCCTCAGACCTCGAATCATGCCCAAGATCGCGAATATCATCGCCGCAGGGTCACCTCACCGATAAATGTTATCACCAAAAATGCTATTCAGATCTTATATATGATAAGGTTATTGAAAAGCCCACTCCCTGCACCAAATATAATCAATAACCCTACCTCAAATCAACATGATTGAGATTGATGATGCCTTCCTGGGGCATGATAGGCAGAGGTACTGATTATGAGAAGCTCCCTGCTGAGTTTGAGCCTACTTCTAATAAACCTCTGCAGAACTAGTATACTACGACCGACCCACTTTTGATGCCCGCAGATCTGGTGGACTACTTCAGATATATTACCCATATTCCTTTCCTTAGCCTTACGGATTTGGTCATCTACCAATCCGCTCCCTAAAATTGAGGATCTCAAACCCCAGGTCCTCAATAATGTAATAAACCCTGTACGGTGTGCTTTTAATAATAATCTAAATGTCTTTGCTTATTTCTTAGTTGAACCTACATTAAAAGACGCATTAAATAACTATAATGATGAGACATTTAATAGGACCCAAAAGATAAAAATTATTTGCTTGAGCTTGTAAAGTCAGTAGAGCACCAGGGACATCATTTATCAACAACAACTGAAGACTGACCCACTATCAATCTGGGGCTGGACAAGGAAATCAAAAGAAGTCAGAATCGGCAACTACATGCAAGGCTCCAAAAAGAATAACACTCATGGATCTCCTCAAAAAGTTCGTGGACATGCTTACCTGGTCCTATGAAGATGTGTCAGGGGTAGACCCAGCCATAGCCAAACATCAGACCCTCATATGTCCGGATGCTCAGCCAATCAGACAAAAGCTCCACCGCATCAAGCCAGAATGGTCACTACAAGTTGAAAAAAAAAAGAAAGAAAGAAAGCATGAAACAGCCGCACGTCAACTTCATTCGGGTAAAAAAAAAAGAGTAAAAAAAAAAGAAGGAAAAAAAAGAAAGGGATAAAAATACCCGATCTGGCTGTCCAAAATAGTGACCATTCCCAAATCCAACAACAGCATGCTGAGCTATAGTCAAATCAAATGCAGCAGGAGACCAAGAAAAGACCTCATTCACCATCCCTTGGAGACCTACTGCTATCATGACATGTCGTCTGGGCTAAAAATGCTGGGGGCTACTTATCAAAGGCTGCTACCCCTCTTTTCCATGATGTGTTGTATATTGTCAAAAGGATCCGGTCAGGAGATGCCGTACTCCCCACAAGCCAGGAAAGAAGACCTTGTTCAGCCCTCCAATCTCAACGAAAGGTATTATGCTCGAACCATCCTATCCGACAAGTGCTTCCCTCTCCAGCCCGCTAGGCTGAAAACCCGAAAGGGCGGCCTAGGCAAAAGTTAGGGCATAAAAAAATATATAATGAAAAAAAAATGAAAAAATAAAAAGGAGAAATAAGGGCTCGCTAGGCTGAAAACCCGAAAGGGCGGCTTAGGCAAAAATTAGAGCAAATAAAAAAAATGATGATGAAAAATACAAAAAAACAAAAAAAAGAATAAAAAGAATAAAAATAAGGAGAATAAGGAGAGGGGAGGCACTCCTTGAAACCTCGGCATCTTACCTCCAGTCTTCAACATGCAAGGGAGGCTCGTCTGACAGAAGGAAAAGAGAAAAACCACGACATAAAGCTCACAATAAAACACTTAAATATAATACTACAGGTCCTAAGGTGCAACTTAGGAATAATTGCTAAAGAAATTTAGGTTATGCATTAATTGCCTGTACATATCTATTACTGCCTCTACCCCCTTGTTTCCCCCAAAACTATCCTTCATTTGCAGCTTAAGCCCGGAGCGATCCATCGATGCATGCGGCCCGCTCTACGGCCCCATATACTTTTTGCAGGGGCAAAAAGGCTTAGTCTCATAAGGAGCACCAGAAGTGTCCTCGTCTTATTCATCATCTGCGTTGCCATTGTCCTGAAACAACCTGACGACTTGGGATCCGATCATTCACTGCTACCTTGTCTGATTATGAAAGAAATGCAAGGGCTATGAAAATAACCTCATGCCAAGTATAGCCCTGCAACAATGGTATGGCCGAGAACAGAAGGAAGTGATTGCCTTTTCCTTTCCCCGCATATACTCATAAAAAAAAGAGAAAGGGAAGCCTGTTCGAGCCCGAAGGTATATTCCTTTAAAATCCATTTTGGGGATACAGCGTGCCATTACCCATTAGCTCGGTATAGCTTTACTTTGTGCGTGTGTCTTGAGTCTGCATGTGTTTATAAATTTTGCATCATATAAATTATATTGCATTGTAAATATCTGTACAGGTTTTCAAAAAAAAAAAATAATAATAATACAAACAAAAAAAAAATACAAAAACAAGAACAAAAAAAAAATATATTTGCATTTAAACAAACGTTTTTGCATTCTAAGCATTAAAAAAAATGCATTTTGCATCTTAAAGATATATACTGCATTTTGCATTACTGCATGCAAGATAAAATAGGAAAGTATCCATGCATCATGTTAATAGACATCCTATAATTTTTAGGCATCACATTTGCATTAAATAAAGTAGTACATACATCCATCATATGTATTTATTATCCAATAAGCTGCATTAGGAGTGCGCTAAAAAGAAAATAAAATGCCACCAAACATGAAAATAAATATTCTTATGGCATTCACTATGTCCCTGCAGCATAAACATGCATCATTTAGCCCCATTTGTATAAATCATGCATAATAAGGTCAAATAATGACCACTAGTTTAATCATGCATCATAAAAATAAATCATATAAATTTCATGCATCATTAATAAAGTCAGGAATGCTTCAAAAGTGTCAAACAGTGCCAAAATCTAGCAAATCTGAAGTATATCCAGGCGAACAAAAAAAAAGACAAAAAACAGAAAAAAGAAGAAAGAAAAAAAAAGAGGTAATAAGCATGCAAATAAAAAAGTAACAGTATGCGTAATAAAACAAAAAACAAAATGAAAATGAAAAAAAAACAATAAAAAAAATGAAAAAACAAAAAAAAAATCGGGAGAGGGGGAAAATGCATGTACAAGAAGGACAAATTTTCAGGTACATGCAACAAGAAAAATGCGGCGGCAGAAGAAGAAATTTTCGGCTGAAGCTAGAAAATGGAGCTAAAAGAAAAACAGCAAAGAAAAGATGATTCCAGCTGATACCAAAAGATGCTACAGCAAGAAAAAGGAAGCTTCTGACCAAGGTTAGAAGGAGCAATAAGAACAAATGCAACAAAGATCAAGAAAATTTTCGGTAAAAGCCGAAAACAAAGTGGAGACGGGGAAAAGATTTTCAAATAAGGCGAACGAGCAGTGATAAAAGAAAAATCCCGAAAGGCAAAGTGCAACAACAAACAAACAGAAAGCAAAGAAGCGACAAGCGGCGCAAAGCAACATCAGCGCAATTCTGTCGCGAACACGACAAAGGTAAAAAAGGAAAGGAAGGTATTTTCCTTTTTAATGCAGGTGCATTTGTTTGATGTTTGGAAACTTTCCTTTAAGAGGTGACCACCCGGATTGATAGGAAAGGTTTTGTTCTCCGTTGAAGGCTAAGTTCTGAGGAGCCAATACATTCCATGCATCTTGGCTATGTGGAAACTTTCCTTTAAGGGGGTACACACTACAAACCCTGACCAGGTTTATAGGGAAAGGTCTTGTTCTCCGGTGAGAGGCCGAGTTCTAGGAAACAATTCACTCCGCATGGCCACAAGACGAACCACGCTTGGTCCGATTCCTTGTTTAAGGATACGTAGGCGCCTATCACTAGACGCGACCATCCCAAAGACATATTTACCCTTGTCGTACTCATTTGATAAAGCTTTGCCACACTTGCTCATTTAATATTGTCGCACTACCACGCAACACTTACACCGCCACATTTACAATTAGTCCCCGCTGTGTGAACTACGCTTCGGTCCGATTCCTTGTTTAAGGATACGTAGGCGACCTATCACCAGAGGGGTCCTAATCGACCGTTGTATGAGTGATAGTTTAGGTTTTGGCGAACTACGCTTTGGTCGGAGTTCCTTTATTGGGATACGTGAGGCGACCTACATTAGTAGGTCCGACCATCGAGCACATTAAATTCATATCGCTTAAAAACCACGATAACATAACCGACTAAATATGTCTAGGTTATGGAGTTTGGTCCGTGGTCATACATCGTTGCATTATAACTACTACCGTTGTTGCATCTCATTCTCCATTTTATAATTGAACGAAATTGGAGTCTTTGTTTATCATCGATGTTGTCTACTCAGTAAGCCTTGGGTTACCCGTAGACTCCATCGCTGAGGGGCTCTCAGACACCCCAATTCGTCGCACCTCGATATGTGACATGACATAAAATATCAAGAACTGTTGAAACATTAACAAATGTCAAGTTACAGGGTTGAAAATGCAAAAGGAAAAAGTAGGATGCATGAACAGTGAACTGCAGGGGGGTAAAGTGCAAAATTTTGAAAGTCACAAAGAAGCTTGGTGCCGCACAAGCCTTTGGTGCGCGTTAACACTGCGGTTCCTGCCGCACTAAGCATTTTCACCGTAGCCTCTCGGTTGACGGAAGGTACCACTCTTGATCTTACAAGCATACGGTCAATTGAAGGGTGAACAAATCTCAAGAATTCAATTCAGATCCCTCGCTTTTCAACTATAAATAGAGGTCTCGGCCTCCCTCATTATCGCCAATTTCATCGCAACGAAGCGCTGAGAAATTCTCTCCGCGTTCTTTGAAGCGATTAGTACGAGAGGTGCGAGATAGGTGAGTGGAAGCCCCTAAAGTATCCAAACCCTGTCCAAACTCCGCCAAAATAAATATCCACTAGTTATAGGTAATCCCTAGCCTAGTTGTTAGGTATCCACCTCATTTCCCGACCCAAAAATCCCAAAGTAAGCCGCGTTACTCGCCTCGAGTAACAAATAAAAACACTTTATAAGCCGTTATTCCGCCCAACCAAAAGGCCAAAACCACAAAACTAAGCGGTCACTCGCCCAAACCAAACAAACCAAAACTACCATATATAAGCCGTCACTCGCCAAAATCAAAACAACAAACACACAACAAACAACAAAGTCTCTCTCTCGAAGGACGGAAGCGAGCACACCGCCGCTCTAAAAGGTAACATCCTTTAAGGGCGTGTTTATTTATTTATTTACTTTATTGTCTATTCATTATTTTGTAAAATTATTATTTAAATCCGGCACAATGTAGTCTTTATAAGCCGTTGTGCTGCCCGGATTAGATTAGGAAATAGTATGTAAAAGAGCCGTTATAATGGCCAAATATTCTTAAATATGTTTGTAATTATTGGAAGGAGGCAGTGCTATGAAGTCCGTAAATAATGTAGCCACGAATGTATTTGTTTAAATTTCCCTTGTCATTATAATACCTTATTTATTTGCTAAATAAATGTGACAATAAGCATACTTCACCAAAAACCATTTTCGAGACCGAAGGGCGAGTTGGGTGCCTAAGCACCTTCCCAACTCGTAACTTAGCCTCCGAACCCGCCTTTTTTAAAATCTCACGGTTTTCTTTTTTTCTGGTTTTTCTTTATTTTTGCCTTAAAATAAAGATGGCGACTCTAAAACTTCGGATCAGATCCGGGGCCTCGCAACACTCTTCTTTGCTCTTTCCCTCGTTTCTCCCTAAAAAAAGGGAGATACGAGAATGGAGGGGTGATGCATTCCCATATCCTGGTATCCCCTAAACAAGGGATAACTTGATGCGGGAAACACATAGCTCCCATAGTGATCTGAATGGGCCATAAGGCTATTTTCAATAAATCCATAGTGGGGGCGTCGCAATATCCTTTCTTGCACTTCTCTATTTTCCCTAAAGAAAAGGGGGAGAATGGGAATGGAAAGGTAATGTATTCCATATCACGTTATCCACCGAACAAGGGATAACTTGACATGGAAAACCACCAGTTCCCATATTGGATACAAAATCCACTCAAGGCAACCGAGGCACATTCCAACGTGCTAATATAGACAGCACTCCTCTCGCACTTTAGATTTCGTCTTCCCCTAAACAAGGGAGGATGGAACGAGAGCAGTGGTGTCCCGCATCCGCACGCACGCCAAGCATCTCCATCCAAGGGCGCAGAGCGGGAGCACATCCCGGGAACCTCACACATGGTCTGGTTCATTACATTTTTGTTTTGTGGTGTAAAAATATCGGATTAAATTGATAAACCGCGATACAAAAATTAATGCAATAAAATTGATGAATCGTGGTGCAAACATTGTTGTATCGCGGTGTAATTAGACTAGACAATTAAACTATTGAACAATAGTGCAAAAATTAATACAATAAAATTGATGAATCGCGATTCACTAAGTAAGTGACATCCGAGCGCTCTTTCGATTCATTAAGGGTATCATAGTTATTTTTTACCCTCAAAAGTGACTTTTTCCAATTGAAAAAAAAAATCTAGACTGAAGGGGTTATAAATTTCGAAAAGTGGACCGACCCGAATTTCACCAAAAATCTACCCATGTAATGGAAGACTGGAAGCTTCGAAAGCAACAACACAAAAAATGTACAACTTTCATGAGAAAAAGAAACATCACAACCACAAAATAGGACCACTGTTAAAGTTAAGCATGTTTCCTAGTGCCAGTTAGGTGTCTTCATCTTCAGGGACTGTTGTGGCATTCTTTCTTTGTTAGTGTTATTCTATATATAGGGGTGTCGGGTGTAATTCTTCCTTTCTTTGTCTATTAGCCGTTACTCATTAAGGGTTGTTAGGTAATTGTCTATTGTTGTGTTAGTTAGTGGCAGTTATTGATTTGTTTTGTTTAAATAGTGTTAGGTTGTAAACTATCTTAATATCAATGGAAACAATTATCTTCAATTATCAATATCCAATATCTCATCTTCTCTAACCCCTCAATCCTTTACTGAAATCCCCAATATAACACTCAAAGTTCCACCAGTAATTCCACTGATTTCTATGATTTCTCTGAATCTATCTTCCAGTTACCCCTCAATCATCTTCTTTTCCTTCATCCTTATGATCATCCATGAATGACCCTTGTTTCTAACCCTCTTGCTGACTGCAATTTTTCTCAATGGAAACTTGTTATTACAATAACCCTTACTGCCAAGAATAAAATTGACATGATCAATGGAACTTTCAAGAAACCTTTGTTAGAATCCAAATACACCATTGCTTGGGATAGATGCAACTTCATGGTCATTTCTTGGCTATTCAACTATGTGTCTCCTGAAATTAGGCCAAGTATTGTTTACTTCCCTACCTCTTGTGAGATGTGGGAAGATCTCTCAGCCAGATACTCCCAAAGTGACACACCCAAACTTTACCAAATCAGGAAAACTATAGCCTTGTGCACTCAAGCTGGAACCCTATCCGGTAATGCCTACTTCACCAAATTCCGTGGGCTTTAGGATGAATTATAAAGCTTACTTCCCCTTCCCAATTGTATTTGTGATTGTTCATGTGGTGCATCCAAACTCCGTGAAGATTATGACTACACTTACAAAATCACTCAATTCCTCATGGGCTTGTCTGACTCCTACATAGATGTGAGAGGCCAAATATTAAGAATGATCCCTTTGCCCTCCTTATCCAAAGCAATGTCTATGCTTACCCAAGAAGAGGGCCAAAGGCAATGTGGTAATCATCTTGGTCAACAAGATTTCTCAACAGCCTTGTTTGGAAAGTCCAACAACAACAATGGTGCTAACATATTCAACAATTACAATGGTGCTAATAGATTCAACAAACCAGGACCAAATTCTGCTAAGAACATTCAACTGAGCACCAACACTTCAAAAGGGAAATTCTTCTGTGACTTTTGCCATGGAGACTCATATCCAAAAAACAGATGCTTCTTCCTCAATGGCTTTCCTGACTGGCACCCTTTATTTGACACTAAACTTGATTTGTCTAGGATGCCTAAGAACAAAGAAAAGGTTAAACCTACCAACTCCATAAACTCTACTTCTGTAAGGGAGAATTCTAATATCAATGGTCAATTCACTAATGAACAAGTTACTCAACTTCTGTCCATGATAAGTCCCAAGGAAAACTTCATTGGGACCGATTCTCCTCTTGACAGCACTGAAGTTCACATGGCATGTAATCTCTTTCCTACTCTTAAACATGCTGATCCCTTCTGCTTATCTAATTTTAAATGTAATATAAATGACTTGATTATTGATATAGGTGCTTCTGATCACTTAACCAACTATTTCTCTATTCTTATAAATCTCATCCCCATTCAATCTTCTATTCATTTACCTAATGAAAAGAGCTCTATGATTACTCACAAAGGCACTGTTAATCTATCCAGTGAAATTACTTTATATAAAGTCTGCTTTGTTCCTGAATTCAAATTTAATCTTCTTTTTGGAAGTAAGTTCACTAAAGATACTAAGTGTAATCTGACTTTCTCTACTAATATTTGCTATATTCAAGACCCTGCCAAAAGTTCAACCAAGGTGATTGGTAAACTGGCTGAAGGATTATATAAATTTAAACCTTGTCAATCTCATGAAGAAATCAACATTGAAAAACTCAATGTTGCACACTCTTCCTTTTGCAGAGATAAAAATGTTACTGCTCAATCTGTAAATCATGATTTCTACCATAGTTCTTCTCATACCGATCCTATGTACTTATGGCACAAAAGACTTGGCCATTCTTTTTTACTTCAAGAACTATAAATGTTTCAACTGTGATATCTGTCACTTTGCAAAACAGACTAGACAACCTTTTAGTTTAAGTAATTCACATAGTACTGTGAGTGCCCCATTTTTAATTGGATCCGCGCCACATGAAAGGCGGGGTGGTTTCTAAACCTTTTTTAAAAGCACGTGGAATACGTTCGACCTCAATTGTGGACTCAAAATATAAATAACAGAGTCATCATCTTTATTTTAAAGATAAACAAAGAAAAACCAAATATACCAAATTTATAAAGGGTTCAGAGGCTAAATAACGAGTTGGGAAGGGGTTAGGCACCCAACTCGCCCTTTTGGACTCAAAATAGATTTTTGGCTAAATATGCTCTTTTTATAAAGTTAACAATTTAAATAAAGTATTTAAATATATAAATGTATATATGACAAAAGAAATAAAGAAACTTACAGTAACCTCATTTTAGAGTTACAGATAATATTTTATAAAAATTAGGCCATAATAACGGCTTATTTTAGTGCTATTTATACCCGAAATTTTAGCATTATAACAACTTATTTTCGTGGTATTTTTACTATTTAAATAACACTATTAAAAAGACAAAAAATAATAAATACTTTAGGATACCTACTTCTTGAAGCGTGTGAGCTTTATCCCGAACCAACTTCTTTTCTGATAGGTTCTTATGGTGTGCTCGCTATGTCTCTCAGGGAGAGGGAGTCTTTTTTCTATTGTTGTTGTCGGATTTCGGACAGCGTGATTGTTCTTTTTGGTTGCTTTTTGCCTCGGGATCCGTGCGACACAACTGTTTGCTTTTGTTTGTTTTTGTTGTTGTCGAGTCTGAAATCTGACAGAGCAACTGCTTGTTTTTGCTAGATTTGGCGTCTGGATTCGGGCAGGGCGACTGCTCTTTTCGGGATTTTGGAACCAATGAAATAGGGTGGAAACCGAGCAGGGTAACTAGGGTTCACTTTGGCCAGAGAGTTTATGTGTTTAGGGGAGATTTCAGCAGCCTAACGGAGCTACGAGGTTGGATATGAAAACTCACAGCGTAACTACTCGTAACTTTTCTCTCCGTAAAATTTTCGGTCTCAAAATAGTTTTTTAGCTAAAATATGTTTTTTTATATTTATTTAACAGATGAAATAAAGCATTTAAATATATGTATATCTGTACATATATTATTACAAACTTGTAACAACCTCCTTCTTGGAGTTACAAATACATTTAAAAATTTTGGCCATAATAATGGCTCTTTTTAGTGCTATTTTCTATATAAATTTGGGTAGCATAACTGCTTATTTTTTTTACATTGGGCTAATCTAAATAGCACTTTTTATATATAAAATTTTAAATAGCCTACCTCTTAAAGTGTGGGGGTTTTATCCCGTACCAAGCTCCTTCTAGTAGATTCTAGGGTGCGCTCGCTCTGTCCTTCAGGGAAAGGGAGTCTTTTTTATTGTTTTGCTGTTGCGGGGATTCAGGTAGAGTAACTGCTTCCGAAAGTTGTTTTTCAATCTGGGCGGAGCAACTGCTTGCTTTTTTGTTGTTGTTTGCTTGCTGACAGTGAAAATCGGGCAGAGCAATTGCTTACTTTTGGCTGATTCGGCTTCTGGATTCGGGCAAGGCAACTGCTATTTTTGAGATTTTTGGATCGGTGGAATAGGGCGGAATCCTAGCAGGATAACTAGGTTTCACTTTGGCCGGTGAGTTTTAGTGTTTGGGGGAGATTTGACAGAGTTTCGGAGCTAGAGGAATAAATCTCTCGGCATTCTCTCGGGAGAGTGATCACTCACTACGCGGTGAAAAGGTTGTGAATTCTGAGTGTCGGATGCCTTTATTTATAGGCGAGAATCCTGGCTTTCTTCGTTGTTAAGTTTCATTCACTGAGCTTTATCGACTTGTACCGCACGCTGAGGGAATTGCACCAAAGGCATAAGGCTACAGTGCAGGGGGAACTGTTGGGCGCCACCCACAGTGGAAGCTGGCGCGGCGCCAAGAGGGGCTGTGGGCGGCGCCCACATCTCTTTTTCTTTCAATTTTTAGCATTTTACCCCTGCAATTTACTGTTCATGTATCCTTTCATTTCTTTTACATTTTAAACCCTATAACTTAACATTTGTTAGCTTTTTAACAGGTTTTGATATTTCATGTCATGTTACATACCAGTGGTACGAAATTTGGGTGTCTATAGTAGCATGATTATTTAGTCCACAAATAGCACACACTTCTTGAAATTCATATTTTCGGTTGTAGGGCTTCAATTTGTGCTTGCATCTGTTCAAATCTAGCATCGTTATTTGAATTATCTTGAATATGATACAAACCTTTATTTTTTACCTCTAGTGTTTTTCTGTTGAGAATTGACACATAACATTTCAAACAAATCTTCTAATTCACCTGGTGCCATTCCTCTAATGGAACCACCGGCTGCACTATCAACCATAGTTTGAAGAGCAGAAGGAAGTGCATGACAAAATTGAGTCTCTAAAACATCTTGAGATAGATTATGATGGGGACACATGATTTGTAAATTTTTATATCTATTTCATACTTCATGGAATGTTTCTCCTGGTTCAGTTTGGAAGAAAATAATTTGTTTTCTATAGTCAGATAGAGACACATGCTGATAAATTTACCCATAAACAAATCATATAATTGAGTCCATGTATCAACAGTCCTTGGTGCCAAATTCATAAACCATCTTTTTGCTGCATCTTTTAATACACATTGGAAATATCGCATTTTCAATTGATCTACCATTAACTGGTGGATTGTCAAAATTATCAGGATTTCTCTGATTTCTACCAAGATTATTTATATTTTGATTTAAATCTGCCAGCTTGGGATTTAAAGATCTACGATTGTGCATACAATGCAAAACTAAAACAAATAAATAATTAGATTAAAAATAAATTAAAAATATTTTCATAATTCTCTTTTATAAAAACTGAATTTAAACGTTATCAATAAACTAGCTAGAAACTAGCTTATCCCCGGCAACGGCGCCAAAAACTTGATGCCTTATTTTTTAACCTCGCAAGTGTACGAATCAATTGAAGTATAGCGTATGAAAAGCAAGGGTCGAACCACAGAGACAAGAAGTATATAGAGTAAGTAAACAAGTAACAATTAAACTAGGGGGCTTTGGTTTATTAATCTAAATTATTCTACTAAAAGCATGCAATCTAATTAACAGTTTATTAAAGCAGCAAACACAATTTATGAAGATTGTATGGGGGAGGAGAATCTAGGAATATGGATTCACTTGTATCTACTCTAATGCTCTTTTGCTTAATATATCAATCAATTAATCTTGGGTTCGTTCATGAAAGATTGGTATATGTCGTCAAATTATAATTCAGTCTCCATCCTAAATAATTCATCCGAATGTATACCCTTAAGAACAAGAACATATGAATTTATGTCTGTCACTCAGAAACATATATATGAACCTAACCATAACTTATCACTCTCGTGTATCGATAGGTTTAATTTATCACAATGGTGAACCAGTGTACGACATATGCATATGGACGTGCAGTTATCCGCACCTCTTGGTCTTTAACTACGGCGATACCATTCATTAGGAAAAAGCCAAATAGCAAAGCGATTGATAAACAATGTGATCAACAAGATTTAATTGAATAAAAATATATAATAGAGTAGAAGATTCGATACAAGTTACCTCAAATTCCTAGATTATGGAGCGGTTAATTAATCCTTGACGATGAACAGATCGATGGAATGAAAGAATTCATGAACGATCTTCTCAACTATGATTACATACAATAAAAGCTATCAATTACACACTAAAATCAGAGTATTTTTCGTCCTCCGGCTTGTGGCTATAAGGCTTGTATTTATACTAATATGTACAGGGGTAGGAGATACAATTAGGGTACAACACCCGTATTTGTGAAACGGAATGACTTGCGAGGGCAAGGTACAGAGGAATACGGTCGCAAGGCCTTTCCTCTCTTTTGGTCTCACATACTGGTGACCTTGCGGGGGCAAGGGTCTGTGACCTTGCGTCCACAAGGGGTTTCAAATTTCCGATTCATCTTCTTTGTAACTTTTAGCACTTTGCACCTTTCCTTCAATTCTTCACTTTAAGCCTTGTAAATCTCATAATTCCACCTAAAACCCTGAAACTCACAATAAAGCTCCAAAACACATATTAGTAGCCAAAAGTCTTGTGGAATTGCTATTTCTAAGCTGTATAAGTACCCAATAGATGTGTATAAAACACATCTATCATAATCTATCTAGAAAGAGACCAATGAGGTGTGTCTACAAGAAACCGCTCAAGATTATGCTCACCTTTGGGACCGTCGATATGGCCATCTTAGCTATAAAGGACTTAAGACTTTGCAACTCAAAGGAATGGTGAGAGGTCTGCCGAGTTTCTCTTCGTCTAATATAGTATGTGTTGATTGCTTAAAAGGAAAGTAACATCGAGATTTTATTCCAAAGAAGAGCACATGGAGAGCAACACAAAAACTGGAGCTTGTTCACGCTGACATTTGCGGCCCAATCTCTCCCACCTCCAATAGCCACAAGAGGTACCTAATTACCTTTATTGATGATTTCAGTAAGAAGGCTTGGGTTTATTTTCTTGTTAGTAAGTCAGATGCCTTTTCTACGTTTAAATTGTTTAAAAGTTGTGTTGAAAAGGAAGCTGGTTTATCTATTAAGTGTTTAAGGACAGATCGTGGTGGTGAGTTCACATTAGATGAATTTAATGAATTTTGTGGAAATAATGGGATAAAAAGGCAGTTGACGATTGCTTATACACCGCAACAAAACGGTGTTGCCGAGAGAAAAAATAGGAGTATGATGAATATGGTACGGAGCTTATTGTCCGAGAAAGGTATTCCAAAATGTTTTTGGGCTGAGGCGGTGAACTGGACCTTTTATCTATTGAATAGATGTCCTACGGTGTCAGTAAAAAATATGACACCGGAGGAAGTCTAGAGCGGAGTGAAGCCTTCTATTGAACATTTTAGAGTTTTTGGAAGCATTGCACATGCTCATGTCCCTGATGCCCAAAGGACAAAGCTTGAAGATAAAAGTCGCAAATGCATTTTCTTTTGAGTTAGTGAAGAATCAAATGGTTATAGACTCTATGATCCAGTGTCAAAGAAAATCGTGATTAGCCGAGATGTTGTATTTGAGGAAGACAATACATGGGACTGGGATAAGAGTTACGAAGAACAAATCATTTTGGAACTGGAATGGGGAGACGAAGAGGAGCAGATTGATTCTAAAAATGAAGAAGGAGAGAAGTAGAGTGAATATGGAAATGAAGAAGGCGAAGAAGTAGTTCAAAATGGTAAGGAAGTGGTGTCAAGTCTTAAAAGCATAGAAGTTACAGGACCTTCAAATGTAAGAGAAAGTAGAATTAGAAAAGAACATGGGTGGATGGGAGATTACGTCTCCAGTGAAGGACTCTCCGATGAGGAAATTCAAGCCAACATTGTCTTGTTAGGCAATTCTGATCCAATCAAGTATAAGGAAGCAGTAAGAGATGAGAAGTGGAGACATGCTATGGACTGTGAGAGGCAATTTATTAAAAAGAATGAGACTTGGTTCTTGACTGATTTGCCAAAAGGAGCTAAAAAGATTGGAGTCAAATGGGTCTACAAAACTAAACTAAATAATCTTTTGGAAAAGTGGAGAAATATAAGGCATGTTTGGTCGCAAAAGGTTACACATAAGAGTACGGGGTTGATTATGAAAAAGTATATGCTCCAGTAGCTCGTATGGACATGGTTCGAATGATTCTTGATATTGCAGCGCAAAGGAGTTGGTGTGTGTTTCAGCTTAACGTCAAGTCAGCCTTCCTCCATGGAGAACTAACTGAAGACGTCTACGTTGAACAACCAAAGGGCTATGAAGTGAAGAAGGAATCATACAAAGTGTACAAACTCAACAAAGCCTTGTATGGGCTCAAGCAGGCACTAGGGCATGGTTCAACAGAATTGAGTCCTATTTCATCAAAGAAGGCTTTGAGAAAAGTGAAAGTGAGCAGACCGTCTTTACCAAAGTCAACAAACAAGGTAAACATTTGATTATTAGCTTGTATGTTGATGATTTAATTTACACTGGAGATGATGATGTTATGATGTGTGAATTCAAGAAGTCAAGGAAAGGGGAGTTTGATATGTTTGATTTGGGCGAAATGAAATATTTCCTTGGCATTGAAGTGATGCAATTTGATGGGGGGATTTTTATAAGTCAAAAGAAGTATGTATTGGAAGTATTAAAAAGATTTTGGATGGAACATAGCAACTCGGTGCATAATCCAATCATTCCAGGTTTAAAAATCTTCACAGATGAGAAGGGCACAAAGGTGGATGACTCATTTTACAAACAGTTAGTGGGAAGCATGATGTATCTTACAGCTACAAGGCCGGATATTATGTATGTTGTTAGTAAACTTAGCAGGTACATGTCTAAGCCTACATAGCTTCATCTTCAAGTAGCCAAAATGGTGTTGCGTTATCTACAAGGAACTACTAGCTTTGGGATTTTGTAAAAAAAAAAAAGGGAGGGAATATAAAGTTAATTGGTTTCACTGATAATGATTATGCTGGTTCTGTGGAAGATTGCAAAAGCACGTCGGGTTATGTTTTTATTTTGAGCTCTACAGCAGTTACTTGGTCTTCACGAAAGCAGCCGATTGTCACACTTAGTACGACCGAAGCTGAATTTGTAGCAGCTGCAGCATGCACATGCCAAGCAATATGGTTGAAAAGAGTGCTGAAGAAGCTTGGTTATGAAGGCAGTCAGAGTACAACCTTTTTTTTTTTGTGATAATAGCTCAACCATCAAATTGTCAAAGAATCTCGTAATGCAGGATTTCACTTCCTACGTGAGCTGACTAAAGAAGGAGTAATGCAACTGAAGTATTGTGGAACTCACGAGCAGGTAGCTGACATACACTAAAGCTCTCAAACTGGAGTCATTTCAAAAGCTAGGAGATAAACGTGGGGTCTGTGATGCACCAGAGATAAACTAGTTGCTTACATAATCTAATTTAAGGGAGGGAATGTTAGGATTTAATTTGTTTGTTAAATAAATGTCCTAGTCTTAAGGGGATTGTTGCTGCTTTGATTTAGTCCACTTTATCTCCACGTTTCTATCCTAAACATGTGTGCTATTGTTTATCTATTTCCTCATGTAAGGCTATTTGCCACTTACGTTTTCTTAAGTAAGTCCAGCAATTCCCAAATTGTTTTTGATATGGAAACATGTTTTTTTTATGCTATTAATAAATCTTAACATTGTCCAAAATGTATATGAGTATGTCTCGATCCTATAAGACTAACTTACGGATCATCATTCATATAACGGATCTTCCATCTCTTACAACTTAAATGTATAGTCAACACACGGTGGGTCTGGTCATGTCTTATAGAAAATATGATCGTTCCTAAGTTTTACCAATGTGGTAGGTTTCCTGTGAGATCGTATTATGGATGACACAACCTCACTCTCTCATAGCTCAGCCCAACAACACATGCTGCGTTTGATCAGGGAGATCCATCTAGCATAATTGTCCCTAAGTTTTTGCTAATGTTGTATAATTAATTAATGGAGTAGAGGTTTGGTTGGGGGTATGCATGCTTTGTCTTCTGCTTGTGGGTTTGGGCTTTTCCACTTCTAGTTGTATGCATGTATTATGTATATATACATACAACTCCCTACACATGCTACTTAAATGTTTTGAGAAGTAATTAACAAGTTGAATTCATTAAACTTGATTTACGAAACTAGTTTATATAGTCAAAAAAAATTTATTTCATTTAAAAAATTCAATAATAGACCAATAAGTTATTATTGGTAGGTAGATATCATCTAAATTTTCAAAATTTTGTCTCCAATATTTTTTTCTTTACATTATATTACCAATCCTCCAATCTTTCTCATTCGTAAGATTACAAGTTTTAATGTGATTGGCTAGTTGGCAAGACAAAACATTCATCAAACTTAATTATTCGGCTTACTAACATATATATGAAGCACAACGAATCACTATATGGGATATTGGAGGACACAAATTGTGCGTGCCAAAGTATTGTTTATGGCAAAATCTTATGTAAAATCGTTTTACGGATATTTTTTGTTAGACGGATCCTTCTTACTCGACCCACTGTGTTTTGGTGGGTT
This sequence comes from Codonopsis lanceolata, assembly GCA_013146195.2. NCBI lineage: Eukaryota > Viridiplantae > Streptophyta > Magnoliopsida > Asterales > Campanulaceae > Codonopsis > Codonopsis lanceolata. Next base: position 56,379,580 of record CM028381.1, read on the forward strand.
GAGCTATGAGAGAATAGAGTTTTGTCTTACGAATTAAGATTTATAAGACCGTCTTACTGGAAACTTACTCATGTTTTGGTTGAGGAGCGTAAGAAGAGGTTAATGAGATTAATGACAGAACCTATAAATTTGAGAATCGTCCCAATTTCCTCAATTTGGCTCATCGGACAATTAATAAGTAGACCATGTATATATAAAACTATCTACCGGCCACGGAAGATGGAACCCTATGCAACATCGTATGAGTCAAATCTTTTTTATCTTCATTACGTACATGATTTAAATCAACTTTACATCTAACAATTTATGTGTCGTGATTCCCTTCTTTTCCTCAGTGTCAAAGCCAAACCTTTTCCAAAATACAACGGGAGTTTTTTTTTTTTTTTTGTTGAGAAAGTAGTTGGTTCTAATTTACTTAGTTTGTTCATTTTCATTTAACATATTTAACCAAGTGGTGCTTACTAAAAACAAAGTTTTACCTCAATGTTTATCTCTCCTTATACCATCCACAAGTCTCATCCCTTTCACCTCCGGCCACGACCAATTGTGCGTGCCAAGGTAGTTATTTGGTTGAGGGACGTGAGAAGACCTCTCCCATTCATATTTTGAATTCCTCAGTTATTTTTTGGGAATTGCGGAACACCGGAACCAAGCTCTTTATGACAACATCATCTCTCCTCCTCATCTCATGATATTTAAGTGTGTCAAGCATGCATTGCTCTTCCATCTTAACACAAGCATAATTTCTCTCTAGATTTGTTTTATTTTTTATTTGGCCAAATAACAAATTTCCCCCCAAAGTTGTCACCCAACCATTATATCACTCAAACTACGTTTTGTACCAAAATCATACTTGACGTTGCCAATTGTCCCATTTTGCCCCCTAAGCCAAATGGTCGTTTCATTTGTAACGTTAAATAATTGTCCCATTTAAAATAGATATGCTATATCTTGTATAACTTGTCCCTTTATATTCTTATAAATTGTCCCAGTGTGTTATGTCTGAATTGTTAGAAAAGATTCATGTTGACCTTTCGGAATTGTGCCGGTGTCACTTAAGTACAATGGTTTTGGTGCTTAGCTCCCTCCATTTCGCTCAAAGAGTTCTGTTACCTGTTTAGGATGTTTTACTCAAAGGGAGAATTAAGCTTACACTTTCCAGTAGCTGTGATGAATCTCTTTAATGTTTGACTTTCCAATGTGGACTCTTTGAGTAGCATAGAGGGGAATCTTTTTCTAGATTACTTCAATTTATATGATGATAACGCAAATGGAAATATTGAGGCATACTTATTGTTATTCAAGGTTATTTTTTGTATGTACAGAGGCCAGCACTTGAGTTCTTTGGAATGATACAGGCCAAACCACTGGCACGTGATTTATTTATAACTTATGCACGGTAGGTCAGTCTATCTTAAAGTTTTGTATTTGAGTTGCTTTCTTCTAGGAACTTTAGACTGAAATGGCAAATCTCAATTAGTTTCTTCATGCGGAGACTTTTTTTTTCTTTTTCTTATATAATTAATTTCATGGCTCCTCATTACGCTCTTTTGTTTCAGGTGCTATAGGCATGAATTTCTGAAGGATTTCTTTCTATCCACTGGTCAGCTTCATGTAGGTTTGAGTTGGGATTTTTTGTTTTGTCCTGTCGTGCTGGTTGAGGATGTATTGTTTATATAGTAGGAGTATCTCCAGCTGTCGTGTTTCACATGTTCCTGGAGTGTAGGCTGCTGTAGCGAGTGCATCTGCACGCCCTATTACCTCATCTCTCGATGTTAGAGATGTCCAATGCCAAAGACTCGGAGAAATTCTCTCTTTTCTGATAATATTGAGAAGATCAAGCTTGGCACAACTTTTGATGAAATGGACTTCTACTAGTCTGTTTTGATTATCACCTACCTGAATCCTTCCTCCCAGGGTATCTTAGCCTTTTTTTAATACAGTAAAGACAAGTAAATTTTGTTTAAATCTTCAGTCAATATTGATGAAATTGACCCCCCAAAAAAAGAAATTCTCAAAGCTGGACTCTTCACATGGAATGGAGTGGAGCACTATTTAATCAGCTTGTATAAGTTGGAAGTTGAAGGAGAAGTTATACAGGGTTGGTTGGATTAGCTTTACTTTTACTTGCAAGATATTCAAACTAGGGTTAGGGGGGAATGAGAATTTTAAGCTAGAGGTATGGTAAACAAGAAAGGATTCATATACAAATGGATAAATTAGACATTAAAGTTTAGAAATGGTTCTAATAGTTGATAATGAGGAAAAAACTATCTTTCAAGTGCTAATTGTATATCAAAGCTCACGGCTCTGTAATTCATTTGGAAAGAAGAGGGAACATGGCCGATCTACAAATTTCACTGTCATGGAAAAATGCACATGTGAAAGAGCTTACACTCAAACCCAAGCAAAAGCTTATTTGAGGTCTAAAGTAAACCTTGTAGACATAAGAAAATGACATTTTCATGCCCATAACTCTATTAAGTATTGTGGAGAAAGTCCAGAAAAAAAGGAGTCTGCAATAACATGCAATTCTCTTCCAGCCGATGTACTTACATTGTCATCTCTCACTCTTGGAGAGTTCTTTGCATTGTTTGGTCTGTGCCTATATTTCTAGTATTCAAGGTGTCCCGTTTGTTAACCCTGAACAGGCTTATGCTCGAATTGGTATGGCCAAGGAAGCTGCAGATGCTGCTTCACAAGCTAAAGATGGAGAACTACTTGGACGGCTCAAATTAACTTTTGTGCAGAACGCAGCAGCTTCATCTATTTTCTTGTGTACATGGTTGAAGCTACTGAACCTGCTACCCTTTCAATTTTTTGGTACCTTTGTGTATATTTATGTATATGTATGTGTAATGTAAATGCTTTCATTTCCTTTCACGTTGTAATATATTCGAAACTGTATATGTGGAAACTGCACCCCGTCAATTCCAAAATTTATTCATTATTTATGCTCTAAATTTTTTGACACATTATACCGACTTGCCGAGTATGTTGGGTCACAAAACGTGTATTTATTTTTATTATTAAAATTATCCTGCCCTAAAATAATGAGTATTTTGTTATAGATTTACTAATTTTACCCAGACAAAAACTTAAGAAAGATTGTGAATAAAACTTAAGAAAGATTGTTAATATTTTCTGTAAGACGGATTTTCTTGACTCGATACGTGGTTAGTTGAGGACGATTTCACTGGAGACTTATTCTAAAAATAGATAATTGCTTGTACAACTCCATTAAGTTGTATAGAGACCATGTAGTGGACCAAATGTTAACCAGGTCTAACTTGGTGGGTAGTTTTGGTAATGTCATTATTGTTATCATTTTCTGTTTTCCCTTCCATTTGTCAATTGTCATGCTTAACGGTAAAATGATTAATGATTAATGAAGTACCAAAAGTCACGAACATTAAAGGTGATGGTATATGCAATGAACGTGAACGCTTTGTTAGGGAACATACATTTGGACCATAATAGGACCCCGAGCATGTGTTTTTTTTTCCTCTTTCTTTTGAAAAATTCCTGTCACAAGGGAATATCAATAATACAAAAAAGAGGAATTAAAGGCTGGGAAAAACCAACTCCGCAAAGGGGTTCCAAATCGTCTATCTCAATCCCTAATATATTTTCTGTCTCATTGAATCTCTGTAATATACCTTATTTTTTGTAAGGAGGTATGTAGAGCTAAGATTTACTGATACATAAAATGTGATAAAAGGTGAGATATATAATTTGAAGCCCCACACAAAAGGGGGAAAGGATCTGAGATATATTGAAATAATACTAGTACTCTTGCCCGTGCCACGGCGCCGGTTTGAAAATTTATCAATAAATAACGGTGTCAGTATGAGCGCGATCAACGTATGAACCGAGCATGATAAAAATAAATTAATAAATGCATATTTCCTTTTACATATGAGCCAGAATACAAAATATCTTTTGATGCCACTGGGACGAATTTGACTATGTCCAAAATGAGTAACGTCTTCCTATTAAATTATGTCTGGTAATTACAATCCAAAACATGCTAACTCACCTAACGCGATGCCCGAAAATTACCCGACTTAACCCAGATTCGTTTTTGGCAAAATAAATTAACGGGTCGATTTGGGTTGGATTAAAGTGTGTCGAACCCGTTATCCATTTTGACTCGTTATTTTTTTACTATATATATAAGTTTTTTGATGGAAAATTACGGATCGAAACGGATCGACCCGTTCACCCATTACCCATTTCAACCCATCCCGTTTCGACTCAACTCATATCCGATCCAACCCACCCAATTGTCAACCCTATATTAAATGACTCGAGCAATGTTTGTTCTTGTTAAGCACAATAAACTCAAATTCTATGACATACTTTTTGTACAACATATGTCTCTTTGGTGAATATTTAGATGATTTATATTACACAAAATATAAATCATATGATAGCACCCACCCAAAGCAACCTCAGAAAATATCTAATCTCAACCGAACTATTGCGTCTTACAAATTAATATAAATTAAAATCGTAAGGGAACGGAGAGCAATCAAAGATAGCAGCTTTCATGCCTATGATTCCAGGCAATAATGGATAATATATCATATATCTCAAATCTTTATAATTAAAACATGAAAAGTGGAGCAAAAATCGAACCAATAATTTGAAATATCAAACAATAATAATAACAAAGCCAAAATATCCATTAAGAAGAATCAATGATCTCGATACAAACAGTAACAGATCAAATCTAATGAGATCGAAAGCAAATGACAATGAGGTGTTGACCGAAGATGAAGTTTGTAACCTTTCTGTGCTTGGCATTAAGCTCCTTGGAGACGTTAGTCTTCTGGTTCATGTTGACTTGACTTTTACACCGATAAATGGAGATAAATTCCGGCGGTGAGAGAGAAGAAAGGGAGAAGCAAGGGCGGCGTTTTGTCTCTCCTCTCTCTCTTTCCCTCTCCTCTCTCAATCTAATAACGGTCTAATTGTTTGATCGCCGGCGAATTAAACAAAGGAAAAGGAAAAATGGAAACGGGTGTCAATTTTTTCTCGTTGTTTGGCGTCGAACAAGCGTGTGAAGCAAGGTGGGGTGGAGTTCTTTGTTGATCATCGCATTACGCGAGCATTTGGATCAAACGGGTCCACGTGTATTCCCTGCTCGATCCTTTGAAGAAAGGGATGAGGCTGAACAGGAAGCTTGAAGAATGGGATAACAGAGGAGATGGTGAGATGGCGATGGCAAAGGAGACGGAGGAGAGGGGAGGAGGACGGATGAACTGAAGCTTGGAGATGGAGTAGGAGTAGGAGAATAGGAATAGGGAAGAAGAACGGGATGGGGCTCTATTATAAATTGGGTTTCACTAAAGGGAAGAAGAGGGATGCAGAGGGAGTTGAGAATTGGAATAGGAGATGGAGTAGGAATAGGAGAAGTAATAGGAATAGGAATAGATGGCGAGGAAGAGAGAGAAAACGGCTGTGGATAAAAATAAACGTGTAAAAAAACGGTTGTGGATAAAATTGAATCCTGGCCGGTGATTGTGTTTCGTAAAAAAAAATCTTTGCCGGTAAATAGCTTTTTTAATCGCCCAATTACATTAAATCCTGGCCAGTGACTGTGTTTGGTAAAAATCAATCCTGGCCGGTAATTAGCTTTTTCCAACCGCCCGATCTGTTTTATATAATAAACTAGATTCTGTGTCCGTGCCTATGGCACGGTGCCAGTATGGGACGATGTTAGTATGAGACGATGTCAGTATAGGACGGTGTTAGTATTCAAATAAATCAATATAATACAAATATACAATATTAACATTACTACTCCAATAACTATTTTTAGAATCTCATTAGAATAAGTAAATTTGTAATTAAAGTTTTATTAATTGACACAAAAAAAATTTTAAAAAAAATTATCTCCCTGAAAAGAAGGGAGTATATGTTTTGCATGAGACTATACCCGGGTAAATTGGCTTTGTATGGACTCCCCTACGTTATGCACTTGCATATAGAGCAATCATTTTACACTCATTTTAAGCTAAGTAACTTGGGTTCTATTTTGGGTCTACATTAAACAATTTATGTATTGTCATTAATTCTTTTAAAAAATATATGTATTGTTTAATTAATTCTTAATTAAATAATTTACGTATATTATTTAAGGGCAACAATGTATGAGGAAGTAGCAAGTCTTATATATAATTCATAATTAATTAAGGTTATGAAATTAGACATATTTTTTTTTTACGAAATCACGTACAAAAATGATATGGTAACATATTTCCTTATATATTTGATGTAATCGAAAGGTTATGAAAGCATGTGGGTGGTTGTTACTCCCCCAATTTTCGGTAAAGAGTTTCTATTTGAAAACCAATTTTTTTTTAAAAAAAAATGACATTTTCAGCAGTCCATTAATAGGTCTGGTAATTGGGTGGATTGAGTTTGGGTTAGATTGAAATGGATAACGGGTCGAAACCCGTTAGAACCCAAATATCAAACAGGTCGGAACGGATAACATGTTAAAGCGATTCAACATGGCTTGACCCACTTTTCCCCCAAAAAAATATAAAATTATGGTATACAAAGTTGTAGGTTGAAAAGGGCAATGAGTTGTAATTGCCAGATATATTCATTAGTAATAAAATGACACTTATATATCTTAATTTTTTAAAATGAACTCTTTAAGTGAAACATTTTAAAATAAATTAGTTGACTCCTTGTCTTTTTAGTAATCTATTAATAAAAAAATAACACTTATGTATCGTAATTTTTAAAAATAAACTCTTTAAATAAAACATTTTAAAATAAAAAAATAGTGGACTCTCTGGAGAGAGTATTACTTATCGCCCCTTTACATTACGGCCAATGTAGATAACAAGTTAGTTAACACGTGGGTTACCAATAGGATTGTGTGATTGTGCAATTGAAAATTGAAATTAAGTTGAGAATAGGAATAGGAGATGGAGTAGGAGTAGGAGAAGTAATAGGAATAGGAATAGATGGCGAGGAAGAGAGAGAAAATAATTTAGGATTAAAAAAACGTGTAAAAAACGGTTGTGGATAAAATTGAATCATGGTCGGTGATTGTGTTTCGTAAAAACAAATCCTGACCGGTAAATAGTTTTTTCAACTGCCTAATTACATTAAATCATGGCCAGTGATTGTCTTTGGTAAATACAAATCCTGGCCGGTAAATAGCTTTTGAAACCGTCTGATCTGTTTTATATAATAGATGATATGCTATTATATTTTTTCATTAAACGAGTTGATGAGTTTAGTATAATTATTTCTTTTAAGAACAGAACCGCTAAATGTTACACCGAAAAACCCTAAATGTAACATCACTTAAGAGGTTAAATTATCAAATTAACTGTCCTCCTGTGATTTTAAAAGAAAAAATATTAAACTTTAAAATAGCTTTGTTTACCAAACTACCCTCCTTCCATTAAAAAAAAAACTCAATTAAAATCAAATTAAAAAAAAGACATTTTGATATCTAAAAAATCGAAGAGGAGGATAGCGACCTAATGCCTAAAATCCAAAAAATCGAAGGAGGACAACGACATCATCTCTCTGCGGCGACTCTATCTTCTTTCTCCGTTTCTCGACCGGCGTCTCTCACACTCACTCTCAGCGAGCTCGTCTTCGATCTCACTCTCCACCGGCGTCTTTCAATCTCCAAACTTTCTAAGCTTCAAGGTGAGTTCCTAAATCTCTGTGGCAAAGCGAATTTTTTGATGGATTTGTCTATGGAAATCACATAGTCATGATCACGTCTGTTGTCTGGTTTTTATCGATGACTTGGTTGTTTGCACCATTTCTCTTTAATCATACGGATTTACGGATTTACACGGGGAAGATAGTGGATGCCTGGAAGGACTGGAACAAATGGATCAAGCAGAAGGGCGGAATTGGAATTCAACAGGATAAAAGCTTGCAATCTTGGTGGTATGATGAGCAAGCTCTTCTTCGAAATTCAGGGCCGTGCTCTCGGCTGATTGAGATACTTCTTTCCCTTCGATTTTTCATGTACCAGTATGGTTTGGTCTATCATCTCGATGACTCAATATATCTGAGGGCAACCAAACTTTTTATGTTTACTTTCTCTCGTGGGTCGTAATCGTTCTGATATTTCTGTTAATCAAGGTAAAATTCCTATTCATACTTTTCTTTAAGGAGGAGGAGGGGGGGCAGCATGGGTACTTATGGAGAGAATCCTAAAAAGTCGCCACATTTTAAAAAAAAATTTGACAAAAATCGCCATGTTTTTTTAAAAAATTTGAAAAAATTCGTCACCTTTTTAAAACAATTTTGACAAAAAAAAGGCAGGTTTTTTAAAAAATATATGAACAAATCGCCATGTTGTTTTTTTTAAAAAAAAGTAAAAATTCGCTAGGTTTTTTATAAAAAATTTAACAAAAATCGCTAGGTTTTTTATAAAAAATGAAAAAAATCGCCAAGTTGTTTAAAAAATAGGTAAAAAAGTCGCTAGCCTAAAAAAATGTCTAAAAAAACGCCAACTTCCAACTTCCTTACAGTTTTCTTCTTCTGATTTTTTTCTTCTTCTTTAAACATGGTTTTTAATATCGAAAAAAATATATATATTGAGTACAATGTAGGTAACAACTTACCGTAAAAGAAGAATTCGAATAATCATCATGAACGTTGCTATTCGGATCAGAATTCATTAAATAAATTGTTGGAAATGAACAAGTTTAGGGTTTATAGTTAATTGTGAAGGAGGATTTGACATATATTTATAGGAGGATTAATTGAAACTCCTTTATATAAAAGGATAAAGATTAATTAGCAATTAGAGTTTAAGGTTAATTGTAACTCCTTTTTATAAAAAAGGAGTAATTAGTAAATAAACTATTTAATGAATGTGGTATTTAGTGTTTTTTGTATGGCATTTAGGGTCACTCTTTAAGAATTGTCTTTATGTGTATTTATGAAGTAATATTATTTCATAGAGTGGTGGTAACGGCAGTGAGTTACATTTTTAGATATTAAGAAATACTAAAATAAGAATAAGAATTTGAATTAAAGAAGAAAGTTTTCTATACTCATGGATGAGGCCCTCCCCCGTTGGCAGGACCACCTATTTATGTCCATTCTATCAATTGTATATTTACTCGACTACCCATTTAAACTCAGCGTCCCTTGGGCATTGCCCATATCGGCCAAACCCACCCATTTGTAATCACATATATACAAATTGACCACCACCACCACTTACCACCCGTCTCCACCAATCACAATTGATCTCCCCATTGAACATAGAATCTGTTTCCGCCTTCAAACGAGAAAAAGACTCACAAGGGACTATTTGTTCTAGCCTCGGTAAAGATATCATATAACCATATTAAGGTATATGATGTATTCAATATGTGTAGATACATTGGGCTTTCAATAATATGATATCTGAGCTTTAATCTTCACGACCCAAACCTGTCAAATATTTCAAGAACACGTAAATTGGGCAGGGGTTTTCCCTGCAAAAACACTCTAGTGTGAAAATTAGTCAACACACAAGTGCAACCGCAATTTGACAGAATAAGAGCTTATAGAATTGAATGTACCTTTCTCCCAAAATTGAGAAGAGTTTATATAGCCCTCGGCCTCATAGGTCGAGTAAAGGTATTAACTGCTCGGGCACGGATCGTGGGGCAATAAGTAGGCCATGTCTGGGACATGGGAACGAGTTTCACGGCATTAACTCCCCACGTCCAAACAATCGTCACTAAGATTGTCGGGCAGAACCAAGGTGTTCTGTAGGGTAAAACCTCCTGCTCGCTACACACTTGGCCTCCTGCTCGGTAGCTAGATGATATGCCCAGATAAGGGCCATGCGCATATCTCTGGTCATTGCGGAAGAGGCTGGCATAGGTGCCAAGTACATGCCTATGCTCGCTGTGGAGTACATGCACATGTCCTACTTATGGTAAGACGACCACATGGCTAGTACGTGCTAATATATATATATATATATATATATATATATATATATATATATATATATATATATATATAACCTAGGTAGTCTAAAAATAGTAAAATTTCATCAAAATTTGCTTTTCTAAAATAGAAAGTCATTTTTATGTAATAAGAGTGGTGTGCGATGTGTTGAAAACATAAATATGATTTTACATTAATTGATTACATGTGCCCTAATCAATCAAATATTACCTTAAAATGTGAAAATCAAATACTTCCTTGGAATATGAAACCAAATACTGCCTTGGAATATGAACAAACTTCTAATGATTTGAAAATACAATTAACAAAATATTTCAACACCATCAATATCTTAATTTATTGTCAATTTTACATGTTAACAAAATCAAGATCATAGTTTTTTATAATATTTTATACGTTAAAAAATGTGGTCTTATAGAAGATAAAAGATGACGAACTTAAAGTCTTAAACATCCGATTTCAACCAACATATATTATAAAAATCTTAAATTTTTACTTTTATGTAAAAGTAAGATAGTCCCTACAAAAGTGTGTTTATTCAAATATTAGAAACAGAAAAAAAAAACCATTATTTAAATTCAACCCGAGCATGTAGGTCAAACAAAAAAACCTTGAACATTAACCAACAAACCAAGTTCCAACAAATTCGAATTAGATTTTTTTTTAAATGTTACTATTAATTCGGTTTTTAATGCTCAATCCTTCAAATCTAATCATTTTTTATTTAAAAATTCAAGTAATATTTTATTGTATTTTTTTACCAACTAACCAGTAAAAAGTTTGGACATCACATTGGGCATGTTTGATTTAACTTATCTGGAAGTGCTTATGACTTATGACTTACCATAAGTTGTTTTTGAAACGTTTGATTTCACTTATCGTAAGATAAATCATAAGTCATGTACAAGTCACTTAAAGCACATGTAAGGCCATAAGTTGTAAGCACTAAGCCTAGTGTTTAATTCTACTTTTTTAAAAACATGTGAGCCATCTTCTTTATTGAAATTTTATATATCCCAAAATTACCCTTCTTAATAATAATAATAAAAACAAAAAGTAATAATAATAATAATAATTATTATTATTATTATAAATAATAATAATAAAAGGAATTATAATAATGTTAATAAATAATAATATGAATAATGATAATTGTTATAATAATAATAAAAATTAAATATAGTATTAATAATGATATATAATAATAATAATAATTATTATTATTATTAATACTACTAATAATAATAATACTAAAAAGTAATATTAATAATAATATAGTAAAAATAATTGTAATAATAATAATAAAAGTAATATTAAAATAAATATTATAATAATAAAATATAATATTATTAATAATAAAGTCAATAATAATAATAATAATATAAATAATATTATTAATATAACAAAATAAATACTAAAATTAACAAGTAATAATAATAATAATAAAGGCAATAATAATGATAATAATAATAGTAATAATTAATAGTAGTGATAAAATTTGTATTAATAATAATAATAATAATAATAATAATAATAATAATAATAATAATAATAATAATAATAATAATAATAATAATGTAAATCACATTTTATGATGATGCTATTTTAGTCTTTATATTTGATTTCAACACTATTTCAACTTATTAATAAAACACACACACACACACTAACTTATGAAAGCTAATTAGCACTTTTAAAAAGCTAAATCAAACATCACCAGTTATTAGTCATTAGTCATAAGTTATAAGTAATATATTATCAGCCATAAGTAATAATTCATCAGCACATATCAATAAGCTAAATCAAACATGCCCATTGTAGGAACAAATTTTTTAATGTAAGCAATGTTGGAAACAAAATCTTTATCTCAAGAATGTCATTGTTCCCACCGGTAAAACCGAGAAATCATATCAGATGACGGGAACATTACAAAAAAAAAATTGATCGCAAAAATATAATTCATATCGAAATACTACTTAACGTACCTAAATCCTTATTATATTGTAGAGGCATCTTATTGACTTATTTGAAACTAAATTACATATCTAATAAAATGGACAAAAAGTAAAAGAAATGTATTAACAAATCTATAAAAATATATATATATAAAGAAACATAAATAGACATATATTTTTCCATTTCCATCGAACCCGCATTTAATAAAACAAAATATTTCAACACCATCAAGATCCTAATTTTATTGTTCATTTTACATATTAATAAATCGATATCAATTTTTTAAATAATATTTTATATTAAAAATTTATGGTCTTATAGAAGATAAAATATGATGAACTTAAACAACCAACTTCAACTAACATGTATTCCAAAAATCTTATAGTTTTACTTTTATGTAAAAACAAGATAGTCTACAAAAGTGTATTTATTAAAATATTATAAATATGAAAAAAGTAACAAATCATTACTTATAATTTCAACCCCAACATGTAGCTCAAACAAAAGTTAAGGTCAATTATAAGTAGTATCTTATACAATTGCCATTAACAAAAGTTAATGACAATCATAGTCGTGTAGGACATATCTTCAAGTATGGTTCAAAGCAGATCATGATTTTTAAGTTAACAAATCGTTCTGGTATAAAGATATTGATTGATATGAGAAAAATAACGAAAGCCAACAAAATAAACAATAAATGTTGTGTATAATGAATTCAGATTTTACAATATTACCGATACAATGATGTATTTTTATTTAAGTAATTGCAATCCGTTCTTTTAATTTTAGTTGTTGTCTTTATTTTGCTTGAATAAAATTTAGTTATAAAATATATGTCCGTACGTGATGCGTCCAAGATAATCTGGACCCACTAAACAGCCCAATCTAAACACCTGGCTTTCAACGTGTTTGTAGATCCTCTGAGCCCAACTCTGGAGTAAAAATGAACAAACGTGAACTGGGCAGGGGCACTCCCTGCAAAAGCCCTCCGGCGTGTGAATTAGCACAAGAGAGTTAACAATTCAGCAGAGTTTAGGCTAGAGAATAAGATTGCGCATACCTCTCTCCAAATTTTGACAAGGTTTTTATATGTGCCGGAGGCATAACTGCCCATAATCATGAATAACTGCCCATGATTGGCATTAACTGCCCATGATTGGCATTAACTGCCCATGATTGGAATTAACTGCCCATGACGAGCATCAACTCCTTTGCAAACGGTCATGGCTAATAGTCGGGATTATTGCTCGGGTGTAACCACCCTCAACTGTTTATCTTAATTGCCCGGGTGTAATCACCCCTCAGTTATCTTGATCTTTTCGGGACATCAATGCCCTCAACTGTTTGTAACTTACTTGGTGCAATCGAGCAATGTTGCTTGCTCCCTCAACCTACTGGTGCAATCGAGCTAGGTTGCCCGCTCATCGATGTTGCTCGCATAATTAAGCCCCCATCTCAAGTATTTATCCTGGCCAAAACAGAGATTTTACCTGATTACCTGTAGCATACACACGACTGACACGTGGCTCTTGGCTTGGGCCTAATTGGGCCGAGCAGCTCAGTAGCCCCCAACTCCTTGTCTTATCGAGTATTCATGCTCATGACGAGGAGGATCCCAAAAATTTCAAAGCAGCTCCCTCCAAAATTTCAAAACCCAAAAACTACATGAGCAACAATTCACGAAACGTCTTGAACAAGCGTCTCTTAAGAGTACGGCGTCACCGTCACCGTCACCGCCCGAAGCAGTTCAACTTCCTATGCCCATTAAATGCGGCCTCGGCTTCGGGCCCAATGATTCAACTTTCAAACGGCGGCTCCATTGCATATAAAAGGCAGGACTCGATTCCTTTTACCACTTTACGCCTCTTTGCAATTCATAAAACCATTCAAGCAGATAGACGAAACAGGCGGAACTTTCTGCAAATCTTCATCCAGAACCACTTCCCAGATTGCATCTTTGTCGCACTTCGACAACAAAATCAAGATCTTCATCAAATTCTCCAGGTATTTCACTGCCCCTTCCTCATCATCTCCTTGCATTACACTTTCTTAAGTTCTGAGTTAGGGTTTACACTATGTGAACCCCCTTTTCGATTTTCTGCAAGTTGTTTGCCCAAAACTCAATCGCCTTCGTCTTTTACCAATTAGCAACCCAAACCCAAGGAATCGAGAAAACCTGGGTCAGTACCCTGTTTACTGATCTCGCAACCCATATGCTACAACCAACTTTTTTGCCACACTTTACCCAGTCAATATTTAACCTGTAATTCTCGATTCCTTTTCCTGTAGGATGTCTAGCGAAGGAACCGTTTCTGAAATTGAAGGCCAGAGCTACGACCATAGAGCTCAAGTAGAGAGGCCTCCGTCCTCATCTTCTTCCGAAGAAAGCGAGCGAGACGTGGTTCCATTGATTACGCGCCGACGAAAACCCTCACAAGCGAGCAGGCAACAGATCGATAACGAACAAGCGAGTAATATTCCTCGCCCAAACGAGCAACTACCCGGACCAAGCCGAACCCCATTTGTTCCTGCCCCCTCTTTTTCCTCTCCCTCAATCAGATGGGAAGACTTGCACAGCGAGGACGAGGTTAGTACTTGGTTCTATTCACTAGGAATGGACCCCAAGCTTTACCGTGTCCGTGCCTTCGATTTGAACATAGACAGCGAAGGCCATAACTTTCAAGGAGATAAAATGGTTTTTTACTTTGATTTTTTCCAAGTCGGACTCCGTCTTCCCCTTGACCCATTCATCGTCGAATTGATGAATGCTTCTAACACCCTCCCCTGTGACCTGACCTTAACCACGATTAGATTCCTGGTATCCTTCATTGTAGCCTGCCGGTCACTCGGGTTCGAGCCCGATATGACTTTGTTCCGAAAGTTTTTCCTCCTTTCCCTTGACAAGAAAACTGGCCGCATCAACAGCCGCTCAAACCATGGTTTTTTCAAGCTTCTTACTGATAGCCCCAATAAGGTCGACGGCTGGGACGGGAAAGCCTTGCTCATCGAATCGAGCATTGGCTGGCCATTTGCGCCTTACATTAGTGACTACGGTCTTCCAGAAAATGACAAACACGCCTACCGAGCTGGGGAACCCAGAATAGTCAAGGCATTTAGGAAGCTGTTGGGAGCACGAGAAGGGCAAACCGGCAGATTTTGTGCCGGATCGGCGAAGTTCTTACTTCGACCTCGGCCGAGCCGGGATCTCCTACCTCCCCGTTGAAAGAGTTGAACCCCGGGTTACAATCGACCAAGAAACCCCTCACCCATACTCGGGTTCTTGCCATGGGAATAGGTTCCCAAGTGAGTGCGAGGATTGTGCTCGCACTGAACCCTTTCACGACTGAAGTTTTCACTTTCTGGTTTCCTCTCAACCATTTACTTTGTCAACCTTTTCCTTGATAATTCAACATGCTTACATTTTCCTCGATGCTAACAGTTTCTTGGCCTTGTGCAGAAATGAGGCAGCTTTCAGACGTTTCGAAATTCATGCAAGCCGCCAAGAGAAGCTCCAACAAACGAGCTAAGCAGTTATCAACCCTGCCTGCCATTAGTCTCCCTACTGTCCCGGCTGCGACCTCAAGCCGTGGAACAAAACGCCCGCAACCCGAACAATCTACATCAACCTTCATCCCTGCTCCCCTGGTGCGAGAACCAGTAAACATATCTCCCCCTACCATTAATGTCGAGCAATCGGAGAGCCCAAGGAGGAACAGACGCCGGGCGGACAAAGCTGTGATCGAAGAAAGCACTCCCCCACTTCCTTCTTGGCAACAGGAGGGTTTTGTCATGCCCGACGATCAAGCCAAAGCTGCCGCCCTCATCAAGGAACTTGCTAATGTATCAGACCTTGACAACATCGCTGTACACAAGCGAGGAGGATTCCCGGCCACCACTGGACTTGGTCTGATGAAGCGCCTACACCACAGCTGCATCCAGAAAAAATACACGGACCAAGCGAGCTCCGTCTTGATTGGTGAAATGGGCATGTGCCTAACCGAGGTAAAATAGTTCTTATCTTTTACTTTCTTTCTTTCTTTTTTCCTCGTTTCTAATCCTCAATTTTTTCAACAGATCGCCAATAAATCTGTCTTGATGTACGAGCGCCTAATCACAAATCTCAACAAGAACAATGCCCTCATTGCCGAGAAGGACACCCTGGCAGCCGAGAAGAACGGCCTTGAAGAAAAAATCAACTGCATCCGAGCTGACCTCAAGCATAACGAGGAATCCCTCACCAGCAAGGTGACCGAGCTCTCAAAGGTTGAAGCCGAAAAAACAGCACTGGAGGCCCAATTGAGCCTTTCCAAAAAATCCGAGGAAACTGCCCTCAACAACATAGCCGGGGTGCGACGAGAGCTGCGGGCTTGTCAAAACGACCTGGAAGCTGCCAACGCCACTGTCACCAAGCTCGAGCAATTGGTGTCTGAGGTCGGCTCAATGACGGATGACGAGCAAAAGCAGCAAATCATTGAAGATTACAAGAGATCGACCGACTTTGCCAACAGTGTAGAAGGTGAAGCTTATCCATTTTTTGTGCAGGGAATGAACCATATCTTAAGGCAGCTCGCCTGTAGTGGACTGGAGATTAGCCCCGAGCAGCTTGCTGAATGGGGAGCTAACCCCCTCTTTTGCTCATCTGCCCGGGCCGGCCACTCCCAAGTGCCTTTTAACGAGGATGAATTAGAAGGCTTGGCCGGCCGACGCCGCGGCGGCTCTGCCTCCATGGATCCCCTCCTCGCCGCCGATACTACAGTCACCGACCTCATGACAGAAATTTGGCGATCACAAGCTCCTTCAACCACTGCTGATAACACCGATGATCAAGCTGATGATGAGGTTACAATCCTGAATACCACTGCAAATACCGAGGAACCCACCGTTGCTTCAACTGAGGATAACACCGCCTCCATTTGAGCTCGCACACGCTCGCGCTTTCTGGCCTTCGTGCCTTGTCTTAAAACAATTTAAATTCTTGTCTGTAATATTTTAACTTCTTTTATTTTTTGAATGACCGCTTAATATCAGCTTTAGCCAAACAAAATCATCTTTTACTCGCTTCTTAAAGCGATCAACATTTAACTAAGTTTTTACTCGCTCTAAAGCGATCATCATTTAGCTAAGCTTTTACTCGAATGCCCCTCCCTTACGAGCATAGAGCCCTCTATGCTCGTAATAAAGGACATTCGATCATCTTTTACTCGCTTTAAAAAGCGATCAACATTTACCCAAGTTTTTCTCGAATACCCCTCCCTTACGAACATAAAGCCCTCTACGCTCGTAATAAGGGGTTATTCGATCAACTGGGAATATCCCTTCAAATTTTCTTGAACATAAAGACCTTTATGCTCGATCAAAGACTTGAAGAGATTCAACTCAAAAACCTTTAACCGACCCACTTTTCAAACACAAAGTTGAAAAGACAACTGAGTTTCATCATTGCCATTTATCATGAGAGAAAAAGATCAAAGAATTACATATTGTAAATCAATTACCAATAGTATTTCTTCAAATGATCCGCATGCCATGGATGCTTTAACTCATCACCATCCTCTGTTCGCAACATGTAGGTGCCCTCCTTAATAATTCTCGAAACTTGAAAAGTGGCCTTCCCGCTTGGTGACAACTTCCCCACTCACTGATGGCCCGTGGCCTCAATCTTACGAAGGACCCAATCCCCACAAAGAAATGATCGACCACTAACTCTCTTATCGTGGTGAGCCTTTGCTCGTTGCTTATAGTTGGCCATTCTCATTTTGGCTTCCAGCCGGCCGTTTTCTTCCAACAAGTCCAAATCTGCTGTTCGAGCTGTGTGATTAGAACCGGCATTGTAATTTAAGACCCTATGAGTAGGCAAATACATCTCTACTGGAGCCATAGCATCAGACCCATAAGCTAAAGAAAAAGCTTTCCTGCTGACCCCTTATCGTTGTTCTTATCGCCCACAAGGTCAAGGCACTGCCTACCCATCTTCCAAATTTTTCTTCCAAATTCCTCTTCAAAACATGCAGAATTTGTTTATTCGCAGCTTCTGCCTGACCATTGCCTTGTGGATATGCCACAGATGATTGCCAATGTTTCACCCTCATTTGCTCGCACGCCTTGGTAAACTTTTTCCGAAAACTGGGTCCCATGATCAGACACAATTGCTCGATGGACCCCAAACCGACACCATATGTGCTCGTGTACAAAATCAATGACGTTTACCTCGCTTATGGTCGCCAGTGGCTTCGCTTCCACCCACTTCGTGAAGTAATCCACGGCAACCACTGCATATTTGAACTTCGACCGAGCAACGGGAAAGGGACCAATCAAGTCAATTCCCCACATGTCAAATGGCCATGACGCGATAATGTGAGTCCGCTTCAGATGGTAGTCGTGGAACATCTCGCATAACGTTGACACTTGTCACAATGATTTAACATATATTCAAGATCCCGCCGCAGTTATCCAATAAAATCCCGCTGCTAACACTTTCTCGGCTAGCGATCGTTGGCCAGGGTGACCTCCACACTTGCCTTCATGCACTTCGCCCAAGATTCCTTCCGTCATCTCTCGATCTAACACACCTCAACAAAGGTCGTGTATAAGATCTTCGATACAAGACGTTGTCTAAGATAATGTAACCAAGATGACCGCTTCTGGACGGTTCTAGCTTCCTTTTTGTCTTCAGGCAACACCCCATGCTCGATGTACGCTCGAAGATCATCTATCCAACATTTTGCAGCTGGCTCTATGTCCATGACCACTTCCTTCTCGATGACAGGAATTTCCAGATGCTCGATCATGACTCCAGGATGCAAAGACTGGATTTCATCCTCAGCCATCTTCGATAAATAGTCTGCTCGCATGTTGTCCTCCCGAGCAATTCTTACTAGCTCCCAGTAATCGAAATCTTTTAAAATTTCTCTTACCATCGCACAATAACGAACCAAGATCGGGTGATGCACTCCGTAGTCGCCCTTGACTTGATTCACCACCAACTGTGAGTCACAATATACCACCACCGCCCGAACTCCAATGTCTTGTGCGAGCTCGAGACCGGCAATTAAAGCTTCGTATTCAGCCTGATTGTTTGACGCTGGGAATTTGAAACGCAATGCCTTCTCAAATTCTACATCTTGCTCTGGCGGTTGAACTAACACTAAACCAAAGACCGCTCCCAAATCGACTAGCCGAACCATCCACATGAAGTTCCCAAAGAATATTCCTCGGCTTTGGACTTGCATTACTCGTCACCGTTTTTACTCTCAACTTCCTCGACAGATCCTTGAAACTTGTCTCACCCACAAAATCCGCGATAGCTTGCGCTTTTAATTGCGCATGGCCGATAATCGATGTCAAACTCGGTTAAACTCGATTGACTGTGAGCAACCGACTGTAAGTATCGGCTTGTGCAAAATCTTTCGCAAAGGTGAATCCGTGTACACAACAATGGAATGAGCAGAAAAATAAGCTCGAAGTTTCCGAGCAGCAACAACAAGCGAGTAAGCCAATTTCTCTGCATTAAAATATCTTCCCTCTACATCAGTGAGGGCTTTTGATACATAATAAATGTGCTTTTGTACATTGCCTTCTTCCCTAATCAAAATGCTACCGCCCGCGCGCCGATAAACATATAATTTTTCCCCAAATACCGGGCTACTCAACAAGGGTGGACTTCCTAAATACTCCACCAATTCCTTGAAAGCTTTCTGGCATTCAGGAGTCCATTCAAACCCTTTATTACCCCGCAAAACCTTGAAGAAAGGCAAGCAACGCTCTGCCGACCTCGAGATGAACCTTCCTAAAGCGATCACCCTGCCATTTAGCCTCTGCACGTCCTTAACACAGCGAGGAAGCTTCATAGTAACTAATGCCTCTATCTTCTCAGGATTAGCCTCAATGCCCCTCTCAGTAACCATGAAACCGAGGAACTTGCCTGCTTTCACTCCAAACACACATTTGCTCGGATTCAACTTCATGTTGTTCCTCCTGAGATTAGCAAAAGTTTCCCCTGTGTCCTCTGATGCTCGCACCCTTAGTCTTGACCACCATATCATCAATATAGCCTCCACATTTCTCCCGAGTCCGCGAGCTAAACACCTGGCTGACCATCCTTTGATAAGTGGCCCCGGCATTCTTCAAACCAAAAGGCATCATCTTATAACAGTACAGCCCCCCTGCTGCTCGGAAAGCTGTTAGAGCCTTATCTGATCCATCCATCTTCACTTGATGATATCCGGAGTAAGCATCTATGAAACTTAGCAGCTCGAACCCTGCAATGGCGTCGACCAATTTGTCAATTCTCGGCAGAGGATAGCAATCCTTTGGACAAGCCTTATTCAAATCTGTGAAGTCAACACACATCCGCCACTTGCCGTTTGACTTCTTTACCATAACCACATTAGCCAACCAAGTTGGATAATGGATCTCCTCGATAATATCTGCTTTGAGTAACTTCTCAACTTCCTCCTTGATCGCTTGATCCTTTTCTACCGAATAAACCCGTGGTCGCCGGGATTGGCGGTCTGTCGGATCAACATTCAACCGATGCAAGGCCACATCCTCGCCACCCTCGCATGTCCTCCGTCGCCAGCGAAGATATCCAGCAACGTCCCTAGCTTGCTTAATTAGGCTTTCCC
Source organism: Codonopsis lanceolata (assembly GCA_013146195.2). Lineage (NCBI taxonomy): Eukaryota > Viridiplantae > Streptophyta > Magnoliopsida > Asterales > Campanulaceae > Codonopsis > Codonopsis lanceolata. The sequence goes on from CM028381.1 coordinate 56,400,126, forward strand.
TTGCCTCTACCTGGCCAAAGCTCGACCAATCTTGATCTTCTCGCCTGGATAGTGCGGATTGATGGCTATCTCTTCTAGCTCGTCTTGAGCCGTAAACTCTGGCTCATCTCGCATTTGGAGCGTATCACACTCCACTTTTTCATCCTTCTCAGCTCGATCCTCAATTTTATCGAGCTGGTCTACCTCCATAGCCTCAACTGGCTCCTCAGACATGGCTGTTGGCAAAGATTCATTTGCAAGGTCAACGGCCTCAACTGGCTCCTCTAATCCCCCCGACATCAGTGTCGGCAAAGGATTGCTAATATTTTGCTCGGCCACCTCTTCTCGGCTGCTCCTTGATACATGACCGACGCGCAGATGGAACCTCAACCTCTATTCGAGCAGTGACCACTGCTGTATCCGCTTCATTTTGACTGTTCTCCCCCGACTTCAATGTCGGCATGGAGCTTGCTTCCATTTCCAAATCCCCCTGTACCATCGCTACCACCGATGGTCCTACAGTCACATGAGAAGTTTCCTTGGTACTGATAGTAACCTTCTGCTCGCCATCTTCCAAGGTCAACTTCGCTTTTTCTCTGCAGATCCCCTGAACATATTCAAGCCTTTTCCGCGGTTGACTCAAGCAATACTCCCACTCGTGATCGGTATAAAATTTGGCTCTCTGGTGCGGGATTGATGCGACCATCTGAAACTTAGTCATGCTCAGTACGCCCAAAATAATGTTGTGTGGATTTCAAGTCGATTACCATAAAGGTAATCTTTTCAACCCGGGTTCGAGCCTCCTCACCAATGAACACCTCCAGCTCGATAGTACCCTTCACTGGGACCTTATGATTTGTGAAACCCTCTAGGGCCCCAGCATACGGCTTCAGGCGATCATCACTCAACTCCAACCCCAGCGAAAGGTGAATAATACATCACATCCCTAAGGCATGCTCCAAGATCCACTAATATTCTGCGGCACGTGCGACCCAACCATCAACCAACGCCGAGACAATCAACGCATCGCCGCTTGCAACATTATTTCTCGCCAACTCACCGCGAGTAAAGCGTATAGCCTTGTTCTCCATCTTGCAAAGTTGTTGGGCGATCCACCACTTTTGACAAGGAATAGATTTGCTTGCCCAAAGTGCTTGGAGTGAGCTCTTCATCCATTATGACATTGATAACTCCCCTAATAGGTGGAGCCTCCCGCCTAGGAGCATTCCCCTATTGCACGTATCTCGCTTGAAGCGCCTCTAACCGCCCTCATTGATTAACTCTCGAATGGCCTTCTTCAACGGCCAGCATTCTTCTGTGGTATGCCCATAATCGTCATGATAAGCACACCTCTTCGTCTGATCCCTCTCTCCGGCTGTATTTGGATTCATACGAGGGGGATTGGGAAGCTCGTTCCTTATCTCGTACATTATGTCCTCGCAAGAATGTATTGAGCGGGGTCAAATCCGATTCGCGAAGAAACTCCTTCTACCGATCATACCGAGACTTACTCTTATTGAGCCGCCACTTCCCGGCTGGCCGTTTCCCTTAATCAGCCCCGGCAGCCTTCACCTTGCTTTCTTCTTTTTTTTTCCTTCTTCTGCCTCACCAACAAGCACCACTTCGTGCTCGCATGAGCATCTCCGCCTCGTGTCTTCGGTTCACGATACTCAATTCCGACGCAAACCGCCTTCTCCTTCTAACAATCCCGTTTCAAAACACAACGTGACCTCTTGCTCGGTCAGGCCTGGAACTTGCTCGAGAACCTTGGTAAACCTCTCAAGGTAACTCGATGTTGACTCATGTGCACCCTGCTTGACCTTGGACAAATCAGCCCTTGTCGTTTGCTTGAGCCGGTCCCAAAATCGGCCAAGAACTTTGCTCGCAAATCCGCCCAATTATTAATCGAGCGTCGTGGTAATGCACCCATCCAAGCCAGAGCCTTTCCTTGCAAGGCACCAACAAAAGCTCTAATCTTCAACGCTTCAAGTCACCAAGCCAATCGGGATTCAAAAGACATCAACCGGTCCCTAGCCTTGGTTTTGCCCGTATATTCCTTAATGTTGGGAAAAATCAACCCTCTTGGCTACCGGTGGTGCATTCTCGATCCACGGGCTAACGGGCTAGAGATGTACCAGTTCCCATCTAGAGCCTTGCCTTGTTCCCAGGCTTCCATCCGGCGCTTCAACTCCTCGAAATCGTGCATGTTAATGGTTGCAGGCAAACCACCCCCAGTGAGGCGTACCGCGAGCATAGGAGGGGCTGTGGGGGTCCCATTACGCAATGGCTTGCGGAGCCCCCACGACTGCGCCACTGTCCCGAGGTGCCCAGTAGCCGTGCAATAGGTGCGGTGATTGATGAGACCGCTCGGGAGAAGGAGTCCTCTGCCTCCGAGCATAAGAACCCACTGGTGATCGTGGCGGCGACTATATGCAGAGATCGCCGGTGATGGTGAGCGGCGTCTACCAGCATGCGACCTCGCAGGTGGCCTTGCGACGAGCGTGATCACGGCTGAATCCTCACCAACTCGAGGTCCCAACCTTGAATGGACACTAGGGATAACCCTATGACTGGCCTTACTTCCTTCTGGTTGCTCATTACGCTTAGAACCATGCTCGCGTGGTTGGGAATGTACGACCAAATGATGCATCGGATTTCCCCGTGCGCGAAATGCCGGCCCGACTGCGGTGCTGAGGCGTGGGCAATGGATCCAACTCGATGGGCAATGGTGGTTTGCCCATAGCAATCATTTGTAAGTTGAGTTGATGCATCTGACCGAGATAGATGGCTCTCTGGCGTAAAGCTTCTTCACGAAATTCATGGGCCAACCCAGCCGCAGCTTCAGCGCTTCTGGCCATCGATTCAACCCCACGCCTCTGATTCAGCTGGTGACGTGCATCATGGGGTGGAGGGGCATTACTCCCAGCAGCCGGATTGAGGCTGAGGCTCTGACGTGCCTCCTCTCTGCGACTGCTGCCATCGCCATTAACTCCATTCTCCGCCATAAATAAAATTCTTAAAGTAAAGAGTATCTGACTAAACGTTTAATGCCGTAAAAACTCGTTTCCCGACAATGGAACCAACTGATGCGTCCAAGATAATCTGGACCCACTAAACAGCCCAATCTAAACATCTGGCTTTCAACGTGTTTGTAGATCCTCTGAGCCCAACTCTGAAACACAAAAGAACGAACGTGAACTGGGCAGGGGCACTCCCTGCAAAAGCCCTCCGGCGTGTGAATTAGCACAATAAGTTAACAATTCGGCAGAGTTTAGGCTAGGGATTAAGATTGCGCATACCTCTCTCCAAATTTTGACAAGGTTTTTATATGTGCCGGAGGCATAACTGCCCATAATCATGAATAACTGACCATGATTGGCATTAACTGCCCATGATTGACATTAACTGCCCATGATTGGAATTAACTGCCCATGACGAGCATCAACTCCTTTGCAAACGGTCATGGCTAATAGTCGGGATTATTGCTCGAGTGCAACCACCCTCAACTGTTTATCTTAATTGCCCGGGTGTAACCACCCTCAACTGTTATCTTGATCTTTTCCGGACATCAATGCCCTCAACTGTTTGTAACTTACTTGGTGCAATCGAGCAATGTTGCTTGCTCCCTCAACCTACTGGTGCAATCGAGCTAGGTTGCCCGCTCATCGATGCTGCTCGCATAATTAAGCCCCCATCTCAAGTATTTATCATGGCCAAAACAGAGATTTTACCTGATTACTCGCGTAACATTTTTGCTCGCTTGCTCGGAAGATACACACGACTGACACGTGGCTCCTGGCTTGGGCCTAATTGGGCCGAGCAGCTCACAGGTCAAAATAGACAATTATTTAAAAGTTTTATAACATTGACCCACAATTATATATTTTAATTAAAAAAAGAAGAAGAAAAAGTCCAGTATGGAAGTGATGAACTGATTGATAGATTTAGGGCTCGTTTGTCGCAGCTGATGGCTGATAGCTGATAGCTAATAGATTAGGCTATTGGTTGAACGATTTATGACTGATTTGCTGATAGATTGTTTGTTGCAATTGCTGAAAATCGTCTTACGAGGTATATATGTTAAATAAGCTGAAAATTCTTTATTTTCTACAAAATGACAATAAACCCTAAATTTTCAAATCAACTAGTTCATGATTAAGGAAAAAATCTAACATTTATCTTAAAAACTCAACATGAGATAATATTTAATTAATATTTATTTACTTGATCATACATAAAATAATAAATAAATATGTAGCTATACCATTAGTATGTGTAGTCTTTTACGTTTAACTTTTATTATTTCTTTGCCAATGTTTAATGTGAGTGGTCAAATATACGATATTGAAAATGGTTACCCCGTAAAAAATGATTAAGTAATTTATAATATTTCTTTACCTGCGTTAAATGTTTATTATTTTACTTTTTTTGAAATTATTAATCCTGAAAGTCAAATATCACTTAAATATTTTAAATATGATTTATTTTAAATTAAAAGTCAAATTACACTAAAAGAAAACCGTAACAAACGGACACTTAAAAGTTGTTGATTTTAAGTGGTGAGGAGGATTACTCCAACCACTTAAAGATTTCATAAAGATTTTTGAGTGGTGAGGTGGAGATGGTCTAAGTCAAAAGAGCTCTATTTTTCAACCGTTGTGACCAACCATTTTCTATCTGGTTTTGTTTTAACGTTTTTCAATGGATTAATATAATGTTTGGTTCCAGGACATGTTGAAAAATAATATTTTGGTCTCTGTATAAAAAAACAATAGAAGTTCATCCCTGGACATGTCTTTTTAGACCAATTTGCCCCCTCCCACCGTTAGGGTTAATTTTGCCGTATGTTTTTATACAATATGACTAAATTACCCTTACTAAAAAGTTTCTTATGGCTGACTTTTTAAGAAGAGCAAAATAAAAGGGGTTAGTTGCCAATTTTTAAATTTAACCATCTTCAACCTATACTAGTAAACCTATCCTAAATTATCAGTCAAATCTTCTGAATCATTCATAAATGCATTTACATTTATGTATCTCAATCTACACTAGTAAATATTTCTAGGGTTTAATCTCGTTTCTTATCACTCCAAATGTTTGATATTTTGAATTCCACCCAACTGCACTAATGATGAGGCAATTCAAGCATTTGCTAGGAATTCTAAAACTGTAAGCTTTTGGGACGGAGAGAACATATATAGAGTTTAGGAACTCAAAAAAAAAAACTTGCCCAGTCATGGTACAAGTTTATAAAGCACACGGTACAATACGGTTGTGGTTGGATTCATGAAAGAAGGGAAAAGGACATGCTTGGAATCCATTACGATTCAACTGTTTGATAGCAACATCCAAGTACCACTGCTCATCATTACTATTACCCCCAGCCACCACCGCCACTGTCGCTGCCTGAACAATCCCTCGATAAATGCACCCAAATCCACCCTCCCCAATCAATAGACCTCGATTGAACCCCTTGGTGGCCGATTTCAGCTCGGCGAAACTAAAAACTCGTAGATCATTGGCCCGACGTTGAGTCAACAACTCGAAGAGCCCTAAGAGTCGGTGAAGTCCCGGACTCGGAATCGAACTCGAGCCACTGCCGTGCTTTGAACAATCCCTCGGTAAACGTACCCAAATCCACCCTCCCCAATCAATAGACCTCGATTGAACCCCTTGGTGGCCGATTTCATTGGCCCGACGCTGAGTCAACAATTCGAAGAGCCCTAAGGAGTTAGTGAAGTCCCTGGACTCGGAGCGGCGCGTACCGGCACTACTCGAAGCTACGCTGAACGAACGAGCCCAGGACACCTTAGACAACCTGGAAACGATGGCGTCTTCTTGGTCGTCGTTGTCGTCGGTCGATGATAGTGAGAGATTGGGGATTACTTCTGCTTTTAATAATGAAAATGAAAATTCTGCAAATTTGGACAATTTAGATGAGAGTGAGAACGTTGAGGGAAGACAACTGGAGAGAGAGAGAGAGAGAGAGAGAGAGAGAGAGAGAGATGTAGATCATGGTCTCTTGCTCTGCAATATGTCGGGAAATGAAGAAGGGGCATTCTCGTCAATTAAAAAAAACAGACGGCAAAACTAACGCTAACGGAGGGAGGGGGTAAATTGGTCCAAAAAGACATGTCCAGGGACCAACTTCTATTGCTTTTTCAACATGTCCAGGGACCAAATTATTATTTAATTCTTTTTCAATCTCATATTAGATTTTTACTTTCTAATATCTAGAAAAGTGTTTGTATTTCTATTCCCAGTTGCATGAATGTCAATGACATTTTATCATTGGGTGACGCTAATCACATATTAAATTATACTCTCTACACCCTAATTATATTTACATTTCACTAATTTAGCCAATTTTTCCAGCTTACTCTCTACACCCCACCCTAACTTCCTATTATACTCAAATTATACTCTCTACACATCATCTCCGTTTCGTTGCACAACAATGATGATTTTTGAATCCAATGTGTTTGCTAGAGCTGTTGAAGTTGACGATAGCATTTTCGGAACAATATTTCGAAAAGTAATCTTTTGCGGTTAAAAAAAAAAAAAAGTGGACTTTTGAGATTACAAACTTTGAAAAATGGACCGATCAGAATTTTACCCATAGTATTATGGTGAAATTTGGGTCGGTCCACTTTCCCAAGTTTCTAATTGCTTAAGTACCATTTCTTTTTTTTTTTTACCGGAAAAAGTCACATTTGGACGCGAAAATAATGCACTACCCTTAATGAGCAAGAGGCACGCTACAAATGATTGGATGTACTGCGGTTCATATGTTTATATATCACGGTACAAAACTATCAATTTTATAAAATAATAAAATCAATATCAACAGTCAGCATTAAAAAAGAAACAAATTATTCAACACGTATATTGTCAGTTATAATTAAATGACAAAAACCATTCATCTTCCTTATTTCGTCTTTAAATATTACTGTCATTTTTCCATCTTTATTCATAACAACATTAGCTCCCTCAAAATGTTTTATTTCCAGTCATTGTTTATCATCAAGTTTCTTCTCAAGCTTTATGATTTTCGGATGCATACCAATTTTTGATATAAAAAAACCATTATTTTCTTCCTTCATCTCTATGAACTTGATGATAAAGTTTAAGAAGGAACTTGATGATAAACAACCACATGGAGATGATCTATGAAAATTTCTCAAGATGAATTATATCTAGACTTCGATCTCTCCTACATCCTTTTTACTGATCTCATCTTCAACAACTTTTTTTAACTTTTCTATATTTTTTGACAGAGTTCAATTATGAATTTTGCAACATTGAAAGTTATGAATCTATTCGAAAATTGTTGTATTTCTTGACAGAGTTCAATTATTAATTTTGTAATAAACATTATAGTTTGATGTATTTTAATATATATAATATTAATCTTCATTAGTTTTTACAGTCATTAGTTTTTACATTATTTACGTTTAAATACAAAAATTAAAGTAAAACATGTATTGTGTATCGCAGTTTATTTGTTTTTGTATCGCGGTTCACTTGTTTTTGTGTCACGGCTCACTTGTTTTTGTATTGCGATTCACTTGTTTTCGTATTGCGGTTAATATATTTGTCAACCGCGGTATATAAATATTTAAATACAGAAATTGAAGTTATATATCGTGGTGCAAAGGCTCATATACCCTTTTATAGTTGTTTGTTTTTGTATCGCGGTATATAAATATTTAATGCTAGCTCTTTATATTTAAATCACAAAAAAAGATATGTGTATCACGATTCACGCGCTAGTCATCCCTTCAGCGTTCATTAAGGGTAGCGTAATCATTTCTCTCTAAAAGTGACATTTTTCGGTTAAAAATAAAAACAACGGACAGGAGCGATTAAAATCATGAAAAAGTGGACTGGCCCGTAATTTTTCATAATATTACCCAAAATTCGAGACAACACTATTTATCTAACCCCAAATTGGGGTTGATGGGACCCACCTGTTTATAAATTATTTTTTATTTACCAAAAAATATTAATAATATGCTAATATTAATTTAAAAATATTTTAATTTATTAATAACTAATAATAGATATTATAGCTATGTAATAAATATTAATAATGTAATTTATTAAGTATTAAACACTATAAATTCAATAAATTATAATTAATTGGTCTATTATGTCAATAAATAAATAATTATACTAAATTATTTAAAAAACATAATCTCATATTTAAATTTAAAAAAGACATACAACTTAAAAATAAAAATGACATACAAGTGGTTAGTAGATGTATTGTTTGCTCTATCATCATGTATGACTTTGCATTTATCAAATGGTTAGTAATTTAAAATATATTAAATTACTTATTTTTAAATACTATTAATTATATAAATAAACTTATTAAATATGTAAGGGCAAAATAGACATGTCTTATTTTGGTCTTATTCTTACCTTTCTTGGTCATAAAGTTTTAGTTGATATTTGGAAACAAAATCTTTAGAGGTATTTTTGGAAACAAAATATTCATAATATTTTGGGTTTTTTTGTCATAAAGTTTATGTGCAATTTGATTTCTAATTCTAATCATTTTCCATATTGGATTTTGTTTCCTTCTTTATGTGTAGGTTTCCTTCACATTATAAATAGAGGGCTTGAGGCAGAGGCTGAGAGACATGAACAAAGAAAGAGAACAGAAAATTCAGATCATATTCAGAGAGTTTCAGAATTCCAGAATCGTGCAGAATTTGAATGTAGCTTCCAATGTAGCAACATCAGAAGCTACATTGAAAACTGCTGGAACTGTTTGTCTTCCTAGCTGTTCTAGGAAGTTTATTTTTTTTCCCACATTTTCTTTACCTGTTTTTTCTATGAATTTTTGCTCTCCAAGACTTGTTGTCTTGTGAGAGTGTTTGCTTTGGTGATTTCGCATTCTTTTGTAAAACAAATCATATTATTTAGTGAAATCTTTTTGGCCATGAGGCTAGATCTACAAGCATAGGCTTGTAGATTGTTTGGTAACTGTTTGTGCGCATTTTCTGTTCTAAAAACAAAAGTCTTCCGCTGTTTTAATTTTTCTGACCAATGTATGTCTTCCAGGACAAGTACGATAACGAGCTGCGTTAAACGCATTGGCAGTTTGGAGAATCCTAGCTACTATTGATCTTACAAAATATAATAAAATTATTAATTGTGTAATTTTAATAATTACAATTAAAAAGGTTAGTAGAAAATAAAAATATAATATATTAAGGAATATTCATTTTGATATAAATAGTTAGAGTTAGAATAATGAATTGTACTAAAATTACATTACCCCATGTTGATGCTAAAACTGTCCCAAATCGGGATTTTGGGGGTGAAGTTGGTCTTTTGCTTTAAGAAATATAAGAAGGAATAAAATTCGATAACAATTTGAAGGTTTAGTAATTTTGATATTTCATCTATAAAAAAATAGTTTTAATATTACAGTATTATAAAATAATTATCATTAATTATTTTATCTTCTACTACCAATTTTTAAGACAGGTCCCTCAAAATGTCAAGACCAAGTTTGCTCATAATTCAATTAATATCCAGAAAATAAAAATTTAAGACATAGCTTTCCTCATGTAGTCTGGTGTTCGTTCAGAATATTTAATGCCCATGTAGTACGGAGTATTATTCTAAATCAATTATAAAAACAACTATTTCTGTACACCCTCATCAAGATTTAACCGTAAGAATAGTTGTAAACATTGATTTTTTTTATAAAAAAAAACTGCATAAGCATGCAATGGCTAATAGAATTGGTTTTGCAGCAGCAACCTCTACACGCTAAACCATACCCCGTTAGTGAAGTCGAGGTCGAGTCGAGCTCGAAGTCAAGGTCGAGTCGAGCTTGAAGTCGAGGTCGAGGTCAAGCTCAAAGCAGAATAGGTGGCAAATACCGAACAAGTTAGTCATGTACTGTATTAACCTTTACAGTACAGAAACAACGAGAGCCCTGATGATTTAAGCTAAACTCAAAATCTTTGGATAATCATGTTTAATGACGAAAATTATGGTACAAACCAGTTAACAGCAGTATTAGGTGGTCTGGTCTGCATTATTGATTCATTTTATAACCTCAACATGCCGCCAGCCTATGAATAGAATGAAATAAAATGAACCAGAATCATCGGGGCAGTACAACACAACAGCACTTAAATTTTATCACAATTAGTATGACATCAAATAAAAAAAGGAAACATTTTCACATGTAGAGAGGATATAAACATCTCTTCTTACAACTGGTAACAGGGAATTACAACCCCGGTTTTAACAGAGAGCTGAAGAGGATGAAACTTTTACAATGAAGCAGTCAATGCTGGCTTCTATAGGATCATCCATCATCATCACCCCCCTCCCCAACAATGAGGTTCTGATTTGGGTTGTTAAAAACAATGTAAACATGATTGGGTTTTACCCAAATCGCCTCTTATATTACTAAATTACTGAACCAACTCGAAAAACGACTTTACTTGGAGATAAACTTACTGATCTCCTTGGTTGAATAACAGAGTAGAGACGAGCAGATCTTGCATGAATGCTGCTCTTCCGGTGGCCTGTCTTATTCTTTTCTCCCGCTCTTCATAACTTAACGATGGATCAACACTGTAACTGTAAGAAAAAGGTTAGTCATTAATGTATTTGAATAGGGAGTATAAATTTCCACAAATGCATCATACAAACTAGCAAATAAGCACATGCAAATGTGTGTATCTTTTTTCTTTAACATTTTCTCATTTCATAATTTGTTATATTTCAAAAATTACTCAAAGTTTCAGCCTCCCATGTACACCCCCCCAAAAAAAAAAAAAAAAAATCAAAAGTTTATAGTTTAAGACTTTAAGGTAGTTAAATGTTATAATATTGGGTGGTACAAACTAGTAGTAGTGAAGTAATTATTATTTATTTTGAGGGTATTTTTGATGCTTCATTTTGAGCCCGCCTGCTTTATAATAGTATAGATCATACACATTTATCTTAAGTAGCAGTGTCACAATCTAAGTATGCGAGAAGAATTTTTTTGACATATTAACGGGGAAAGTGTAGAACATGAAGCACACTACCTTGATTTCCACATATGTTGAGGTGCCACGTTCTTGGTAGAACTTTCTTCAACACCAACAACAGATTTCGAAATTTCTTCGGCTTCAGTCGAAGGAAAGTTGAGAACCAAAGATGAAAGGAATGGATCAGTTGGTGCAGCACTGGATGAAGTTGCAGCGTTAGACCTGTAACCACTACCACTGCCTCCTAGAAGGACCTGCAGATGGGCCTCGCGAAGATCCCGTCCTAGTAGAGACAAGGCCTGACTGTTCGGAATCGCAACTCTACGCAATCTACGACGTCTCTGCATGTAATCTTAAGTTAAGGAAAGCATCTGCTATATTATGTAAACTGTTGCAAATAGGACCTAGTTACTGCGAGAAAAATCGGGAAGAAATGCTGGCTTTGTTTTCAAAGGATATCTTGAATAAGTGCCCATGTTGGAGTGTGATATGACTCAACATGTCCCTCGTGACTTTAACAGAGCAAACTGGACAAATCTGCAAGGAACAAAGTAGAAGCAGTATGAGATACTTGTAACTAGAGAGCAGATACATGTACCAATAATGCATATTTAGGGCAAAACTAGTCAGTAAGTTGTCACGTGTTCCATTTTTTCTTGTGCAGTAATTGTGGTCCCTCAACAATAAGAACTAGAACTTCAAATGCCTCAAAAGTCTTCAGCTAAATAAGAAATTTGAACTACAACTATAGCAAACAATACATTTTCTGGCTAGTAATTTCTCGTTTCTAATATAGTGTTCAAGATGGTAACAGGCTAGATACATCGACAAAACAAGCTCTATATGACAATTCTATAAACAGCAACATGGCATAAGCTACCAGCGAAGAAAAGAACATTATCTCCATTGCAACTCAATATTCTGAAAGTTTGTAATCCTAATCCACCTAATGCAACAACTTCTATTTTTATCTCTCATCTCTGCAACCTTTCATCGCCATCATGTAATACATATATGCTAAACCAGAGTCCAGCAAAACAACTCAGCTTATCAAAACGTTGCCAAAAAAAAAAAAAAAACAAATATGGAGTAGTACACCACTAATTTGAGGTTCATCAAATTTCTGTATCTCAGGATTGAGAAATGCAGAAGCTAATACAGACAACTAATGAACCATTGCATATAAATGACACCATTGAAAAGCAGAAGCTGAAATTTGCTACTAGTTTGAGCCATATGTTTTATACCTTTCATATTGATATTCAGTGCAATTCAAATTGAACACACATAAACTACATCATGATACTTGTTGATCAAATGGAAAAATAAGGTAGATTAAGATTGACAGATGAAATGCCATAACTTGACGGTCAAGGAAATTATATCTCCAACATTAGTCACTAATAATAAGCAATCTGCTAATTAGTAGTATAAAATCCTTACCCAAGTGACTGAATCTAAGTTAGAATAATCAACTCCAACCTAACAAAAGTGACAATATTAATGTCATGAAGCCTAAAAGGTCATCTTGACATGGACTTGAACACATAAATTGCATCTGTGTTATAGGCATGAAATTGCCATGCTGCCTATCTATAAGCACTCAAAAGCAGCTGGGCACTAGCCTCGCCATAACAATAAGATTGAAATAACAGCTTTTCAAATCAAGCATCCTGAGCCAACACTGACAAAGGACCCAGAAGTGACAGCAGGCGCCCAACCTAAGAGGACCCAAATTCCACCAATGTGCAGTACAAGATAACAGCCTGGAACTAATAGGTGGGCCGATCAGGGCAATTACCAGGGAGATCAAGGCCAGGAAGTATTTTCCTCTAATGGTAAACACATGGCTTCAATTTTTAGTAGTACGATCATCTTTGCTGCTCACTCCGTTTCAGCCAAAGAGCGACTATACTATTTTGAGATGTTTCATTTAAAAGTCCACTTTCAAAAATTATGTTTACAATCTCCACTTTATCCTCTACTTTATATTGAAGCATCGATAATGCTATTTTTGTAATGATAACCAACTCTAATAGTAGTTATATACTCCCTCCATTCGGATAAAGTCCCGTTTGAAAGTTAAACTTTTTAAGAAAATGACATTTTTAGTGGCTTATTAGTATTAAAATGACAACTTTATAACTTAATTTTTGAAAGTGGACTCTTTAAGTGAAATATCCCAAAATGGAATAATGGACTCTTTCAGGAAGCGCTTTTAATTATTAGACTTTTCAAACATGGAATTTTTGGGTGGAGCGGAGTGAATAATTAACATCAAACTTCAAAGTCTACTTCCAAAAATTATGTGTACAATCTCCACAATATTTCAACTTTATCCTCTACAATTGACATTGAGATATTGATAATGCTCAAGTATTTTTGCAATAACGACCCACTCTAATGTAAGTTAATTATATACTATCTCTTAATTATCAGACTTTTCAAACATGAAATCTTCGGGTGGAACGGAGTGAGCAAGTAACGTCAAACATCCTCAAAATCCACTACATAAATTTATACAGGTAAGCCCTGATGTAGAGCAGAAGATGTAAATATATATTTGACATGAGCCCAGGAAAAAAAATCATAAGATTAATTTTGGAAAAGATAAACTTTGGAATACCTTATTCTGAAAACAAACATTTGACAACCTCTCTCTGACAGATTACCAAACACCAGTAATACCCATCTCAAGAATCCCAGAAAAGGTATTTTTCACATTTTGACCAATATACCCATCTCCCCCTTTTGCGCAGGAATGGAAACCAAATCAAAATTGAATTTTGTTACAGCAAACCCAGGTCAAAAAAAAACAAAGATCGCAACTTAACAGCAAAAACAGTACATCAAAACATAATCCAAAAAGGAAAGAATCGAATATTAATAAATGCATAAATTTTTAGATCTAGAGAGAGAAACTAACGCTGGCTTTAGACTCGCACGAGTGTTCATCTTCAAGATGAGAGCACAAGGAAGCAATATCAAAGTCCTCGTAACAAAACGGGCATGGGAAATCGGGTCGGACCTCTTCTTCAACCTCGAAATCATCGATATTCAACCGATCTGCAAAATTCGAAAAAAAAAATAGAACCCAGAAAAATTAAATTAAAACAAACCATTTCTAGATTACTAGAAAAACAAAAACAACGACGAACCCAATTGGGAGCTCTGATGGTTGCTGTTATGGTGGTGATTGTGGTGCTGTAACGTAAATTGGCGCTTGGCGGCTGCAAGGCGAGTCGTCCAGAACTCTGAATCCATATAGCAACCCAAAAGAGAGAGAGACAGAGAAAGAGAAAGAAAGAGGAGAGAGAGAGAGAGAGAATAAAACTTGTGATCGAAAACTGTGAATTGATATAAACAATTGACAAACAAAGACAAAATCCAAAATAAATGTATGGTTAATTTTTTTGGAAATTAATAATCTTTTTGCTGTTTATGATTTGTATTGAAAATTTAAATGTTGTTTATGTTTGAAGAGAGTAGGGTTTGACTTTTTCTTATTGATGATCCTTCAGACAGAGTCGGAAATGACGACTTGTTTTCGCAATTTACTGTTTCAAATGGAAAGAGGGAGAGGACACAGAGAGATTGAAGTGTGTGTGTGTGTGTGTGTGTATGTCGACAAGACAACAGGAAGCGATTTGTGATGAGAAAATGTCGGAATACTTTTTGGATTATTTTTCTTTCACTAGTTTTTGTTAATTTTTTGTTAGTGGTCTGTAATCTACAAATGTCGGATTAAATGGCAATTTGATCCTTAAGCTTTAAGTTGTATTCCCTATTTCAGTCAATTATTTAGGAAATGACTATAAGACCCACCCATGTTTCTTGTATCTAGTAGTACACATTTGCTAGTACATGAGTATGTTTACTTTCATTCATTTTTAAAAGAGCGTCATGTTTAAATTGGTACACAAATTAAAAATAAATTATTGTCTTTATTATATATATATATATTATTTTTTTATTGACTTTATTATATATACTCCCTCTATTTTATTAAAAAAGTTTTTGTTTAAAAAGTTTAATTATTAATAGGATATTAATATCATTTGAATTAATCATATTTACAAAAAGTATTTAAAACACATTCAATGTGCTTACAATACAGATGTAAAGTAAATATAAAATGTTATAATAATTATAATCATAATTTTTTTAAAATGTATTCTTAAAGTGAAATATTTTAAAATAGCATGATTAGCTCTTACGAATGGTGTAGTGTGTTTTCCAAAATACTTATGTGAGAGTGAAGACATGAATTAAAGTCAAAATCAAATCAAGGTAAAACGGTAATGATAACTTTCAAAATATATATTATATATATATTAAAAAGTGAACACATTCTTAACTGTCTAAATATGTTAGATTGATTTATTTTTTTTAGAAACACATGGAGTATTACTTTTTGTTGTGCATTGTTGTCCTTGGACAAAAAAATAGTTGGAGAGATGTAAAATTAGAAAGAGATGAAAAAAGAAGTCGCAAAATGAGGGTTAACAGATGTAGCAACTTACTTTCATTTACTCATAATTTTGATTCGTAAATTACTTTATTAAGTTCGGATCTATTGCACCACTAGATGTATTTTGTGGTACCGAATTGTATATTTTTGTAATACATAAGATGGACTCTGTTTATTTTGGTTCAAAGTTTTCAATAATTTCTTCATGAACATTATTTGGGCATATTAAAAAAAAAATCAGTTTTTAAGTCAATAACTTACAAGATCTTTTACCATTTTTATTTTGTAAAAGATGGTTTAAATCATTCTCTTATGCCACAGATCTCAAGCTTCAATTATCGAGGACGATCGATTGTGCTAGATAGCTTGACAACCAAGGTAATAAATTTTATTAGATCATTATGTACATGAAAAATTGCTTAAGATAGTTTGAACATAAACAACATAGATTGTTTGGTGCGCTATTAGAAAATGTGATGATAACAATAACAACCAATATTATAGTAAAGGAAGAACAAACTAATATAAATATCAATGATCCAATCAACGACAACTTAACTTGATTTGATTCGACATCTCTAAATAAGCCGAATTAAGCCTCCATTTCCTCATCACAATTATCTTACTCGAGTCAAGTCGGCGTAGGCGCCGATCGGACTCGTGAGTGTCTTCATCTCAATAACAACATAGATTGCTTGGTGTGTTATGAAAAAGTGATGATATCAATAACAACCAATATCACAGTCTGGGAAGAAAAACTAATATGGACATCAATGATCCGAGTCAAATCAACAACTTAACTTGCCTTGATTATCTCTAAATGAGCTAAGTTGAAACTCCATTTCCTACTCATCGATCACAATTATCTTACTCAAGTCAAACCGAGCATATTGACTCGCTTTTGACTCGTGAGCCATTTTCATCTCAAGTTGACTGCTGTTTGAATGAGTTAAGTGTTTTTCCTTTACAAACATTCGGTTGTTCGAGAGGCTAACTCGTCGGCTCGTGAGCTTAGTTCAATGTTCAAGAAATACTCCCATGATTGCTTTTATTTTGAATGTAATTAAATGACAAAAAAAGGAAAAAAAGTTTTGTACGGACAACGTCAAGGATTGGATTAAGACTGAGGTGGTGAGAAAACGGCGCCGTAGCAATCCCAGTTCTTCTATAACTAGTGTACAACTGTCATTGATGGAAAAGTGTAAGTGTTTAGAAACTAGGGCTTGGAATCCCTCGTAGAAAAACAACTCACAAACAAAAAGAAAAAGTCGAATATCTCTCTCATTTCCGATGTCGACTGCTACAAAGACACAGCACAAGCAGGCACCGATGCCGGTGCCGGTGGAAGTTCAAACGGAGAAAA
>CM028381.1:56417047-56477418 GCA_013146195.2 Codonopsis lanceolata
CCCGCACCAACGAAATCACTTCCACCCCCATCGCCGGCGTTTCCTACGTGTCCACTCCTTTACCGGACGAGGACAATGAGGCTGTAGACTCTGATTTTTACCTTCTTGCCAAGTCCTACTTCGATTGCAGGAGTACAGGAGGGCTGCTCACGTCCTTCGTGACCAGACTGGCAAAAAAGCTTTGTTCTTGCGCTGTTACTCTCTTTATCTGGTGTGTTTCTCCTCTAAACTTTGTCGCATTTACATTTCTTTCTCGTATTTGTTTGTTTGCCTATTCCTTTTGGTTGGTCGCTATTGATTGAAATTTTTCGATGACTATACGCTCTGCAAATATTAATAAGCTGGTGATTTGATAATATGGTGTAATTGATAGTTTGATTCTGTGTGTGAAGAATTGGCCCTTCTTTCCCATCCCTTAATAAACTATTCAAACGATATGTTGATGTGCAAGGCACTTTAAGTTTCTGTGGCCATACTTTGAATAAATTACCTACAAAATGCATCTCTGTGTCTACCTATTTTTTTGATAATCCCCAAGCACTTCAAATATTCTGCCTTCCAATCACTTTTGCATCGGTGGTTTGTGAATGGGGTAGTTAGGTACAACAATTTGACAAACTATCTCAGTATTTATAAAACTTTAACTTTTGGGTGTTTTGAATAACCAGAACATTTTATACTTTGAATTTCAGTTTTAACTACGCCTAGAGTAAGGTATAAGACGATGCTTAGAGTTACCAAGAAGAAGTTGGTATTACTTCCACAGATAACAACTCATTTCTTCATATAATATTGACGAAAGCATAGTTTCCCATTTTCACCCAAGAACCTTTGTTAAATGCAGTTCTTGTCGGTTGAAATGGTTAAAATTGATAAACCATGAATATGGTGAACTTTTTTGTAGGTGCACGTTCTTACTCCTAGATTTCACTATCAGAGTCTAAATCAGAATTGGACTGTATAACACAATTCTATTTACTGTACCTACAAAAGTGAATTCCGCTGTAATAAGCTGCCTAATATTTAGCTGCTGCAAAAAGGAAAATAATTGCATCTATGTAATAAGAATGCCAGTCTTAGATTGTTCCTTGCATATCGTTCTCTCTTTCCAACATTCACTTCCATTCCCAAGTTTTGGCCATGGAGCCCACCCACCCACCCTATTAGTTTAAAGATACAAAATTGTGCTCCTTAACTCTTTAATTAATGAAAAGACATTTGGGGAAATAGGAAGGAGAAGAAAGTAAAGTATCTTTTAGGAAGATAAACAAAATCAAAGGAAATGCCTAAAACAAAAGGTCCGCCAGTAACCACTACTGCCATGTTAGAGAGAGTTTTTTTGGTACAGTTAGAGAGTGATGAAAGTACAAGCAACAAAAAAACAGTTAATCTCTGTATCTTATCATTTCGGATGTGGCTTTTCACAATTTTGTGTTGTTAAGTTCATGGGAGAATTCCACTTCCTGCCACATCCTTGGGAATGCATCCATTGAATACTCTGTTTGTGTGTTACTTACATTGCAGAGTGGATCTCATGTTGTTGCCTTAGTCGTTACCTCTTTGTATTCAATTAATGAACTCATATTAGGATTGTTATGCGAACTGAACGGCTCAAGCTTGGCTCGTGAAACTTAAGTTCGATCAAGCTCGAGTGGATGTTCGAGTTGAGCTCGATTGTCAAATATTGTTCACCAAATATTTGAGCTGAACACAGCTCGACTCTTTTGTTCACGAGCTTTGTTCGCGAACATCTAGTTCGAATTGGTGTTTGGGTGTTAGTGAACGGTCGATTAAATTTAATAGAGTTATATTTTTCAGGTTATTGATTATATATATAATTATATGTATTATGTGTATTTCACCAGTTGTTGATTTCAAGTACCGCCTGTCATGGATCGGATTTGGGCTTACAATCAGCGAGGGACAACTCGAGCTGATCCAATTTCGAGTCAAAATCAAACTTTTGCGAGCAGTTTGAGCTCGAATCTGTACAAGATCTTGGAGGCTCGGCTCGAGCTCAACTAAGCTCAACTCGACTAGTATTTCACAGGCTTGAGCGCGAACCTCCAAAGCTCGAATTGAGGCAAAGATCTTGAGGACTGTGGTTTCAATCCCCATTCCAAGGGGCAATACTTACCTATAAAAAAAGCTCGACTTGGCTTGGCTCGTGAACAGACTTACTCGTATTGTTATTTGGAAATTAGTTACTGCAAGTTGTAACCTAAAGAATCCCTTCTTAAATGTGTCGAACAATATATCAAGAAACTATAATCACGGGAACCAGTTAATTGGATTATTTATCATGAGAAACAACATAAAGTAATGTGAGATTTATTTATCATTTTTTTTGTTTGTCCTCATAAAGAGTAAAACGCTATGATAAATCATGCTATGAACTTGTGAATGTTGATTAATATTTTCAAAGTGAAATGATAGATTACTAAGAAGCTAGAATAGGAAAGAATGGACAGAAAAGAGTAATTTCTATTATGATCAAGACTGCTAATGTTTATGGAATATATTAAGAGAGGATATGAGGCCTTGATCCCAGCATATTCATTCAACAGCCAGGAACGGGCAAAAAGATTGAGAATGTAAGTTGTGGGAGTAGACCAAATACTGCTTAGCCTGTATATAACTTTTGGTATAGACCTCATGGAACCTAAGACAAGCCTTGATGCTTCAGTGGGTTTACAATAGGTTTTTGACGATCTTGGATTCTTGATCTACTCCATGTGATACGAGCTACTAAAGGTCTTAAACTTCACGTGTTCAATTAAAAGAACTCTTGGGCAAACATAAGTAAAAGACTTGAAAAGAGTATCAATTTCTACTTTGAGTGTGAAAGTTGTTGAGAAGATTGTGAGCCGAATTTATGAGTTATGTCATGAAAGTAGTTCATATCATGTGCTTTACTGATTGTGAGCTAACTTTGTTCATCCACAAAATGTTTGAATATTCCAAAGAGGGTGTATATTGGGAAATTAAACAATGAAGCGACTTAAAGGAAATATTCAACTGCATATTTGTGGGTTTTAATGAATATCACTAGATGAGTAATTGCATGTGTTATAAGATCCATTTCTTTCATCCTGATGGTGACTGATGACATGTGATTGCGTAAGCACTTGTGCTGGTCCCTGTTTGCTCAAGCTAGTTATGATTTATTTCACAATAAAGATGTACAACTCATCCTAGTGATTGCAAGTGGACTTGGTAATCTGATCCATTCGCAGTATATTGGCTTCTTTAGAGGCCAGACTTGTGAAAATTTTGTACATCAAGTGATGAGTTCATGCTTCATGGTTTTGAATGCCACTGGGATGAAGTCATGGTAGTTCTTTCTTGTTAAGTAGCATGTTACACATGGTGAAATCGAGAAAGGACTTGATGTAGAAAATCACCATTTCGAGACATAATTAGGCTTCTATTTGAATGAAATATGTTAACTACTTTTACCAGATTATGTAGGTCGCATTTCATATTAGGACAAGAAATTGAATCCTTTAGTCGGCAATCAAATGGCATAACCAGCATATGCACTGCCTTAGTTCTTGATAATGGATTATGGATGCCAAATTTTAAGCACAAACTTTCTGTTTTGATTTTTACGATACTTGATTATTTCTCTTAGATATAGGCAAAATGAGTACCTAAATGGTAAGAGACTGACCGTGAACACTTTTTCCTTTTCCCTGTCCCCTTTTGTCTTTCATTTGATGTGAGGTTTTCTATTTCCAAGAATAAGGCAGTTTGACAATGCACAAGTCATCCAGGGCCCATTGCTGCATTTTCACAATATCTCTGCCTCCAGGTGTGTGTGCGTGTTGTATATTGGTTTGAGGGGTGGGGAACCTATTAAGATACTCTCTCATCTTATCCAGGCAATGTACTCCTTTTTCGTTGCAAAACTACCAAGTACGGCTTACCTCCCTTGTCCATACGTTCCTACCTCCTTTTTCCTCCGATTGTTTTTTTCTGCATTTTATTGCATATGCCACACAAGGAAAGAAGACATAAACATTCAAGTTTTTCCTTCCACTGTTGCTTTCATCAGATTTTCTTATCTTTCTAACTTTACTCAGAAACTGGTCAATTCACGTTGTTTATGACTTCCTTAAGAGCTGCTGGGTGCACCTACTCATAGTAAATGTTTGTTAACCTTGTTGACACTTGGGTGACAGTTGCAATAATTCATTCTTGGTGGAATAAACTAATCTTGCAATTCATCATTTCAGCATCATATACAACCTGTGATACACATTTTGATTTCTCTCTCTTTATTTTTGCTTCTTGCAGGCTGGAGAAAAGCGAAAAGAGGAAGAGATGATAGAACTTGAGGGACCCTTGGGTAAAAGTGATGCTGTGAATAGTGAACTGGTTTCTTTAGAGAGAGAGTTATCTTTGCTGAGGAAAAATGGGACAATTGACTCCTTTGGGCTTTACTTGTATGGTCTTGTTCTCAAAGAAAAAGGCAGTGACAGTCTTGCCCGCACGGTTCTTGTGGAGTCTGTAAATAACTATCCGTGGAACTGGAATGCTTGGTCAGAGCTGCAGTCTTTGTGCACTACTATAGAGACACTAAATAGTCTTAATCTCAATAATCATTGGACGAAAGACTTTTTCCTTGCCAGCGCTTTCCAAGAACTACGTTTGCACAATGAATCCTTGGCAAAATATGAATATTTGCAGGGAACGTTCAGTTTTAGCAACTACATTCAAGCTCAAATTGCCAAAGCCCAGTACAGTCTACGGGAATTTGAACAAGTTGAAGTTATATTTGAAGAACTTCTTAGGATTGATCCTTATCGAGTTGAAGATATGGACATGTACTCTAATGTGCTATACGCAAAGGAATGTTTCTCTGCTCTAAGTTACCTTGCCCACCGCGTATTTTTGACTGATAAATACAGACCCGAGTCATGCTGCATTATTGGCAACTACTACAGTTTGAAGGGGCAGCATGAGACGTCGGTTATGTATTTTAGGAGGGCACTCAAATTAAATAAAAATTATTTATCAGCTTGGACACTTATGGGTCACGAGTATGTTGAAATGAAAAACACCCCAGCTGCTGTTGATGCCTATCGACGGGCTGTAGATATAAATCCATGTGATTATCGAGCCTGGTATGGGTTAGGACAAGCATACGAGATGATGGGAATGCCCTTTTATGCCCTTCATTACTTCAGAAAATCAGTTTTCTTGCAGCCAAGTGATTCCCGGTTGTGGATAGCTATGGCTCAGTGTTATGAAACAGAGCAGCTTCGTATGCTTGAGGATGCAATAAAGTGCTACAAGAGGGCGGCTAATTGTAATGACAGGGAAGCAATTGCTCTTCACCAGCTAGCCAAGCTACATATCGAGCTTGGATGTTCTGAAGAGGCAGCATTTTACTACAAAAAGGATTTGGAGAGGATGGAGGATGAAGAGAGAGAAGGGCCAAACATGGTGGAAGCTCTTATGTTTCTTGCAACCCATTGCAAAGCCCAGAAGAGATTTGAAGAAGCAGAAGTTTATTGTACCCGTCTGCTCGATTATACTGGCCCGGTAAGTAAAATAATTAAATAGTTTACCGCTATTACATCTACATAGGCCCTTTTTTCATTTTCTTTTGTAGTAGGTTGGTTATCATTAAAACTGTGCCCCGGGCCATCAGTTTTCCACAATGAGTCCATTAGTTAACTCATTCATGATTGCAGGAGAAGGAAACGGCAAAGAATCTCCTTCGAGGAATAAGATATGCACAATCTGGTTTCCCTTCCATGGACGTTGAGCATTTCCCCCCATTATAAGTTTGTCCATGTAAATACAATTGGTTAATGCAGGTAGGCATCTTTTGGTTTGGCTCATGAAAAATCAACAGAAGATGGGTGAAAAGCTTAGGGAAGGCCATATAACACCGAGCAGATCATGGACTCCAGATTTAGCGAAGATGATGCATTTGTTGTGTTGTTTAAAAAAAATCGACATTACAAGAGGCTAACAAAGTCTAGGTATGAGAACATGTAGTTGGACATGATGTGTGATTGTTTTAGGTATACGTTAGAATCACATTAAGAAAAGGGTTCTTTTCTTTTTATTTTTTTTTCCTCTTATTTTACTTTTGTCTTATACCCTTCTAAGGCCTATAATGAAACAACTAGGATTCAACTTCCAATTCATGTTATCAAGTTGTAGTCCATAATAAAGCATTTTCACTAATCTACAACAAACGAAACTGACGCAGTAGATGAACAACAATTGAATTCTTACCACGAGTAATTCTCACAAACAAAACTTGACTATGGTTTTACATAAAATGTAAAGTATAAAATGTTTTTTTAGGTTTGCTTCACCATTGGTCCCTTTACTTAAAATCTTTCTAGCAATCGTCTCTTGATTCAAAAAGTACTCATTTGGGTCCTAAGTACAGTATTTTGCACGTCCCTCGGTTGGATGCCGTTAGAAGATTAACCGTTAACTCACGTGCGCTTCACATGAATTCTTTAGAGGGTAAAAATGTCATTTCCATGACTAGACTATCTATTACTCCCTTCGTCCCTAATTTATCATTCTAATAATTCTACAAGACCGCTTAAAAAACCTATTCGACCTGGATTATTAATATTGGTTTAATGCAGCTTAAAGTTCTCATGTGTATGTGACCCATAATTAAAGTAAGGGTAAAGTGGTAAAAGTTATGTTCTAAAAAGGTAAGTTTCAAAGTGGACAATTATTTTGGGACGGACGAAAAAGGAAAGGAGGACGATAATTTAGGGACGGAGGGAGTATTATTGTCCAAGCATCATTTCCATCATAAATTGACAAATATGCCCATTTTATTTCCTTCCATAAGTAAGATACAAGGGCTAATTTGTAATTATCTTCATCGTTCACTAATTCTAAATTCTAATCAATCTGGAGAAGAGCGGCTTTCTTGCTTCCAGCAAGTGTTCTGTTCCAGTTCACAAGCTATAACTTTTTCGCGAACAGGACAAGCCATGGAAGTTTCCCTAATCAGTGAACCATGAAAGAAGGAGTCAACATATTCAATCTCGTACTTTGAACGTAGGAGTCCTCTTCTCTCGGCAGAATCTCTTTGTTCTTCGTCTTCCTGCAGTACATACCAGTTCTACTTTCCCGTTCTCTATCCTCTCCACCATAGCCGCTGCAAGCACCAACACTTACCTCACGACCCTTCCTCTTCATCCCATCTTGTGGCGATGACACTTCATCTTCATCAACCTTACTCCACCTCTGTCCCAAAACTCTGATGACACCACCCCATCTCTTTCTAATGTGTTTCCGGTGGTGGGTCTTGTAATTTCTACCATAGTAATCAAAGAAAGGGTGTGATCTGGGGGAGGAGAGTGAAGTACATCTTGGGAAAACAAAATATTTTCCATCTCAATTGAATTCTGCCACTCAACTTATAGGAAATTGGCCGCTTAGTTATCCTGCTACCAAATTTAGTTGTTCAATAAAAACCAAAATCAAATTTATTACCAGACCCAGTAGAACCATGAGGTGGAAATCTGACTATAACTAACAGGGGCAGACTGATCTCAACTACTACTAAGAGGAATTCATCCC
Organism: Codonopsis lanceolata; assembly: GCA_013146195.2. Classification (NCBI taxonomy): domain Eukaryota; kingdom Viridiplantae; phylum Streptophyta; class Magnoliopsida; order Asterales; family Campanulaceae; genus Codonopsis; species Codonopsis lanceolata. The sequence continues at coordinate 56,424,623 of CM028381.1, forward strand.
AAAGCACTTAATGAAGCATATTGAATCCAGTTGATGAACAATTGACGAACCTTCTTCGAGTATGGCTCGATGGAAGAAGCAAATAAAGACGCCTGTTCCCTTGCTTGTTTGAGGCGGCATGATGTATTACTCGGGATGAGTGCGTAGTTCCCCTTCAACATCTCTCATAATGTGTTCTACGCTTGAGAAAGTTTGACTGTTCCTGTACGCCTTAAGAAGCCGAAGGTCCTTTTTTTGTGTAGGAGCCTAATCGTTCTCATTTGGAAATTGGAAGACTAAGGGAGAAACGGAAGCAATTCCCACTCAGAACTCCTCATAGAAAGTTGTGCGATTAAGATGATGGACTACGGATTTCAGAATTTTTCATAAAAAGTTCATTGATTCTGTTCTTTGGACAGAGGTTCGCCATTTTCTTTCTTCTACGGTGTTTTAATGGAGGTGGAGGTGAAGTACATATATTATAAGAACACCCAAACGTGACACATAAAACCCTAAATGCAATATTATTTAATACATCAAATGATCTAACTATCCCTACCTACATTTACACATTACTCACCCCTCCATTAATTCCCTAAATCAACCAACCCCCCCACACTCTCACCCGTAGGACGAACTGTTCTGGTCCAATTTTTAGAAAAAGAGAAAATCAGACCAATTTCTCAAAAAATTTAGAACCGGAACCAACTCAATATGTATAAAAACCAAAACATTGGTCAGATCCAGAACCAATCAAAGATGTATGAGAATCAGGACCAGACCAATATTACTATTTTTTTACTTTTTAACTATTTAATACAAATACATAATAAAAAATTTTAGATTGAAACTTCATTAAAAAATTAAAAAATATTCGATAAAAATACATTCAACAATTAAAAATGTCGAACTCATAAACTCATAATATAACAAATCGGTGGAAACAAAATAATAAAAGAGTACCAACAAAAAAATAGAACAAATAAAATATTAGGAATTAATATATATAATATATATACTTATATAATAATACAATATATATATATATATATATATATATATATATATATATAATAAAATAAATAAATAAACAACATATTGAGTCGGTTCGGTTCGGTTCCGTGTTTTTTTAGTTCGAAAACCGAGACCAACCCAAATGTCCGATTTTATGAAAATTCAGATCCAAGACCAAACCAAAGTATTGGTCCGGTCCAGTTTTGATTGGTTTGGTCCGGTTCCGAAAAAATCCTGCACACCCCTACTCACCCGTCTCCCTCTCCCTCTCTGCAGAAAGTGAAAACCCCCAATCCTCTTCTCTCACTCCAACCTAGAAATCTCACTCCAGTCCAGGTCCTTTTCGCTCACCCATCTTCCAGAAATCTTTCCTCTCTCTCTCAATCTCTCAAAACCAGCACAAAGTGAAATCGGGCAATCCAGGTATCTCAATCAACCTACAACTCTTCTGTTTTAATTTGGACAATTTTGTAGATCTGCAGGTTTTTTTTTTTTTTTTTAAATTTGGCGTCACACACCTCTTCTGTTTCGGCAATATTGTAGATCTGGAGGTTTTTTTTTTTGAATTTCGCGTGAAAGAACCGCTAGTCACAAGCGGTTGTATACTCAAAGTACCGCGACTCACTAGCGGTTGTGGCATAAAACATCCGCGAATTTGTAGTGGATGTTTCATACCACAACCGCTGGTGAGTCGCAGATTGGGTATACAACCGCCATGAGTAATGTCGACTACAAACGGTGAGTCGCGATTGTTTTGATTAAAAATTTAAAACGTGTTTTTGGAACAAAAGATATGTGATATGTGTAATATATATATATATATATATATATATATATATATATATATATATATATATATATATATATATATATATATATATATATATATATATATATATATATATAAAACTTAAGTTTTCATTATTTTTTTGAAATAAAACCAAAAGTGGGGGATGATTTGTGTTTTTTTTAAACAAGTTTTTTTAAAATAAAAAAAAACTTATGTAATAGATGTAATATATGTGTGTATACATTTAAAAAAATGTCTTATAGATATATTATCACTTCATAACTTAACTTGTATTTATTTTTTTGTAATAGATGGAACCCGGACGTCGACGAGTGAAACGCCCAAGTATGATCCGGATAAAGTACGTAATGTGGTTGTGATCGCGCTCGTAACACGTGAAAGTCAAGCTCGCTAATCGCACATACATCCACTAATGAGGGGGATGAGGGCGGACCCCCGTTCACGGAGATGATAGGAGGAGTTCAGACCCCACTGATATTCCATTTGAGGCTCCTTATAATGCTCCATTGAGGGGGAGAGGGCATTCACCTATTACGAGGGAGGATGAGGAGATAGAAGCATCATTAAACATGATGGGTGGTATGGGTGGCATGGTTGGTATGGGTGGTATGAGTGGCATGGCTGGCATGGGTGGTATGATTGGTATGGGTGGCATGGCTAGCATGGGTGGTATGGTTGGTATGGGTGGCATGAGTGGCATGGCTGGCATGGGTGGTATGGTTGGTATGGGTGGCATGGCTGACATGAGTGGTATGGGTGGCGTTAGTGGTAGTTCGAGCATGTTACGCGGGCGTGGGAAGGGTCCAATGAAGGCTGATGTATTTACTGCACTACGAGATAGATACCGGTTAGTTGATGAAGAGGAGGATGAGGAGGAGGATTTGGATTTTGGTCGACGACAGAAAGCGGGCCGAGCACATAGTAGAGGTAGAGGCAGAGTAGGAGGTCGTGGTGATGGTGGTGATGATGACGATGATGTGGATGCGTATGGTTGGATGTTGATGGAGCCACATGGAGGTGGACCCGAGAACACTGAAGTTACTTTTTGGATTTCGTGGTCATATTGCATCTGCAATATGGAATGGCGAGGTAATTTATTATATTGACCATGATAGTATTGACAAAATTTTATTAAATTGACTACGTAGTATTATTTTAATATTGATGAGAGATTATTTCATTATGTTCAACAGGAGAGGCCAGTATTGAGTTGTCATAGCTCCGTGGACCGCCGAACAACATTGTCTTGGTCTATAAATGATATGGAGACTATTCAGTGGATCACTAGGAGTAACCTGGGACACTTGAGGGAGCGCATGTTACAATACTTGAACATGCCATTAATATCAGCCTTTGTGGAAAGATGGCAGCCGGAAACCAACAGTTTCCATTTACCCTTCAGGGAGATGACGCTGACGTTGCACGATGTGCATTACATTTTACAGATCCCAGTGGTCGGGAAACCTATTTTGGCAAGTACCAAGTTAGCCCAGATCAAGTCATCTCTAGCCATTCTCCTACGTATTCATACTACCAAGGTGGACAGTGAGGTGAGGGGAAATGGTATTAGATTTTTGACATTGCAAGAATATTTAGGTGGATAGACTGTGTCAGCTCAACCGAGGACGGTTGGTTATTTGTTGTGGTTGATGGGGACGACGTTGTTCATGGACAAGTTCTCGAATAAGGTAAATGTTCACTTTCTACTGTATGTGATGGATATCCGTGATATGCCCATTCACGCTTGGGGTGCAGCGACTTTATCCTTTCTATACCGGCAGCTCGGTATAGCATCGAGGATTGGTTGTAGACAGATGGCTGGGTGCTTGTCTCTTTTATAGGTATAAAAATGAATTGTTTTGATACTATAAAATTTAAATTTTTTTATTCGACGCTATTATATTTGATACTATTTTATTTGACACTATTTTATTTTATTGTACGTTTGGATATATGAATATTTTCCTCAATTCAGACCAAGTTGTTCAGCGACATGGACCCCTCGAGAGCCATACGCTAAGAGATGGACATCTTCTCTCGGTGGAAGAAGAAATGATCCCGATACTCTATTGGAGTATCGTAGAGTCCTCGATCGGATAAATGTTGATGTCGTAAGTATTTATCATTTATAAATAATGTATCAAATAAAAGGTTGGATATTTATATTAATATTTATTTTTCCAGGTTACTTGGACTCCTTTTACAAGTAGGCCATCACAGGAGGTACCGATCAGTTTGTTCTCGGGCATAATTCATTATTGTAAAATCACTGAGCCATATATGCCCGATCGTTACTTGAGACAGTTTGGATATATCCAAATTATTCCCGGCCATGTATTCTAGCCGACGAAGGTTTATAGAGGTCCAAAGCCATTGAAGTACATTTGTGTCCACGATGGGATGCTTCGCAATTTCCAACAATGAGAGCATTATTCTATAAACCCCAAGAGGGCTGGATCGAGTGGAGCCAGGATTCGATCCGCCACCATAGATGGTTACGAGCAGTGGTTTCGGGAACAGACACATTATCGTGTGATGCCACCGGTTGATGATGATGATGATGATTATGATGATGATGACGACACTAAGGAGATGGGGGATCATTAACTATCGTGGATCACCCACGATCGCATGCAGCCGTCACAGAGGGCATCCCAAAGGCCTTCTCATCCATCGAGAGTTGCTGACGCATTTGCGCGTAGATCGGCTGAGGATCGAGCCGCAAATGTACTTCCTCAGCTTAGGGCACTCCATCGGTCCAGGCGAGATTCACTTGTGGTCCAGGGTACTTATATGTATACTGTTGACGAAGTTATTCAACAGTTTGAGGATGTATTGTGATATACTATATGTTTGTGTGATATACTTGTTGTTTGTGTGATATACTTGATGTATTTTATTTGAACTTGGAGTGTGATGTATTTATTTGGACATGATTGTTAGATAAGTTTATTTTGTTTATTTCAGCTTGTTGTGATGCATTTACGATTCACCCTTACACTTTTATGCATTAACAATTCACCCCCTAAACTTTTAAAAATTTAACAATTCACCCCTACATTTTTAGAAATTTAAAAATTAACCCCTATACTTTTTCAAAATTTAACAATTCACCCCCTACACTTATAGAAATTTAACAATTCACCCCCTAAATTTTTCAAAATTTAATAATTCACCCCCTACACTTTTTGAAAAAAAAAATTATTGTGACAAACAAACTTTGCAAAAATAACAAGTAACCCTCGTAATTAATTAATGTTTTACATCACAAAAAGTGTAAAATTAACTGTTAAACCTCTACACTAAGGTAATTAGTAAATCGATCATGCCAAATTGACAGCCAATGTCGTATCGTTGGGTCACAAGAAAGTTCCCACCTCGGAATAATGGGCAGATGAGGCAGAGGACTTGAAGGCTTCATCCCAAGTGCTATGAAATGGATACAATTCACCCACCCAAGGTCAATACTTGTGGACCATGGTTGTGGCGGTTGTCCATCAACAGACCGTGCTTGCAATGGCAACCATGTATTGCAGCCAAGCTATATATTAGACAAACAAATCACAATCCTCTGATATCGTGTAGCAATGATGAAACCGAGCATGCCCAAATTCAACCAATGCTTAGTTGGAGCTGGAGAGGTATGCCAATTCAGACATACCACTGATCCTTCAAGGTCACCTTCCAAGAAGTTGATGGCTGAGTAGAAGTCCCAGTAGTCAGAAAGTTCCTGCATCAAGTCATTACGCACCTGATCCTATTTTTCTTCGTCGTGATAAATAAAGTGGGCAATAACTCGGAAACCACAATTTCCATCCGCTTTGACATCTATAACATTTGATATGAAAGTGATCATCAATGGTGGAAGCTGAGAGGCGTATGGAATTGAATTACCCGTCGATGCTAATGAACTACGCCCTTTTCCTCTACCTCTATCTCCTGATTGTCTTTCTGGCTGACGGTTAGCATGTTCATAACCTGTTGAGGTGAAAATTATAAACATTAAAGTATAAATCATTTACCATACACAAATGTAAAAAGTAATGTGACATAAACATTTAATATTGTAAAACCTGAGAGGTCTCTCTTTGTCGAGTTCTTCTTTGGATGCCCTTTGTGACGCACTAGTTCTGGTTCCTCAATGTTAGTTGGGGGATGTACAACATCGAAAAACTGTTTAGCATAGTGATATTGTTGCGATTCAGAAGTCCCGTCCATATATGATAATAGGTTTTTGATCAAATCAGCCGCAGATTCCCTTGATGTACTCATATCTTGAACTCCGCCCATAGACAACGTCTTCCAAAACACATGGATTTGATGGGGTTCAATCGGGACATTTTCCTGCTCCATGTGCCACATTTGGCAACTACATGGTAAACCGTAACTTGTCCTCAAGAAACACCCACACCTTTTAGAATCACCCAGCACTAGAATCTTTATATGTTGTGTCGAATTCCAATTGTATGCTAGCAACTCAAGGGCATGAGAAGATACCTTATATCTTAATCGACGAAGAATAAACATTGAGGATGTCAAAGGATGAGCTACATTCAAAGACCTTTCAAATAGAGCATAACCATATTGACTAAAGCTCTCAAACTGGAGTCATTTCAAAAGCTAGGAGATAAACTTGGGGTATGTGATGCACCAGAGATAAACTAGTTGCTTACACAATCTAGTTTAACGGAGGGAATGTTAGGATTTAATTTGTTTGTTAAATAAGTGCCCTAGTCTTTAGGGGACTGTTGCTGCTTTGATTTTATCCACTTTATCTCCATGTTTCTATCCTAAACGTGTGTGCTATTGTTTATCTATTTCCTCATGTAAGGTTATTTAAGCCACTTATGTTTTCTCGAGTAAGTCAAGCAATTCCCAGATTGTTGTTTGCACATTTTGTTTCAGTTCTTGATATCAATTGCATCTAACACAGACCAGATGTAAACTTAGTACCGTCGGTAAAATTAACATCTTGATTGATACATGAAACATGGTACAATAATATATGAAATTGAAAGAAAAATTAGTTATAATAGAGACATGGTACAAGCAATGAGGCTCATCATCCTCTTCTTTATTCATGAATTTTATTTCATTTCATATGGGTTGATCCTTCTTCGGTCAACATTAAGTAATCATTCCCTTGACGCAAAGCCATTCACCAACAAAGATCTTCTCGCAAATAAGATTGGGATTTAGGGCAGTAAAGACGTCGGTCGTCAAATTGGCAGCTTGAGCAACACTAAAGCACGTATCTCCGGTTTGAGCCCCGTACACTTGGCTACATAACACCGACGGGAAACCAACTACGCACGACCGAATAAATCTAAGTTAGTTTACTGAGATTTAAGTATGTAACAAAAGAAAACTTAACATCTGAAGCTTAATTAACCCTCTCTCAATTTTTTGATTCATTAACAATGATAGTAAACTATGGAGAAATTTTTAAACTCAATGGGCTTGTTTGGTTGCTTAATTGATTACCGTTGAGTTTCTATGCGGAGAAATTTGATTAGCAGGAGAATCCATGTTCGACTCTTACCAAATACAAATATTCTTAGTCGAGCAGTAGTGTTAAAACCGCGATGGAGGATTGAGTACACCCCAACCTAGTTTGAAAACACTTTTAATTTTGGCACACACTAAACAAGAAAGAGTAATTGTACTGGATATATATTAGAGAGTTTGGAGCTTGATGTTTTTAGGTGTGAGCTGATTTATTAATTAACTAGATTGTGTGCTCGTGCCTACACGGCGTTAGTCTGAGCATTATGAGGCTTGTGTTTAACGTATCCTAAATAAAATCCAACAAAAATATTGAGAAATAAGAGTGGGGGAGTTGGAGATAGAGAGACAGTAGTTGTACAACCGCCTTCGCACGCTGAAGGAGGTTTAATCATGACCGTAAGATTTTATTAAAAAATAAATCTCAACTTTAGATAATTTTAATAATCGCACGTGTGAAGTATGAACTCTATCAGTATTATAGAGAGTTTAATACTCCCTCCAATGCAAAAAATAAGAATATTTTCCTATGTTTTTAAATAAGCATCTTATTTAATATGACTTGGCACAAATTTAAAACAGTTAATTGATCATATTTTGAATTCTAAGATGTTATGTAGGTTTCTTTTTCAATGAAAATGGACCAATCAATTAAGGTGGGAAACAATAAGAAAAATAGTACAAATTACATCCTAAAAACAAAATATTACAAAGTGGACATGACCTAAAAAGAAATATGGTTGCACTATAATTATATCGTCTTGGGAAAATGAAACTCTTTTTTTTTTTGGGGACAAGTTAGCAAAAAAGAAAAATTAAATCTTTTTTTTAATAAAAGAATGAGTAAAACTTACTTTTGGCAATAAAAGAAATTCAGTCACTTCATGAATTCAAGTTAAAGCAAAAAACTTAGGGAATTGAAAGACCCAGGTAATTTTATGCAAGGTGGATCTCCTGATTCGATCTAATGTCTGTTATTTGGCTAAGTTATGAGAGGATAGAGCTCTGTATTACAAATTTATTAATTAAGATTCGTAGGACAGTTTTATAGAAACCTACTCTTCAAATTCAAATGTATAATCTGATTTATTTTGATTTTATATAAACAACTCCACCATTCTTAATTAAAATGCTGTCTTATTTGACTTTTTTTTGAGTCAACTTGATTATTTTTACATAATAAGAATCACATATTTTATGATTTAAAAAAAAAACTACCATACGTCAAATATTTATTTGAAAAACTGTCGATTTCACTCATAAAAGTCAAATAAGAAAATAATTTGGAACGATATTTGTACGACTATTTAACTAATAAGCTAACCTTTTTCAAACGATGTCTCAACTTTACTTGAGCTTGGTTCCTTTAATAGAGAACCCAAAAGGTTTATGAGGGAAACCCTCAAATGAAGAGGTTCCTCTCAGGCTCGTGGACAGTTTATATAAACGGTGTTACGCTTAGGTAAAATGTAATATATATTAGGGGTGTAAATCAAAATTATCGAATCACGGAATCGAACCAAACCAAATCAGTCGGTTTGGTTCGGTTTTGATTTCAAAAATTATAAAACCATGCGGTTCGGTTCGGTTCACAGTTTTTGATATTGAATCGAACCAAACCACCCTATATATTTTTATTTATTTATTATATAATATATATTATATTACATTTATTAACTATTTTGAACCTTTGATTTATTATATATATATATATATATATATATATATATATATATATATATATATATACACTAAACCAAACAAAATCTTGATTGTTGGAGAACTATTATTTCTTCCATTGTTTGTGTTTATTTTAGAATTTTTATTATTTTATTTATGATAATTTGTTATTAGTAGATTATTTACTAATTTTGATGTTAATTCGAAATTAAAATCTTATTTTTATTGATATTTCTAATATTGATTAATTTCATTAAAAATAATTTATATAAACTACAAAACCGAACCGAACCAAACCAAACCAAACCAAACCAAACCGAGTGGTTTGGTTCGGTTCGGTTCAATTCGGTTTGAGATTTTTGGAACCACTAGGAGACGGTTCGGTTTGTGGTTTTAGTATAAACCAAACCAAACCGAACCACTTATACCCTTAATATATATAGAGGTGAGAGTGTGGTCGATAAATCAACTTTTACATGTGCTCATTCGAATTTCAAATAATGAATGCTCGAATGATTGGGATTTTGAAGATAACATTGGAACGAAACTGGTGTGATTGACAAATAGAGATTGAAGCAATGTGTGCAGGGAACTTACTTTTATTCCGAATTTTGCTTTCAGCCATGGAAATTAGGAGAACAAATGAGAGGATTAGAGCCAAGTTGAAGAACATGGTGGCGGCGGCAGCTTTGCTCGTCTTTGCCATTTCTAGTAACCTAAGTTTGGTCTTAAAAGTGATTTAATTAGAGATCGGAGATATATATATATATATATATATATAGTGAAAACACAGACAAAGATGGTAGGAAACAAATTAACAAGACAGAATACGATGTTATTCATGAGGTGATCGGCGTTGTTCGTCTACTATGTGAAACAATGTTGGAATATTTTTTTAAATACCACTTAATTTGATAATATCAAAGCCGCTCAATTTTTTCACGATTTTATCATGTGTTGTTTTGATAGGAGAGACCCCATTGTTAATTTGTTATATACTCTTTTTGTTTCTAAATTGTGGTAGTAATATTACTAGTGATAATAATAATAATAATAATAATAATAATAATAATAATAATAATAATAATAATAATAATAATAATAATATTGTCATTATTGTTAATTAATATTAATATTATTTCTTCGGACTGAACTACTAGAAACAAGGCGATCGCTTAGTATCAGGGATTAGGCGACCTCCTACTCGTTGTTGGTTTTTAGTGCCTTACTGGAATTTAAGCAGTCGAGGACTAGGAGACTGCCTAGTCCCGTTTTTCAGTTTTTCAGTTTTGTCCGGTTTTACTTGTTTTAAGGGTTTTAGGGTTTCTATTTATCTATATAAATAGTTGTATCTCTAGAACGTTTTAAAAATTGTTCTAATGAAATTTCGATAGTCCGTTGGCTACAATCTCTCTATTTTCTTTACTATTGATCTTATTATAATCTGTTAATTTGTTTGAAATGTTTTCTGTTGTACATAACAAAACATCACAAGTTCGAGGTCGTGATACCATGCCTATTTTTTAAATGAAACATTTTATAATGGAAATGAGGAAATTATAAAACAAATAAAAGGAAAAGTAATTCCCTTAAAAAGGAAAGAAATGGTGAAACAGTTTCATCACTTTGCTCATAACCAAAAACGATTTCCCATTACAAAACTATAAATCATTCAAATCAACCAAGAGAAGGGCTGGTGGTGGAATTGGAATTAGGGTATCCAAAACCAATTCTATTGTTTGGCAACATATTTAAAATTTAGAAGTGAAATTGATTTAGAATTCTAAATGCTTTAATTCCATAAAACTAATTATATACAGAAATTTTAAGAATTTAAATTCTAACACTAATTACCACTATGTTTAACTAAATACTTGATATACAAATGAAATTTTATTTTAAATATAATTGAATTCCACTCGTTATCAAAACCAAATAATTGCTATGATTTTGAAAGCAAATTCCAAGTTATTTAAATTTCATAGAATTCTAATATATATTGAATTCAAAATCAATGCATCCAAATCGACCTCGAGACAAGAAGAATTGAAAGATTAATTGGGACCCCAACAGATAAGATGCATAACATTCTCTGCCTTCTCCACTTCCCTTAGCCTCCTGCGCTTCTCAATATTGTTAGTGACCTTCATTGCCGGCGGCTCTATCATGCCGGAAACCCGTCTGACATTACCAGAATTATCCGACTCCGATCTGGGTTTCGCATGATTTGGCTTGATTATCCCTCTGGAGTTCAAATTATCTTTTACCCCTTGAACTACTCTCAGGCAAACTCTGCTTATATGCCTCACACTCATCTTCAATCTCCCTTGATTTCTCTTCAAGTTTGTTTTCTGTAAACCAGTTGTGGAGGGGTTTCGTCACTTTTGTGTTTTGAATCTTTTGATTGAGAAATTAACAGTGGAAAAATGAAGGTGAGTACTGCTAAATAATTTTGACTTTACTTGGTGAAAGGGCAAACGCCCTCTGTTTTTCGTGCAGTTAAGATACTGAGAAATGAATTGAAAATGTAATAAATACTTTCCAAAATGAACTGAGCAAACTTGGTAACAAAAAGATTTCGTAGCCTTCTCTAATTAAATGAGAAAATGGCGGTCACACAGATTAGGGCAACCGAACCTCTTCGCGGTCAGTGTCGGCCATGAGATTTTGAGGACCCTAGGCGAACTTAAAAAATGGGACTCCAATCATATACATGTTAAAAATATTAAAAAGACAAATCAATTATTTTTCATTTTATTTTATTTCTTAGATCCCTGTTTTTAATTTCTTTTAAAATTTAACAAAATGTTAAGCGTCTGAAAAAAATGATATCAATAAACAATAGTATTCTTACATAGACACACTAACTAATAAATGTTTATACACAAAATTATTCATAATAAAAAATTCTCCCTCGGTCTCAAAATTGTCTTGTTTGATCCGACACACAAATTAATGAAAAAACAATTGACTTGATTATTAATATTTGTATGATGTGTAGTTTTCTTTAAAACTCATATTCATATGACTTGTAATTAAAGTAGGAGGAACAATTAAGAACTGAACGATAAAAGTGTTGTCCAAAAAAGAAAATTTTCAATATAGATTAAAAAAATGGGACATGGAAAAAAGAATAACATGACAATAATTTTTGGACGGAGGGAGTAAACAAAATCTAAAAACCAAACTATTGATTAATTAACAAAATACTCATCCATAGCATATATATATATATATATATATATATAGTAAAAAGTGATATTAGGGGGACCTTTATGTGTTAAAAATCGGGGGCCCTAGGCAGCGACCTAGTGAGCCTTTGCTCAGGACCGACCCGGTTCGCGCTCGAGTCCAGATCTCATGTACCATAAAAATATATCACTTGTAGCTTGTGCATCACCAAGTCATATGATCCATAAATGACCCACGAGTGATGACCAATATTCTAATGTGTTTTTCCGGTCCATAATTGAGATTTTCTTTGTGAATTTATGTTCTCTAAACTTTCCAACACACCCAATTGACCTCCAAAATATCATCCAAACCCTCTCATCCGGCGACAGCGTATAATGCTCCTCTCCGCCTTCTCTCTTTCTCTCCTTTGTGCCACCCACCCCGATTACTTTGAGGTTCATGCATGCACACACAAATTTCTTCAATTAATTTGATTTTCAGGGCTTCCATTATCAACCTACTTGGGTTTTATTCATCCAAAATATTTATCGGATGTCCATTGATGAATAAAGGATATTTCTTGCATGAATAATTGCTGCCATTTTGTATTTTTAATTGATGAAATTAGGAGGTTTTAGTATTTAACTCATTTTATTTACTTTAATTTATAAATTTTAATTTTGTCAATGTTAATTCAAATCAAGTTTGTATGAAGCCAATTTGACAAAAAAAAAAATTGAATTGATGTATTTGGTTTAGCCGTAAAAATAACAATAAACTCTTTGATACAATTTTTAAAAAATAAATTACAAAGAAAGTGGAACGAGGAGAGAGAGAAAAAAAAGAGATACGAGGTGCTTCGTCCGTCCCTAAATTATTGTCATGTTTTCCTTTTTCGTCCATCCCAAAATAATTGTTTTGTTTGAAAAATTTTTTAGAACAACACTTTTACCCTTACATTTTTATCTTACTTTAATTATGAACCACATATACATGAATTTTAAAATAAATTATATATCAAACTAATATTAATAATTAAGTCAAATATATTTTCTTACCTCATACATTAATTTCACAAAAACGAGAATTTAAGGACGGGGAGCATGATAAGAGTGGTGGTGGATTTGGAACTGGTGTTTCTCTCCCATGCGCACGTGACATGCACTGTGCTTCGTCAAGATATTTTGGATGTGGAGAGTTGGCCATACGTGGATGTTGGCAGTTGCTCTCACACACGAGACTTGCACTGTGCTTTACCAAGATATTTTGGATGTTGGCAGTTGCTCTCACACACTATAATTAAATTTGCGTGGTTTACCATCCCTATTTATATATACTAGATTTTGTGTATCCGTTTATAACATGATATCAGTACAGAAATGATTGGTAAAATTATAAAAAAAGATCTTAGTAAAATAATACATGTCTAATAAAATTTAAAATAGTAAATCTTAGTTATACTAGATTTAATTCTGATTAATAATTAACAGCGAAATTATAATTAGATTACACCTCACCCTTATCTCTTTTGGTAGCACCAGTTCTCATCTCAGTTAAGGACATCTCCAATATGATATTGATAAGGTTATCACAATTTTTTAGTAGTATGATTTGGTTCATAAAAAAAAATTACCATTACGAAAGGTTCATAAATAATGAGTGGCTCATAAAAGAGTGGTTTAGGAGAACAAAAAAGAAAATATTGAAATAAGTAAGATAATTAATTATTTTGTGATAGGGGAACCTTTAAAAGTTGTAATACGAGAACAAAAGAGGAAATTTTGTTGCTTTTAGGATTTGACACATAAAAAACTATTTAAAGAGAGTAGTTGTTTGTAGGGGGAATTTCAAGTGGGTATAATTTTGAAAACATATTTTCATCTAGGACCATTAATTTTTTGTACATTTTATAAAACTACAAATTGTTTGCCAAATGACAAAAATGTCATTAATGAAAACAAAACTGATCCGACATTTTGGACGATCAATATAATCCAGAAATTCTGATGCCAATCACTGGCATCAGAATACATTTGACAGGATTTTGGACGACCAAAATAATCCAGAAAGTCTGATGCCAAGCACTGGCATCAGGATGCATCTGACTTGATTTTGGAGGATCAAAATTAATCCAGAAATTTTGATGCCAAGCCCTGGCATCAGGATGCATTTGACTTGATTTTGGAGGATCAAAATAATCCAGAAACTCTGATGCCAAGCACTGGCATCAGGATGCATTTGACAGCAATATGCAGGACCAAAATTAATCCATAAATTCTGATGCCAAGCCCTGGCATCAGGATGCATTTGACTTGATTTTGGAGGATCAAAATAATCCAGAAACTCTGATGCCAAGCACTGGCATCAGGATGCATTTAACAGCATTATGCAGGACAAAATTCAATACAGAAAGTCTGATGCCAAGCACTAGCATCAGGATGCATTTGACAGCATTATGTAGGACCAAATTCAATCCAGAAACTCTGATGCCAAAGCACTGGCATCAGGTTGCATTTAACAGCATTATGCAGGACCAAAATGAATCCAGAAACTCTTATGCCAAGCACTGGCATCAGGATGCATTTAACAGCAATATGCAGGACCAAAATGAATCCAAAAACTCTAATGCCAAGCGCTGGCATCAGGATGCATTTGACAGCAATATGCAGGACCAAATTCAATCCAGAAACTCTGATGCCAAGCACTGGCATCAGGATGCATTTAACAACAATATGCAGTACCAAAATGAATCCAGAAACTCTGATGCCAAGCACTGGCATCAGGATACATTCGACAGGATTTTGGAGGACCAAAATCAATCCAGAAAGTCTGATGCCAAGCACTGGCATCAGGATGCATTTAACAGCATTATGCAGGACCAAATTCAATCCAGAAACTCTGATGCCAAGCACTGGCATCAAGATGCATTTGACAGCAATATGCAGGACCAAATTCAATCCAGAAAGTCTGATGCCAAGCACTGGCATCAGGATGCATTTGGCAGTATTTTGGAGGACCAAATCAATCCAGAAACTCTGATGCCAAACCCTGGCATCATGATGCATTTGACAGTATTTTGGAGGATCAAATTAATTAAAAAACTCTGATGCCAAGCCTTGGCATCAGGATGCATTTGACAGCATTATGCAGGACCAAAATCAATCCAGAAACTCTGATGCCAAGCCCTGGCATCAGGATGAATTTGACAGTATTTTGGAGGACCAAATCAATCCAGAAACTCTGATGCCAAACCCTGGCATCAGGATGCATTTGACAGTATTTTGGAGGACCAAATCAATCCAGAAACTCTGATGCCAAGCCCTGGCATCAGGATGGATTTGACAGTATTTTGGAGGACCAAATCAATCCAGAAACTCTGATGCCAAACTCTGGCATCAGGATGCATTTGACAGTATTTTGGAGGACCAAATTAATCCAAAAACTCTGATGCCAAGCCTTGGCATCAGGATTCATTTGACAGCATTAGGCAGGACCAAAATCAATCCAGAAACTCTGATGCCAAGCCCTGGCATCAGGATGCATTTGACAGTATTATGTAGTACCAAATTAATCCAAAAACTTTGATGCCAAGCCCTGGCATCAGGATGGATTTGACAGTATTTTGGAGGACCAAAATGAATTCAAAAATTCTGATGCCAAGCCTTGACATCAGGATGGATTTCACATCATTTTGCAGGACCAAATTAATTCAACATTTTACGATTACAAAACAAAATACAGTAACACAAACATGGAATAAACTAAAAAATTTAATTATCACATTTTCAAACAAATTTGTCATTGTTTTTTGTTGTCCCCTTTCAAAATAAATGTTTCAGCCATCTTTACCCTATATTTAACAGCATCAATACTACTAGGAATCATTTGTCCTCTTAGCAAACATTCAATTAAAGAATATAGAAAAACACCACAATCTTCAGTGTTAGGATTTTGTTGTGGTGATTTTTCAAATATTCCAATGCTGCATTTGAATTTAGGCTTGTTCAGATCCTTGTGTTGTCCAGGAAAGAAATTCACAAGTATTTTCATTATGCGTTCAACATAATTTACCTACAGAGAAAATAACCAACAAAACTTAATCTAAAGACATTACTTAAAAGATAATACTAATAAAACAAAATACATTACTAATAAAATTCAAGCATAGTACTTACATGAAGGAGAGTGTGGCAAAGTATCAGGTGTCGAACACGCGTCAACACTTGACATGTACCCCTCCAGCGTAGGTGCTTCCTAGATGCCCACTGCAAACCATTGTTCCATTCACAGGAAAGATGACCCGAGTTTTTTGGTTGCAAAAATGTGAACCAACCTAACGCAACGAAACAATCAAATAGAAACTCTTTCAACGAGAAATTCCTTAGAACAAGCCTATGACGGCTTAGAGTTCAAGCACAAAGCAAGAAAACTCAAAAAAAATTTAAAAACTGCCGAAATAATGTTTAATAGGGTATTTATAAGCCCTAACAATCCAAACCCTAAAAGGAAAAGTCTTAAACAAAAAAGACGAAAAAAGCCCGAAAACTTCAAAGGCCCATAACAGTACTTAAATAGTGTTTTTTGGACTAAAAATGAACTGTTCATTGGGTAAACCTTATGAATCTTGTAGAGCTCGTCGAGAGCTTCAATTTGATATGCGGTGGGTCCCGTAATTCATTCGGACGCGAAAGTTATGCTCCGTTAAAGTTCTGCCGACCGTTAGGTGCTCTCTACTATTGCTTAACGGAAACTAACGGAGAAACTGTCAGACCAATAAAACTTAAACTAGACATAGGCATCATCAGAGCAGAAAAGGATTGAAGCACTAACATCTACCAGCAAATAGACCTAAACATAAATTATAACTAATAAACTAGACACACAGAATTCAATGTGTAGATGTGAGCTCTAACAAGATGAGAACAAACATCATCAGTCTATTAATGGATTTGAAATAACATTATTATTTTGGATCCCTCTCAGTGCCACCCTTCACTCTTCACATGGGTCTGTTGTGATAGAGATCGTCTCACAGCCTCACAGGAAACAAGGTGACATCTATGGGTGGTTTTTGAATCCACCCATAGATGACAACAAGTTAGGGGCACAAAGGGGATTCAGAATCACATTTCCATGAGATGGAAGAATGGCCAAGTTTCCATGACAATACAAAGTTGTTGAATGTAGTGTACTGAAACCCGAAAAGGAAACAAGAGATTACATTTGAGGACTGATAGAGGTAAGAAAATTGCCTTTAACTGAACAGGAACATGTAATATTTGATTTACAGTTGTTTGAACCAATTGGAAACAAAATAATACCTTTGAGATTACCTTAATGTTGTATTATATATCAGATGTACCTTTTACAGCCTCCGGCACAACACTGGCACGTCAGCGACTGCACCGTTTGAGCCCTAATTTGAGAAAACGTTATGTGTAGTTGTTGATTAAGAATTCAACAGCTCCTTTGCTTTCACTTTGGGTTTGACTGAGCGACCAAGAGAGATTTGCTAGTTGTGGTGCACACGAGCAAGGAAAGAATCAATGCGTCGTGGTCGGAGATGGATTCAGACACAATTGCTTCGATTAATGGTTGAAGATGAAGATTAGCGTGGGTTGTGCTAGGGATTTGGGATTTCAAAGTCGGGTTAGGGTTCGTATTTGAGAGAGAGAGAGAGCCTGATGATTTTGGGGAGGATTCGACGGATGAAGTCGTTGAAAAGGAACAGTGTCGTTGAAGAGGAACTGTGGTGAAATTGGGAAGCAATGTCGTCGATACGACACGAAGAGGTAAAGGGCAGTGATGTACTTTTGCCTTAAAATTGTACCTAAAAGATATGTCCAAAAAAAAGCTGGATTCATTTGAAAACATGTTTTAAAAAATGTACCGGCTCGTAATTTTTTCTTGTTTGTATTTTATTTTGGGCAAAAACTTATGTAAAATGGTCTTATGAATAGTTTTTGTAAAATGGATCCTCTTTATCCGACCCACCGTGTATTGGTGGGTTGAGCTATGAGAAAAAAGAGTTCTGTCTTACGAACTAAGATCCGTAAGACGGTCTTACAGGAAACCTGATGTGCGCAAAAACGCAACTCGGGTAAAAATATCCGATCGTATTAAGTAATAAAGTGTACATAAGTACGAGTTATCGATTCTACAGAGAATGTACGTAATTTTCACTCAAACTAAATACCAAAAGTAGGCTAACTAATTATATTTGAGCAAAAAGAAAGTGAATTAAAAACTAAAAATATAAACAACCTAAAAAAGCAATTAAATTTACACTACTGCGGAGGTGGTTTAGCAACAACAAATCAAAATAAAAAGATAGGAGTGTAATATTTCTAGTCTAGTCAGTGTTTAAATTAATCATTTTGTTACTTTTCTTTAACTTAAGTCTTGGTAGTCAGGCGCACAACATTATTCACTACGAGCTCTCGTAACGTATATCAAATCTAGCTACAACTCCTAGCTACCGACTCTCGCATTTTATAACATAATAGAAAATAGCAGCATGTCAAAATAAGCATCCAATAACTATCTACGTACGATCTCCTCTCGATCTCATGAAACGTAAACAATTATTATGATTTTCAGAATTAATAGCACGGGCTATCGCATCTTATTCTATAATTCTAGTGATCATCTAATGGTTCGCTACGCCATCAAAAACATAAAGAACACACAATAATAACTAAACACATGTGTAATATTTTACAAAAAGAAATTCTCTCAATTTTTCTACAAATCATATCGGTAGCCGAGACAAACTAAATTGGTTAACTACGCGATCTCGCATCTTATAGTCAACCATAACCTTCCCGACCTCGCAAATGGCTAAGATGGTTCGATCGCGTGTCAAAACAAGTCTCACAGTGACAATCGGTGTGTGTCACAAAAATACCAACTATTAAATTGATTGGTCCGAAATACAAAGGTAGCTCTCGCGGATCCTAGGCATTTCTAAAATCATTTAATTAATGGTCAATTAATTAAAAATATTAAACCCACAAAATAATAATCAAACATGAATGTGTACTAAATAAAGAGAGAAATTAAATTTAATTCACTACATTGGATATAGAAAAATAATTGCATTCAATGAATAATTTAAGCACAAACCAATTCCAAAATTACAAAATTAATCAACCCAAGAAAATACAATAAATATCTCAAAATATGAGTTGGAAGAATTAAACCGAAGAATCGCAAATCCGGGGTTGAAATCTTTTGCAAATGCATCATTGGCTCATGAATTGATGTTACAAACCTTTAAAGGTGATCAAGCTTTGGAGATTTGGTGAGGAAATTGGGGAAAATGGGTCTGGTGCCCCATTTAGGGCTAACAGCCCGAAATGTGGGCTTGACTTCATTTTTGGCCAACGGGTAGATATAAGGAAAGGGCAAAGGAGTGGGAACCAATAGGCAAGGGTAGTTTGGGGAAAGGATAGGACTTTTAGGGGTGAAAATGGATGGAAAAAGGGAGCTGGGTAAAGACTGGAAGACGGGTGATCCAGACTTGAAGTACGTGGGTTGTCCAGGTTATAATCCAGGTTATAAATAAGCTCGTGATGTAAGGGTGATAGGGTGAGAAGGCGGGTGGATGGGCTGGTTTGGGTCGGGCAGGCTTGGGTCCAAATAGGGAAACTGCAGGTCAGGGCGTGGATGAGCGAGTGACGTGGAACTCTGTTGGGCTGACAACGCAAAAGGTGAGCAAGTTTTTGGATTGGCACCGGCCTCTCCTGAGCATTCAGAAGTTACTCCGATGCCCCTGGGATTTAGGAAATGCAAGCCAAAGTCCTTCCCCCTCCATAGTTGTCATTTAAGTCCTCTGTTAGCGTTGTTACTCCTACGTTAGCCTATGTTAGCCTTGGGACTTTTGATGGACTTAACGGATTTTGATCGAATGATTCAATGCTCAACTTTGCAACCCTGAATTAATCGAACTTTGTGCTAAACACCATATAAATACTCAATTATGCATGAAAACTTACATTAAGTACAAATACGTAAATAATAATATTTTCAAGACATAATTAACTCAAAAATAATACAAAATACTCCGTAAAAGAAATATTCGCAAAAATTCGTAAAAATCTTGGGCTCATCAAGACCTACTCTTTATTTTTTTAAATATAATAGAATGAAATAATTATTTATCTCCATCATTCATGCATTGATAACAACATCGTCCTATGACACCGGCACAAAATCCAGTGCACACTAAAACCAGTTGTATTCGGCAAAATGCAGTTCTAATCTTGTTTGACATGCAAGGGTAAGATCGTCAATTCATATGCAATAACAACCTACCACCAAAACAATTGGCTTCTTTTTAACCAGGTGACTAGCCTCCTGTTTTCCCCAAAACATTGGGTCCTCTCCTCTCTCTCATCACTCTGTCTCTATATATAATCATCACACTCATCACTTCAGCTTCATCAATCCATAAAATCAGCCAAAGATAATCGAAGCCCATTTCATTTTCCAATCAAGAAAGATCAGAAATCAAAGAAACAGGAAATTATAAGGAAAAATATGAGTTCAGCAAGGATAGCATCGTGGATGGCAGCAGCCAGCATTGGATTGGTGGAGGCATTGAAAGATCAAGGCTTTGCCCGGTGGAATTATCCGATCCGGTCCCTCCACCACCAAGCCAAGTCCAATCTCCGGTCATTTTCTCAGTCCAAAAAGCTGTCTTCACCGGCGGCGGAGATGGTTTCGTCAAGCAGCAGGGCTAAACAAGAGAAATTGAAGCAATCGGAGGAATCGCTGAGGAAAGTAATGTACTTGAGCTGTTGGGGTCCCAACTAATAATGTAATCTGTACTACAACACTTTAATGAGTATATATATATATATATGATCAGAATTTTTCATGATTTTCTCTTTGCTACCACACCATCTCTCTAGAATTTGAATTTGAAGTATCAAGATTTGGGTCCTTTTGCTTCATTTCTTCTAATTATCATATTCATGGTTTCTACTCCAAAAAAAAAAAAAGACTAACTAAATAAATAAGTAAAATTTGTAAAAAAAAATTTATACAAAAGGTCTTTGGATCATCTCAATTGTCATTTACTCCCCAGGTTTCCAGCAGAAAGCCCACCATATTATTTTGTGATCTTTTATTTTAAGAGTCAATTTTAAAAAAATAATGTTAATCATCTTCATAATATTTTTATCATTTATATTTGATATTAATATATTAATTATGCTCAAGTATTTTAGTAATTATAACAAACTTTAATACTAATTAACATATTTCTTAATAATTAAACTTTTCAAATATAGATTTTTTGAATAAAACGGAGGGAGTACAATATTTGTATTTACTTTCTTAAATTTTAGTTGATAATGAGTCATAATCTAAAAGTCATTTGTATAAAAACAAATTACACGGCCAATGGTTGAAAATATATAATACAATACAGTTCATAGTTGTAAATATATAATTGACTAAAGCTATTTAAGGGCTGAGATTGATTCATTTACTGAGATCCTACGGTCATTATCACTCATCGAGTTCACATGTGTGAACGGCGGTTGAGCAATTACCCCCTCTCTCTCTCTCCAACTCCCCACACTATTCACGGTTGATGGCTGCTAATCCTTCCTCCACCAAACTCACGTCCATTTTTTTCGATATTTTAATTAATTAATCAATTTTATGCAAAAAAAATCGTAAGTTTTGTAATTTGAAATATTTGATTTTTTTCTTTTTAACTTTTATCGTAATTAACTTAATCAATTTATTTTTTGAAACTGAATCTCAATTTAATTTATGTCTAAGTTTTGAATATTTCTATTTTAATTTTTTTTCTTTTTAATTGTTATCGTAATTAACTTAATCAATTTAATTTTTTTTCGGCCCGCAATTTCGTATACAAATAATATTTTAAAAAAATCGTAAGTTTTGTAATTAGAAACATTTGTTTATTTCTTTTTAACTATTATCATAATTAACTTAGACAAATTATAAGTAAATATTAATTCATTTTCACATTATCTGTTTCATTTATTGATAATTTTACAAACTGGCGCCGTGTCATCAGCACGGGCAAGAGTACTAGTGTAATTCTAAATAAAGTCATATTTGACGAAACTAATTTCTCAAGATTTTTTTGAATTATATATACTACTGTAATATTATTATTTTCATTAGAAATGAAACATTTTTTTTTCAACAAACGAATAAGGAACAAGACACTATTTTTTGTGCGAAGCATGATATGCAATGTTTTTTAATAACAAATGAACAGCCAATCTTTATTTATTAATATAAGTTTTCATAAGAATAGGAAGTGAATTATTGAAGATTTCAATAAATATTTTATGATTAAACTTATAAAAAGACAGTAAAATTAGGACATATATATTGAAAAGAATAGTGACAAATTTTAATGAAATTGAGAGTAATTTAATTTTAAAAAATATAGATAAATTGTATCTAATTGAAAACTTTGATAAAAATGAGATATTAATTAACTAAGTTTGAGTCACTAAATATGGATACTATCATGAACCAATTGAGTGTTACATGATAATTTGGATAAATCCATTATCTATTCAAAATAGTTAATGGACATTATTGGATAATATTCAATTCTATTCATTAATAAATGGATATTATCCGGATAATACCCAATAAATAACATCATATTTTAATTTGTGTTTGAGTATAACTTTCCTAGATATATTATTATTCACTAACCACAACATAAAAAAATATGCACAAAACTATACAAAAACACATAAACACATACACACACACACTAGCTATATATATATATATATATATATATATATATATATATATATATATATATATATATATATATATATATATATATATGCTAGCACTCATACAATACCTGCTCAAAGAATAACACAACCATAACTTGTGTTAATTGTAATTGGCAAACAAAACAATCATAACTTGGGGACCTTTCTAGGAAACTCTATATCACAAAATGCTTAAGTTGTTTCGGTACATGTTGGCTATAAAATATTTTTGTTTTTTCAAATAAATTAAAAAAATTATAGTATAATCAAAAAAAGTAACGATGCAAAGATTAAAAAAGACAACAAGTAGTGAATAGTCAATCATTCTTACATCCAACGATTATACTAACAAACACCCACTACTATCAGACCAATGTACTCCCTCCGTTCCGAGCAAAAAGTCTAATATTTCATTTCGAAATATTTCACTTAAATAGTCAACTTTCAAAAATTGTGACATAAAAATGTCATTTTATTACTTGTGCTACTAAAAATTAATGAAATGAAATGGATCATCAAATATTAAAAAATGCATATTTTTTGTTAAAAATGTCATAATTTGTGGTCATGAATTTTTATTAAAAAAATACATATTAAACTTGTGTAAACTTTATTTTCTTTTTATCTTGTCAACTTTTAATTTCTAGCTAAATATTTTTTAAATCAAATGAAATGGAACAACAAATATTAATCTAAATAAATGAAATGGAGCCAACTACTAATTTAACAAAATGAAATTGACAAGTAAATGAAGAGTGTGCGGTACAATAAGTTGATGCAATTTAGGTCCAATTCTTACAAAATACAAAAAAAATTAAATACTTATATTCATTATAATTATAAATAATCCAAAACAAAATAATAAATAAGTTCATAATAATCAACAACTTTTATGATTACTTATTTATATTTATATTAAACTTTCAAATAAATTTCAAAAAGGGTTCTAGTCTAGTAGTAGGAAGCTTTGATGTAAAATTACTTTATTCAAGTTCAAATCTTGTTAATAGCAAGTTCTATTTCTATTTATTATCATTTTTAAGTAAAGAACATATAGTAGTGGTGGTAGTGGCGGTGATGGGCAGCAAGCGGTGGTGGAGGTTGGGGGCAGATGGTGGTGGCGGTGGGCAAAGGTGTCGGTGGCAGGTGGTGGCAGCGGTGGGCAGTGGGTGGTGGTGATTGGTGGCGATTGCCGGAGTTGGAAGTGGCAGCGGTGGGCGGAGGCGGGTGGTGGTGGTGGCATTAGTTGATAAACCAAATGGTTGTGGTGACATTAATGGATAAACCCAATGGATAACCGGTTAATATCCATAAATTATCCATTTTGTTATTGGTCTCTAATGGGTGTTATCCATTAACACCCATTAACTTAATTGAGTGTTAATGGATAACACCCAATTAGTCTTTTTTAACGTTTATATTGGATAATCCAATGGACTTGATAAAATTTTGCCACCCCTACCCCCAAGGTATGCTTACATGTTGCAACACAAAAAATAACGACACACTATAATCTTAAGGTAAATGATATTACGAGATAGAGTTAGTAACAATTGTTAGCGGCCTGATCCAGTTCTGCAGTAATGAGTTTTAGGGAAGAAGTAGAAGATCCACGAGATTCTGAATCTTTGTCCTTAAGACAAAAACTGGCACCGTATATGGAATGGACGGGTGTTGAGTCTCCCAGGAGACCAGACCTTCCAGCTTCAATCATCGGCGAATCGGACACGCTGCTGTAATCTCTGTTTGGACAGAAAGGTGGTGCATTGAAAGAGAAGAGTTTTTCGTATCTGAAAATCTGTTTTCATGCAGTATTTGTATGGCGGTTGGGAGCAGTTCGTTTCAGACACAAAACTGTCGGTAACCACCGTTGTCTGAGGAGGCGTAACTGTTGTATAGGTTCAAAATGGTCACACACAGCTTGAAATGAACTGGCAACAAAAAGATAGGGTTTCAGCAAGTCAAGCAAAGCGAGCGACATGTGCGCGTGTGTTTGGACCTGCACTTAGCTAGGTCTGTCCTCCTATACAAAAGTGTAGTGGCCCAAGGGCGGAATGTTAAGTTTAAAAGCTTTACTTTATAAAATAGAGTTGTTTTCTTTTTATTCCCAATGTGAGATTCCTTACTTCCTACTTTACGTAACTTCCTCATTCAATTTTATTGAAACATGTTTCCAACAACAATAATTTCAACTATAGCATATATACTGTTGTTTCAAATTTTAGTCGGATCTCTAAATTTTAAACAAATTATGTGGAATATACATGTAAGCACATTGAAAGGGTAAAACAGTAAATTTTGGTTTTGAAAACAAACCCACATATTATGGCAATCTTTTTGTTTTTTGCTCTCACAGAACAAGATAACTATCTATAACCTTTCAATCAAAGTAGTCGCAAATAGAGTCCAACCGTGGTGAAAGTAGATAGAATGGTTTTCAAAAGTTTAAGGAATTCATAATCTACTTGCCAATGAAGGTTTTCAAAAGTTTAAGAAGCTACTTGCCAATGAGGTGGGGGTGGGCACGTTTATCAACACCCAAAACCAACTTTAGAGTTCTTTTAATGAAACTTAATCCCACAATTCCATCCCCAATCCATCTTTAAATGAATCGCAACAAAGTTTAGTATGAATAGTAGTTTAAGTATGTAATATTTTATTCTAATTGTGTTGAAAAGTAGGAATAAATTATAATTAAGGTTTGTAGTTGAAATATGAGTGAAGTTAGGTTTGTTAGTTGATATAGAAGGTTTAAAGTTTTTGGAGGATTATAAAATTATTGGAGGTGAGTTATTTTTTAGAGTGTGATATTGGGGTGGGGAGGGTTTCAATTGTTGTGGATGCCCTTATAACCATGATCAATCACATAGAGGCGACATGGGGGAATATATAAACTCGAAAGCATATAAAGAAATATATATATATATATATATATATATATATATATATATATATATATATATATATAAAGTTGGTGAGGAACACTATAATTGTGTCACTTCACATTATCTTTGGATAAATCCATGTGGAAGCTTTAAAAACTTTTGATTTTCTAATCATTAGCTAATAATAATACATAATAATAATCAATATGATAAAATGTATTAGTATTAATATATATAACTTCTTATATTGTCAATAGTAGAAGACTTATATTTAAAAACTTTTATAAATAACATTACTTCTAACCAAGGTGGGATAAAACCATTCAAGGTGAGATATTACTTCTAATGACTCACTTTTAACATCATATTTTAAGTTTTGATATCTTATTCATCCAAAATTTGATTTGGACAAATAAATATATTATTTCGAAGTTTTTGCCGAGTAGAACACATTTACACAATTACTTTTATCAACAAACAAATGACACATAAAGAAATTTGTGTCTCAAGTTGCACAATTTCTTTCACGAAAAACACTATTTTTTAATAAGTATTATACTTTAAATCTTGATATCTTATTCATCCAAAACTCGATTTGGACAAATAAATATATCATTTTGATGTTCTCACCAAGTAGAACACATTTGCGCAATTAACTTCGCCAACAAATAAATGACACGTAAAGAAATTTGTGCCTCAAGTTGCACAATTTCTCTTACTAAAAACATTAATTTTTTAACAAGTATTATTTATACTTTAAGTCTTGATATCTTATTATCCAAAACTCGATTTGGACAAATAAATATATCATTTTGATACTCTTACTGAGTAGAACACATTTGCACAATTACCTTCGCCAACAAACAAATGACACGTAAAAAAATTCGTACCTCAAGTTACACAATTTCTTTCACTAAAAACAATATTTTTTTTCAACAATAGAATAGATGTATCTCATATTGGTTAGAAATTGATGTTGGTTTTAAAAATACTATTATTAAGTACCAATACAAGAAATGCATCATACATTGGTTGGAAAGTGATTTTGATTTTCAAAGTCATTTGATAAAAGATTTTTACCATTATTACCAATTACCAATAAAAGATGTATATCTCACATTGGTTAGAAAATGATGTTAAGTTTAAATTATTTTATATTATTACCAATAAAATAGATGTATAACACATTGTTTAAAAAGAAAATGTTAGCTTTTAAAGTCTTTAGACTAAAGACTTTCTCTTTTACAAGAGATGTATCTCACATGGTTACAAAATATTCTATTATTATTACCAATAGAAGATATGTATCACACATTAGTTAGAAATTGATGTTTGTACTAAAAATACTATTATTAATTACTAATTGAAAAGATGTATCATACATTGATTAGAAATTGATGTTGGTTTTCAAAGTTTTTTAATGAAAGACTTCTACAATTATTTTCAATAGACGATGTATATCTCACATTGGTTAAAAAATGATATTTATTTAATTATTTTAGATTATATAAAAGACTTACTATTATTAGCAATAGAATATATTGATTATATATATATATATATATATATATATATATATATATCACACATTTGTTATAAATTGATGTTAGTTTTAAATTACTATTAATACCAATAAAAGAGATAAATCTTACATTGGTTAAAAAGTGATGTTGATTTTAAAAGTCTTTAAATCAAAAAACTACTACTACTATTACCAAATGATGATATATATTACACATTGGTTAGCGAGTGATGTAGGCATTAAAAGTCTTTTTATAAAAGACTTAATACCAATAGAAAAAAATATGTATTTCACATTAGTTAGAAAAGTAATATTAGTTTAAAATGTTTTTAAATAATGTACATCGCATTGGTTACAAAGAGATCCACATTATTTAGAAACATATATTGGTTATAAAATTCATAGATAAATGAATTTTTATGTTATTATCAATACAAGAGATGTATCACACATTGTTTACAAAGAGATATTGGTTTCAAAACTATTTAGATAAAATGTTACTACTATTATTATTTTTATATTATAACCAATAGAAGAGATGTATCGCACATTGCTTAGAAAAAGATATTGATTTCAAAAGTTTTTATATAAAAGACTATTATTATTACTATAGAAGAATGTATCTCACGTTTATTAGAAATTAATGTTGATTTTAAAAATACTATTATTACCAATAGAAAATATATATACCACATGGTTAGAAAATGATGTTTGTTTTAAAAGACTTTAGATAAAAGTCTCAAACTTTTATTATCAATAGAAATAGAAAAGAAATATCTAACATTGTTAGAATATGAAAAAAGTGTATCTTACATTGTTTAGAAAACGATGTTAGTTTTAAAAGTTTTATTGTAAATACTTTCACTCTTATTACCAATAAAAGATATGCATCTCACATTGTTTAAAAATAAATGTTGGTTTAAAACGTCTTTAGATTATTATTTTTTTATTACAAATAGACTAGATGTATGTATCTCACATTGGTTATAAAGTATTCTACTATTATTATCAATAGAAAAGATGTATCACACATTGGTTATAAATTAATGTTGATTTTAAAAATAATATTATTACCAATAGAATAGATGTATCATACATTTGGTAGATGGTAATGTTTGTTTTTAAAGTCTTTAGATATAAGACGTCTACCATTATTATCATTTATCAATAGAATATGTATATCTCACAGTAGTTAAAAAGTGAAGTTGATTTTAATTTTAGATAAAAGACTTTTACTATTATTACTAATAGAAGAGATATCCTATATTTGTTAAAAAATGATGTTGATTTTAAAAGTCTTTAGATAAAATACTTTTACTTTTATCATCAATATAATAGAAGAGATGTATCCCACATTATTTAGGAAGAGATGTTAGTTATAATTTTTTTAAAAAAAACAAGACTTCTACTATTATTACCAAATAGGGATATGTATTACACATTGGTTAGAGAGTGCTGCTGATTTTAAAAGTTTACAATTATTAGCAATAGAAGAGAAGTATTTCACATTGGTTATAAAAGTGATATTGGTTTAAAAAGTTTTTTAAATAATGTATCTCACATTGGTTACAAAGAAATGTATCTTACATTATTTAGAAATGAGTATTGATTATAAAAGTCATTGGATAAAGACATCTTTTGTTATTACTAATAGAAAATATGTATCCACAGACAAGTAAGTGCAGTTTAGTGGTAAGACGCTTTACCCATACCTAATAGGTCGTGGGTTCTAGTCACCAAGGGGGTAAGTGGGGAACCACTACTGATCCTCTAAAATAAAGAAAAAAAAAAGCCCCTAAGGGGGTGGCCCAGTGGTAGACATGGGGCTTCACAATGTGTGAGGTCTCAGGTTCGATCCCTTCCCATGCCCCCCTTAGGAGGAAAAAAAAAACTAGATTTCTTGGTTCAGACAATGAAGTGCAGCTTAGTGGTAAGACGCTTCACCTACACCAAATAGGTTGTGGGTTCGAGTCACTATGTGGGTAAGTGGGGAACCACTATTGATCCTTTTTTAAAAGAAGAGAAAAAAAATGTATCCACATTGTTTAGAAATGAATGTTGGTTAAAAAGTCTTTTATCTACTACTATTATTACTAATAGAAAATATGTATACCATATGGTTAGAATGTGGTGGTTGTTTTAAAGTCTTTACAAAAAAAACTTAAACTTTCATTACCAATAAAAATATAAAATAAGTATCTCACATTGTTTAAAAATGAATTATGATTTTAAAAGTTTTTAACAAAATAACTTCTAATATTATTACCAAGTTAAATGTTAATTTTAAAAGTCTTTAGATCAAAAAAATAACTATTATTATTAATACAAAATATTTATCTCACATTATAAGTCAGAAACTTATATTAATTTTAAAAGTATTTAGGTAAAAAAATCGTTTAATATTAGTAACAATAGAAGAAAAAATATAACCATGAAAGAAATTAACAATCTAATTATAATGTTCAAAAGTTATATTATTATTACAAAAAATATATATATCCCACATTGTATCCGTGCGAAGCATGAACTAAATAGCTAGTTCAAAGGAAAAGTAAAACAGAGGAAGAAGGAGAGGTTACGAAACAAACGGTGAAAGAAGAATGCCAGAATCTAGGGATTTATTTTTAAGACTAAATTTACCGTTTTACCCTTTTAAAGGTGCTTACATGCACATTCCATATTATTTGCTTAAAATTTAGAAATTTGACTAAAATTTAATCCAACGGTATATATGATATAATTGATGTTATTACAAGCTCAAACTCGTAAGAGCATCTGCAATGTGATAAATGGGGCATTTACAAAAATGGCCAAGTCAAAGATGACTTGGTCATTTATAGCCTCACTTAAAAAAATACTCTTTTATGGCCTGGTTTATTGAAAAATCACTGATAAACCACGACTGGTTTATCGGTAAACCAGTAAAAATTCACCGCTCAACATACGAAAATTTCTGGTTTATCCACTGGTCGACGGATAAACCAGTTGTCGACCAAGGTTTACACTGGTTTACACTGGTCGACCATTGGTTTATCCAAGGTTTACACTGGTCACTGGTTTATCCAAGGTTTACACTGGTTTACACTGGTCGACCACTGGTTTATCAGGTCGACCAAGTGGTTTACACTGGTTTATTGATAAACCAGTGTAAACCAATTGGTCAAAGACTATATATGTTCATTAACCGGGTCAAATGGTCATATTTGACTAATGCCACGTGATAAATTCTTATATAACTTCTTAGATGGGTTCCACTGTCACCTATACATTTTTATCTTCTTATCCACTTAAGAATATATCTTCCAATTGTACAATTTTTTTTATATATATACTTACATAAAAAAATATTAAATTTAACACCATCCCAAATAAAATAATCCCCCCCCCCCCACACACCACCTGCAGCCGCCCACTTTCTTTTTGCTTTTTCGGCCAAAAGTGGCTTCCTATTTTGGAAATTAATTATCTCTCTCTTTTCTACTTTGACAATAGGTGGTCACTATCCACTATTCTCAATGCACTAAAAAATTCACTTTTGATATATCGGGGATGCTCTAATATCGGGACTCTAATCTTGAAGTAGTACAAAATGAACTCAAAAGACTTTTTAACTTTACCCCCTATTTGTGATATTAACATTTTTGTTTGGACAATTGTTTTTTCGGTCTACTTTGTACCACCATAAGATTATAATATACCACTATTACTTGTACCGTATCTTATAAGAATGTTACCTTATACTCCATAGAGACGGTAAATATATTATAGTTGTTATGGGCTTAGCTCAGTTGACTAAAAGCTAGTAAATTTAAATACATGGTCAAAAATCGAGTCATAACAACCGCAATGTGGGGGTTTCATCCTCTTATAGGGGTGACTTCTTATAA
This sequence comes from Codonopsis lanceolata, assembly GCA_013146195.2. NCBI lineage: Eukaryota > Viridiplantae > Streptophyta > Magnoliopsida > Asterales > Campanulaceae > Codonopsis > Codonopsis lanceolata. The sequence goes on from CM028381.1 coordinate 56,455,867, forward strand.
ATACTAGACACAAGTCCTCCTAACTACTTAATCGCTGAATCACCATGATTTTTCCTTTTATATTTTTATGAGGCTGAGGTGTAGGAGCTCTCGGAGGGAGAGTTTCCCCATTTGTATACGTTAAATATATTGTAGTTACACTACTATTATTAACCCAAATCCAAGGTACTACTTTTTTTTTAATATAAAACAAAACAGCCCACTTAAATTCTCAATTATGCACCCCAAAATCAGTTGTATATCTTGTACTGCATTATGCTAATGTAGTTGTAAACTTGCTGACCATCAAGGGTAATATCGACTACTCACTAGGCAAAACCAACCCACCACCAAAACCATTGGCTTTGTTAACCAGGCAGCTGGTCTGCCTACCGTTTTCCCCCAAAACATTGGGTCCTCTCCTCTCTCTCATCACTCTGTCTTTATATATAATCATCACACTCATCACTTCAGCTCCATCAATCCATAAAATCAGCCAAAGATAACCGAAGCCCATTTCATTGTTCAATCAAAAAAATACCAGAAATCAAAGAATCAAGAAACTAGAAAGAAGGATATGAGTTCAGTAAGGAGAGCATCGTGGATGGCAGCAGCCAGCATTGGATTGGTGGAGGCATTGAAAGATCAAGGCTTTGCCCGGTGGAACTACCCAATCAGGTCCCTCCACCACCACGCCAAGTCCAATCTCCGGTCATTCTCTCAGTCCAAAAAGCTGTCTGCACCGGCGGCGGAGATGGTTTCGTCAAGCAGCAGGGCTAATCAAGATAAATTGAAGCAATCGGAGGAGTCGTTGAGAAAAGTAATGTACTTGAGCTGTTGGGGTCCTAACTAATATTAGTTAAATAGTATTCATTAATTATAAATGTAAAATGTAGTACAACATTTTATAGATAGAACGTTATGTGTATATATATGATCAGAATTTTTCATAATTTTCTCGTTGCTACCACAATATCTCTTTAAAATTTAATTTTGAAGACGTGGGTTCTTTTGCTTCATTTGTTTTGACAGTGTTATGAATGTGTTGGAAGAATCTTCCTAATTCGACTCATCGTGTGTTGATGGGTTAAACTGTGAGAAAATATTGTTTCGTTTTACAAATTAAGATCAATAATACGGTTTTACAAAAGACTTGCTAAAAAAATTAGAGATAATTGCAAAAAAAACCCTGACATATTTTGTGTTTTGCAAAATTAACCTCGTGTTTTGATTTTCACCAAATTGAACCTCCACCTATTTTTTTTTGTTTTGCAATTCAAACATTCCGTTAAAGTGGAGTTAATTTTTTTAACGTGATGATGAGTTGGCTGCCCAGTTGGCAGCTGACGTGGACACTACACCTTCCAACTGATTTTTCCCGCTTTTTTTCATTGCAAATTAAACTCTGTACATTTGTTTGTATTGCAAAAATAACCTTGGTCAAACCATAGTTTATTTCCCGCCATTTCGATTGCAAAATAAACCATGTACATTTGTTTGTTTTTGCAAGATGAACCTTGGTCAAAACCGTAGTTTATTTCCCGCCATTTTGATTGCAAAATAAACCCTGCACATTTGTTTGTTTTTGCAAGATGAACCTTGGTCGAATTATTTGTTAATTCCCGTCCTTTTTATTGCAAAGTAAACCTTGTATATTTTTTTTTGCAACATAAACCTTGCCAAAAACCAGATTTTGGCTATATATATACTCATTTCATCCTAAAAAAAATTCATATCATTCTCTAACTAACAATCCATTTCATTAATTATATTTTTTATTTCACGATGAACACAGTTCGCTGTCATTGTGGAAGGATGGTTGTCATACGAACATCATGGACAAATCAAAATCCAAGAAGGAGGTTCTTGGGTTGTGAAAAATATGTGGTAAGTTATTGATTTTTAAAAATTTTAATTTACTAAAAAATTATTATTTTTATTTACTTGTTTTATTTTTTCTGTTCTTGTAGCTTGAAAGGGGATGTCGATTTTTCCTCTGGTTTGATCCTCCTCTAAAGGCAGTTGAAGTGGAAACTAAAAAAAGCAACAAATGCCTTTGGTTTTGTTTTGTGTTATCATTCGTGTTCAACCTCATCTTCATTTTAATCATAATCGGGCATGATTAAGCTTTCGGAGTATGGAAGTATTAAGAAATGGTTGGGGTTAATTTTGTGGTATTGTATATTTTTGTTGGATGTGTTAAAATAGAAACTTATTAAACCCCTAATGTATTCTCTTTATTTTGCCTATTGGAAATGAATGGAATATTTTAGTTTTTTTTTATGTAAGAAATCCTGATGCATATGTATATCATCAACAAACTGCTGCAACAAACACCAAATTATTTATATTATACAAAGACAATGAAACACAAACACAATTCCATGTATTATACCCAGACTTCACTACAAAACAAAACAAAAAAATCCCCAGTAGCAATCACTCATGTATTTCATGTACTATGTTCAAAAAGGCTCTGTATTCCATGCACTATGTCCAAAAAATAATACCCTGATCATGCATATGTATATCATCAACAAACTGCTGCAACAAACACCAAATTATTTATATTATACAAAGACAATGAAACATAAACACAATTCCATGTATTATACACATACTTCACTACAAAACACAAAAAAAATCCCCAGTAGCAGTCACTCATGTATTCTATGTACTATGTTCAAAAAGGCCCATGTATTCCATGCACTATGTCCAAAAAGTAATACCCTGATCACTGCAAAACAGAGAAAATGCAATAAAATAAGTCAGATGAGATTATACAAATATACACCAACAACAAGCAATAATTAAAATAATAGACTAACCTAAAAGAGTCTACTCATCAAGGTCAATATGTTCTCCAGGCTTGAATCCAGATTTGGTTGAGAACCTGACATTAAGCAATCTGAAAGACCTCCTAGGGCTCTGTGTTGAAGCAGCTGCAGCTTGTCTTGGAGTAGGTTCAGGTTGTGTAGAAGGTGGTGGTGGTGTTGAAAGAAGTTGGCTCATAGTAAATTCCTCAGGTTCTTGGTCTTGTTGTGGCTCATGCAGTATATTTTCTTGGACATTTTCTTGTTGTGGCTCATGCAGTACATTTTCTTGGTCTTCCATTGGTTGATGATCAGTTTGGGATTGATTGGCTTCCTTACTTGGACATTTTCTTTTGTTATGCCCAATTTCCTTACAAATGGAGCATTTCACAGTATTTTTGACATTGCTCTCAAGTTGACCAGGTTTACTTGGACACTTTCTTGCACTATGTCCAAGTAACTGACAATAAGAACAAGTGACTGACCCACCCCCTCTACCTAGTTTCTGAATCCCAACAGGTGTACTGTTATCTTGATTCTCATTAGGTTCTGTCCTCCTCAATTTTTTTGGCCTCCCAGCCTTTTTCTTCTTCCTAACTGGAGCAAGGATAGGTGGTAGCCCTGTTTTTTTTCCACATTTCAGATCCATGGATTGCATCCAGTGTATTGTTGTAAAGCTTGATGTACAATTCTCTCTTATACCAGTGTGACACAAAGTCCTCCACTTCCAAACCACTATAACACATGGCTGACATACCATGAACACATGGGATTCCAGTGAGCTCCCACCTTCTACAAGAACATGTCTTCTTTTCCATGTCAACTATGAACTGTGTTCCCCTACTTAAAACCTCAAACTTTGAGTTTCCTGTCCAGGTAGGTACACAATGTGTGGACTCTATCTTGGTTTTCTCTACAATGACATGAATCTTAGGACATAACAAGCTTGTTTTTTTCTTCATCTTATCTCTCAACACATGTGTTCTTCTCATCAGTATTGCCCTAATGTTCTCCAACATGGTGATTATAGGCTTATCCCTAGCTTCTAGGATTGCTGCATTAAAACTCTCACATAAATTATTTAGCAGAATATCACATTCTGGCCATGTGCTAAAGTGTGACCTAGACCATTGTTGAGGTGGCTTTGCATTAAGCCACTTGAATGCTTCTTATCCTTTAAATTCTCCATACATTTCTCAAAAAAGCAGGATTTGAAGCCCTTGCATCCACGCCTATCTTTCAATACAAGACCTTTGTGTATAAGCTTGAAGTTGTTATACAAATACCTAACACAAAACCTATGCTCGAGTTTGGACACAAGAGTTCAAGTGCAGAACCAATCCCTATAATTAAACATTTAAACAATTAAACAATTAAGAGTTTAACATGATTCTTAAATTAAACAATACAAGCAGGTTGTAATATATTATAAACAAAGGTAAAAGGTAAAAAGTTCAAGGGTAATGTACCTTCTGTTTATCTGACATAAAACTCCAATGGTAGGAGTTGACCATTTTGATATCCTTCTTCAACAAATCAATAAACCACAACCAGATCGCTTGTTTTCACTTTCCACAACAAAGATACACAAATGGATAAGTACAATTATTTCCATCTATGCCCACAAGAATATCCCTCCCCGGGACCTTTCAAATGGCGACCATCCAGCCCAATTATTGGTCTACACCCTTCTAAAAACCCTTTCTTTAATGGTCCAAGGCGTACGGTCTTTGAAATCTATTAAGCTCATCCGTCATCAACTCCAGCGGTTGAACGAGGGCTAGCCCTCCTTAATTCCTCACAATAATCATTCAACCTGTATATCTTGCTCCTCCTCCGTACCTCAGACGCCTTTAATGCCATTTGCTTAGCCCGAAACACTTATGTATTGACACTTTTGCTTGGTGCTCACCAAAACATCACTTGCAATGTGTGTAATGGCATATGAGTATTGGACCTAAATTTCTCCAAATATTTCTTAGCAATCCACTTTGCTCTGACATTTCTATTATAGAAAGTCCTATAACATTTGTGGACTGGATTGTATGTCCTCACTTGAAACTGATTCTTGCCTTGAACCTTGGATATATAAACCATCCAATCACATCCATCCTTACACACTACCCTCACCCTATTCTTCTCACTTTTGGCATATCTTATGAGTTTCCCCACTTAATGTTGTGTAACAAAGATCCTTAAACTCTCGCAATACTACTAAATGTCATCCCAATTTTAAACCTAGGGTCTTCCATATCAGTATCTCTGTTGAATTCAGTAAATGTTACAACTTTTTCCCATGTTTCTTCATCACTTTCACCATCTAAACTAGCCAAATCATCATCACTTACAGGAAACTTATCATTAAAATTCTCAATTCCTTCCACATCAATGGAACAGTCAACAACCCCTTTTCCTTTGTCATTTTTTTGTTATTTACACCACCCCATTCAAAGATTCTTATCAATATTTGCATCAAACAAACCATCATCACCCAGATCATAATCACTGTCATAAAAATTATCATCCTTATCAAATGACTCATCACTATCATCATCATCATCCCCTATATTTACCTCCCTTGTATTGACATCCCCTGTATTGACTTGGCCCCCAACTACCTCATTTTTTAATCCTAAATCAACATCTATATCAAGTTCTAAATCAAGTATAGGTGATTCCAAAACTTTTTAACTTTACCCTCTATTTGTGATATAAACATATTTTTTGGGGGGCAACTTATTTTTTTATTTTTTTTGCTAGAAATCATTTATTTTGAGACTGATGGAGTAACAATTATATATTTCTTTACTACTTCATTCATTTCAGGTAAATAGTTTATTATTCTATTTTGAGATGTTTCAATTAATGAGTTCACTTTCAAAATTTAAGGTATAAAAATATAATTTTATTATTAATGTATTACTAAAAATGTTATTTTTTTAAAAAAAGTTTTATTTTCAAATGGACATCCTTTGCCCGAAACGGAAGTAGTATTAGATTGTAAACAATAATATCTATGGGTGGACCAAAAACTATTACTCCCTCTGTCCTAAGATATATAATGTTTTGGGAGAGTTATTTTGTTTCAAAATAAATGACAATTTGTAATTTTTAAGAAACTTTTTTATTTTCAATTCTACATATATTTATTGACTCTGTAACTCGTATTTGACTCTGTGTACAAGAATATTAAGTCATCTCATCAATGTTTGGACAGAGACAATTTAATCTTTACAACATATTTCCTTGATCTGTATTAAAAAAAAAAACCTTCTAAAACGTCATATATTTTGGAAGAGAGAGTAATTACAAAACAAAGCAAGGTAAATCAAGTTCTCCCTAAGACCGGAAGAACAAGAGGGTTAGAGCGTCTATAATGGACCAACTACAAACTTTCCAAAAACCTATTATAGATATATTAGTTCTCACTACCTCCACAATGGGCCGCTACAAGAGCCTTTGATCTCTAAACCCAGATAAATCACTCTTCAAATTAGAATAGTAATTTACCTTGCACAGTAACTATTCTTTCATTTCTTCTTTTATTATTTCAGCTTTGTTTTATTTTCAAAGAGAGTTTTTTTTTTTTTTTGAGGAAACAAAAGATATCAAGTTTGAAAAACTGAATCCAGCACCAAAGAAAAAGAACGCTGGAAACAAACTCGAAGATTGTATTACAAACCGATCGTACTAATTAAACCCTTTGCACTCCAATCACCTAGTGACAACATCAAGTAATTGTAATTATTAAACTACATAACTTTATGTTCATAGAATATAAATTTAAATTTAAAATTTTAAAATATTTTATTCAAATTATGGTAGGAAAATAAAAATAAAAAAGATGAAAAATAAATTGGTAGTTAGGTTCGTTAGATAAGATTTAAGATATTATAAGTTTTTGAAGAGTTATATAGAAAGTGTTTATTGGATGAAATTTTTTTATAAAAAGTTCAAAAAAATATATAACCGACTTCCTAAGAGGAAGAGAGCAAATAGCAATGGTGAGACTTCCTCCTCATCTTCCTATACATGCCAATGAGGATAGAGAGTGTGTCATCTTCTAATTTTGGAAGAGAAGGCTGAAGGAGGAAGAAGGAACGCTAAGCTGGGCGTTGGTGTGCACGGAGGGGATGGCTGGGCGCGTGTATTTCACACAGGGAAGAGGGAAGTGAAGGGCTTGGATGGTGGGGCCCACCATCATAATTTGTGAAGAAATTTTAAAGCCAATCGTTTAATTTTTAAAACTTTTCAGAAACTAAAGTTTCTGTTTTAAAAAATGGTGGTTTCACTGCTTTTTTTTTTTTTTTTTACTTTTTCAAAAAATAACTGTTTACTTTGGCTTTTTTTTTCAATAAATTTTGTTTTTTTTCCTTCTTTCCTATAAATACGTCACCTCAACCTTCTATTTATGTTATTTTACGAATTATGTATAATATGTATTTTATTGATAATTTATTAATTAAATTATAAATTATTTAAATTGTGAGTAATTTATTATTTATAAATTAATTAATGTCTTTATTTATAATTTAATTAATTTATTTGTTTGAGAAATATAAAAATAAGATTGAAGTGTAAAGTTAATGAGGTGACAGTGAGACCCAACTAAAAAGATGTATAAGAAGATTAACAATAAGAAGATATATTTTTAAATGGAATAAAAAGAGAAAAATGTATATGTGACAATGAGACCCGATTAAAAAGATGAAATAGAAAGGGTAGCATTGGGAATACTCTAAATGCTCTTAGTTGCTAGCCTGGTGTAGTGGTGTCAGTTCTCACTACTAAACCTTTGCCCCCAAATGGTATTGACAACATATTCAATGCACTGGCAACGTACACAACATTGCAACAAAACTAATACCCCTTCCTTCCTAAATTATCCTCTATTTTTTTTATCTGTCTTAAAATATTTATTTAATTTAAAATTTACCTTTTTAAAATATTACTTTTATTATTTTACTATTTCTTTTTCACTCTAAGACACATACATACAGGCTTTAAAATAATTACACATTAAACCAATATAAATAATTAAGTTAATTGTTCTTTCTTAATTCGTACGCCGGATCAACTAAAACGATAATTTATGTACGGAGGGAGTAGCTACATAACTTAGTATCAAAATTGCTCAAAATTCGTGAGATAAATAATATATTTGATACTCATTTGATTTAAAATCAAAAAAAACTTTATAACAATGGTATAAAATCCAATACTTTTACATACCCCACCATATTTATCTTAAGGTACATAATTATGTAAGACGGTCTTACGAATATTTTTTGTAAGACATATCTTCTTAACCCGACCCACCATGTGTTGATGGGTTGAACTGTGAGAAAGTGAGCTCCGTTTTATAAATTAAGATCCGTAAGACGTTCTTGCATTAGAACTATTCTTATTTCAATTACTTTAATATTTTTTTTTTCAGAAAAATAACTAAAAACTTGAAGAAATCATCAATTTTTTCTAATATCCAAATAAAACAAACAAAATATCTATTTATAGGTAAAAATATGTATTTTAATTCAGGAAAACATAATTAAAAAAAATATTTTTGACTAAAAATTAGCAAAAAAAAATGATGGTATAAAAGTTATTCAATCCACTAGAATGTTGTCATGTGAAAAAGGAAAGGGCAGGAGGTGTCAATCACCGTTGTCGATCATTTTTTTGTGTGCTTATTTTGGATCACAACTAAGTCGATTTGATACCTTTTGTGCTTATTTTGGATCAAAACTAAGTCGTTTTGATACGGACCTGAAAGTCGTTTTTTACGTTGTATGATTTTATTTGATTTTGATTTTGTATATAAAACAAAACATAATCAAAAAAGATTTGGATATGATTTTCCTTAGACACACGTTATCAATCAAGATTCACCGAAGACATTAGACGCACCGTTTTCTATTCTCTAAGATTATAAATTTATAATATACCACTATTAATTGTACCGTACCTTAGAAGCGTTTTATCTTATACTCCATCGAGACCGTGAATATATTCTAGCTACACTACTATTAAATTCCAAGTATGCACCCCAAAACCAGTTGTATTAGGCCAATTTAGTTGTAAACTTGCTGAGAAAAAAGGGTAATATCGACTATTCACTAGGCAAAACCAACCCACCACCAAAACCATTGGCTTTGTTAACCAGGCAGCTGGTCTGCCTACCGTTTTCCCCCAAAACATTGGGTACTCTCCTCTCTCTCATCACTGTCTTTATATATAATCATCACACTCATCACTTCAGCTCCATCAATCCATAAAATCAGCCAAAGATAACCGAAGCCCATTTCATTGTTCAATCAAAAAAATACCAGAAATCAAAGAATCAAGAAACTAGAAAGAAGGATATGAGTTCAGTAAGGAGAGCATCGTGGATGGCAGCAGCCAGCATTGGATTGGTGGAGGCATTGAAAGATCAAGGCTTTGCCCGGTGGAATTATCCGATCCGGTCCCTCCACCACCAAGCCAAGTCCAATCTCCGGTCATTCTCTCAGTCCAAAAAGCTGTCTTCACCGGCGGCGAAGATGGTTGCGTCAAGCAGCAGGGCTAAACAAGATAAATTGAAGCAATCGGAGGAGTCGTTGAGAAAAGTAATGTATTTGAGCTGTTGGGGTCCTAACTAATACTAATGTAATAGATAGAACTTTATGTGTATAATTGTATAAATGATCAGAATTTTTCATAATTTTCTCGTTGCTAGCACACTATCTCCCTAAAATTTTATTTTGAACTATCTAGTGGTTCTTATGCTTCATTTGTTGACATTTTTTCTAAAGGCGGGGCTATCCACAACCCACCCCCCGCGCCCGCAATTACTTACGATGAATAACGCAAAGTACAATATCTCAATGCAAAAAATAACTTATAGAAAGTAACTTGGGAGTATGAATGGTCAGGGCCAATACTTTGAAGCCTAAAGTAAACTCTAAAATGGCGCTTTTAAAATCAAATAATATATTTTAATTATTACAGTTTTTATTTAAAGAATATCTTTTGTGTTTTTTAGGATGCAAAATCATTTTTAAATTATTGTAATCAATTTCATTTAATAATTCTTTTTCAATCGAATAAAGCTAGTCCACTTAATCTTTGTTGAGACATTGTTGGTCTTAGATGAAATTTTATTAATTTTAGTTTTAAAAACCTTCTTTTTGGCGATATAACGATTTAAACATTATTCTAAGCGATATACGCATTTGGAAAAGAATCAAGCCTTATTATATAATTAAGTATGTCAATTTGTGTATCATTTTTCATTTGTATAATTTCTTTTACAAATAGTTTTGTAAATAGACCTAATTCATCAATATCAGAGTTGTCATTATGTTTTAAAAAATGTTCAATGTTAAAACAATTGGCTTTTAAATTTTTATTATCCAATGATCTTAATTTCTCATTAAGTGACCTAATGTCTTTTAAATTTTTATTATCCAATGACATTAATTTCTCATTAAGTAACCTAATGAGAAAATCTAGGAGTCACTTAATATATATTTTTTTTTAAAAGGTAGTAATTTTTTTTTGGAGGCCTAAAGATTTTTGAGGCCTAAAGCAAGGGCTTCCTTGCTTCACCCTTGGGCCGGCCTCATGGTCTCAACCTTCTTCTAATTATCATCATCTCCCCCTCCCAAACAAAATTTAAAATGTCACTCCATTGGTTCCCTACAAATAGTTTATTAGTTTGTATTTGAAAAATATAATAATTAATTAATATTTAATTAATATTAGAGTTGATATATTTGTATTTAAAAAGTTTAATAATTAATAAATATTTAATTAATATTAGAGTTGATTTAATTTTTTAAAGAAAAGTAAGTGAATTTATTGACATATTCTATTAATAGTTGTCATTGAACCTAGAAAAAGACATTAAAATTAGAACACATTAAAGAGAATAGTGACAATTTCAAATGGAATTGAGATTAATAATTATAAGGAGCGAGCCCCTAAAGGGATGATTCTATGGTAGAGATGGGGCTTCACAATGTGTGAGGTTTTAGTTTCGATCTCGTCTCATGCTCCCCTTAGGAGGAAAAAAAATATTTTTTTTAAATAATAATAGCTATTATTATAAGGTCTAATATATAATTTGTTACCACAACTTAGGTCCAACTTTATGTTTGGTCCTAATCTTTTGTTTTAATTACGATCAGTCCTACATGTTGTATTTTCTAATTAGATTTCCCTTTCGGCGATAGTCACACTTTGTATCTAATTTTTTTGTAATGCTCAAGATACCATTACTAAAAGTTTAATATTTACTGACTTCTCAAAAATCTAAGATATAAGGGGTTAATATACCAACTCAAAAATGAGTAATCTTTGGCCAATTTGTAAAGCCCTAATATATATCTCTTTCCAAATTACGGTCGGTTGTATGTTTTAGTGTAAGAATTAATTTATAATTTGGTCCCTCAACTTGTGCCCAACTTTAGATTAGGTCATATCTTTTTTATTACCATTCATTTGGCACCTAGTGTAATTTTTTTGGATCGGATTCCCCTCATGTGGTTACCGTTATAAATGTAATTCAATATTTTTAGTATATGAAAAAAAATATCCATACTAAGTTAAGAGACCAAATATAGCTATAGTTTAATAAAAAGTAGCGGTATGTATGAAACTCTTATATAAATTTTGGTTGGATTCCCTCTCCACCCAAATTTCTCCGTGACAAATTTTAAACACATTTAAAATGGTAAAATCATATTATTTTTCAGATTTAAATAAATTTTTGGTCCCTCAACTTAATAAGGGTATTTTTGTTGTATTCAAAAACATTGGATAATATTTATAATGGTAATGATGGTAGGAAAATATAACAAAAAAACAACTATGAAATAAAATAAAAATAAATAAAAAAAGGTTGGATCTAATTTAAAGTTAGATACAAGTTGAGATATCAAATTATTATTTCATTATTCAAGGAATGGACCATGTAAAGTTACTTGTTTAACATTAATTAATGATGAATAGTTTTATAAATTTAGGGTTATTATGTTTATACATTATTTTCTAGTAATGATAAATTTCCTTGTTTGACGTTAGTTCAACTAGTTTTACACCCGTGTGTTAAACGTACGAATAAATATTTTTTAATTAAATTTTATTCAAGCAAAACAAAGACAAGAAATAAATTTAAAAGAATGAATTGCAACTAAACCTTTAGACCAGAATGATTTGTTAACCTAAAAATAGTGATCTTCTCTGAACCATACTTCAGGAAGTGCACGCAATCGACAATGGTTGTCATTAAATTTTATTAATCGTCATTGCATATGATACTACCAATGATTGACCTTTGGTCGGTCCTAAACTTTTTGGGGTCAGAGAAAAAAGAAAATAAGGGCCCTTAAAAATATAAGCATAAGAATTTTTGACAAACAATTTTATTTGACTTTTCATGATTTGAAGTATTGAAAATGAATAATATCCAAACATATAAGAAAAAAAGTATTAAATAATTACCGAAAACTGTTATTATTCATTCGTTAAAATAATTTACAATAAAAATAATATACTTCATCAATTTTTTTCTTGTATTTATGTTTTAACTTCTAGATAGATATTTTTTTGGTAACATGTATTGCGCACTATAAATTCAAATTAAAAAACAATGAATCGACAAAGTAAAGAATTAAATAATCATAAGCAATAATTAAAAATGATAGTAACATAACAATAAATTTTGATTTTTTCTTGAAATATTGATATTATATGCCAAATCAATTGTTATTTTTTATGATACAAATAAAAAAAATTGATTGTCAACTAACTTTTTTTATAAGTAAATTTAGCGAACGAAAAATAAAATTAAGGTTGAATAACTCTGTTAAAACCGAATACAAAGTATTTATCTTTATATAGTAACTCTTTATTCATTAGGTTCCGGAGTAATTAAAACATATATAAGTAAATTGAAGTTGGTAATAAATAAATAAAATATTTAACCATAACCATTATATTTACAAAACAAGTGGAGGATAAAGATGAAATATTGTGAAATTATAAGCATATTTTTTAGGCCAAAATACAAATTTCCCCCCAAAGTATACACTCAATCCCAGATCACTACCCAACTTAAGTTTTGTGCCAATTTGGTATCTGATGTTGCCATTTGTGTCAATTAACTCCCCCGGCCCAACGTCTGTTAAAGAATTGACGTTAACTCTCACGTGCTCTTGCACGTGATGGGTAATTTCATCATTTCCTTTACAAAAGCAGGGGACAAAACCGGAAAAATTACCAAGGCGAAAATGAAACCTCGCCGCACCAATTAATTTCACCATGAAAGGAGGAGACCGCGGTCAACGATGACCATGGCCTCCCTTCCTCCGTCAATCACAACTCTTCAACCCTTCGGTTTCTCGGTATTCTTAAGCTCCACGATTCCGATCCCAACAACTATGTCGAGCTCGGCGAGAGCGACTTCGTTTGGTCCCCCCCGATCTCTCGTTTCACCTAACTCCCTTCGATTCTCTCTCCACCGTGTCCATTCCCACCAATCCCTCGCCTCCATCACCACCACCGCTTCCTCCCGAAAAGTCCGGTCTCTCCGCCGCATTGTCAGCGACCACCACCCGCCCGCCGGAAAAAGACCCTTAACCAGTCCTTATCCGCCACCTCGCGGCCGAGGATGATACCGCCGGCGTTCATGCGTTCGGAATCTTCGGCGGGATGATCCTCTCTCTGCCCGCGTTGTTTCCCTCCCCCTTCATCAAGCACTTGCCGCCCGCCGATGAAAGCAAGCGCAAAGAAGGCCGCCACATCAACCACCACGACTTCTCCGCCAATTCGTCCCCTTCAACCACCACGGCTTCTCGCGGTCTCACTCTCTCTCTGCGTTCTCTTGTCCGTGACTTGAAGATTACTCTGTTAGAAGTCTCGCCTGTGATTTCAAAAGTGATCAAGTCAAAGGCTTCAATCCCTTTCCCAACTTTGGTTTTCGTTGTCGTTGGTTATTCAAATTTATCCTCAAATGCAAATGGGTATAATATTGGAGCTAATTTAGGGGATGGCTTTGCTTGCTGGATACTACTTGTTGGAATTCAAGAATTTGACTTTGATTTTGGGTTCTTTATATCTTGAAATTTAATCTAATTGAGTAATGGATATTTGATTTTGATATCCGGGTTTGCTTCAATTTTTGGGTATTGATTTTTGAGAATTTTTGAAACCCGGATCTTGGTTCACGGCTTGGATCGAGTTTTAAAACCCGGTGATGGTTTTGAAACCGGATATCGATTTAAAACACTCGATTTTGATATAGTTTTTGGTGGAAGTGGTGGTGGTGAGGTTTGTTGGAGGTGGGGAAAGTTTGAAAATGGATTAAATGGCGGCAGCAGCTGCAGCAGGAATGGAGGTGGAAGAACGACAGGTTGAGGAAGTGGTGGCGGCTTCACACAGAATATGACGGATGATGAAGATGAGATGATGAAATCTCTCTTTTGTCAATTTGACACTTTGGCCAAAATACAAATTTCCTCTGTTTTGTAAAGGAAATGACGAAATTACCCATCACGTGCAAGAGCACGTGAGAGTTAACGTCAATTCTTTAACAGACGTTAGGCCGGGGGAGTTAATTGACACAAATGGCAACATCAGATACCAAATTGGCACAAAACTTAAGTTGGGTAGTGATCTGGGATTGAGTGTATACTTTGGGGGGAAATTTGTATTTTGGCCTATTTTTTAAAAATTGATTATTTATGTAAAATCTCTCAAAATAATAAAGGAGACTATTTAACTAAATCGGGGAAGTATATGATATAATATGCATATAAAATAATACTAAAAATAATTGACACCCAAAATAAAAATAAAAACTACAAAAAAATATAATACTAATAATAATTGACACCCAAAATTTTAAAAAAAAATTACAAAAAAGCAAGTGAAAGGGATTGAACCTTGTAATTCCCTCATTTCTCTCAACATTTACACAAACTCAATCCATTGAGCCAAAACACATTTTGTTTATTAATGTTACATTATTTATTATATATCTAAATAAAACTAGCCTACACACATATAAAATTGGGCCCTCTTACATTGGGGGCCATGCTCGATCGATCACTCTGAACTCCCCCAAAACCGGGCATGTTGACCTTAACTTTTGTTTGACCTACATGCGCGGGTTGAAGTTATAAATAATGGGTTGTTACTTTTTTTCTGTTTCTAATTATTGGAATATGTCTGTTGAAACAATTCTTATTCATTTGCATTTTCCGGAACACCTTGATTTGTGTGTTCTCATTACAACATGTTCTAAAAAGTGACTAAATGAGCTGCGTATTGATTAGTATGACAACTTGTTGGACACTGCATAGGTCTTAGACTATGTGAGTCCAAGTCTTAGTCCTACTCTTACGTGATGACCTCAGCAGACCAGTTACTCAGGACACTAGCACAAGCAGACTTGCTACATGATGATAGTTTTTACAAAGATATCATACTAGCTGACTTGCAAAGTTGATAGTTACTTCCTCAACTATGTCGACCAGCAGACTTGTCTACTGGGAGATAAAATCATTAAAGGAACATCAAACCAGTAGACCTTCGATCCGTCTTGGTCTACACGTGCAAACTAGAGTGAAATTATTGTAAACGTTCATAAACGACAAAATGCTCAAACTTCTCCAAAAAGTCAACTTATGGAAATGGCTTGACAGCTCTCAGACTTTTGAACAACATTTCTCAAAGAGATATCTTCTAGAATATTTTTATCCTACAGTCTATAAGAAAAATGACTTTTAGCAACAACATTTTCTATCGCTAATGGCTCTCCAGCGGCGGAATTTTTCCATCGGTGGACCGTCGGTGATCACGCGTCGCAGATGTCCGACGGATCAATTTTCATCGCTAAAGGTTAATATCAACGATGGAAATTTTCCGTCGTAGTAAGTTTTGTAAGTTAATTAAAATTTAATTTCAACAACGAAATTTCCATCGCTAATGGTTTTTAAAAATTAATTACATTTTACTATCAACGACGAAAATTCCATCGCTAATAATGAAAATTTAAAAAAAAATACACAAAAATGCTATCATTATAAATTTTTGTACCTAATAATATAACAATTAATACAAAACTGAAGATACAAAATAAACAATACTATAAAACCAATTTAAAAACCTCAAACTCTAAATGTTATTACATCGAAGTACCAAATATATACATACAAAATCATACAAAATCAAACAATAACAAATATCAATGTTTCAACTTCAAGCAGTACCAATAATCAAAGTGGGGGAGGGGGAGGGGGAGGCTGATCTTGGAAGAGATTTCTGGAATGAAAAAGGGACCCGTACTACTAGAGGAAGTGTTCGAAAACCCATGCATCTGTTGTGCCATGCTTTGCACCATCGCCACCGGTTACGCAAATCGTCGATCGCTTGTTCACGATATTCGCATGACCAAAGCGTTGCTCCTCGGCCAAGCGTACTTCCAAAGTCTCTATCCTCAAAATATATTGAGCATCGAGCCTAATAGCAAGCGAGAGCGACATATCTGATAAACATATAATGATAACATTATAAAATTAAGCTAAGGATAGATAAACGTGTTACCTATTAAAAATTATAAACATATAATGATAGCATTATAATATTAAGCCAATGATAGATAAATGTGTTACCGATATGATCAGTAAACAAACGGCGACAACGATTCATGAAAAGCAGTCTTTATCGTGGCCTCCTCATAGACCTCCTCCCAAGTATATTTCAACTACAATATAAAAATATAATTATAACATTTTAATTACAAACTAACATTTAATAAAAATAAAAAATATTAAGACATTACCTTGAAGGCCTCCCAAATATTTTCCTTCTCCTTGTTGGGCAACTTTTTAAATGAGGGCCAAAACTCATGGAATACTCGACGCCGCCAATACTCCCCAATCCATTTGCCGGGTGTAGGGTATGCACCTACAAACCTGCCAAGTATATTTATACAATAACGAATTAACTTAAATATTAATGAATTTTATATAGAACAAAAAGGAACCAAATTATATCAAAC
Organism: Codonopsis lanceolata; assembly: GCA_013146195.2. NCBI lineage: Eukaryota > Viridiplantae > Streptophyta > Magnoliopsida > Asterales > Campanulaceae > Codonopsis > Codonopsis lanceolata. The sequence continues at coordinate 56,472,703 of CM028381.1, forward strand.
TAAAGAATAGTTACTTACTGATCGTAATTGGGAGATAAATGAACATATATCCTCCCTCGGAATCGATCTGCTAGAAGTCGTAGTACCGCTCAGAAGGAGGAGCTGTATGCATGTCTCCACCGAACTCGCACCGCCATTAGTCATCGACGAGCGGGGCATTGCGTCCCAGTGAACAAGGAATATAAACGGCAGGTCTTCTTACCCACTCTTGAAGGTCTAGACGAACTCATCTCTAAATACAATAAAAATATAAAACTTAAGCAATAGAAAACAATACATTGACAAATCTTCTTACAATGCTTGGACACATAAATTTAAAGCTTTAAAGATCTAAAGCAATCACAATATAGTTAACTTGTCGAATAACTAATACATCAATTATAGAAGTATGATCATTGCTAAATACATATTTTGAGATGTTAAACTATTATGAATCTTCTTCCTCATCCTCATCACCGGACTACGAATTACTACAAAACTCAAGTTCTTCTTCATCATCTTCTTGGACTACGATGAATCAAACTCTGTTTCCTCTTCCTCTTCCTCGATTACGATTCATCAATATCAATGTGCGAGATGACTGAGCGAGGCGGAGGAGGTGGCAAATTCAGCAGTAAGAAATCCTCCTCGGGTTCATCAACATTTTGAGGAATATGAGTGGCCTCATCCAATGGATGATTAGCTGATGAAACATTAGGTGGTACTGGCATTTCATCCTCTTGATAGGGTGTTTGGGTTGGGGTTGGGGGTGGGGGTGGGGGTGGGGTTAGGGTTAGGGTTAGGGTTTAGGTTTAAGGTTAATGTTATGGTTTAGATTTAGTGTTATGGTTTAGGTTTAGGGTTTAGGGTTGGGGGTGGGGTTATGGTTAATGTTTAGGTTTAAGGTTGTGGTTTAGGTTTAAGGTTAGTGTTATGGTTTAGGTTTAGTATTATGGTTTAGGTTTAGGTTTAGGGTTTAGGGTTGGGATTGGGGTTGGGGGTGGGGCTAGGGTTAGGTTTAGGTTTAGTGTTTAGTGTTTAGCTTTACGGTTGTGGTTTAGATTTAATGTTAGTGTTATGGTTTAAGTTTAATGTTATGATTTAAGGTTTAGGGTTAGGGTTGGGGGTAGGGGTGGGGTTTCTTTTAGTTGATTTTTCCAACATGATTAGTTGAGCAGGACGAATCCTGAATTGATGTTGCTCCAAAAAGAGTTTGTATCAGAAGTGAAGTTTTGTATTTATGACTTATATAAATGACTTTGATTCTTATTCGTAGTTCTTAAGTGCAATTTCTTGTTTTAATTTCTCCTTGTGTGCGATAAAAATATTAAAGAGATAAGTCTTCTTGTTTGGTGTTGTGTTGTAGTACGAATGTGACATGTTATACACTAACTTGGTAGGTGTTTTAATGGTGGTTTTCCTTTAATAGTGGCAATGTGGTGGTTGTGAAGGGTGCTTCTTGTGGTGGCTACCGGAGGTTGAGTTGTAATTGCTGCACACAATAGGGTCAAGTTTTGAGAACACATCAAGGTAGAACTTGTTTGATGAACTCATTCTTCTTCATATAATTGTTAGGCTTTAAGGATGAAGATTTTATTGAAATTGGATACTTGTTTGATGAACTCATTTCTCATTTCTCATTTGTTCATCTCATTTCTCATTTAACAGCATCCATCGGAGGACCACCCACGCACAGAAAAATCCTACGTTGAATTCAAATTTCCATTTTTTCAAAACAGGGACTAATGCTAAAAAATCGATAAATACAAGGGACAAATGATGACATTAACCCTTTTATTATAATATATCAATGATTTGAAACTCGTATCTGATTAAGGTCATCTTTGGTTAAAACAAAGAATTGAAACAAAAGGTCACGATTTGATATAGAAGCCCACTAGTAAAAGATGTCCTGTTGCCCAATGAGTAAAGATTATTAGAGCCAGTTGGGTAGCAGCTTGGCCTTAATATTTTAGTATTGCAACTCATCAGTTAGTAATATCAAGACAAGACTATAAAACTCTTAATAAGCAGATTTTAAGTTAAGTTACTGATAAAACACCTGAGAAATAATATGCACTACATCAAAACAATAGAAACACACCATCAATCATTCCACACAAGCAAACAAAAGCAAGCATCAGAGTCTCTTCCAACCTTCTGTGGAGCGGGAAGACTTGTAAACACATGAAAGATCATCAATATGGCGAGGTCCTCACACATTATCACTTCAAATTCTCTAGACGTCCTTTCAAAACCTAGAGGAATTGCATCCTGCACCTCAAAATCCACTTGTCCTTCCACTTACCACTGGTAACTAGCCAAATTATTCATAGAAAACCACAACCAACTTGGCTTCATCATCAAGATTCCACATATCTGGCTAACTAGTAGTCTAGTACTGGATACTATTGTCATATTACTGCTCACACCAACTTACTCTAGTTTCAATGGATCAGTGGATACACTTATAAAAAAAAATGTGGTCGGGGATGGTTCCTAAATGGTTGTTTATCAAGTGATATGCCTATAAAACCATGAGACATGGATTGCTGTTTATGCCTTCTCCTAATTGAATTACTTCACATATTCAAAAAGGAAGTCAAATTCATCTCCTGTCAAGTCATCTTTAAAGACTGTAAAACATACCTTAGATAATGACTAGAGATGCTAGAACACTAAATACTAACTAAATGGTTGCCAATGTAATTAATTCCCACAACTATAGACATCTAACGGAGGAAAACTACTGCTATCATTAACCCTCTTTATCTTCAGTTTCCTGCTTAGTAAAGCAAAGTTCCAAAGGGATCAGTTCTCAGCATTTTTAGCCTTTCTGACTTCTCCATTCTAGTTCTTACTCATTCCCGGCACAAAAACTGTTTCAAAACAGATAGCCCAAGAAAAGGAATACTAACGCACCTAGGAACAAAACTGTTTCAACTCTTCAAATCCAAAACCCAATACTCCCCAAACCAATACATACTCTAAAATCATCAAAACCATAAATTTCTTGCATATCTCAATACAGCACAAACTGAAGATAAAGAGGGTTAATCCAACCAACAAGACACTGAACACGTAAGAAGTGAGAGCATGAGCAGAAATTAAACGCAAACAATAGGACTAACTCATGATTTAGGAATAAAAATATGATGTAGATCAAAGTGACAACATTTAGTCAAAATCCTTGCAACCAAGTTACAAAATTATATGCTACAAACACAAATGAGAAATGAGACGAACAAATAAGCAGTTCTACCTGTAAGCTGCCGGCGGCGATGAGAATTTTGACGACAAAGGAGTTCTCCGACTTTCACTTTGATCGATCTTTCTGCTCTTTGAACAAGAAGTTGGGAGTATTTGACCGTCTAAGATGGGAGCGGCAACGTAGCAGGAGTCTCGTTAAGACTGTTTGGATGCACGGTACGAGAAATTTCACCTGTTTTAGGGCGCGATTGACCGGATCTTGGGTCGTAGATGGCGAAGAGAGAGATGGGGGAGCTGGTCAGATGTTGCCGGACCGGTGGCGAGGGCGGCGGCGATGAGGTAGATTGGAGGAGTATGCGCAGATCTGAGAGAGAGAGAGAGAGGAGATGCGTTTAGCGGGTTGATAACTGTCTGGTCGGAGATGGCAAGGTCGACGCCGGCGATGGAGGATGATGGCCGGGCATAGGAGATGAAGGATGGAGACTCCGAACTGGGGCGAGCGGCGTGTGATGACAGTGAGCACTGTCGTCGATGAGAGTGAGCTTTGTTTAGAAAGTTAAGTTGTATTTATACCCAGGGTTTTTTTTAATTTTTCTTTTATTTGTATTTTGATAGTAATTCAATTTATATTGTCCTTTAAACAAGTTAATAATGATTCATTTAGGAATGATAAATTATTAATTACTAATGTTTCTTTAAATTGCTTTATACATAAGGCTTTTTTTTTAGTTATTAGCTTATAAATACAACACAATTTTAAATTATCTTTGTTTATCTTGAATTTAATTTATTAAATAGAAAAAGCAGTTTTATTTGATTTTTTCTTAATTTATACTTTCAATTTATAGTTTTTATCTTTAATTTAATTTAATAAATTAAAGTGTGTGTGCGTGATGCATAATATAATATTGTTAAAATATGTGATCCAATTGGGTTTTATCCGATTAGGTTTAGGTTTATAAGGCCCGACTCGGCCTGGCTCGATGTTAAGCTAGACCCGATGAGCATTTTACGGGCCGGTCTGGTCCACTTGACAGCTCCAATTGTGGGTTAGCCGGGTCAGCCTGCATCAAGTTTACTTGGCCAAACATTAAATCGAATAAGCTGAGCCGGGGCTATTTTCGTAAGGTTAAATTAAACCCAAGTTCACCCAAAACACCGAGTTGGTTGTGGTTTAGGTTTAAGTTAGTGTGTGTGTGTGTGGCATAATATAATATTATTAAAATGTGTGATCTGATTGGGTTTTAGTTGATCGGATCGGGTCGAGCTACAAATGTAACCAGAATCTGTTTGTCCACCCTATGTTCGTAAAATATCAAATCAATCTCAACCGTTCAAATCTAGATCAATTTTGAACTAAATCGAACAAAACACGATAATTCGACTTGTAGTTTTTCATAGTTCGGTTCACGGTAATGCGTTGAGATTTTCTATATCGAGTCCCTTTTTCTTTTTTTTTTTTTTTTTTTTTTTTTTTTTTTTTTTTTTTTTTTTTTTTTTTTTTTTTTTTTTTTTTTGTTTTTGTTC